>CP139504.1:115140771-116375771 GCA_021014915.2 Artemisia tridentata subsp. tridentata
TCATAATTTTGTTTGTCTTGCATACCCGAACCAGCAATCTTTAGTCATTGCTTTTTGGCATCTTTTGGTTCGACTTTGGATAGTACGGAATTGAAGAATGCACCACAGTGCATCAGTGGCCAGTTGTTTACGTGTGGATACAGGACGAGCGGGATGCCGATGATATTGTCAATTGGATGATCGTTGGTACCATTTTCTGAGATTATCATGAGGTTGAGGGTTTTGAACAGATGTTGCCGTGCTGTGTTCTTCGAAAGAGGATGTGTGGGTTGAAGATTCAGGAGCAAATATATTCTAAAAAGGAATATCATCTGTAGGAGCAAACGGATTAACTTCCAAAGAATGGTCATCTACAGATTCTTGAAGCACCGGAGAGGGTTGAGTATTTGATGATGAGGGTGATTGACTAGCAGCTGGTGCATTGAAACTGATTGAGACAGATGCTGATGGGCCTTCAGAGTCTTGCGGAACTTGAGCATCAGCATTAGGAAGAACAGCTGCAGCATTTGAGTTCGTTTCATTAGTTGGCTCAAAATATTCGTCAAACATAGGATCAAATAACTTCTTCAACTCCTCACTAGTTGGTGGTACATAAGACTCTGCAGGCGTGGGATTCTGTACAAGCCCTGAACTAATTGGTCCAGGAGACAAAAGTTTAAGATCGGGTCCAGAACTGGTTTGTCCTGAAGCAGGTTGCTCACTCAGCTCATCGAACATGACATGGACGGATTCCATGATTTGTCGGGTTCTCTTGTTGTAGATTCTGTACCCCTTGCGATCTGGTGCGTAACCAACAAAAATACCTACGTCTGCTTTAGCTCTTAACTTTCCCAAGTCTTGACTATCATTAGTCGGATAGCAAAGTGCGCCAAACACACGAAGAAAGGAAAGATCAGGTTTCTTGTTATGAATTAACTCATAGGGAGTCTTGTCATGAATAGGATGAATCAGAGATCGGTTTTGGGTGTAGCATGCTGTTGCAATAGCCTCTGCCCAGAGAAACATCGGTGCCTTTGAAAATATAAGCATGGTTTTCGCAGCTTCCACCAGAGTACGGTTCCTTCGTTCAACAACTCCGTTCTGCTGAGGAGTGCGAGGGATACTTTTCTGATGCGTGATGCCAATATTTTCATAGAAATTTCTGAGTTGATGATTAACAAACTCAGTTCCATTGTCAGTGCGGATGATTCTGACAGTTTTGTCGAGCCTTACTTGCAGCTGTTTTATCAGTTTGATGATAACCTCTGGAGTTTCATCCTTTGTTCTCAAAAACTTTACCCATGTAAACCGAGAGTAATCATCTACTATCACAAGAACATATTTTTTTCCATTTATGGTTTGTACTCTCATTGGGCCGCACAGATCCATGTAAAGGGTGTGAAGAACTTCTGGTTTGTGGGTTTGTTTCTTGCTTTTGCCCAGTTGACATGCGGAGCAGAGATGATCTTTCTCAAATTTTAGTCTGGGCATGCCTCGTACAAGATCTTTGCGGGAAAGATTATTTATGGTACCGAAGTTTAGATGGTTCAGACGACGATGCCACAGCCATGATTTTGTCTTGGAGGCTTTAGAAAGTAAGCAAATGGGAGAGGACCTCAACATTTCTTCAATCGATATGGTGTATAGATTTGTGCCCCGACTGCCTTTTAGAAGGTCTACACCATCCAATTCCCTAACGAAACATATGTGTATTTTCTGAAAGCCACTTCTAGATCTGAATCACAAAATTGACCCACAGAAAACAGATTGTGCCCTAATCCTTCCACATAATATACCCATGAGATTACACTGTCACCGAACACATAATCTCCATAACCCATAATCGCACCAAAATGGTCGTTCCCGAATCTAACTGTCCCGATAAACTTTTTCACGAAGTTCTTGAGCCGTGAGCGATCCCAGTCATATGTTTTGAGCAGCCTGAATCCAAATACCAAAGGACGATTTGTACGACCTGCATTTGAAGACAGCCAAGATGGATAACTGAAATATGTGGATCCCCACGTGTAACTGGGGTCCGTTTGTTAGCATTCACAAATTTAGGAGCAACAGAGTTTGCTAATACTGAAGTCTCTACAGTGGGAACAATCCTAGAGTCAGCGGATGGCCTATTTGGAAGGCATTGTGTTCCTAGAGACAAAATTCGACCTGTTGGCCTCCATTCTTTAACTTTCACAAACCTATGATCATTCAACTTAGGCAATGGACATTTATTTCCTAAACTGAATTTTCTTCCAGTGGGTCTCCATTGATACCCAACAGTAGCAAAAGTTTTTCCTGTTGCCTTCCAAACTTTCTTACATCTTTCAGTCTTCCTAACATACTTAACTTGGGGTGGTGCATGAGATATCAGAAATGACACAACACACAATCATCATGATTAGCAGAAATTAAGCATTTGTCACATGTTTTACAGACCGCATTAGAATTCGAATTAATTACAGTACTTTTGATACTAGAATCAACACGATTCAATCTAGTCATTACAAACGTATTGTTCCTAGGTTGGGCTTCTACACTCTTCTTGTGATCACTATTAGCTGGCGCAGTCCTATCTTTCCTTGCATTGCCTCTAGGCTTTGACATCGCAAGCTTGGGTGTCACATTCACTCTGTAGAAGTAATGATAGGAACATTAGTTTGTTTCACAGTCACATGCTTTCCAGATTTTGATGTGCTGGGTTCCGATATTCTTGATGGCAAATCAAAGGTTACATGCTTGTTTTTAACAGTGGGTGATGGTGCACCTAATCTATCTCTTAGGTTGCTAGACTTGGGACCCGTGCCAATGGCATATTCTAACTGTTCCTGGATCCTTTTTGTGAGGACGCAGGCATAACCATACTGCCTTATCAAGTGGTTTTTCTATTCTGTCCTCTTCACACAACCTCACGAAGAGTGTCAAGTCCATCCCTAAGGTAACAGAGATACATTTGATGGACAGGTCTATTGTTTCTCATGGGAAATGGAATAGGCCCCACATCAACCTCGTACATTTTACAAGCAGAGACCTTTGATGCAACACAATTACAAGAGGTGCATGGCATTTTTCCTTTCACCTGCGTCTTAAGATTCTCAATTTCATTTAACAAAGAAGTTATCTTTTCATTATGACTATTTCTTGTAACTTTAATTGAGTCATATAACTCTTTGTAATGCTGTTTAATCTTAGAATTTTCTTCTCGAAAACACTCATTTTCATAATGTAACTTGTTGATGGTGTCTTGATATTGAAAATTCTGAGAATCTGAAGACGAAGGTTTATTGGTGCCATACACATCACATTGTTGGATTTCAATTGGCAATTTGGGCCCTCAACAGTCGAATCGTGTTTGTGTGAGCTTGAATTTTTTCATCACGTTTGCTTAATTCAAAATATGTATCAAACTCAGGAGCATCCAAGGATGTCTTGACATTTGATATTTTGCATTTTTCTTCTAAGTGTTGATGTTTGAGTTGCAAATTCAGATAATCAACCTCTAATTTTGAAAAACGTTTAACCATGTTATCATGGTCATCATTTTGAATTTTTTCAAGCAATTTCAAATTCTCCCCCTCAAGCTCAACAACACGATTCTGGGTAACATCTAAAGCAATAGCATACTCATGAAATTGACAAGCAGATAATGCAGAATCAGTAGCAGTATAAAACACATCTTGCGCAATACATCTAGCAATCAAGTTGTCATTGGCGATGAGTATGTTTTTCCTTTCAATCTCACGACTCTTAAGTTCTATTGCACATTGAGTTACCTCATTTTCCATATCTTTAAACACTACTTTCATTTCATTTGTTTCGGTTTTAAGGGCAGTTTGCATCCCTTCAAAATGTTCTTTAAGTAGTTTAAAGAATGGCATGACCTCAGTTAAGTAACACCTTTTTGCATGCTCAAAACACCTTCTCCCCTCAGTAATTCCTGTTGGTGTGATTCTCTTCTTACATGTTTTATCAAAATCAGCAAATAGTTGCCAAAGCACGTATAAGCTAATTAAGGTTTTGCATTCAGTGGGAAGAGACAAAGGAACCCAAATTCCTAGGTGTATTGGGAGGATACAACCGTTATGGACGCAACTTTTTCTAATGTATGGGGTGTTGGCTTTAAGTTTCTTCCCTTTAGCTTTTCTTATCTTGTGACCAAAATATTTGTTCAGGTGTTAACTTCTTTTGAGGAGCAAACACAGTCAAACGATTCTCCTCATAATAATCATGGGGCTTGACTATTACTCGTTGGCTATGCACATGGGATCCCTCATTTTCTCATTCATTTTTTCTCTTTTTCGCACTTCTATCTCATCTGCCTCATTCAAGGATACAACCTCAGGTGGTTCATGATTGGCATAATCATCACTTTGGCATCATATAATGCAGGTTGGGCCTACCTTAGCAATCTTAAGAAGAGCTAATTGAGATTCACCTACGTTGCTTTCACTATGCTTGTCACTTAACTTTCTGTGCTTATGAATCATTTGGGCAGTCTGTCTGGTTTGGTCTTGTGTGTACAACTTATCTTCAAAATTTTTATTCTTTAATTTTTTTGGGAGTCTAAAAAAAATTTCATTAAGATTTTAGATTCTTTTTTTTTTTGGAATTTTTGCTTTAAGCCTATTTTACTTTTCCCTGTACTTCCGGGTTTTTTTTTTGGGACAGCTTTCAAACGGGTTTTTAAAGTTTTCCCAACTCTTTTTTAATGTTTCCCTCTCATTTCTAGATTTCTTTTAAAAGAGTAAAAAAACTGACCTTCCATTTTGTGCTCACGTTCGTTAGTTAAAACTTAGCAATCTTTAAAAAAACATAGTTTCTTCTTCCTTTTTAGTTTTTTTGTCTAGTAAACAAGTTATAATTTGGAGCAAGTACAGTGTTTTCATGCCACTCACAAACTTTTTTAAACGTCACAGGGTATTTTCTAAGGCAACACGTTATTAAAAACACAAAGAAATTATTATCAACGAAGTTCTCCATTTTGTACATCGGGGAAACGTTTTTGTGGTCAAATATTGTTTATAGGAATAAATTTTGGCTTTTTTCCCCCATGTCAACATTTTTTTGAGTCAGAAACATCCCCCTGTTGTACTTCTTTGGGGAAATTTTTTGTTCTTCAACATTTTTTAAAAGTGTCGAAAATTTTTTTGAAACCTCAGAAATCCCCCAGTGTTTTTGGAAAAACCAGCTTGCCCGAGGTGATGATCCCCAAGGGATAAAATTTTAGCCCATAAAGATGTTTGACCCTTTTGGTTAAATCCCAAATCAGAGTAAAATTGCACACAATCATCGCTTTGAAGATTTTGGGATCGTTGAGTGTTTGATCTTGAACGGGTTTTGCTCATACACATCTTCTTCGGGGGGGGAAAATTTTTCCCCCCTTCACCACCAAAAAACAAAAATTTCTTCCTCTTCCAATAAAAGCTCCATTCTCTTGACCCGGGATCAAAAAAACTGGTACAGATTCTCCCAATGTCACACGGAAATGCTGACTTTATGCATTTTGCCCAAAAACCTTTTTTTTTGGGTGTGTGTGACAAAAATTCGGCCCCCGGTAGGGTTATCATATAGCCCCTTTTTTGGGTTTAGTTTGTGGCCGTTTTAAATCGAAAAAGAGGGGACCAAAACCCGAATAGGGTGTGATAATTGGCAAAATTTTTTTGGATTCATAAAGGAAATTGTGTGCCCTTTTTTCCCTTCCTATGGCCACACGAAAATTTTAAAAAATTGTGACTTTTTTGGTGATGTTTTTGTCACACACCTTTGTGTTTTTTTTTTTTCAATTTTGTCACATACTTTTTTAAAAAAAAAAGTGGCCAAAAGTTTTTAAATTTTGTGTACCATTTGCTTTTTTTAAAGTAAAGAAATGTTTTCTTTTTTGATCATCCAATGGTCCATGAATTTTTTTAAGTTTTTTTGGGGCCTTTTGTAATTTTTTAGTCACACAAAGCTTTTGCTTTGGGTATTTTGTCACTTTTAAATTAAGTTTTAAAGGGGCCAAAAGTTTTAAATAAGTGTAAACCAAATATGTTTTTTAAAAAGTGAAAGAAATGTGAAATTTTGTGTGACTATTTACCCATCCATTGGTAAATTTAAATTTCTTAGTTTGGGGGCCTTTTTGTAATATTTAGTCACACAAAGCATTTTTTTTTTTGGGTATTTTAGCACAAAACAATTAAGCAAAAAAGGGGCCAAAAAGTTTTAAAAAGTGTGACCATATCTTTTTTTAAGTGAAAAAATTGAAATTTTGGGGTGAAATTGATAAACCAAAGGGCCACTTGAATTTTATGTTTGTGTGGCCTTTTGTAAAAATTTTAGTCCCCCCCAAAAAGGGCTTCTTTGTTTTGGTTATTTGGGTCACTTTACAATTAACAAATTTCCCCCAAAAAGTGTTGATAAGGGGGTGACCATAAGGGCTTTTTAAGTGAAAAAATGTGTATTTTGTGGGGGGACTATTGTTCATCCAAGGGTCAAATGAATTCTTTTTTTTTGTTTTGGCCTTTTTTTAATATTTATAACACAAAGAATGTTTGTTTTGGGTATTTATCACAAAAAAAAAAGCAAAAAATTGCCCCAAAGTTTAATAAGGGTGACCATATGCGGTTTTAAGTGAAGAAATTTTGAATTTTGTGTGACAAATTGTTCATCCCAATGGTCACAAAATTCTTAGTTTGGGGTGGCCTTTTGTAATATTTTATTTAAACCCAAAATGTTTTTTTTGGGTATTTGGGCACTTTCCAATTAAGCAAAAAAGGGGCCAAAGTGTTAAAAATGGCCCATATGCTTTTTTTTTTTTGAAGAAATTTTGTATTTTGTGTGACTATTAAAATCATCCAATGGTAAATAAAATTTTTTAGTTTGTGGGGCCCTTTTGAAATTATTTAGTCAACAAAGCATGTTTTTTTTTTGGGTTTTTTGCCCAAAAAAATTTAAAGAAATAAAGGGGGCCAAAAGTGTTTATAATTTTGTAAACCATTGCTGTTTTAAGTGAAAAAATGTGTATTTTGTGTGACTTTTTGTTCACCCAAAAGGGTTCACATAAATTTTTTTTAGTTTGTGTGGCCTTTTGTAAAAATTCAGTCACAAAAAAGCATTTTTGTTTTGGGTATTTATCACATACACTTAAGCAAAAAGGGAAAAAAGTGTTAATAAGGGGGACCTTTTGCTTTTTTTAAAGTAAAGAAATTTGTTTTTTGTGTGACTATTGTTCATCCAAGGGCCATTTAAATTTTTTATTTTTTGTGGGGCCCCTTTTGAAAATATTTAGTCACAAAATCAAAATTAAAAAAAAGGGGTGACCAATAATGGTTTGATAAGCGTGACCATAAATACATGCCGAAACTTTTAGTCACGGGTTTATTACTGGTTTTTTTTGTTAAACTTTTTGGAGCGGTTTGCTCCCCGGCTAGTACTACTAGGGGCTGCGGGAAAATTGATATATTTAATAATATAAAAACAGAATCAAAAACAAAAAAAAAATTTAAAAATTTGGGAATAAAACTCGAATGAATATAACTGCCCCGGGAAATCCCAATTGAAAATTTTTCGTACTAATAAAATTCCCCAAGTACCATAATTTAAAGATTTTTTTACTTTTTCCCCGGGCATAAGCTTGTTTTAGGGCTTCAATAAAAGAATTATTTTTGCGCTTCGAGGGTGCTTTTGGGGCCACAGTTGTTGTCACTTTTTTTTTTGATTGTATTTTGGCCCAGTGTAACCTGTAGTAACAAAAGACGCTTGTTTCAAACATTAAAATTATAAATCAAGAATTATATATTTTACTTTGGGAAAAAAAAACATGTATTTTCCAATGCAACGATTTTTGATTTCTTTAAGGGGCCCACGGGTTTTGCAGTTAAATGGCTTAAAAAAAAAATTTTTTTAATGCACATATATCAGAAATTTTTTAAAAAACAAAAGAATAATTTAAGAAAAAATTTTTGAAATACATAGGGTTGGCAGTTTTTGGGTGTTGGAGAACATTTTTGTTCTGATTGGGCTCTGGGGGGCCCGTTTTGTCGTATTAGGCTTTTTCTAGGCCCGGGACAGTTTTAGAGGTTCCTTTTATGTATATATAAAAAAAACGTTACTTAATATAAACAAAAGAAAAACAAAAAATGTTGAAATACTTACGTTGGAAACTCCTTTTGTTGGAGCCCAAAATTTCCCTTGCGTTTGGGGAATCTGTAGACCCTTTTGGCTTGTTTTTTGGGGCTCCCTGGAAATTTGAGATGAAAAAATTTAACTGCACCCCTTGTTGACTCAACTGTGCCATCAGTTTGATTTTAAGTTTCTTTTTGTTTCTGTAATTTTCATTGGACAATTTTTTTTGGTTTGGGGTAACAGATTCTTTCTGAAAAAAAAAAAATATGGGAAAAATTTTTGGGGATTAAAAGTTTTCCCGGGAATGCGTTGGGAGAAAATGATGTTTCTTATTTGTGCCCAATGCGGCCAAGGAGGGGTTTAGTGATGCTCATAAATTTCAATTACAAAAAAGGTTTGGTGTTTCCCCAAGTTTGTACAAAAATTTACTACTGTTTGTACACATTTTTCCTGCTGGTAAAAAAGCATAATAATAGAATTTGTATCAAATTTAAAAAGTGTTCCCAAATTTTTTGTGTTCTCTTCATCTGGAAATTCCCATGGGTTGTTTCCCCCTTCCTTTCAACCCCCATTATACCACGCGGGGGTTCTTATCTGCTTAAATCTCTTTATTTTTGACCCTAAAAACATCAAATGCTACACATGAAAATTTAATTAAAACAGTTAAACAAAAAATTAAGGGGGCTTTACAAAATGTGACCCTTACCATTTTCTCTTTCAAATAAACATACCCAAACCCTCGCCCCAATTTTTATCCCTGAAAAATTTTTTGGGGAAAGCAAAATTTTTTTAGTTTTATACTATCTTCTAAAAAACACAAAATCTTTTGGCCCTTTTTTCATTTGGTAATGCTGCAAACTGAAAATTATAAAATAAATTTATAATTTAAATAAAGATGACAAATTTAAAAACCCTTTGTATTCATCGGTGGGGGGTTTGTTTTTAAAAAAAACTCGACCCAGTCTTCTGTTTTCACAAATGACTAAATTTGGGCCCGGGACTTTTTCATTTTGGGAAAAGGTGTTTTTTGGGGGGGGCAAAATGTTTTCTTTTTGGGAGCTTCGTTCTGAAAGTCCTTAGCGGTTTACCAAAACGAGTCTTTTCCCAAATTTTTCTGAATGTCCGTCAACATCAAAATTTCGCTTGCAAAGTTTAAAAACACAATGTTTTTTTAAATTAGTTGCATTTAATTTTGTAAATCCCTAAAATAAAATTATTTTATTTAACGGGGTTTAAAAAAATACAGTAGTATATATTTTCAGTGTTTCAGCCCCAAGTTTATCTTTTTCCCTTTCCTTTTTTCAATTTTCCCCCCGGGAAAAAGTTTTAAAAAACCCTATTCTCCCCGAACCAAAATCTCCAAAAAAACTCGAAACAGTGTCTGTGAAAAACCCTGTTCCCCCTATTCAATGATAAAAAGGGGTTCCCTTTAAAGTTTTTCCCACCCCACCAGGGTTGCCTATTTCGCGAAACTTAAATAGCCTGGCAGCCTCTTTAGTAGTACCCGATCTAAATTGGGTTTGGTTTCCCGGGCGCATCAAGATTTTCCTCATCAAAATTTCCTTTTTCGGATTCTTAGTTATTTTTGTTATCTTCATGTTCATTTTCAGCGGGAAGCAAAAGATGATTATCAACAAGGGGTTTTTGAAATTCCCTTGCTCTTGGTAACAATGGGAAACAAGAAAATATTTGGCTTTGGGGTTTAATGGTGAAAATAAGAAATTGATTATTGTGTTTTCTTGGCAGTTTTTTTTTTTTTTTTTTTTTGGAGGAGAAAAAGGGGGTTTAGGAAGAAGATGAATCTTTCCCTTTAATTTTTGGAAACCCCGCTTCAAATTTAAATTAAAGGCGTTTTCCCAAAATTTTGGCTCCAAATTCTAATTTCAAAAAAACCCAATTAAATTTAAATTTTAAAAAATTTCCCTTTAAAATTTGAACCTGTTTTATTTTTAAAGCAAAAAACTTGAAAAAAAATAAAAATTTTTTTGGCTAAAAATTGTTATATATCATTATCTTAATGGGCAAATCATGAACCAAGTTAGAACAAAGACCCATAAAAACAAACTGTATCAAATCAAAGGAACTCAAATTTAAACAATTACACCAAAAATCATGAAAACAACTTAAACCCATTTAACAAAAATTCCCTCCCATTAAATCAAAAAACCAAAAAGAAAAATAAAAGAACACAAAAAAAATTCTACCATTTCAAAATTTTTTGGCCCCAAAATTTTTAAAAGTCCCAAATCTAGAAAAAAGGGTTTCATAAAACACAAATGCATATAAAAATAAAGAACTAAAAATTTCCCAAACAATTACACCAAAAATCATGAACACAATTTCACCCATTTAAACACAAACTGCTACCTTTAAAATTTCATAAACCAACATAAAAAATTAAAGAACACAATGCTACCATTAAAAAAATATTTTCAATCATCAACCCAAAAACCCGAAACTGCTACCAAAAAATTTCTAACTGTGAATTTCATCACATCAAAACAAAAATTTTGCTACCATTTAACAAACCAAAATACTATCTTTTCATTTTAATAAAGTAGATACAGATTTTAAACCCTACAAAAGTTAAAAGTTACTCCCACCATTAATAATTACATTTTTTCCAAATTAAATTTTAAAAAACTGTTTATTTACGCCCTTTTATAAATTTTTTTAAACCCTCTATTTTCCTAATATCGAGAGGGATCCCCAACCTTTACATAATTTTTAAAACACTTTTAATGTACGAAAAGCCCTTCTTCAGGGCCATCGGTTGATACAACTTTTTCCTTACTCGTAACTGCTATTTACTTACCTTATTAAACTTTTTTATCCCCTTTTCTTTAAAGTCCGAGTTGATAAACCACCTTTACAAAATTTTTCCCCCCCCAAAATTTTTTAAAATGTACGAGAAGGGTTTTTCTTCAGGGCCCCAACATTTAATGAACGAGAAGCCCTTCTTCAAGGGCCATGGGTTTGAAAACAAGTACTCTTCTTACTCAAAAACTGCTATTTTACGTACCTTTAAATTAATTACCCTTAGTTCATAATAGCGAGATGATCACCCCCCTTTTACTTTAATTTTCCAACACTTTTTAAATGTAAGGGAGTTTCTTCAGGGCCCCACCCGGTTTGGGTTTAAAATTTTTTTAATTATAGGGTTGCCCCCAAAATTTTGGAGTAGCTTAAGGGGAAATTCATCTTTTTCTTTTAAACCTAAAACGTTGAACGGAGTTTTATAAGGGAAATTAAGTCTTGAGATGTGATAAATTTTAGCAAAAAACAACACTTTTTAAAAATGGACCATTATTACCCCTTTTTGTGTCACCCATCAGAATTTTTTTATCGCTAGAGAAATAAAAAAGGGCTTTTTTTTTTTCCAAAATTTTTTTTTTTTTTCCCAAACCCCCCCTTAAAATTTTTTAACATACCAAAATGTGTTTCAAAAAATTTAAATTTAATTTAAAAATTAAGGGGATAAAAATTTTAAAACCACAAAAAAAAACCCAAATTTAGTAAACCCCTTTTTGGGAAAAAAAAATTTTTAAATTTTTTGGGCCCGGGGGCCGGGGTTCTTTGGAAGCCCCCTCTCTACCCCCCGGGGGGGTTCCCCCTTTGGGGTAGGGGTAGGGTTGTTAAACCCCAAACCCCCCCCATCCCCCCCGGCGGGTTTGGGGGGTTTTTTGTTTTTTGGGGTTTTTTTCCTTTGAACCTTTTAAAAAAAAAAACTTGAAAAAATTAAAAATTCACACAGAGCTTTACAATTAAAAAAATAAATTCCCCCCTTTTATGTCAAATCACCAGTTTCCCCCATCGTTAAAAAATAAAAAGGGGGCCTTTTTTTCCCCCTTTTTTTCCCCCAAACTGGGTTTTCCCATTCCCCTAAAGGGTTTAACTTTTTAAATTTTTTTAAAAAAAAAATTTTTAAATTTAAAGGTAAAAATTAAGGTAAACAATTTTGCCCAAAAAAACATAAACTTTTTAAAAACCTTTTTGGGGAAAGGGTTTTTTTTTCTTTAAAAACCTTTTTTAAAGCATAAATTGAAAAAATTTAAAAAAATTTTAACCCCAAACTTTAATTAAAAAAAAAAATTTTTCCCCAGCTTTTAAATTAGAATCGGGGGGAAAAAAAACCCCCAAAAAAAATTCCCCCCTTTTAAAAAGTTTTAAAATTTTAAAAAAATTTTTTTTACAATGAATTCCCTAAAAATGATATGGAAAAAAAATTTTAAAAAAAAATTTCCTTTTGTCTTTTTGGGTTATTGTTTGCGTGGTTTTTTTTTTGCCACGTCGTTTTTAAAAACATTCCCCTTTGCAAAATTTTAAAAAGGGGCAAAGAAAAAATAAAAGGGTTTTCCCAGGACCCCATGTTCCCCGGGGGGAAACCCCCGTGGGGAATTTAAAAAGAATCAAGAATTTTTGGGGGTTTTTTTTGGGTTTTTTTGTTTTTTTTGTCGGTTTACAATTGATCTTTAAAAGGGGTTAATTGGCCCCCTTTTCTTTTTATCAAGTGTGGGGGTTTTTGGTTTTTAAATTTCCCCAGGATTACTTTTCCCCCCGGGGAAAACCCCCCTTTGGGAAATAAGAAGGGTGGGGTTTTTTTGGGGTTTTAAAATCCCCCTTTTTTTTTTTTTTAAAAAATTGATGGGAAAAGGGGGTTTTAAATTTCCCCTTTTTCTATTGTCAAGGGGGGTTTGGTGGGGGCAAGATGTGTAGAAAAAAAATAGTTAAAAAAAAAAAAAAAATAAATTTAAAAAAAATTTTTAAAAAAAAAAAAAATTTTTGGTGTTGGCGTGGGGGTAAAAAACCCAATAAACCCCCACGGTTGGGGTTTTGTGGGGGGGTTTTTTGTTTTCCCTTTCCCCAACCCCTTTTTTAAAAATCCCCGGGGCCCCCCCTTTTCCCCAAACCCCGGGTCCCCTTTTTCCCCTCATTTTTGGGGGGTTTCCCCCCGGGGGATGAGGTTATCCGTAATTTTTAATTTAAAAATTTTTAAAAAAAATAAAAATTTTTTTTTTTTTTTTTTTTTTTTTTTTCAAAAAATTTAACGCCCAAAAAAATTTTTAAGCAACGAATCGGGACGATATTCCCCCAAAAAAAAAAAAAATTTTGGGGAAAAAGGGGGCAAAAATTAATCATTTCATTTCAAAAAATAATTCCCTTTTAGCCTTTTTTAAAAGGGGGGGGGTTTTTCCCCCCTTTGTGTGACGGGAGGAACAGGGCTAAGAGTACTCCCCCCAAAAAAAAAAAAAACCAAATTTTTCGGAAAAGGGATTGACAAAAAATCGAGAAGGAAAGGGGGTAAAAAAAAAAAGTGAAGAGATAATTTAAAAAAAAAAAAATTTTAAAATGAGTCGTTTTTGGTTTTAAAAAGGGGGGTATTTTCCCCTAAACCCGTTTATTAGTTTGGGAAAATCGTTTTAAAAAATTTTTAAAAAATTTGGGAAAAAAAGAACCCCAAAAATTTTTTTTTGGAAATAACAAAAAATTTTGGCCCAAAAAACCCTTTTATTTTTCCCCCCGTTTCCAATTTTTTAAAAACTTTATTGAAAATTTAAAAATTTTTCCCCCCTTTAAATTTTTTAAAATAACGATTTTTTTTAAAAAACCCCCCAACCCCCAAAAACCCTTTTTAAATTTAAACCCCCAAAAGCCCAAAAAAACCCCAACCCCCCAAATAAAAAAAATTTTAACCCCAAAAAAAAAATCCAATTTAAAACCCCAAAAAAGGGGTTTTTTTTTCGGGTGCTTTTCGAATGTTCCCAAAAAATTTTCCCCCTTTTTTTTCCCTTTTTTTTTTCCCCAAAAAACACAAAAAAAAAAGGGGTTTTTTTAAAACGAAATCCTTTGATCCCCTTTACCATGGGTTTTTTAAATAGGGTCTTGATTTTGAAAAACCCCTTTTGTGGGCCTTTTTGGGTAAAAAAAAAAAACCAAAGGAAGGGGGAATTTGGGCTTTAAAATTTTTGGGCTTTTAAACCCTACATAAATTTTTTGGGTTTTTTTGGGAAAAGTTTTTGGTTTTTATTTGAGTTTCGGAAAATTTGGTTTTTTTGTTTTTTGGGTTTTGGGGTTTTGGGTTTAGGGGGTTTTGGTTTTAAAAGGGTTTTTTGGGTTTTTTTTAAATTTCCGGGTTATTTATAAAAATTTTCGGGAAATTTTTTTTTTAAATTAAAAAATTTTGAAATTGGGGAAAGGGGTTTTTTAAATTTTTAAAGGGGCTTCGAAATTTTTTTATTTTCCCCCAAAATTTTAAATTTTTTTTGTAAGTCCCCAAAAAATTTTTTTTAAAAAAAAAAAACGGGGGATACCCTTTTTTCTAATAAACGGGATTTTGGGGGAAAAAATTTTGCGATTTTCCAAACGGGGCTCCCCCCCTTAAAATTTATTGTTTTTTGGTTTTTTTTTTTCTTTTTGACTTGTTTTCGTCATTCGTCTTTCCCCCGTTTTTTTCAATTTTTCCCCTTTCCCCCCCATTAATTTTGGTTATTCTTTTTTTTTGGGGTGAGTACTGTGGTTGGGTTTTTTTCCCTTTACCAAAAAGGGATAAAAAACCCCCTTTTAAAAAAGGGGGAAAAAAGAAAATTAAAAATTTTTAAAGAGAAAGATTTAATTTTTGAAAAACCCCCTTTGGGGGAAATTTTTTTTTTTTGGGGAATTTTTGTGCCGAGTTTCGTTGCGTTTGGGGGTATGTTGCGTTAAAAAATTTGATTCGATATTCATTTTCTTTAAATTTTTAATTTTTTTTCGGAAACCTCGGGTACCCCGGGGGGGAAAAAACCCAAAAACCGATGGTAAAAGGGTTTCCCTTTGGGGGGGTTTTTTTGGGGGGGTACGGGGGATATTAAAAAAAGGGTTTGGGTAAAAAGGGACAAATTTAAAACCCCCCCCGGGGAAACCCAACCCTCGGTATAGTTTGGGTTTTTTCCCCCCCGTCAAAAAATTAGTTTTTTTTTTTTTTTTTTTTTTTTTTTTTTTTTAAATTTTTTTTTAAAATTTTTTTTAAAAAACTTTCTTTTTTTTTTTAACATTTGCCACCTTTTAAAAAAAACCAAAAACCCCCCCTTGAAAAATAGTTTTTGGGAAAAATTGGGGTTTTGGAAAAAATTTTTATTCCCAAAAAAAAATTTTTTTTACAATTGTTGTTGCATCAACCCCTTTTTAAAAAGGAAAGTCAAAACTTGGTAAAAAAAGGGAAAACGGAAAACTTTAATTGACACTTTACTTTTGGGCCCGCCGTTTATCCATTTTTTCCCCCCAAAGTCTTGGATTAAACCCCTCCACTTTTTTTTAACCTTTTTAACGACTTTTAAAATAAACCCCAAAAAAAACAACAAAAAAAATCCCTTTCAATTCAAAGGGGAAAAAAACAAAAAGGCGCAAATTTTAAAAATTTCCCTTTCCCCAAAAAAAAGGAAAGTAGAGGGGGGTGTTTTTAAAAAACAAATTTTTTTGGGGTTTGCGCAGTGTTAAAAATTTTTTTTTTGGGGGGGGGGGAAACCCCCCGGGGGGAAAGGGGGGCCCAAAAAGGAAAAGGGGGGAAAAAGTGGGTGAGGGGTCAAATTTTGAACTGGCTTCATGCGCAAGACTTTTACTGGGGGGGGGTTTTGGGGGGTTGTGTAAAAACCCCGGGGGGTGGGGGGGAAGAAAGGGGGGGAAAAGGAAAAAGGGGGGAGGGAAAGGGGGAAAAGGGGAGGTTTGGGGGAGCAAAAAAAAAAAAGGATCACCAAAAAATTTTGGGGGAAAAAAAAAGGGTTTGTGCCCCTTTTAAAAAAACCGGGGGGGGAACCCCAAAAGGGTTTTTCCCCCAACCCCTTTAATCTAGAAAAAAGGGTTTGCGATCTTGAAATTTTTTTAAACGACTCAAGGAAAGCCAAAAAAAAATTTATGGGAAACAGGGAAGGGGGCTCTGGTTCCCCAAAAGTTGGGGTTTTTAAAGGGGGGAAGCAGGGTTTTGGGTGAGGTTTTTTTTTTTTTTTTTTTTTTTTTTTTTTTTTTTTTTTTTTTTTTAAAAAATTTTTTTGTATTTTTTTTTGGATAATTGTTTTAAAAAAACCCTTTTAGCCTTTTAAAAAAATTTTAATGAAATATTTTTTGTTTTAAAAAAATTTTCTGAAATGGAGGGAAAAACCAAAAATTATTTTTGTAAAAGGGGGAAGTTTTTTCTTGAGAAAAAAGGGTTTTAAGTGGGTTTTTTTGGGGAAAAAGTTTTGGGGTTTTTTAAAACCCGGGGTTTAAAATTTTTTAAACCCTTGGGGTAAAATATTGTCAATTACTTCGCTTTAAATTTTTTCTATGTTCCCCAAATTTTTTTTTTTGTTTAAGGGAAAAGGGGAAAAGGAGTTTTTAAAATTTTTTTTTTTGTTCTTTTGGTTTTTTTTTTTTCCCCCAAAAATTCCTTTTTTTAAAATTTTAAATGAAAAAAAAAACAAAAAAAAAAAAGGGGTTAAGGGGGGAAAAAAACCCTTTTTCTTTAGTTTGGGGTTTTTTTTTGGAGCAAGGTTTTTTAAAAGTAATTCCCCCAAAAAAAAAAAAGTTTTTTAAAAAGAGGAAAACCCCCCCTTTTATTTTTTTTTTTCCCAAAAAAGCAAAAAATTAAAATTTTTCTTCCCCCTTTCCCCTTTTTTTTTTAAAATTTCATTTTTTACTTTCCTTTCCCCTTAAAAAAAAAAATTTATAAAGGTTTGGGGGGGAAAAAAATTTGGGTAACTCTCTTTTTTTTACAAAAATTTTCCCCTTTCTTCAAAATTGAGGGAAAAAAAAATTTAAATTTTTGTAGGTCCAATCAAAACCCAGCCCCCCTTAAAAAAAGCATTTACCAATTTTTTATGGCAAAATTTTTTAAAAATTTTTGATACGCTTTTCCGGTTTCCTTTTTTTTGGGGGGAAAAACCCAAGGGAAAAAAACGTTTTCCCCGGGGGAAAAGATTTTCCCCCAAAAATAAAACCAAAAACAGGGATGCTCTTTTGTCGATTTTCCATATTTTGGGCCCCTCAAATCAAAAAGTTTTTTGGCCCCGGCCGGGGTTTTACCTAATTTGGAATGGAGACAAAGATTTAAAATTAAATGTTGAGGGCAAAAAAAACTATTACTGAGGCATTGTTGGAGGATCTCCATTTGCAGTAAAAGGTATTAGTTTTTGTTAAACTGAAATTTTATAATTTCCCGAATGGGGTTCACTCTTTCAAATTTGACTTTTAAAAAAGGATTTTTTTGCCCCCCCAAGGGGATTTTTATACATACCATCCTTCATTTTTTTAATCAAAGGGGAAAAAAACCGAGGGGCAATTACACAATTTTAAGTCTATTTGTTTGCAAAAAAGGATTTTTAATTTTTTAAAAATTTAAATTTTTTTTATGGATGGGAAAAATTGGTAAAAAAAAGTTTTTAAGTATAAAAGGTTTTACAAAAAGGTTTTTTAATATAGGAAAATTTACTTCTATCTCAAAAAATTTGTTTTTTCCAACTCCCCCCCTTTCTCAAAAACTTTTTGGGAACTGACTGGTTTAGGGGTTTAAGGGTAGTGTTCCCCTTTTTGAAACAATGTTGGTTCAAAAAAAAAACTTCGGGTGAAGGATCAAAACCCCCGTTGGCCAATCAAAACCCCCCACGGGTTTCACGGGTTTTAAAAACAGCCCACAACCAAAAAAAGGGGGGAAATTTTCCCCCCATTCACCCGTGGGGGGGAAAAAACACCTGGAATGTAGGGAAAGGGGGTCACTAAGGGAAAAAGAGGGGTATTTTCCCAAAATTTTTCAAGGGGGGATGGGTTGGAAAAGAATAAAGGGGGGAAAAAAACAAAAATTCAAGGAGACAGACAAGAAAATCAAGGGGAAAACAAGCACTCAAAGGGGACAAACGTTGTATGTACTGCTTACAAGAAGGTCATTGAAAAAGTGAAGAAATTGCAGTCTAAAGTCAAGTCACTTGAAGCAAAGAGAAAGGCAAATATTGTGGATTTTCTACAAGCTCAGATGATGATGACATGGATGTTTCTTCCAAACGGGGAGGAAGACAGCTGATATTGATCAAGCCCCAATATTTCTTTGGTTAAAACAGAATGTTGATTTTTCAGGGGAGGCAAGATATGGGTGAAGAAGATTTGGATGTGAAAATATTGGTACTTTCATCAACAAGATATGGATGTGTATGATAGAAGGCAAGGGAAGAATAAAGCAAAGGGCATTATGATTGAAGAAGAGCCACCAAAGAAGGACAAGAAGAGTGTTCTTGCTCAGATTAGTTTTGATGCGAGGTACCTAATAAAGCATAGGAAGATGAAACATCAAAAAATTGTTGATATTGCATATTTCCTTGATCAAACAAGACTTGCAATCAAGCAACTGAAGCAATGTTTGATCACGCTCAAGAAGTTCATTTATATGATTGTTTGCTGATGAAGTTTTAAAGGAAAAGTTAGGTAAACTCAGAGGAGATGAAGTGTTGTCCATTGATGGGAAGTCAAGAAACTTGTTGAACTAAAAATTCCAGAAGAAAGTCTGCTTTCAGAACAAAAAGCCAAAGAAAAAGAGGAGTAAACCCCTAGTAAAGCTCAGCAAAAGACACACCATGTGTGTTTACATGATGAACAATGGCTGGATACAAAAGGAAAACAGTTCCAGGTAGAAGTTTTGAGGGATCAAGAGTGAGTTTGAAAGGGTTTAAACAAGAGTGAACAATTTACTCCCCTGGGAACAGAAAAAAAACCCTGTAGAACTACAAGAAGACATGGTAAAAATATTGGAGTCTGGAAAACTTCAAAGAAACAGAAGATTGGTGGAAGAAGTACCTACAGCAGATGAAGAAAAACAGCAGGAATTAACTGACGAAAGACCAAGCAGCATATGATTGTTATAATCCCAGAAGCATTGGATGTTCATCATCCTATTCAAGCTAAACGTCCAAAATTTTTGATTTGGAGATACACAAAGATTTCATTTGGGAAAGCTTGGAAGATAATCAGGCTAGGAGGACACTCAGAAAATTTTATAAGTATTTTGAAGATATGTGGAAATTTTTTTAGAGAAGAACTTGGACAATCTATGGGTCTGGTTAAAGAAATGTTCAGATCTACATATCGTATACAAGACAAAGAGAAGGAGCTAGGGTGGAATTTTAAGAGGTTGTAAAAAACCTGATCCAAAAGATAACTTATGGAATTTTCGAGCTCATGAGTTGAGTACAAAATGGAGACTGTATGATACATGTGGTGTTCACCATGTATCTACAAAGAATTTGGGGTGGATGTTTTACATGCTGATAGAAAAAGATTATCCATTTAAAGGGCAGCTAGCTTTATTTGTTTTTGTTAGATGCTAAGCTGCAGTTACTGATGAAGACTCGTAATGGCAAGAGAGTTATGAGAAAAGATCTTCAGACAAGCAAAAAGGAAATAATGTTATTATTTCTTGTGTTCCTCTATTAGTGTTTTCTAGGTTTAACGTTGTACTAACAGGTTTAATTTGTATAGAAGATATTTGGATTTTGTAACAATTTTCTTTAAAAAAGTAGATGTCTATAAGGGAATCAAAGAAGGTTTAATCGAAAAGACCCAAGGGGGAGATGGTTGAGTTGTTGGTGTTGTGAAGGGGGGGTCACAGGTTCGATACCTGTTGCTTCCTTTTTGGTATTCCCTCCCCAAAATTTTTAAAAAGCCCCCATTTTTTTTCAGCAAATTTCAAAATTAAAGCCCCCCATATTTTTTTAAAAAACCCACCCATATATATATTTTTTAAAATCCCACCCATATATATTTTTTTCAGCAAATTTCAAAATTAAAGACCCCCATATTTTTTTCAGCAAATTTCAAATTTCGCTCATTTCTCACCAATCACAGCCACCAACTCACCATCCACCGTTCACCAGTAACCAATCACAGCCACCACTCGCCCGGTCCGACCATCAACAACGGAGGGAGGTTTCATTTAGATCTAAATTAGGTAATTTTTTTAATTAGGAAATCATTTTTTTATGCAATAATGGTGAAATTATATTATTCTCGAAAT
Source organism: Artemisia tridentata subsp. tridentata (assembly GCA_021014915.2). Lineage (NCBI taxonomy): Eukaryota > Viridiplantae > Streptophyta > Magnoliopsida > Asterales > Asteraceae > Artemisia > Artemisia tridentata. Next base: position 115,160,861 of record CP139504.1, read on the forward strand.
TGTTTTTTACAATTATAAAGATAGCAAATTCTGACCACTATCCATTGTAATTATACACAAATGATTTGATGCTTATATTGGTTTAATTTGTGACTTGTAGGATATATAGTTTTTTAAAGTTGTATTTTGGGTTTAACATGAATGAAAAATAGCATCTTCAACTTGAAAAACCAACTGTTATTACATAACAAAATTCTGCATACATAGATGCATTGTTGATTACATAGTTGATTACATACAAGGAGAAAACATAGTACTTATTACAGTAGCATCATAACATCAAGACTAGTAAAGCTCAGCTAATTGTCCTTTTCCCTTTACCCTTAGTGAGTTCAATTGGGCCTTTTCCCTTTCTCTTCTTTGCTTGGATTTCTTCCCTAGTTGCCTGATTTGGTAGGCATAGAACTTGTTCCCTTTTTCCTGGGATTGACAGAGTGTGAACTGGAGGGTTTTTGGACATTGTGGCTTTTTTTGAGACAGCTTCATCTTCAGATGTTGAATGATAGCTAGAAACCAAGCTATCATTAAAAAAGCTACTGTTAAAGGAGCTAAAATCGTCAGAGCTCGAGTCAACAACCTTTCCCTTAGGTGGTATTCTCTTATGAAAGCTACCTGTAGGAGGGTAGGGGAAATTCCAATCAGGTTTAGGAGACATTAGTCCTGATGAATCAGAGGATATTTCAATAACATTTGGCTTGGAAGTCATTGTGGATGAGGTTTAGTGTTTGACAGGTTTTTGATGGTGTAATGTTGTGTGTAATGTTGTGTTTATGTAATGGCCATTTAAAGTAAAGAGGATCACATAGTTCAATGTATAAGTAAATGCCATTAAAGGCTTGGTTGGTATGTGTAGGTAACTTCCTGCATTTAGGTGTAATAAACAAAGTTTGACTTTCTTAAGTATATGCATTTTTGGAACTAGGCAGTGCTAAACACTTGACATTGTAACTTTACAAATCAAAAGGCTGTTAGAAAATAATATTGACATTAACATAGTTGCATTAATATTTAACATCATACCATACATCTATCGTTACCATTCGATGACAGCACAAAACACAACAACATCAGAAAGACTACCAACAACATCAACCATGACACCACAAAACACAAAAGACATAAACATAGTCAACTAACATATCAACCACATCAGTAGTTCATTGATCCAAGCTTCGTGATAAAGTTGCCCAAATCACCTAGACGCTTATGCTTTTGGGCAATATCAACAAGCAACCTATCAGATGCCATCATGTCCTCCTCTTGCATCCTCCTTAAATCAGCAATGCTTTCAAGAGCAGAATCAAAACCATATAAAAGCTCTAACTCCTTGATCATCTTATCCCTATTGTTTATCAGCATTCTTTTCTCAGAAACCTTGTGCCTCAAATCATGAACTTCCTTGGAAGTAGCTTCAACTGTCGCTCATAGTAAACTAGCATCATGTCTTTCACAAGCTTTGAGTTTGCAACTGTTGCCAATTCAGAACAAATCACTAGTTTAGTTTCCATATATGATTTTGATAACAAAAAATTTTGAGATTTTTTGTAATTTTTAAATTTTATTTTGGTTTGTTAAGAAGAGATGAAAATTATGAGAGGTATGTTGCTTTATATACAACAACAATCAAGAAACACCTAGAGGAAGAAAGATGTATCGAGCCTAGCAATGTGAATAGTGTGTAATGATGAAATAGCCTTCCCCATAATTACTTGCAAGTTGCAACAAAAACCATTAATACTATACTAACAGAGTAGTATTATTTTAATTTTCACTTTGCAACAAAAACCATTAATACTAGATTTTACTAATGTATGGTTGTAATATTTTCAAAATAAACATTTTATCCCACATTAGAGTTAGGCCCAAACGTATCAAACATTTACAATTTTATATTGGTTTAATTTGTGACGGGTACTAGCAGTACTAAATTTATACTAGCCGTACTAAATTTCACTAGCAGCAGTACCTTTTGTACTAGTAGTGGTAAATACTTGGTTTACTTATGCACAAATGATTTGATGCTTATATTGGTTTAATTTGTGACTTGTAGGATACATACGTTACCATTTGACCTCAACAATAGCATGGACAAGTCTTGGATGAAAACTAGTAGGACCAAGAAACAATATATTGCTGGAGTACACGCGTTTATTAAGTATGCAGAACACAACTTGCAGAAGATGATGAACATCGACCCACGAGGTAATAAACAACAGCTTAAGATGCCATGTCCGTGTATCTCATGTTTAAACCGCATAGAGCATAAAGTGGAGGATGTGCAGTTCCATTTATTCTGCCACGGGATTAATCAAAGCTACACAAAATGGGATAAACATGGAGAAAATGATGAGCAAGCAACAACTGCCCAAATACCTGTTAATGCTACAACAGAGGAGTTTGTTGACGACACGGATTTCGACATGGATTTTGTTCCAAAAATTCCAACAGATGGCCCAACAACAGTGAACATGGTTAATGGTGCAAAAGAATGTTTTGATGAGGATAACCTTGCCAAGTTTCAACAACTATTATTAGACGCGGAGAAGCCACTTTACGAAGGATGTCCTGACTTCACAAAGTTGTCCGCAATAGTTAAACTACTCAACTTGAAGGGTAAGTATGGAGCTTCTGATAAGTTCTTTACTGAATTACTAGGATTGTTGAAAAAGATGCTACCTGCTGGTAACGAAATGGTTGAAAAAACTTATGAGGCAAAAAAACTAGTGAGAATGATGGGATCAGGATACAAAAAGATACATGTATGTAGCAACAACTGCATTCTTTACTGGAAGGTTAACAAGGAGTTGACTGTTTGTCCAACTTGTGGGACATCAAGATGGAAGGTGGATAGTAAGACACATAAAGTGTACGAAAACATTCCGGCAAAGGTAATGTGGTACTTTCCAATTATACCAAGACTGTAACGCCTCTTTAAGTTAGAAAGTATTTCAGAAGATCTAACATGGCACGCAACAAGGAGGATAACAGATGGTGTTTTACGTCACCCCGCAGATTCACAGGCATGGCGTACCATAGATGAAAAATTCCCCGAAATTGCTGAAGATCCGAGAAATCTACGGCTAGGAATATCGGCTGATGGGGTTGACGTCAACTCAGGAAATAGGCATCACAGTGTATGGCCAGTTTTATCTGTCATATACAACCTTCCTCCATGGTTGTGTATGAAAAGAAAGTTTATCATGCTTTCGGTATTGATATCGGGATACCCGGGAAATGATATCGATGTATTTTTAGAACCGTTGGTTAATGATCTGCAAACCTTATTCGAGGAAGGGGTTGATACATACGATGCTTCTAAAAAAGAAAACTTTAATCTGCGCGCCGTTGTGTTATGGACGATAAATGATTACCCTGCACTTGGTACATTATGTGGCTGCCCATACAGTGGATTCAAAGGTTGTGTAGTATGTGGGAAAGATACACACTGTGTTAGACTTTCCGCCTCATCCAAGCAAAGTTATGCTGGACACAGACGATATCTACCATACAACCATCCGTTCAGAACGCAAAGGAAGGCGTTTAATGGACAAGAAGAACCACGTCATGCTCCAAATCCATTGACCGGGGAACAAATATACAACGAGGTACAACATATTGAAAATAAGTGGGGAAAAGGAAAAACCTCGAAAAACCAAGATCAAGATACCAGAGGCAGAGGTGGGAAGATTAAAAAGCAGAAAAGGAAAACAACAGAAGAAGAGGGTAGTTCAAGCCAAGAAAATGAAGCATATTGGAAGAAATTCAACATTTGGTATCGAAAGCTAAGGTATTGGAGGCATCATTCTGTTCCGCATTGTATTGACTTCATGCATGTAGAAAAGAATGTTGGTGAGAGTCTACTCGGAACTTTGCTGAATGTTCCTGGAAAGACAAAAGATGGAATGAATGCTCGACTAGATCTGGAAGAGTTAGGGATAAAAGAAGAGTTGTTTGCTAGGCAAGAAGCAGACAAAACAACACTACCTCCAGCAGGTTACACATTAACGAATGCTGAAAAAGACATCTTTTGTGAAACGTTAAGCAACATCAGGGTACCACAAGGCTATTGTTCAAATTTCTCTAGTTTGGTCAGCCTAAATGATAGGAAGCTCATTGGCCTTAAATCGCATGACTATCACATGCTAATGCAAGAGTTTTTACCCATTGCTATACGTTCAGTCATGCACCCGCCCACACGATATGCTATTATCAGGTTTTGCTTTTTCTTTAAATCTATATGTAGGAAAGAAATCAGCTTGCAAGAACTAGATAAGATGCAAGAAGAACTTGTTGTTACACTGTGCCTACTCGAGAAGTTCTTTCCTCCGTCATTTTTTGATATTATGATACACTTGACTGTGCACCTAACTAGGGAGGTAAAATTATGTGGTCCCATATGCTTTCGGTGGATGTATCCCTTCGAAAGATGTATGAAGGTTATTAAAGGACATGTGCGAAACAGAAATAGACCAGAGGGATGCATTGACGAGGAGACTATCGCGGAAGAAACAATAGAGTTTTTTAGCGAATATCATAAAACCATGAAAACTATTGGTATCCCAGCTGATAAACATGTAACCAATGAAGTTGAGGACGGAAAGCCATTGTCGGCCGGCAAACCAAGTGAAGTTTCCGTAGAATCCTTTCAGAAAGCACATTTGTATGTAATACAAAATACAGATGAAATTCAACCGTATATCGAGTAAGTATATATTACTAACACATGTCGATTTCGTTGCTTAAAATGTTCTATCAAATATAATAATCAAAGACATTTATTTGTTTCAGGCGACACAAGGAAGTTTTGAAAGGAAAAAACCCGGGTAAAAAACTTGCATTGCTGGAGAATGAGCACAGTAAATCTTTTGCTAAGTGGTTACTCGAAGAGGTAATTACTTGTATGTTGTTTATAATTGTTTGTTTGTTGCTATCATCATAATTGTCCCTCCTGTATATGACATTAGATAGAGGTCGACCAGCACACCATTTCATTATCCCAAACACTCCTATTCTTTAATTGTTTGTTTGTTGTTCCTGCAATTTAAAGGTAATATATATACTTGTAATGAAATTCAGGTTGAGAGAGAGTTAGCGATATCCAATGACAGTGTATCAGAAACTGTGAGGTGGATATCATTTGGACCACGCGCCAGCGTAGTGAAATGCGAGGCGTATAACATCAATGGGTATACATTTCGTACGAAAAGTAATGATGGCATAGTTTACCAGAACAGTGGGGTTAGTGTTGAGTCAGTAGATGTGCACATATCCAAAAAAGAAGTTGCAACCATAAAAAAAACATCTTATTATGGGGTTTTACAAGAGATATGGGTACTAGATTACCGTTTCAGGCAAATTCCTCTTTTCAAATGTGATTGGGCTAATCGCAAAACTCATGGGGTCAAACATGATCCTCTTGGTTATACGTTGGTAGACCTGAATACTTTCGGCCACAAGGATGATCCGTTCATATTAGCGTCACAAGCAACACAAGTGTTTTATGTGAAAGACCAGGTACAGAAAAATTTGTCCATTGTCTTTAAAACACCTACCAAGAATTACAAAGATACATATGACGAAGTCGATGAGGAGTTTAGTACAGTCATTCACGAGCGAAATGAAAAAATATTGCCACGTGTATATAAAGAAGACTTGGGCAACGAATCACGAAGTGACTACTATCGAACCGACATTGAAGGTATTGTTATACGAAAATCCAAGTGAAGCATGTCATGCTGCATTAAGACTGCTAGTGTAATAGTTAACCCTGCTGGTTGAAGTTAAGACTGCTGCTCAAGGCTAAGTGCAAGGTTACTGCTGGTATTGTAAAGTTAGTAATGTTAGATGAATAGCTGTTTTAGTATTAAATAGTTGTTCCTGTAATTTAGCCTGTTGTAATGGATTTTGACTCAAAAAAGTCAAGCTTTTCAATGGCAATGAAAAATTTTGCGGTTTTCACTGTTATATGTCCACTTGCAGTCAAGCTTTATTGTATTTGCAGTTTCTATTTATCATGTATATGCACTTGCAGGCACTTTAGTAACATGTTACTTCATTATAAAGTTGAAAATTGACTTTAGAAAGTCAAGTAATCTGGTTCCAGCTAGGGGCAAGTAACATACTTACATACTACTGCATTAAACTAGATAGACTATAAAATCCCAGCATTGTAATGGGGCAAATTAAATGAAGAGTCATGACTAACAGTCTGAACTCAAAATATGACTCTATGATTTAGACACTTAAATAAATACTTCATGTGACCATATGTAACATCTTGAATTTAGTCACACAAACACTCAATGTGACCAATATCAAGGTTAATGATAACTGAGTTCACATTTTGCTATACATATTAGTCACATGAATATTTCACAGTGTGACTATTTTCAATGTATTGGTCACATATAATACCCTTATAATGTGGCCATAAACATAATTTAGATGCACATTTGTGGTATGGTGTTACTATTGTATAGCCTATAGTCACATGATTGTGCTACAATTAAGTGTGACCATACACATTAGGAATTGGCAGGCAAACACACACTTAACTTTAGACACACATATTAACTTACGTGACTATTTGTATCGAATTTTGGTCACACTTAATCATGTATGCCTATGGTTTAGTGTGACCATATATGACATTTGGTCACACATCTCAAGTGTGTGACATATATTTGTCACTTTTAAATGCATATCGTGACTATGCTTCAAACTTACTTTTCAGTTGTCACACATTTCAAATTCATATGTGGCTAAATTTTCAACAAAAACTAGGAGTCACGCTTAAATAATGTGTGACAAACTTGAGCATATGATTTAGCCACATACACAATTACTTCGTGTGACCATATATGGATTTTGGTCACACTTTTCAATTGCGTGACATATATTTGTCACATATGTATATATATAGTGTGACTAATGTTTCAACCTTATTTGTATCCGTCACACGTCTCAAATTATAAGTGACTAAAAAATCAAAATTTTTTTTTACCAGATACGTATAGTCACGAAAATATTCAAATGTGTGGCTGTACCCTCGGATGTAATTCCGAAATGGTCACACAAGTCGGATCAAGTGTGGCTGTTTATTTTATTCTGGTACATTTAGTCACATAAAAAAGCGACTGTGTGGCTGTTCGAAAAACAGCATGTGTGACCAAATCCCATTTTTGTACTAGTGATAGCATCTTGTCCTTGAAGTAGTCTGAGTTCTGAGGACGCTTTGGTTGATTGCAGTTTCTGGCAATGTGTCCTAGTCCTACACAATTATAGCACTTTAGCTGTTTTCCCTGCCCCTGATTGGCATTCCTTGCTCTGTTTTGCCCAATACCTCGACCCATATTCCTTCTTGCTCTCCCTTGCACATTCTGGACCACAATTTTCCCATCCTCCACCATTGCAAGATTGCGTGGGTTCGATGAATTTCTTAGTTGATTGTTGGTCTGAGGGAGAACTGCTTTGAATTGGTGAACCAGTAATGATACTTGGTTGGTGAGGTTATCGATCATTTTTTCGGTCTGAGAATAGCCTGAATCAAGTTGAGAACTCATAGCAGAGGATGGTGATTGCAGTTGAGAATAACCTTGGTTGGATGAAAGTTGGGTGTTTGGTAAAGCATTTGCCATAAAGGCCAGTGGATCATTAGGAGTTGTAGGATTTAACTTTTCTCTTAGCACCCGATCAAAGGCAGCATGCTTCTCATGCTGTTGGAGGTAGGCATACAGCTGTTCATAGTTGGTGTCCCTCAGACCTTTGTTGAGTTTGACAGCAGTGATGAATCTATCCCATTCTGGAGTCATGTTGTTCACAAACTTTGAGTTAAGTTGGATGTTGGGCATAGTCATTCTTATTATCCTCATATCATTCACCAACTTATGAAATCTCACATAGTAGTCTGTGATATTCTCTCCTGGGTTCATTTTGAAGTGTTCAAACTCATCATACAGTTGAGATTCCCGGTCTTCCTTTGTGAGTTCTGACCCAGCTAACAGCAACTTTACATTGTCCCACACTGCTTTGGCTTCTGTGTTGAAATTGATGAGTTTGTAGACATCCTTTGGCAGACCTTGTATGATGATATTTGAGGCTCTAATGTCAGCATCATACCACTTCTTTTCCTCTTCAGTAAGGTCATTTTAAGTGCGAGGTCTGTCAATTCCAAATGTGACTGTGCCATCTTCACCAGTAGTAACAGCGTCTCTGGTGGTACCCATCTGAAATGGTCCTTCATCAATGGACTTAAGGATGTTTGCTCCATTCTTTTTTCCCAAGCAGTAAAGCCGTATTCGTTGTGCCCATGAATCATAGTCCGTCCTGTCTAGCATAGGTGGACGGGTATCGGACCCAGCTGCTTGGATATCATCTGATGCGGTGCTTGTCATAGTGGCCATAGAGATTACGGGATTTTACAGGTCTTGTGATTTAACCGAGAAATCGAATCTTTTGCGGGACTTTCTAAAATCACCAAGAAACAAACCGTAAACTAAGAGTAACTTGCCACTACAAATCGAAATAGACAAATCACTACCCTGAAGATACAAAACGCAACAGACAAATCGCTAGTCTGATAAGACAAATCGCTAGTCTGATAATACAAACCGCAACAGACAAGTCGCTACTCTGACGGAGACAAGTCGCTACTCTGATGGACACAAATCGCAACAGACAAATCGCTAGTCTGATAATACAAACAGCAACAGACAAGTCGCTACTCTGACGGACACAAGTCGCAACCCACAAAACGCCAGTCACTAGAAGACAGAGCTGTCACTATCTTGGTCAAAACGCTACCCACAAAACGCCAGACAAGTCGCTTTCGTAGCGATTTGTCATTTTTGCCAAATCCGGTAAAGGGCCAAAACACAACTTCGAGGAACCACAAAACGCTACTTACACTTACCACCAATACACAAAACGCTACAAAGAAACAATCACAGAAGGACAAAACGCTACGAAGAACACTTTTGTCCTAGCCTTCGAATCTTCCAAAAACTACCACACAAAGCCTCAAACAATGATTCCAAACACCAAACACTACTCCTATGTTATCCCTAAGCTAGAAAGTACAAGATCTAACACCTTCTATCAACTAACAGAGCGTAAAATGGATATTTTGAGAAACTTTGTGTTCGAACCAAAATGCCCCAAAACTACACCAATCCGTGAATATACCCTTATGTGAACCTAACCATGGCTCTTGATACCAATTGTAGTATATTCACAATGCAAGAAACACATATATGGGACTAGATTATGGATCGAATAGAGGAAGAACTAGAGAGAGAGATAGGGAGGTGGAACCTTAGTGAGAGAAAGAAAGGAGTATTAGATTAAGTGAGAGAATGGTCCAACCCTCTCCACATGAGGAGAGGGGTTTATATACTACACAATTTGACTAAATATTATGCCCCTAGTGGGAGCTGAAAGTGGGTAAAGACCCGACCCACTCCACAATAATAATAATAACTAAACTACTACTAATATTACTAGTAATACTACGAGCTATGATGTGCTAATAAGTCCTCGGGGTGACCAAGTCTTCAACTGAATATTTATATTCCTAACATCTTCTCCATGATCGCTTTCCAAGCTTCATAGTAGGATTGACAACTTGATTGTTTCATCTGAAATACTCAAGTAGATTATTTTGCAACGCAAATATAATTGGTCATATCCGAAAATCCAAACTCAAGCATCCCAACAACATAATTTGAAACCCCACATCCCACACTCTATATTAAAACATATTGTTTGCTTCCATGGTTAACTCTAAAAATCATCACACCAATTTATCAACTTTTCAACATAACATCTTCGTCACCTTAGTTGTTATGCATTTGCATTAGGCATAATATTAATAAAACGAAGCAAAGTATCATCATTGTTACTCGTCGTTAGGCCATTGTAGGAATACAAATTTTCCTAACTTGAGAATGAATACTAGAGAATTTATTGCACTAGAAACTCAATTTGACCTAACGGTTGAATTGCTTCCTTAAGAGAAGTTGGGTATGTGGAATCGCCCGTAGAAATAGTCGTGTTTAGCCTTAATTGAGCACCGCTAGTAATAGTATCATATTCATTCTTTCACTTGAAAATTCTCTATTCATAATCAAACAAGTAGTAAATTTGATTTTTATTTTGTTAGTCAATCATAACCACTTGCCTCATCAAGCGATTATCTTGCTTTGATCGAGAAGAGATACATGACTTCAAGGATGAAGTTCATTGTATGCTAATCACCATCCGTAATGACTATACTTAGCTCATTGCCTTCATTAAACTAAAACAACCTTCTAAACAATCTACTTCTTTATCTTCTCTTTATCTTTTGTGAAACTCATTATGTTGGATGTCCACCAATTATGGGGGAGGGAAATTCATTCACATAATTATCTTTTAAGGACGCATATACATGTGTTTCTTACTCTTCAAATACCAACACATAGGTAAACATCTCTTAGCTAAAACCAATTCACAAAACCGCACTTGCTTCAAGCCTTTCTAACCCAACACTTACTCTTCATCAATAATTCATTAAAAGAAGAACACATCATGTGTTTGATAACTCCTTCATCTCCACAACCAACAACTCCACCTTCTGGATCATAACTTAAATGAAGCCTAGGATTGTCCTAAACTAGCTCGTCACAACTCTATTGTCTAGAACACCATCATATGTCCTCTTTTCTATTGACACATACCTTGCACGCCATTGTTAGTGCAAACGATTTACTAATCTAGACCGTCTTTTCAACACTTACTATTATGTAAACTTATTTTGAGTTTTGATAGGTGTGAGTTATTATTGCAAGCCCTCTGCGTTGTTTTAGTTCTCAGATGCCGGATCCCTTCTAGAAAGGATCCGGAGGAACCGGCTTAACAGAGTCACAGCTTCTACCCTTCTACCTCTATCTCACCTTCCAGACCTCAATAGAATATTTGCCTATACTCTATTAAGCACAATTGAGCAATCCTCAGCCTCATTAGCTCCCACATACTCTTATGGATGACTTAGGAATCTTCTATGATGTTTATGAATTATCATTCTTCAAATACTCACCATTCTTCCACTCCGGTGCTTACACCTTCCTTCCCTCACCTTACTTCATTTATTCTCACATTTCTTACATTTATTTAAAATTTTTCTCTACCTACTATCTTTTCAAAATGGTCCAAAATCAATTTTTTAATTTTCATAATTTTTGAAATTTTCTCTATTTATTTTCTCTCCTCACCTACTGATCCCTATATCTAAAGATAACTTCTTCAGTAATCTAAACTCTTACTTGATCTTCTATTAACCTCCTTTGCTTTCTACTTTTCTATAAAGCCCATCATTAGTCTCCTCTCATCATGAGTTTATGCTCTCAGGACTCTTCACCATTTAAGATAGTCCCTTTCACTCATAAGTCCAACATATATAGGATAGGAGCACTTAAATACTCATCTATCCTACATTTCCCTATCTCAGTTATCCGAATCCCTTAGATAGTGCTAGCCGGATCCCTTTTGAGAAGGATCCGGTGGATCCGGGCAAACAGAGCAGTTAAAAACTGATTCCTTCATCTATAATCTTTTTTTCTCCACCCAAACACTAGCTCAACACATAGGATTATCCATTTCTTTTAAGGCATTGTTCTCTAGTATTTCTCTTAAAGCTTGTTGCGACATTCATGGAAGAAGAATCTTTTTTGTGTTCCGTATATGTGACTATTTATGCTTTTTCTATTTTATTTCCATGATATTATGTGAACAATATCTCTGTGTGTACTAATTGATATAATTGTTTTCCTTTTGTACTAACTCATTTGGATTTGTGTAGGTTGACAATGGTCGATTTTATTATCAAGTCAAGTTGTGCTCATTCACACATTTATAATATTCCTCATCTTGCATCATCATCACCATCTTCCTCCACTTCTTTCACTAATCACAAAGTCATCATGTCTAACACCATCATATCTACCACCACTTCTTTCACTGCTCACAAAGTCATCATGTCTACCACCACAAATCTATTCTATCAAATTCTATCAAACCATCACTTTCATCTCTTAAACCAACCTCTTCTAAACCTACACCCTAAAACACTCCAATATCTACACAACCTACACGAGTTTCACCTCTTGAACATCGACTACTCTCCTTTACTACACCTCATTCTTACTAGTGTCAACCACATCCTACCAGAGTCTCACTACTACTACAATCCATGGTCGTTGAACCATCTTCCACAAACACTTATGTTGTCAAAAGCCAAGTGAATTTTGTAATGAAATGTGTCTCATTCCCAAATACATTCTTTGTACCTTGAACAAACTTAAAATCTCTAAACCAACCACGATGATGCAAGTAGTGGGAATATTATCTATTTTACACTAATCTTTTCTTTGTAGGTTCTCTCATATACATGGTTTTGTATATGGCATACTTGTCTCCGGACGAGGTTTACTTTTTGTAGGTTCTTCTTGACGCCCTCGAGCAAGGGGGAGCTTCCGTCGAGCATCTACAGATTGCATCATGTGACTCACTTGTCAAAGGACGAATATAGCTTTGCACTAATTCTTGTTTTGTAGATTTTCAAAAACACACTTGGAGCACTTGACACCCTCACTAAAGGGGAGCACTCGTCAAGGGGGAGCAAAGACCTTTCTTTCTCTTGTGTTTCTCAAGGTTCTTCCTACAAGACGAGATCACGCTTCTTTCATACAAGTCTTCCAAGCTTCAAGATAATTGTTGCTAGGCTTAGGGGAGTAATAAGGATTTTTCAATTTAACTTCACTAGGGATGATGCAAGCTCGTCATTCTTGGAAGAGAAATGAAGTTTAACTCCAAGGACACACCCTTTTTGTTTCGACAAAAGGGGGAGAAGAGTGTAAACGGAGAAGGTAATGTAAAGGAAGTACGGACACAAGTAACTTCAACATTTTACCTATCTATTACGTTTACATATATTTTGTCATCATCAAAAATGGGGAGATTGTTAGTGCAAATATTACGATATTTAATCTATACAGTCTCGTTTGTTTTGATTGATGACAAACCATGTAACTTGTAATACATAACGTAAAATTTACAAGTTACTCGTAATCATATATTGTCTCAACATACATTCAACATCTCTCGACGCTTCATGTCCTTGTATGCTACAACACAAGTTCGTACATGTTTTTTATGTTGCGTTATGATCAAAACCCAAATTAACCATCAAACATGTTTAGTTAAATAGTTTACATAAAGCAAAAACCATTTTTATAAAACACTTATAAGTAACTTTTGTTACTTACACTTTTATAAAAATACATAGTTAAATAAAATATGTAAATGGCTTGTACTATCCATAACCCATGACCCATGACCCATGTGCATTAATGTGCATTACATCATGCATGACATCACAATGAGTAAAACCCATGACCCAAGACCCAAAGTCCATAACCCATGACCCAAAGTCTATAGCCCATGACCAAAGATGTCTGATTCTTCGTTTTAAGTATATTTGTTTTCCAAAGGAAAACGCAACGGATGTATTTTCCCCGGGTCGTGTCCCAACGAAGGTCGAATTCGAGTTGTTGTTACGTGTCGAATTGTGTGGTGAATGAGTGTGAAAAGAGTGGTGATTGGTGATTTCTACACTACGAATAATGAAATATTAAATGAAAACAACTAATTAGGCTAAGGGAACAATTAAGCTAAGCATATAATCCTAAAAACGCAATTTGAATTTAAAAACGAACGCTACGAAGTATAAAAATGTGACTAAAAAGTGATTTTCTAAAATTTAAGAACTAAAAATATAAAATTATTTTTCTTAAATTCTAAAGGTAAAAAGAAAATTTTGGGAAAAAGAAAAATATTTTTTTGACTTTTTATGAATTTTTTATGAATTAAAAACTAATTAAAACTATTTAAATGATTTAAAAATATTAAAAAGCTTGGGAAAAATCTAGAAAATTCAGAGTGAATCTAAAATTAAGATGTTTATCTAGGAAAAATAAAATCAGAACTTGAATCAACCTAAATAAGCAGAACAGAGGAAATAAGCAGTTTGCAATAAGCCAAAAATAAGCAAAACAGATCCAGAAATTCCCAAAAGCTCAGGAATGATGTAAGGGAATATTTTAAGCTTAAATCAACTTAAAAAACTCAAATAAGCCCAAGAAATAAGTAATTAAGCTACTGCACAGGTGAAAGCTTATAACATATTTAAATGATTTTTCAGCCAACTTTAAGCTACTCTAGAAGCTAGAAAAAAGCTAATTAGGGGAAACTAAAAGTTGATTCATGAAGCTAGTACTACACACTACTCCTAAACTAAAAATGCCCAAAATCTATGTCTAATTACTACCTCAATTAAGCTCAAGAACAGCTGGGATTGGGAACTTATACTATTGCAGGTCTGCACAGGCCTAAGGGGCTAATTTGCAGACTGAAAATAAGCTAATTAATAAGCTCTAACCTGGAAACTGAGCTCAGATCCTAACAGCCCAAACTACAAGCTACTTCTTAGATCAAAAATCATGCAAGGGGATCAACTGAATAAGCAAATGAGGGACAAGCAAAAAGCTCAGACAAACAAACTATGTGCAGGTCTGCACATAGTCCTCTGATGCAGCGGTGTTGTGAAATGACCTCAAAACATTTCTAAACTTGGTAAAACTAAACCAACTATTGGTTTCTTACTTTAAGTACTGAATTACAGCTAACCTTGCCAAAAGTTTGGACCAAATAAGCTCCAGCTTATTAAAAGCTGATTATGGCAGTACTAATTCTAACTTCAATTGCACAATCTCAAAAACCTTTATTCACCTTAAATCAGCTTAACAACTAATAAAACAACTCAACTAATCTTCAAATCAGTTCAAGCAAACCTTATAACTTGGTAAATCTACAGTACAGACCAGCAATCACTTGAACCAAACACACCTAATGACTAAACTGATTTTGCATTTCAACTAATGAGACCAAAAATAAGCTTAGATATTGATAATAAACTATCAACTAACTATATTTAAGCATCAAAAATGAAAGGAATCTGAGATTAAGCACTTGAAAAAGCTGTTAAGTAGTTTTGACTAGCTTTAGACTTATATGGAAATTTAAAACAAAAAACATGAATAAGCTGAAATAAACTAGTGAACTATCATTAATAGAACATAATAAGGCAAAATAAGCTGAAAAAGAAGGACAATACCAGATATAAGCTAATTAGCAAGATGAACAATGAAGTTGACTAATTTTGACTTTCAATAGAAACTGAAATTTGAGTACAATAATTCTTAATATGAAAATACAATAAGCAACAATACTAAACTAAATATAAGCTACATTAATCCTACTCCTAAACCTAAAAATCTAACTCCCTCTTCCTTCGTGAGTGAGGTGGGGTATTTATAGCCCTCAGTAGAAGCTTCCCGGGACTCCTCAGCAGCAATCGAGACCCTTGATCATTGGCTTACTCCCTACGCATCAATTCACAGCCGTAGGATCAGATTGATGATGTGACTTGGCCAATCAGCTGCTCCCACGTGTCCTCTATGGGTGTCAGGCCTTCTAGAATCTTTAATGATTAGGTAATTATGATGGGATGAGGTAATTTGATATGTACGGTAATTCTAGGGTTCTTAAACAGTAGGTTTTGGGGCTGGAATTTGGCGCGTATGAGTGTGTGTGTTTATAATATATTTTTTTTACTTTGAGTATTATAGAAAGGGTTGACCGAATTGATGGGTCGGGTATGCTTGGCTGGGCTGGGGCAAAGGTTTGTGGGCCTTTGGGTTTGTGGTTATGGGCTGAGGGTTGTGTGGTTTGGATTTGGTTAGTGTGTTGGATTTAAGGATGTGTAGTTTTGAAAATATAAGGACCAAATGTCCATTTTTCTGAAACTTCAGGGGCTGTTTTTGCCAATCTTCCAAAATAAATCAAGGGTCATTCTTGTCATTGGGTGAGACTCCAAGGGTCGACTTTGACTTTTGGGCATAAAATTCTCTCCCAGCTTCGGCTTTCAATCTTTTCCAAATCTCGTGCTCGTTTTCCCGGTTTTTTACTTGATTTTGTCCTTTTTCTCGATATCCGTACCTGCACATAAACAAACACAAAAGCACAAATATCTTTGGCATTTTGGTTAGTTTTTGGTCGTTTTGGTCTTAATTTGGTAAATAAAAGGTATGTGTTTTAGCACATACCAATGTCTTTGACATCATGCATGACATCACATGACCCATGGACCTTAACCCATAACCCAAAACCCGAAATTGTAACCCAAGATTCGGACTGGTAATACCAGATTGCCGGATCCCTTGGTTATAACTGGCCAGATCCCTTTTGTAAGGGATCCGCCGGATCTGGGTGAACAGTGATGTTAGGAACACGTTTCATACATATTATTCAAGTCTTGTTCATTTCTTCGAAATTGGTTGTAATTATAAGGTCTCTATGTTTGTAATATGATCCGGCCCATTAGGAGTCCATGGGCCGGTCAAATAGTCATAACTTTATCTCATTTCACCCCATGTGCTTGCCCTAGATTTTACACTATAAATAGATGGCATGGGGTGCCTAGTTTAATGTTGGTTTTTCATGCATTGTGGCGAAAGCTTTGTTCCTTAATCATTCGAATAGTGAAAGCCTTCCATTCTCTCTTATTCTCTTCTCTTATTGCTTATTTACTTTTCTTCTTATTCATAGCTTAATAGATAGTAGTTGTACGTGTTTTACTTTAGTTTAACGTGTGTGTGTTTGAGATATTAGTGACCTACAAGTGGTATCATTCGCCAAAGGTAGTTTAGTTTAGTGTTTTAGAGTAGATCTAGTCGTTATTTCATTTGGTTTACTTAGTTTACGTAAGTTTTTGTGGTTCGTTGCTTTAAAAGTGTGAAAAACGTAAGTTTGGCAAATCGTTGCTTATTCCTTTTCATCAAATCTTCGTGTTTTAAGGATAAAGTTGTAAACTTTGGTGCAAATTCGGTGTGTTAATCGCTGATATACATTAGTTTTACGATTTTCATCATCCTACAACGTTTTGGTTTGAAATTCGAAGGAAAAGGGTTTCTCGCAATTGGTTTGCAAAAATACAAGGGTTTCTCGCATTTGGTAAAAAGGGTTTCTCGCAATTTCTTTTTATTTTTCATTTCTTTTACGTGTGTGTGTTTGAGATATTAGTGACCTACAAGTGACCTCTTTGCCTATAAATACAAGTCCATTTCGTCATTGTTCAATACACCTTTCACATACTTTCTCTCCACTATTTCTAACATATTTAGATCAGTAGGAAAACATGTAGAACACCGTCTTCTCATATGATCATAATGCTTCTAACTTTCATTATTGTTGTAAGCATACTCCCGAAATGATCCTCCAAAGAAAGGTTGAAGATCTTGCATCCTTATCTACTGAAGTGATCTTCATCCACCACCATCATACATACATGAAGATCTATCACAACAAGCTTAGGGAACTTGTGATCTTCATAGAAGACTTTCTACTAATGAAAGTTTATTTAGATTAGGCATTCATATCCATTTGACACATTGTCTTGGATCTTCTCTTGTATCATCTTCTTGTATCTCCAATTAGATTAGTTGGTTTATGTGTTTGTACCATAAAACACAAGGTTGGTTATGTTGGGCCACAAAACATAACGGGTGTCATAGATGTGTTGTGTAGATTGGTGTAGTTGGGTGTTGGTCTCTCATGATGTGTTGTGTTGATCGGGTAGTGGTTCTTCCTTTTTAATGGAACCCAGTATCTAGCCATGTACCGGATAAAGTGTAGGCGATGTTGTGTTGGTTTGGTCCGCCGTGCTAAGGACTCGGTATCTAGCCTTGTACCAGATAAAGTGTAGGCGACGTTGTGTTGGTTTGGTCCGCCTTGTTGAGGACCCAGTATCTAGCTTTGTACCGGATAAAGTGTAAGCTACGTTGTGTAAGGTTTCTCCGCCAAGAATGGAGTTTGTTGATCTAGTGAAGTAACTCTCGAGTTGGGTACTCGGGGAGTGGAGTAGGGCAAGGAAGGTGACCTTGTGACCGAACCACTATAAATCCTCGTGTCGGTTAGCATATCCTTTTTACTTATCGCTTTACTTCTATTCTTGCTTTATATTGTTGATTGTCTTTGTGTTGACACTTTACATATTACGCCAAAATTGATCGGCAATTTGTTATAAGGATGTTTTTAGAAAGGAAATACAAACCGGACTAATAATGGCGAAACTTGGTTTATACTATATTTGATACAAAAGTTTTTAGCTTGAAACAGACACGTATTCACCCCCCCCTCTACCGTTTCTACCATTTCCATAGATTCTATTAGACACACTACCAACTTTTTAAGTTCATCTGATGAACACTTTTGATAATCAATATATTTCTAGTCTATCTCTTTCTATTTCTTTTCTATATATGGAAAGTTTCAAAATCATCATATAATAATCCAGAAATTGCAATAGAAGAGAAAAAGGGAGGTTTGTGATGATTTTGAAATCTTTTCTACTAGGTAACACAAGACACTGCCAAAAAACAACCAAACTGCTACAAAACGCAAAACACTGCCCTAAAACTCCATTACCAGGTTCCCACTATCAGGTTCATCAAATTATCATTTTTGTGTACCTTCCATAGCCAGCCAGCTTTCCTTTTCAGAATCCTTTCCTTTCTTCTTTCTTGGAGTCCTTAGATTTTTGATCAGCATGTTATCTTCATCTTCTACGATCACTGCCAGCATTTGTTGTTGTTCGTCAACCAGTAAGTTTAGATACAGCTAATTTTTGGTTACCATTTAAAAGATATATAATATATATGAAGAAAAGAGCATTTTAAGATAACTGATGAACATATACATACCTTGTTCATCAACTTCTTCTGGTGTCAGTGCCTCTATTTGTGCATCAGCCTCTGAGTTTTAGACACAATTTGTTTTATGTAAATGTTTAAAAGATTCAATCATCTGTAAAAAAGATATATAATACAACTGATGAACATTTAATAAAATCATACTTTCAATCATCTGTAAACCGTGCTCTACATCATTGTTTTCTTCTTCAACTGCTGAAAAAAAAGATGCAAATTAATTTTTTATAGATGATCATATAAATGACTGACTTTAAGAAATGCTTACCTTCATCATTTTTCTTATTAGGACTCTTCAGTCTTTTAATAAGGCTTCTTGAAATTTTTGGTTTGTTTGAGGGTTCTTCAATATTTTGAATTTCTGCTCCAGCATTCTCTATCTCCTCCTCTTCTTCTTCTTCCTTATTCTATATCTCCTTTTCTTCTTCCCCATTCTCTATCTCCTCTTCATCATTCGTTTCTTCTTCTTCCTTATTCTCTATCTCCTCTTCTTCCTTATTCTCTATCTCCTCTGCATCATCATCCTTCGTTTCTTCTTCTTCGTCCTCCGTTTCTTCTTCTTTACAAGTCCTCCGTTTTCTGCTTTTGCCAAACATCATCTCATCCAATTCTTCCATCAATTATGTTTTCCAGTATTCAAACGTTGGGGTTTTTGGATTTTTCAGAAGTGAATTGGCAAATATCACCTGCATTTTTAAGTTAAAGTTAGATTAAAAAAATTTTAGTTCATAAATTTTAATTTGTATCAACGATAAAGTATATGGTAATTACCTCCAATAGCTAGATTGGACCATAAAATCGCTTTCCCGGCATCCAACTTAACCTTTCGGACATCAGATAATCCACCACGTATTGGCACCGATCCATTTCTCTCACCTTCTCAAGAGAAATAAGAGATGGGATGATTCCTAGATTCAGAGTCCTTGTTGATACCACATGGGCCAGAATAGTAGCAAACAAAACTAGGAAATTCATCTCAAATAGCCTTCCATTATCATTTTTCCTAATTTGCTTCCTAATTACTGTCATCAATTATTTAGCATACAATCTAGGAATACCCTTGAATTGGTTTTTCCATTCTATGTAAGTTTCATTTGATCTTTCCTTCAAAACATCACGCACATCAACTGCAAACGTGCCCATTGGGAATCCGAATGTCTTGTGAACTAGTTCAGGGGTTACGTGTATAGTTTTATCAAAGACATTCAAGATTTCTGATTCACCATCAAACCTTTCTAGCAACCAATACCCTAAACGACTTGGCATTATATTTATTTCAAACTCCAACAACGATGCAAAACCCAAACTTGAAACTGCCTGTTTTTGGTCCTTTGTTATTTTCTGAATAGTCTCATATAATGGACCACGAATTTTTTTTATTTTAAGCGTTGGAATATTTTTTTGCT
The DNA here is from genome assembly GCA_021014915.2 of Artemisia tridentata subsp. tridentata. Taxonomy (NCBI): domain Eukaryota; kingdom Viridiplantae; phylum Streptophyta; class Magnoliopsida; order Asterales; family Asteraceae; genus Artemisia; species Artemisia tridentata. Next base: position 115,181,127 of record CP139504.1, read on the forward strand.
TAGGTTGGAGAAGATTTAGTCCATGCTTAAGGTCTTCAGAGAGAACAGGTTTAGATGAACCTGAAGCTTTGGAAGTAGTAGCGGTTGTAGGTTTTTTTTTTTTTGTTTTTGAGTAACCGGTTTGCCAGCTTTTGATGAACCACCAGTTCTTTTACTAGTAAATGCATCGTCAACAAAGTCATCATCACGTGGTGAATATGCTTTTAAAGTCATCGGTTTCTTTGCTTTTTTAGCGTCTTTACCTATCCAATAAAACAAAAATGCTAATGAAAAAAAAAAATAATTATGAAAAACAAAACTGTTGAACAAAAAAGCATAACTGTAAAATAACTGTAACTGTAAACACTTTTGTCATCTAAAAATTGAAAACAGCTGATATCCTATATAAGCTGGTGTTTGTTTCAGCTTATATAACCGGCTTGTGGCTTATAAACCAAAGATTTTCAAAATAAGCCACAACGCCAGCTATACAAGCTGAAACAAACACCAACTGATGAACATACTTTCAATGAAAAACATGGTTAACAACTTATTCTAATATATCCGCAACCTACTAACTTATTCTAATATATCAATCAATAACTGATGAACATACTTTTAATGCAAAATAACTATAAATACTTTTTTCGTCTAAAAACTTAAAACAACTGATATCCTATATAAGGTGGTGTTTGTTTCATCTTATATAGCCGGCTTGTGTCTTATAAACCGAAGATTTTCAAAATAAGCCACAATGCCAACTATATAAGCTGAAACAAACACCAACGCACTAAGTCGCATATAACTGATGAACATACTTTCAATGCAAAATAACTGATGAACATACTTTCAATGCAAAACATGAAAAACAACTTAGAGTACCTAACAACTTATTCTAATATATCCGCAACCTACTAATTTATTCTAATATATCAAGCAATAACTCATGAACCTACTTACAATTCAAAATAACTATAATCGGCAATAATCGGCAAAACAATAACTGATGAATCAAACAATAATCAGCAGTAACTGATGAACATACTTTCAATGGCAAAAATTGATACATAACTGATGAACAAAACAAAATCACGGTTTTATACCTTTAAAAGCTGGTCGGTCTTTGAATCGTTTTGATCTCCTTTCTGCTTCCATTTGACTCTCATTTGACACTTCCACACTGCTTCGAGATTCTAAAAAAATAAAAAAAAAATTATAATCATATTATTAAAAAATAAACTAAAAATAAACTGATAAAAAAAATCATAATTCTTACGCATTTTATTTTCTTGTTGTACTGTCAAATCTTCCATTTGTTCATCATTTTCATTTGTTTGTGTATTCTTGAGGAGTCTATTACTTCGTCTAGGTTCTAAAAAATACGCATGCCGAAACTAAAATTAAAACAAAATTAAAACAAAATTAAAACATAAATGATAAACTTACCAGCTTGATTCATCTTTTTGAGTATAAATTTTTGTGTTTTAATCGATGATAGATGATCGGAAATAGAAACCCTAAAATTTTCCCCAAATTTTGATCGCCTTTTAGAGAGAGAATCGAGTTGGGAGAGTGAAATGAATGTGAGTAACGTCTGGAGGGAAGAGAGAGAAGACGGTTTTTGTTTGTAAAATTACTCTTCTATCCTTGTTATACACATTGAGCGTGTTTTTTTTCCCATTTAAATAGCAACCGTGGGATTGTTTTTGGTCAAATATTTGACTGATCGGATGGCTACAAAATCTTTTTGGTCTTTTTAATTTGCATCCCCTTTGCAAGGGATCGCAACTTTCGAATGTAAATATTACTTTCGGTAACGAGTTAGAACGAGGATGAATACCCGCGCTTCATTGCGGGCGTTTTGTCTTAAGCATTTTTAATTCGAGGTGAAAATCGACGAATTCATTCGATGCGTTTTCTAACCCAAATGACCACACTTTTCAGTAATTGAAACACTTTCCTTTCTACAGTCCAGCTAAATGCTTCACGGAATTCTTTGTAGCCTGACATGTAATGTTTAAGAGAGAAAGATAGAAGCCTTGTTGCTTTAAGAGAGAAAGATAGCAGCCTTGTTGCTTCTTGTTTCTTCTCTTCTCTGTCTGACATAACTTCCTTATGCATACTTTCAGTTTTAGTTCATATGCATCCTTTTGTGCTCCTACATTTAACGTATGTTTTAACATTATGTTATTTATATAATACATGTAAAACGATAGTTCCTAATTCCCATACCTTTTCAAAGTAAAGTAAACATTCAGGTTCTCACAAAGATTCATAAATAGCTGCTGTAATGATCTATCAATTAATTTTTTTTATCAGGCTCTTTCACAACAGGAGTACATGATTGCGGAAATTTTTTGTTGTGGCAGGCTCTTTCACTTTTCTATCAGGCTGTTTCCATTTGCAGTTGGTGATCATGAAGGTTTAAAATTAGTGTTGAGATTATCTCTTGGTGATGTGCTAACAATAAAAATCAATAATCAATATTGGGACGGAAAAAAATTCATTATAGGCTTAAAACATAATTGAAAGAGTTTTTTTTAGGTGTATGCAGAGCTTAAATGTACTGCATAACATGTCTTATAAGATAAAGCACATAAGTAATTTTTTGTAAACGTTACCTTGGCCTTTTGGATAGGACGCCTCTTTCACGTCAACACTCGAAGTCTGATCTCTGCATGATTTTTAATCATAATTAATATAGAGAATATACCATTTATGCACAACTTAGAAATAACTATCCTTAAGAATACTTACTCTTTTCCACAACAAATCCATTGTTATTGAGAATCTCTACTATTGTGAATGTGCGACCACTGTGGCTATGGCTGCACGAATGACCAAAGTTACTTGTTAGTCATTAAAAGAATGCAACATTTATGAAGCTGCTTATAGGGATGTTTGGGAAATTTTACATGCCTAAATCTTTGTTTCAAGTTTCATAAAAAGAATGCGGTAACATAGACGTTTGAGTTTATGAACAATATACTGAAAACATAAGCAATCTTAATCACTGAAAACAAAATGCAATAGCAATAACAATATCCTCAAAAGAATCACACCAAATATGGCTATTACACAATTTCAGTCCCATGTACAGCACCCATACCCACCCATTCAGCCCCCAAACTCAGCCATTTCAGCCCCCGACCTCACACCCATTTCAACCCCCGATCCTATGAATTTGAGTCCCCAAACCCACCCATTTCAGCACCCAAAAGCACCCATTTCAGCCCCCATTTCGGCACACAAACCCACACATTTCAACCCCAATTAACCCACTCATTTAAGCCCCCAAACTCACCCATTTCATCCCCCAAACAACACCAAAAAAAGTGGAAACAAATGCTTCTGAAATACCGTTATAAGTTTTAAATTGAGCGAATGAAGCCAATTATCGTTAAACCTCCTTGCCTCTTGATTTTCTGATGTCGCCATATATGGCTCCATATAAACCCATCCAAGCAGCCGAATAAGAAGCATTTCATATGCCCAAATCCACCAACAGGCATCTTAAAATCCCTGAGGCACTACAAACGTAAGTATCATGACAGCTAAGTATGTAAATGTGTTGTAATATGGTGGGACAAACAGAATCTAAAACTGCTTATTTGGTTACTTTTAGGTAGAATGAGCAATTTTGAATAAGCACGTTAAAGTGCTTATTGTGACAAATGGTAATTTTCACATTTTAAGTTAATAATAAATATTAATTTATTATTTTTACGCCGAGCATTTTTATGCGTAATTGCATGTTTCTGAGCATTTCTGAACATTTTTGGGAGCTGTCACGCATATTGTAGCTTACAGTCACTGCTGAAAAAGTTTATTTTTGTCAGTAAGCGTAAATTATTCTATTTCTGATAGTTACTGACAAGTTTCGTAATTAACTGAGAAGCTTTCTCGTATTTACTGAAAAACAACCCCACACGCGAACCGACAACACAGTATATATGGTAGTAGTCAAATAAATGCATTTTTGAGCAAATGATAATATTTTATTATTATTCTGACAAAAACGTCAATAACAACTTTATTTTGCGTATACGTGTCCAAAAATGTCAAACCGGGACTTTACGGTAACATTTAAGCTCAAACCGACACACGATACACCAACGAGGAGCAAAAATATTTTCCCCCCTCTTACTCTTGTCATTTGCCACCCCTAAACCGCACCAAGACAAAGGATTTGATATGCATGGATCATTAGTGGATGATGACTCACATGTGTATTTGTTTTTATACCCTAAGTATACACATAATACTTCACATATACATTTCTATCCTCCTAACTTACCAAGATCATTTTTCTCATCTCAACCTCACGACCAAACTTAAATTTTAAGATCTACAAAAATCTAGTGAAGTTTGAACTAATCGGGTGTACTTTCAAGTGTTTTGGGTTAATCGGAACGTATTGTGGGTAAATTTGGTGCAATTTGGGTTGTTCTTGGGTCTCCTACCTCTCGACTTTTTTTCAAGACTTTGTAAGGATCCTCAAAACTTGTTCATTCTTGTTCATTACATGTTCTTGTGATGTTTAAAAGTGTTGCCAAGTGCTTATTATGTATGTTTTGCTAAAATGAAAAAGCTAGGGTTTGATATACATATTATGGTTGCTCTGACTTTTTTTGAAGTTTTTATACAAGTTATATTATTTCTTGCTTGTGTGGTAAATCTTGTTGCTTGTGGTACTAGTTTGATGAGACAAATGTGATTAGTGTTAATTAACGAAATATACACTTGTTTGTGTGTATATATAAATCGGCATATGAGAAAAATAAATAATTATTGGGGTTTTGAAAAACATAAAGTTTTGGCTCTAGTGGTGAAATGGTGAAATTAGTGCTTAATATATTATTTTGAATAGCTTATTGAATAAGCTCTAGCTTATTGTGTTTTGACTTATTTTGGGTCAAATAGATTATTTTGGCCTTGGTTGACCATTTGACTTAATGGCTTATTTATAAGTGCTTATTTGACTTATTTAAAAATTGTTACGAAAACTATTCAGACTAAAAGGGCTTAAAGGTTTAAAACTATTTTTGGGCTTATGATGATCTCGACACAAAATGGGGCGAGCCCATGTAGTTTCGGCCTTGGTTTGACTTTTTGACCAAACGGCTTATTTGATGTGCTAAATTGATTTTTAGAAACTTAACGATATATATATCGTAACTTAAAAAGGTTAAATGACTTTTGGGCTAAACTTGGACTATTGGACCCATTATGGACTTTTCGGCCCAATAAATATTTAGGATGACAAAAATGAGTTTTCGAACATTTTTCGACCTTTTATGAATTTTTTGACTTATTAAAACGTTATATATCGATTAAAACCATTTTGAACTCATTTTGACACCTTAAGCCCAATAAGACAAATAAATGGGCTTTTCGGCCCAAAGTTGTAGTTGTTGATTTTTTGTTGACTTTTGAAAGTATTATGACTAAACGTTGATTTTTGTATCGAAACCCATAATTAAGAAGTAAACGTAACGATAAATATAGTTATAACGATAAATATACATTTTGGACTAGTTTTACAAATATAGTTAACGTAAAGGATTATTTGAGGAAATTGCAACACTTGGAAAAAATGGAAAAGTTTGAATAAGCGAATGGGTCATGCCCGATTTTTCCTAAAATTTTGACACTTAGAATATTTTCGGATGAAAATCGACTAAAAGACGAAACGGATTAATTTTTATTATTAAAAATATTAATTCTTCTAAATTAATATTTTTAGACCTTATAAGACTTATAAATACATTTTAGGTATTTATACACTTACACTTATTTAATTTCTCAAAATAAAACACTTATAAATTTCTTTATAATAGTCATTATATTATAAATAATTATAATATTTATAATATAATAATACCCCACTAACACCATTATCATATTAATTATTCAATACCTATTTAATTAATTATAAGTCTTAATTAATTAAATACTTAATTATTAAATATATATACACGATAAAATATATATTACTTACGCATTTTGCGACGACAAGCACTAAGCACGGAAGTTCCGTCGCACGTATTTTCACTGTACACTTTCGCCATGAGCCATCACCAAAGAGTCTTATACGTTAAACTATTTTGAAATGCACCTTACCACACAGCAAGCAAGAAATACACGAGCACTTGATACACGTAAACCTTTCGATTAAGTTAAAACATTTAAAACATGAATTTTTCGCTAAGACTTACCATACTGATCTAGGTCGCGTGTCGGAGCGGTTGCACTGTGTTGTTGTTGATTAGCAGATTGCTATTGTTATTAAGGTGAGTTTATAGCCCCATTTTGATATGTATTGTTTTTATAAACCTTGGGGTGAGAAACATGCAAAACTGTTTTCATGGACCAAATTGAACTTTGTTTTTTATACACACTGGTATGCCGATAACCTAAGTATGCTTGAATCCCATTGCGCCCACTATCATCAACCGTCAATTCCTTCTGGGAAGCGCGTATGATATAAATAGATCTATTGGGGGTGACTCCCCCGTTCGGTTGGCCCGGCAGGTCAGCGCGAACGTATACCATGTCGGATTTTGCCGAGTGTCTAGGGATTAACACTCGCGGGCACCCTTGTTTACTATGCCAGTTAGGCATATCGCTTGTCTAGTTTCGGTTGGATGAGCTTAGTGTTAGCATACATAATGAGTGTGATTGCTGAATTATTTGCTATGGTCCATATGTGCTTATTTACTTTAAACCTATGAACTCACCAACGTTAGCTAACTTTTAGCATGTTTTTCTCAGGTATTTGAGATTGTATTCATTGAAGGCAGGGCATGGCTGTGGTCATAAGTTTTCTATAAATGTTTTTACTTATGTGTTCAACTCTGATTTGGGACAGACTTGTTAAATGGGACTTATTTTAATTGAATTGAACTTAATGTATGACAATTAACTTTGGAAATGTAAACTATTTTAAAACGGATTTTTAATCCGTTCTCTATATCTTTGTGTTGTGATTATCGATTTAGTAGCACCAAAATATGTATGCTTCAGCAAATCCTGATTTTGGGGGTGTTACACTTATTATGATCACAAATAAACTGTAATCAAGTGCACATTAATAACTTTCAACCCGTTCGACCTATTTCATCAGTTCATATATAGCAAATCACATTTATAAAAATTACCTATGATGCTATCCCTGTGAGTATCACAGTAACAGTATTTGCAAATTCCCATTCCACTTTTGATGTGTGCTTTTATTGGTCACTATTGAAAGATAGATCACAGGTATATAAATGGTGTTAGCTATATCTGTTTATGCAATAAGAGCAATATTAATTCAGTTCTGAATATACAATTTGTTAGGAATTGGATAAAAGTTCAGGAAGCATTGATTTTATCAAGTGCTGGCTATATTTTACATAGTTTAGGGGGTGTTTGGGATTGCTTAATTTTCTGCTTACGCTTAAAACTAAGTACCTATAAGCTGATAAGCAGAAATTTGGGATAACACAAAAATGCCTATGCTATAAAGTAAGAAGAGAAGCAGAATATCAAACAATCCCAAACACCCTTAAATACGCAACTCCCAAAATACTTGTTTCACCTTTGAATACGTCAATACACAAATAAACTGTTAGGAATATAAATATTCACATGAAAGACTCGGTCACCCCGAGTATGGATTAGCATTAAGTAGCTCGTAGGTTTAATCATATTAGTTTAGATATTGTTTCATCATGGATTCGGGTCGGGTCTTTACCCACTGTTAGCCCGGTCCATAGCCTACTAGAGGCGTTTTTATGTCTTGTATAAATAGCCCTTCCCACCCATGGGAAGGGTTGGAACTTCATTTGCAACAAAGCTAATACATTGCACTTTCTCTCACTAGAAATTTCCTTCTCATCTCACTCTCTCTTTAAAATACACGGCCGAATCTCAATCTTTCTTGTGTGTTATGATTGTTCATATCTTACAATTGGTATCAAGAGCCATGGTTTGATTTGCTAGATTGTGCGTTCTTGGATTCGTGGGTGTTTTTCTTCTTCTTTTATTTGGTTCGAATAGAAAAGTAGGAAAAACCTTGGTTTGAGCTTTGTTTGTGGTTTGATTTGTTAAAAGCTTGTACTTTCGTGTTTAGGATTGTTGTAGTAGCTTATTTTGGTGATTGGTTAGTTTATTTCATAAGCTTATTAGATATTTTGGGGATTATTCGAAAGTTTGAAGTTTTTTCTTGGTTGCGTTTTGGATATTTCTTGGTTGCGGTTTGAGTAAAAAGCTTGTTCTTGATTGAGGTTTGTGGTTTAAAGGGTATATCTTTGTTGCGGTTTGCCTGATTTCAGTTCTGCGTTTTGGTTGCCAAATTGGGTAAAGGACAAAAGTGGCTGAAAGTGACACTGCGTTTTGACCGGTCAACTACGGTTTGACTGGTCAACTGCGTTTTGGTCACTGCGGTTTGACTACAAGACATGCGTTTTGACTTCTGAGTTTTGCCTAAAAGTTGCGGTTTGACCAAGGTTGCGTTTTGACTAAGGTTGCGGTTTGACTTTTGCGGTTTGGTCTTGCGTTTTGCCTTTTTAATCACTGCGTTTTGCCATTGCGTTTTGATATTGCGTTTTGTCTATGCGGTTTGACTGAAAGTTGACTTTTTACGTCAAAACTTTAAACGGCCATAACTTTTGAACCGTAACTCCGTTTTTAGCGAAATACCTGTCAAAATGACCGGAACAGCCTGAATATTGTAAGGTTTCACCACAAAGTCGTGAAACAAGTTTCTCGAGGCACAAATCCCCTCCAAAAGAAAGTTATTGTGGTTTTAAGTTTTCAGACCAAAATTTCACTGTAACAACGTGCATAAACCAAACCAAATCAAAACTATACAACATATCACCTAGTCTATTAGACTATCATCACTTTTAACACACAATCACTAATCATTATACTATTCCAACAGTTATCATAACACATTCAAGTAATCATCATTTCACGGTTTCTTCTTGATTTTGTAAAATCGTGCGAAAGATTCTATTTCTCGGTTTAAATCATAGACTTGTAAAATCCCGTGCACGTTGATATCATGTCAAACACTTCGGATTCAGTCATAGCTGAGGTACTCAAATTGTACGACATGGTTGATGAACATAAGATTCCCAACAAAGTACAACAGACAAACGTTGTTGAGTCAGATACTGTTAATATGGGAAATAGCGATGTTATTCAATGAATAAATTAGTTATTCTAAATCGTCCATTGTCAATTAATGATATGAGAATATCATTAAACTAAGACAAATGTGAGTTTTGTTATAATATACTTGAAAGTATATTGATGCGTTGACATACAAAATTCACATAATATTCAATGAATTGAATATCGGACTTATCCCAAACTACATGATGTTACTTTATGGATATTGTTATTAAGTGAATCATGAATAGTTATCCTCAGACTTGAGATACCAGATAACTGTTATGAATGTAGTGCATTTTGTGGAATAATTTAACGCTAAACGTAACTGGTAGTTATAAGGATTATTTTCGGAAATGCTACAAAATTCATTGGTTATGCTTGTAGTCAAGATAGAATTTGTTCCTTCAAATTTATTTTGGAGTTTAATATTGTTGGGCCCCTCGTAGGGTTGACAAGATGTTTGCGTAGCCACGCCCAAGATCTCTCTTGAATATGTTCAAAAGATTTGGTAATCTTGCTCAATCACAAACAACGAGAAACAGAATAGTTGAATAAAGAATGAGTTAAATCCATATATTTATTTAACGTGGTATTAGTGACAAAAGGATAATAATAATGATGAATCATTAAAGGTTTTTTTCAGGAGACCTCACTTGAGTTGTACTAGAGGCATCGAAGTGTTGCAAGACGCTAACCGATGTGATTACACTATTAAAATATGACCAAGTGGGAGCTGTTAGTTTTGTGGACATAATTTAGTAGTCGTATGTTAGGATCGAACTCGAGATCACGGGATTGCACACTTTACGTATGAGAATTAAAGAGTAATAATTAAATATAAAATGTTGTATTTAATTATTTATTACACAAATATGTAACGATCGTTAGTATTTAACGGATAATGACTAACGACCGTTAACTAATAAAAAGAAAGAATTATAGAGTAAATAATTAGAAAGTCGAGAGGGTTCCGGATCCCTCTTTGGGATGCTTGGCCGATCGGTGGGGGATTGGGCTTGCCCAATCCTACACCAACTTGTCCTCCAAGTTACTTACACTATATAAACAATTCAAGGGTCATTGGTTTTACAACTCTTGTACACACAATTATCCCTAAAATTGTTTTCTTGTTTTCTTTTCTTTGGTCGATCAAAGCTAACACCCTCTTAGGGTTTGATCGATTTTTTCATACAAAACAAAGTGTTTGGTTTTGATTTATGTTCTTTAACTAGCATTACTTTAATCCGTTATAGTATGTTGGGAATTAAATATTCTGATGTTGGGCTATAAAAGTCAAAGTACTGCTACTCAAGTCAAAGTACTGCTATTCAATGAAAGTACTGCTGCTCGTTAAAGGACTGCCATGCAAAATAGTTAAAGGTCTAATGTGTAAATCTAGAATATTCGTATTAGATTAGAGTTATAATTAGAATTTACTTGTCGTTCAAGTATTGTAAACCGACTAGGGTTTTCCTTGTGCCTATAAAAGGATCCCTAGGTTGGCATTAGAGATATATATGTGTTTTTAGAGAGACAAGATATAGTCGATTAGTGATATACGATTATTAGAGTTTAGAGTTTGTTAGTGAATCTGTGTAAGAAAGCAGGTTCAAGGTTTTAATAATATTCAAGTTTGTTTATTAAATTCTTCTTAGCTTTGTTGAAGTAGATTCCGCATACTTAGCAAAGTATATCAGTGTTTCACTATTAATAGGTTTGAATTTATTCAAAGCTGTTAAACCGTAGACAAGCTACAAGTTAGTTTGGTCAGAGTATAATCGATCCAACAAGTGGTATCAAAGCTTGTGTGGAGACTCTGATTAAGAAGAAACCCTTAAAACCGATTCATCAACAAACCCTCAACAATGACGACTGAAGCTGCACCTATCCCATCCATCACCTCACTCAGAATTCCTATCATCAAGAAGGGAGAATATGATCTCTGGAGTATGAAGATGAGGCAGTACCTTGCTATTACTGACCATGCTTTATGGGATGTAATTGTCAATGGTAATGTTGTTCTTGATGAACCTCTTCAAGTTGAAGGACAACCCAAACCACCTCAACCAACCCTACCAGCAGCTACAAAGAGAAATCAAGATAAGGCTCTCAACATACTGCTGTCTGCTATTCCTGATGGACACCTATTGAAGTTTCATGATGCTAAGGATGCAAAACAATTATGGGCTGCTATCAAGACAAGATTTGGAGGTAATGATGCTTCAAAGAAGATGCATAGAAACTTATTGAAGCAGCAATTTGAAACCTTCACTGTTGGTGAAAGAGAAAGTCTTGATGCTGCCTATGACAGATTCCAAAACCTACTTAGTATGCTAGAATTGTATGGAGCAGAGGTATCTGTTGAAGATGCAAATTTGAAGTTCTTAAGGAGTTTGCCATCTGTCTGGCATGTGGTTGCTACTATGATTAGAGGACAACCTGGATTGGAGTCTATGGACTTTGATGATCTCTATAACAATCTGAAAGTGTACGAGCAAGAGATGAATGGTCACAGTTCTCAGAAAACTCACAACATAGCTTTTGTATCGTCTGAAAACAGAAGCAGTACTTCCACTAAAAGTACTGCTTATCCTTCTCAAAGTACTGTTGGTGATCCACAGCATGTTTGCACAACCACAACTACCCCCAACCCATCACCAACAAACAACACCAATTCTGATGAAATTGTATGTTCCTTCTTTGCACAACAAGCCACTTTACCTGTTACCTATCAAGAAGACTTGTTGCAGATTGAAGAAGATGCTTTAGAAGAGATTGACATAAGATGGCAAGTAGCTATGATCACTGCTAGAATCAAGAAGTTCATGAACAAGACAGGAAGGGGAATTGATTTCAAAGCCAAACAAGGTATCACTTTTGACAAATCTAAGATTGAATGTTTCAATTGTCAAAAGCTTGGACACTTTGCAAGGGAATGCAAGTTTGCAAAATATCAGGCAAACAGGATGATTGAACAACCCAAGGTTGAAAGAAAGGAGGTTCCTATTACTGAATCACAACCAAAAGCTTTGGTGGCTCAAGAAAATTTAGCAGAGATTGACTGGAGTGCTGAATTTGATGATGAACCTGTAACCTATTCTATGGTTGCAATGGAAGAATTTGATTGGGGCACAGCTTTTGATGAGGAACCTGGATATGCTGCTTTGGAATCAAGAGATGGTCTTGGAAGCTTTGACTGGAGCATGGAGGATGAAGATGAACCTGTTCAGATTGCTATGGTAGCCACTTCACCAAGTTCATCCAATGTCTCTGAGGTATGCTCTAAGTGTAATAATGTTTATCAAAAGTTGCTTAAAGATTATGTGACTGAAAGAGATAATTGTAGAACAGCTAGGTCTGAGGTAGCTGGTTATCAATTAACTTTAGAGTCAATGGAAGCCAAAATATTAACACATGAAAATAATGAAGTGGCTTGGGCAGAAAAATATGAGCAACAGGATTATCAATTGAAATTAAGTGAATGGAAGTTAGGATGTAAAGTGTCTGAATTAGAAAAGATTACTAAGGAAAGAGATACTTTGTTAGAAAGACTTGGTAGTATTAAACAGGCTGGTCTATCACATGTTCAATTTGTTGAAAAACAAAGAGTAATAAACAGTAGGGCTGGACTAGGTTATGATGAAGCTAGTAGTTCAGATGAGACCTCACCTAGTGATAAGGAAGAAACTCCACCTACTGCTAAGGAAGAGATTCCACCTAGTGATGAGGACCTTACAAGCTCAGAAGAAAATACATCTAGGAATGAGGAACCAATTAGTGAATCACCTCCTGAGTTTAAGAAAGATAAGAAGTACCATTCAGTTCCTCCACCTACTGGTCAGTTTCAACCTGCTAGGACAGATGTTTCTCGTTATGGTGTAGACAACCTAGAGTTTAGGAAGAAGCTTAATGGTAGAATTAGTTCTGAAAAACCTAAGAATGATTTTCAAAGGTGTAATGATCAAAAGTTTCCTTCAGCCTTTCAACAACAAGCAGTACCTCCAAAAACTTTTCAAAGTACTGCTGGACATTCAGCAGTACCTCCAAGAGACACTTTTCAAAATACTGCTTACTACAGGAAACCTTTTAATCATAGAAGAGGATTTGGGAATATGGAGAGGAAGTTATGTTATGTATGCTATAGTCCTGATCACTTGATTAAGCACTGTGACTTTCACTCAGAATACTTAAGTCAGTTTCCAAAGAATAGACCTCCCACCCATAAGTCAAGAGAGACTAGACCAGTTTGGAATCACTCAAATAGGGTCAACCATAGTAACTTCTCAAAAGACTATAGGTACCCTCACCAGAAAAGAATGTTTTCCAAATCACCAGTACCTTCACAATCTGATAAGTCTCAAGAAGTACCTTCACCAAGGACTGATAAGTTTTCACCCACTCATGGTACTGCTCATACTTTTTCACATAGAAGACCTAAGAGATTCAATTCATATAAAAAGTCTTCCACCTCAAGCAGAGTAACTAGCTCAGAGAAACCTAAGGTCAAACGAAATTGGGTTAAGAAAGAAAGTACTGATGGAGAACAAGAAGTACTTTCATCAGATAAGGGTGAAACAGGGAGTGTTGTTGAAATTGCAACACAGGACATGGGACCAACTCAAATAATCATTGACCATGCCTTTAAAACCAGTGGAGATTACATACTGAAGGAATTCAAGTATGTCACTCCACAAGGGGAACACAAGTCAGTAATGGCTTGGGTTCCTAAAAGAAACTAACCCTTTTCTTTTATGTGCAGGGCAACCCAGAGGAGGAGCTTAAAGATCATATTATTGTTGATAGTGGTTGCTCTGGCAGCATGACAGGGGACAAGGAGATCCTGTCAGACTTTAAGGCATATTATGGAGGAAGAGTTGCATTTGGTAATGATCCTGATGGAGGAAGAATCACTGGCAAAGGAACAATCAAGGCTGGATGTATTGATTTTGAGAATGTTAGATATGTAAAGGAGCTCAAATTCAACCTATTGTCAGTATCTCAAATTTGTGACAAGAAGTATCCAATCCTGTTTACTGATACAGAATGTCTCATTCTCTCACCTGAGTTCAAATTTGTTGATGATCATTTGGTAACATTGAGAGTACCAAGAACCAATGATGTATACAGTTTAGACTTAAAGAGTCTCAATTCTGCTGGAAGAGCAACATGTTTAGTAGCAAAGGCATCATTGGAAGAAGCACATCTGTGGCACAGAAGATTAGGTCATGTTAATTTTAAGAACATCAACAAGCTGGTCAAAGGAAATTTAGTTAAAGGTTTACCTTCCAAAACATTCAAGGCTAATCATTCATGTTTGGCTTGCAAGAAGGGTAAACAACATAAAGCTTCATGTAAGAAGCTTGGGGAAAGAGATATTAGAGAACCTTTGGAGTTGCTACACATGGATCTGTTTGGACCAGTTTCAGTAGAGAGTTTAAACAAAAAGAAGTACTGCTTGGTAGTGACAGATGATTGTAGCAGATTTAGTTGGGTCTTTTTCTTGGGATTTAAAGATGAAACCTTTGATGCTATCCATGACCTGATAGTAGCCCTTGAAAATCAATTAAGACTCAAGGTAAGAGGTATTAGATGTGATAATGGAACAGAATTCAAGAACAAGCATATGGATGAATTCTGTGCCAAGAAAGGGATCAAGAGAGAGTTTAGCATTGCTAGAACACCACAGCAGAATGGTGTTGCAGAAAGAAAGAACAGGACTTTGATAGAAGCAGCTAGAACAATGCTTGCAGATTCCAAATTACCTATTCTCTTTTGGGCTGAAGCCATAAGTACTGCTTGCTATGTGTTGAATAGAGTCTCAGTAACTAAACCTCAGATGAAGACACCTTATGAGTTACTCATGGGAAAGAAACCTAATATACGTTTTCTAAAACCTTTTGGCTGCTCTCTGACTATTTTGAATACCATTGATTCTCTGGGTAAATTTGATGGTAAGTCAGATGAAGGATATTTATTGGGTTATTGTACAAATAGCAAAGGATTTAGAGTTTATAACAGGAATACAAGAAAGGTACAAGATTGTCTTCATGTTGAATTTTTAGAAGATAAGGAAACACAGAAAGGTAAAGGTCCTGATTGGATGTTTGATCTTGATCTCAAATTCACACCATCTATGAATTATGTCCCTGTTAGAGAAGAGAATCAGGCTAATTCCAAAGAAGATGATTCACAATACATTGTTCATGGAGTTAATGGTACACCAGAAGAAGTTCCTGACAAAGAACCTGAAGTTGCTATTGAGGACCAAGGTACTGCTCAGCCAACTCATACAGTATCTGATGAAGATCAAGCCATACAAGATGAACTTAATAGGATGCTTTTTCAAGAAACTATAGCACAATCCTATGAAGATGAACAAAGGAAGGCTTATGAGGCTGCAAAGAAAAAGAGTAAATTTCAAGATACTGCCCACAGTACTTTAGATCAAAGTACTGATGATGCTTTTGACAGAACTTCTGATGTATTAGAGCAATCAAATTGGAACAATGCTGATGATTCCAATGTTGATGATGATGATTTAGTTAATGCTAACATTCCTGGATTAGAAGAAGTTGATGATGAGCTTAATCCAGAAGGTATTTTCTCCAATGAAGGAATTGATTTTACTAACTTAGAGTCTGCTCTTTCAGTACCACCAACTCCTACATTGAGAGTTCATAAAGCTCATCCTCAAAGTAATATTATTGGATCACCCTCTTCAGGAGTGGTTACAAGGAACAAAGTTAAAGGCCTTTCTAAGCAACATACTGCTTTACTTAGCTTTGTTTACCAACAAAACAGGATGAATCACAAGGATCAACAAACATGCCTGTTTGCTTGCTTTTTATCTCAAGAAGAACCCAAAAAGGTAGCTCAAGCTTTAGCAGATGAAAGTTGGGTTGAAGCCATGCAAGAGGAACTTCTACAATTTAAGCTTCAAGAAGTCTGGGTATTATGTGATCTACCAGATGGCAAAAGAGTCATTGGTACAAGATGGGTTTTTAGAATTAAAAGAGATGAAAGAGGGAATGTTATCAAAAATAAAGCTAGATTGGTTGCACAAGGATATCGCCAAGAAGAAGGAGTGGATTATGATGAAGTATTTGCTCCTGTTGCAAGGATAGAGGCAATAAGGTTATTTCTTGCCTTTGCATCATACATGGGATTTCCTGTCTACCAAATGGATGTGAAAAGTGCTTTCCTTTATGGCACAATTTCTGAGGAAGTTTATGTTAAACAACCTCCTGGTTTTGAAGATCCTGCACATCCAAACAAAGTCTACAAAGTGATCAAGGCACTTTATGGCCTTCATCAAGCTCCCAGAGCTTGGTATGAGAGACTCTCAAATTTTCTATTCCAACATGGCTATAGGAGAGGAGCAATTGATAAGACTTTGTTCATCAAGAGGGATAAGAAAGATATTCTGTTAGTCCAAGTATATGTGGATGATATTATATTTGGAGCTACAAAGAAGTCTATGGTAAAAGAATTTGAAGATCTTATGCAGAAGGAGTTTCAAATGAGTTCTATGGGAGAATTAACTTTCTTTTTGGGTCTTCAAGTTAGACAAACAAGAGATGGAATCTTCATTAACCAAGAAAAGTATGTTGCAGACATACTTAAAAGATTTGATCTTCCAAATCTAAGGCCTGCCACCACACCCATTGATAAAAATAAACCTCTAGGCAAGGATGAAGATGGACAAGCTGTGGATGTCAAGCTTTACAGATCTATGATTGGTTGTCTTATGTACTTAACTGCATCCAGACCTGACATCATGTTTGCTGTTTGCTTATGTGCAAGATTTCAGGTTACACCCAAGGTTTCTCATATGTATGCAGTCAAGAGGATTTTTAGATATCTCAAGCATCAACCAAAGTTAGGATTATGGTATCCTAAGGAGTCACCTTTTCACTTAGAAGCCTTTTCAGATAGTGACTATGCAGGGGATAACTATGATAGAAGATCAACTTCAGGAGGATGTCAATATCTTGGTAGAAGATTAGTCTCCTGGCAATGTAAGAAGCAAACCATTGCTGCCACCTCCTCTACTGAAGCAGAATATGTTGCTGCTGCAAGCTGTTGTGGACAAGTTTTGTGGATGCAAAATCAACTCTTGGATTATGGATTCAATTTCAAGAATACTCCTATCAACATTGATAATGAGAGTACAATTTGCATTGTGAAGAATCCTGTCTATCACTCCAAGACCAAGCATATTCAGATTAGGCATCATTTTATTCGGGATTGTTATGAGCACAGGCTTATAAATGTGGTTAAGGTTCACACAGATGATAATGTAGCTGATCTACTCACTAAGGGATTCGATGTTTCAAGATTCAACCACTTAGTTGTGAGCATTGGGATGATTAACTACTAGGCTACATTTGAGGGGAGGCTTTAGTATTAGTTAGAATACTTTTTATTCAGTTTTAATAAAAGTATTGGTTATTAGTTTAGCCTATATGTTGTATTTGAGGGGAGGCAACATTAGCTATTAGTTAGAACTAAAGCATGAACCTTTTACAAGTTCTTGGTTTTAGTTGGCATATTGATTGTGGATAACATGATGGAACGTACTACTTTATTGCCTAAAGTACTGCTTCACCAACGTACTGCTTCAATGTACTGCTTACGTGGACGTACTGTTCCAACGGTCAAAAATTAGTGGGGCTACGGTTAATTAATTCCTTACGGCGGAGATAATAAGTTAATCCAAACGGTAACTTTATTATTAAGAGTTTGATTTATTTTCATTCTATTTAAAGAAACTCACTCCTATTTTCCCGCCTTTTACCGTACTTAAGATCCCTCATTCGCTTTTACACCACAATCTTTTTATCAAATCACATACTCAAAGCGAATTCTTCTCTACCAAATCATCATGGCTAATCGCCTTACTGTTAGCAAACATAATATGATCGCTAATTTGGACAAGACAAGGGATAATCTTGATTTTCATGCGATCATTGATTTCTTAACTGGGTCTTCCATCAACTACTCTATTTTAGTTGACCCTGATGTTATTGGTCCCTGGATGCAAGAATTTTGGGCTACTGCAACGAAAGAAGATGATTCGTTGATTAGGGCTACGGTTGCTGGACGAGCTATTAGGATTACTGAGGCCACGATTAGGGATGTTTTGATGTTTGATGATGAAGGGGGGGCTGTTCGTTTTGAAAAACAAGTGCTTTGGGACACATTAAGTGCTTTAGGTTATGAAGGCGATCTGACGAAGCTTACTTTTCAAAAGCCTCTGTTTTGTTCTCATTGGAAGTACCTAATTCACATTCTACTTCATTGTTTGAGTCCCAAGAGTACTTCTTTTGATCAATTTGGTCAAAATGTTGCATCTGCATTAGTGGGTTTAGCTACCGATCGAAGATTCAATTTTTCAAGACTTATTCTGGATGGTATGCTTACACATATTAGTAATGGTTCACCATTTTTGATGTATCCAAGGTTTGTTCAGTTGTTTTTGAACAATCAACTTGAGGATGTCCCTAAACCTCAAAATTTTTTACCCACTGTCAAACTTCCATCAAAGGTGTTTACTTTTCTGTCTAAACAAAGTGCAAAGTTTTCTGGAACCAACACACCTTTGACTGCTCATATATTGGGAGTTGCACAAGTTGTAAGAGATGCAGAGCTAGAGCAAGAGCAAGAAGCAAATTCTGAATCAGCAAGCCAAGAGTCTCCTAGAGAAGTTAGTATTCCTCAACCTACTGCTTCTCAACATACTGCTTCTCCACATTCTGTTACTAGGGAAGGTACTGCTCCTATAGACATTCCTATTAATGAGGAGTTGGACCAAGGTATGAATAATCCACCATCTCCTATTGATGATTCTTCCACAAATGTGTCTAAACAATTTGAAGAAGAAGAGGTAGAGTTGGACAATTATGCTTTAACAAGGGAGTTAAAGAGGCTGAAGAAGGAGAGTGAGGCTCAAGCTGCTCAGATAGACAAATTAAAGACTAAGTTTCAGAAATTAAAGAGGTATGTTTGGCCACTAGTTCAACACCATAGATTATGGGTGAAGTCTCAGAAAAGGACTGGTAGGATACCTACAAAGATTTCTAAGAAGAAAAAGTCTAAGAAGCAATCTTCATTCCAAATGGGGAGGAATTTAGAGAATTTGAATGAAGATGATGCTGATTTTGAACAAGATGCTGGATTTATGGATGATACTCAGAGGACACCACCAAAAGATATTCCTCAAGATAATGTTGAAAGGAAAAGTGATGAAACAGAGCAAATAAATTTGGAAGAAGCTACTGTTGAAGTGAGAAGTGGTGATACTGAGGAAATAAACTTAGAAGGAGCTGAAGTTGAAAGAACTGCTCAAGAAAGTACTGCTCAACAAGGTACTGAGAGACAATTCATTGTTACACCTAGAACCTTAGATTTTGAAGAGGATATTGGTCCTTCAAATCAAGTTCAAGAGGAAGTAGGTCCTTCTAAACCAGCTCAGGAAGAAGATGATATAGCTCAGACTAACAGTGATGATGAAACAATTGCTGATATCATGCTTAATATGTCAAGTCAAAGAGGTATTAGTATTCATGAGATTGAACAACATCATACTTCTTCTCAACCTGCACAAGAGATAGATCCAAAAGATAAAGGCAAAGGGATCTTGATAGAAAAGAAGAAGAAGAAGATGACATTGGCACAGTTAAGACAAATTGAGATTGCCAAAAATGAGGAGAAGCAGCAAGAATATTACAAGTAGAGATAGATGCTGAAGAATCAAGGAAGAATGTTCAATCAAGAAGGCCAATTAGTAAAGCTAGAGAAAGGAATGATATGATGACTTATTTGAAAGGTCAAGGATACACAGGATTAGTTAGATTGACATATACAGAGATGAAGGATCTGTATGATGCTGTTAGAGAAGCTATTCAAAGAGATGTTGCAGGCATTATTTCTTTTGAAGATGACAAGCCTGAAGATAAAAGAAAGGAAAGAGCTGCTACTAGAAGCTCAAAGAGGAAAAGAGTCACTGATGAACAGCCATCAAAGAAGTTCAAGGAAGCTGTTGAATTAAGAACAGACACAGTTGATGAGCTCAGAAATTATCTTAGAGTTGTTGACTTTGAAAATCCAAAACTGAAAGAAGATTCTGATAAGAAGTCCAAGATATCTACTTTTTCAGTTGTAGAATCTAAAGAAGGAGATTATCTAATCTTTCATAGACAAGATGGAAGTTTTAGAGTGTTTAATTCATTGTGGGATATTCTACATCTGATTGATAGAGATGATATGCTTCAGTTATATCTCCAAGTGCAAACTTATTTTGAACATATTCTACCACAAGGAGTAGGTTTGGTATTGTTAGGGGATCTCACAACAATCTGGGACACAGAGGAGTCTAAGGACAGTGCTTTGTGGGAAAATCAAGACAACTGGGAGATTAATAGATGGAGATTCTTTGGATCAGTTGGGATACATGTTTTGGAGTTAGAAGATGGCACTATGATTCATATGCTAGCAGAAAAGAGATATCCACTCACAAGAGATCTGATGATCAGAATGCTAGAGCATGGAATGGAAGTGGAACTAGAGGATGAAGTAGCATTGATGGTCATAAAATTATTCATCAAGTGGACTACAGAAACTGAAGATTAGTGCATAACTACTGGTATGGTTTAAATATTATATAAATCTTTTGAAAAATAAAGTACTTTCTTCAAAGTACTGCTGGTCAGACAGTACTTTCACAAAGTACTGCTTGCAGCATAAAACCAGTAAAATCTTTTGGTAAAATTAGTAATTTTTGATAAGTGCAAAAACATTTTGAAGCACAAAGATTAAAACAGCAACAAATGGTTTTGAAAGCAACAAGCATGGTGTTAGTACTTGTACTACACAACAAATGGTAATCAACTCACCATGTTTAATAAACAAGAAAGAGTTTGACTCATCATGAGGGTACGGCTCTGATGTGATTATCAAATCCGTTTTTAGTTGGCAATTTACTAAAAATTGTATGGTTTTCAACTCACCATATCTATATTAGTGAAGAGTTGGCTAGCCCACAAGATAATGGCTTTGTGGTAAAGGCTGTGGAAAACCATTGTATGGTAATTAGTTCACCATGGTAGTGATTGTACTACAAGAACTAGCTAGTCCAAAAGCAAACGGCTATTTGGTAAAGACTACTCAAATCCGTTGATAGCTGATGATTTGCTAAAAATCATATGGTTATCAATGTACCATGGTTTTTCCTAAATCTAAACATTGGCTACTCCAGAGTTAATGGCTTTGGTAAAGAGACATCAAAATCCATTAAGTTTTCAATGATTCACCTCTCACAGGAGTTAACACACCTGGAAGTGATGAGAATAGTATGAAACTTGTAAGATCTGATGTACATATTGCCAATATGATGCTGAGTTGCTGAGAAGATCTGATGCTGAAAAGAATTGTTGCTGATGAAGATTGAAGATACTATTTGCATTGATGATGACAAAACAATAACGAGTCAAGTTTGAAGAAACAACTTTTCCTTGAAGATAAAGTGTTGAAGTTAAAGACATACAAAGAAACTTGAAATCAAGCTAGTAGAATTCAAGTTAGGGGAGGATTGTTGGGCTATAAAAGTCAAAGTACTGCTACTCAAGTCAAAGTACTGCTATTCAATGAAAGTACTGCTGCTCGTTAAAGGACTGCCATGCAAAATAGTTAAAGGTCTAATGTGTAAATCTAGAATATTCGTATTAGATTAGAGTTATAATTAGAATTTACTTGTCGTTCAAGTATTGTAAACCGACTAGGGTTTTCCTTGTGCCTATAAAAGGATCCCTAGGTTGGCATTAGAGATATATATGTGTTTTTAGAGAGACAAGATATAGTCGATTAGTGATATACGATTATTAGAGTTTAGAGTTTGTTAGTGAATCTGTGTAAGAAAGCAGGTTCAAGGTTTTAATAATATTCAAGTTTGTTTATTAAATTCTTCTTAGCTTTGTTGAAGTAGATTCCGCATACTTAGCAAAGTATATCAGTGTTTCACTATTAATAGGTTTGAATTTATTCAAAGCTGTTAAACCGTAGACAAGCTACAAGTTAGTTTGGTCAGAGTATAATCGATCCAACAGTTGGGAATTAAATATTCTGAAGTTAGAGTATTAGAATTTACTCTAAGTCGAAGGTACTGCTAGTTCATGATCAAGGTACTGCTAGTACATCAAGGTACTGCTAGAGCAAGAAGGTACTGCTAGTTCAAGTAGAAGGTACTGCTAGTTGTATATGGTACTGCTGATCAGTGAGTCATAAAGCTACTTCAAGGATAAGATCGAAAAGATATTTATTGTATTTTGGTCAAACATATACGGTAGATAATATCTTACTCCATGTGCTTAGTTAACAAGTTGTATACATAGATACATGTTGTATCTTATGTACTGACACACAATAAGCATAAGTTAACCAAGTAAGTCGGCCAAGACTTTAAGCAATTTGTAAAGATCTTTTGCAACTATAAAAGAGATCTTAGACTAGTGATTATGTACGTGTGTGAAAAATATAAGTGAATATCTGTTAAGACATAGAACAAACACAAATCACAAGTTGTAACATAAGATTCAAGGTTTTGTAACCCTAGTGATAAACACAAGATCACTCGTATTATTTTGAATAATATTGAATCGTTTAGTGAAAAACTTTCTTTGTTCATTGTTAAGTAACAATCATAATTCTTCCATTTCCATAACATACATAACCTTCTAAGTGTGGTTAAGTAAATTCCGCGTGCTTAATCATATAAACTCAATATATCTTACACACAAAGTATACAAGGTTTAACCACCTTAACCGTGTGTCACAGGTCCTCTCAGTTGGTATCAGAGCTCAGGCTGATATAATTGAATTAGAAGAAACAGAAATGGATGCACATGATGTTCAAACAAATGTTGCTGCAAAGTTGCCCATGATCAAACCTAATGAGTTTGAGTTATGGAGGATGAGAATTGAGCAATATTTCATGGTCCAAGATTACACTCTTTGGGATATCATTATATATGGTGATTCTTTTTCACCAAGCTATTCAGAGGTTGTCCTAGAAGGTAAAACAAGTAAGAAAAGAAATACTGGACCAGTGTCAAATGAAGAGAAGATACTGAAGAGAAATGATCAGAAAGCAAGAAATTTGTTGCTTATGACCATTCCTAGTGAGCAGATGCTATCATTTAACAAATATCTTGATGCAAAAACTCTTTTTGAAGAGATTTGTGCATATTTTGGTGGTAATGAAACTACCAAAAAGACACAGAAGACACTACTAAAGCAACAATTTGAAAACTTTACTGCTTTTAGTAATGAGTCTCTTGATAAGCTATTCTCAAGATTACACAAGCTTGTCAGTCAGTTAGCTGTGTTAGGTGTTGAGACAGAGAAGGAAGATCTCAACATGAAGTTTTTGAGAAGTCTACCTGATGAGTTCCATACTCATGTTATTGTCTGGATGAACAAACCAGACATTGAAACAATGAAGTTCAATGATTTGTACAACAACTTCAAAATTGTTGAACAAAGTCTTAGAAAGTCTGGAATTTATAGTACTAGTTCTGGGAACGTGGCACTTTTGTCATCTCCTAGTATTGGTAAGTCTGAAGAGGTAGAAGAAGTTGAAGGTGTTTCTAATGCTACAAATGGTGGTCCTTCTACTAGTGCACAAAAGACTGTTGCAGGACTTGGTGATCCAGCATTCTATGTATTCATATCACTAGTACAAAAATGGGATTTAGTCACACATGCTGTTTTTCGAACAGCCACACAGTCGCCTTTTTATGTGACTAAATGTACCAGAATAAAATAAACAGCCACACTTGATCCGACTTGTGTGACCATTTCGGAATTACATCCGAGGCTATAGCCACACATTTGAATATTTTCGTGACTATACGTATCTGGTAAATTTTTTTTTGATTTTTTAGTCACTTATAATTTGGGACGTGTGACGGATACAAATAAGGTTGAAACATTAGTCACACTATATATATACATATGTGACAAATATATGTCACGCAATTGAAAAGTGTGACCAAAATCCATATATGGTCACACGAAGTAATTGTGTATGTGGCTAAATCATATGCTCAAGTTTGTCACACATTATTTAAGCGTGACTGCTAGTTTTTGTTGAAAATTTAGCCACATATGAATTTGAAATGTGTGACAACTGAAAAGTAAGTTTGAAGCATAGTCACGATATGCATTTAAAAGTGACAAATATATGTCACACACTTGAGATGTGTGACCAAATGTCATATATGGTCACACTAAACCATAGGCATACATGATTAAGTGTGACCAAAATTCGATACAAATAGTCACGTAAGTTAATATGTGTGTCTAAAGTTAAGTGTGTGTTTGCCTGCCAATTCCTAATGTGTATGGTCACATTTAATTGTAGCACAATCATGTGACTATAGGCTATACAATAGTAACACCATACCACAAATGTGCATCTAAATTATGTTTATGGCCACATTATAAGGGTATTATATGTGACCAATACATTGAAAATAGTCACACTGAAATATTCATGTGACTAATATGTATAGCAAAATGTGAACTCAGTTATCATTAACCTTGATATTAGTCACATTGAGTGTTTGTGTGACTAAATTCAAGATGTTACATATGGTCACATGAAGTATTTATTTAGGTGTCTAAATCATAGAGTCATATTTTGAGTTCAGACTGTTAGTCATGACTCTTCATTTAATTTGCCCCATTACAATGCTGGGATTTTATAGTCTATCTAGTTTAATGCAGTAGTATGTAAGTATGTTACTTGCCCCTAGCTGGAACCAGATTACTTGACTTTCTAAAGTCAATTTTCAACTTTATAATGAAGTAACATGTTACTAAGTGCCTGCAAGTGCATATACATGATAAATGGAAACTGCAAATACAATAAAGCTTGACTGCAAGTGGACATATACATGATAAATGTCAGACTATACATTCTAGCAGTAATAACTATACATTCTAGCAGTAATAACTATACATACTAGCAGTAATAACTATACATGTTTAAGTCAAACTATACATTGTGGCAGTAATAACTATACATTCTATTTCTTGTCCTTGGGTCCTAGATACTCTTCCATCTTCCTGAGCAGTTCATATGCCATGTCATCATAATTAAGCTGAAGCTTGAGTGTTTTCTTCACACGCAACATCTGATGTAGAATGTCTTTGTGAAACTTTAAAGGGTAATCCTTTTCTACAAGCATGTAGATCACCAACTCATTCACAGTTAAAGCATGTACTCCACATCGTTGAAAAATTTTCCATTCTTTAACAGTATTGTGCGTTAGTCTTCTCCAACATTCATCTTCATGATTTGGTTCAAACATTACCTTTAAATAATTCCAGACTTCTCTATCATAATTAGCTTGTTCTGGTGTCTTATTACCAAATCTTTGTTTGAGTAATTTCCATAGAGCTATCATATCTTGTCTATCAAAATCATGAACCATGTGAAGAAAGCTTACATACCTTCTAGAAGAACCATCATGCCTCTTAATATCGTAATAAACTGTTTCCCCAAAAGATCCAGACTTATAATCAACAATGGGATGTTTGACAGTTAAAGGTTGTGCATCCATGGCTTCTCCTACAGAGGCAACTGCAAGTTCAGTGTGAGCTTGCATTTGTTCTTCAGCAACAGCTTGCTCAGTTTGTTCTTGTTTTCTCTTTTTACTGCTTTCTATTTCCAACTGTTCACCTGCTCTCTTTGAACTGTCATTCAAGAAGAGATCATTGTTTCTCTTGGCAATTGCATATAATTCTTCAATTCTTTTATCATCCAAGAATTTCAAATCCTTTAGTTTCCATCTGTCCACATTCTTCAAATACCTGCACATGAGTAGATGTTTATGATATGATGTACATATTGGGTATTGTTGATATTAATATAAATACCTTTGCAAAAAAAAAAAAAAAAAAAAAAAAAAAAAAAAACTACCTGCACATGAGATCTCTTCTTTGTTTTTGAGTGGGTGGCTTGTTCTTCTTAGCTGCATATCTTTGTTCTGCATACAACTTCTTTTTTTCATCAAAAAATTCTTTCAGCATCCTGGCTTTTTCATCTACTGAGTACTTATCTTGCTCTTGTTTATGTAGTTTCTTAGCAAGCTCAGAATCAGCTGCAACCTGAGCCCTTTGCTCATCCCATGAAGCTATTAACTCTGCATCTTTTTCTTCTTGTATTCTCCTTTGTTCCAAAATTGTCTGATGTTCTGCATCATACTTTTCTGAGAATTTCATAGCAAGTTCAGCATCAACTTTTAATTGCTCTTCTTTTGATAATGGTTTCTCCACAGGCTCTTCAGTAAGAATCCCTTTACCTTTGCCTTGTACCTGTGGAGTTGATTGTTTAGCTTTTGGAGAGGATGATGGCTCTTGTATCACAACACCTTTGGTTACTGGTTTTGCTGTCTTCAGCTCAGCAAGTACACTAACAGCATTTGCAAAAACCTCTGGTGTAGCAGTACTAGCTTTTGTAGTACCAACTGTAATTGGCTCAGTAGCACTATCAGCATTTGTAACCTTGCCCAGACGATGATCAATCACCACTTGATTCCCTTGGTTATCCTCCCCTGAAACTTTGCCTTCATTCCCTCCCTGTTTGGGAGCATCCTTAGAAGCTTCAGAAGATTTAACCTTTTGTTTGGGAATTCTTGATCCTTTGACTCCTTCTAAATACCTAACCCTTCTCTTCAAAGCCTTTATCTCCCCACCTTGAGCTTTGATGACTCCATCTTGGGAAGAAGCTATTGCTCGCAGATCACCAATTTGTGCAGACAGCTTGGCACAGGTATCCTTCAATTCATTCAAAAGTTGCATACTATCCTCACCACTTCGGCTTGTGTTACCTAGCCCGAGAGGTGGATCACTGGAAAAGTTAAGTTCAGTCTCACCCCTAGGATGAACATCCGAACCCCCCATTGTTTCCATGTGACTGGGACCTTCACCTGAATCAGTTCCAGAGGAACTTTCTTCATTAGAAGTTGTCTTGGTTCGGGTCTTAATGATGTTACCACTGTCCTGTGCTGCTGCTAAGCTAGACACAGTAGTGGCAGCCCTTGCCAACATGTCACTCTCCCCCCCAGTGACATCCTCATCTGCAACAGTTGGTATAGAACCACTAGCCTGAGGTAGCTCAGTGTTCTTGGTGTTAGTCCTACGTTTATAGGTCTTTTGTTGTTGTTCTGTGGGTGTGTGATGGGTACCAGCTGGGATTGCTGAACCTTCACCCATTTGGGTTTGGGCTAGTGCCAACATTGTTGGAAACAAAGGTGTCACTCTCCCTGAAAAATCTTTTCCAACCCTACTCATATTAGCAAAAACCTTTTTGGTAAGGCAGGGAGTGGGATAAACATTTTTGTGACTTTTCTTTTTTTAAATTGGTTGTCCAAAAAGAGTTGCAAAAACCTTGGATATAGAAAATATTTAGCCAAAGAACCATCCAAGTTCTTAACCATATTATCAAAAATTAATTTTGAGAAATTAAATCTTTGAGTATTTTCAGCCAAACAAATTATAGCAGAAGCTAAATTACTGCTAAATTCATTCCATGCAGTGTGGTCTTTGGACTTAGACACACTAAGACAGTATGAATTAAGAATTTCCACTGAGGAGAAAAATTACCTTTTTGGAACTTTAAAGCATCTGTATATCTCTCATAGCCCATCAGTGCAAGTTTTTCAAAGATTGTAGTATTTGGAAGATTCTCAACTCCGTTAGCATCATCTAGGAGAAGATCTCTTCGAATAGACGCCTCTGTAATGATAATCATCTGCCCATCTACAAGGGCATGGATTTGTGCTTCCCCATTAATAGTTTTGACCTTAGCAGACGACCAAAACTGGATAATGTTGGAAGTATATATAGTAGGTTTTACTGTTAATGCAAACTTAATATAGCTTGCATTAAGGAAATCAATGATCTCAGTAAAATCTACAGACTTATTGGATTTTTCTAAAAAGGCAACATTATTATGAGGTTCGGTAAAAGTTAGGTTCGACATTATGATTTGATTTGGGGGTTTTGCAATTTGACAATTAAAATTCGATTAGGGAGTGGAAGAGAGAGAGTAATGTGTGCGTGAATGTGATTGTGTGCAGCAATTGGGGGTTTATACACTTTAAGTAAAAAGTGATACAAACTACCCTGCACTCCCAACCACTGCTAAAAGGATACCCAGCAGTACAACGTTTCGATAGCAGTACAATTGTTTACCTAGCAGTACAATAATAATAGCTGTATTCAAATATCATAAACTTGTACATAATAACTTCATTCATATATTAAACCAAGTCAAAATAAGTTTACATTTACATAGGCAAAATATACATAGGCAAAATATATAAAGAAAAGATACATTAAGACACATATTTACTAGCTTCAATACTTCTGTAAACATCAACTATTTTCTCTCTTTCTTCTTCTATTTTTTTGTTCCTCTCCTCAATTTTCTTCTGATGCTCCTCAATGACCTCTAAATCTTTCTTGTTCCTTTCTTCATACATATTTATACGCTTGTTGTAAATTTCTAACAATGCGTTTTCAACACCATACGGGCCTTTACTACATTTCTCCCAAATATTTTGGGATATGCCCATTTTTTTATAATTTTCAGGCATTGGTGGAGGAGAATCATCCCTTGGGCGTTTGTCTTTGTTGGAAGAAGGAGTTGAAGAGGAGTCGGCCATTGAAATTTGAAATTTATTTTCTAATGAAAATATCAAAGGAGTTGTATATGGTACGGTTGATTAATTATGAACGGTTTTCCATGTCGAGTTGTACAAATAGGCTAGAGAGGTATACGAACGGTTCCCAATACTTTAGGCGGGAAGAGGGACCATCGAGAGGCGCCAAAAGTAAACAGATGGATAATATTGATCGGATTTGGTTTGTGTTTGGTTTGGATTTGACTAGTGTAGTTGATCTAGAAGTGTGTTTGGTGTTGGATTGACTAATTGACTTTTTCATTAGGGTAATTGATATTTTCTATATTATATTAATGATGTTTAATGTAATTTGTGTGCTAACTTTAATGACTAATTGACTTTTTCATTAGGGTAATTGATATTTTCTAGTACACGTTTAATGTAAATACATGCTTTAATATCTATCGCAGTCTGAATGTGTTTGAGAAGTATGGGTATATTTAGGCCACTTCCAACAATAACTCAGCCTTAACAAATTAAAATTAAAATTCAAATTCAAACGTAAGATAAAGTACAACATATTAACGCTGCGTTAACGCAGGTTAGCCCCAACAATTAAAATTCAAAGTCACGTTAATAAAACGTGTGCATTTGTACCCTATAAATACCAATGCTTCTGAAGCACAAGTCACACAGAAACACATTCCAAACTTCTCAAATACTCAAGATCCAAGCATCTCAAATTCAAGATGTCTTCCAGAAAAGATTTCGGGCAACAATTTCCAAGCCCACCTCGCCAAAAGGATTTTGGCCAACAATTTCCAAGCCCACCTCGCCAAAAGGATTTTGGCCAACAGTTTCCAAGCCCACCTAGCGAAAATGAAAAATTCCATACTCCACCCGAGCATATCTTTCCGGTTTTCCAACCGGAAAATTTTCCGGTGAATAATCAACCTGAAAATGAACCAGTTCATAACCAAGACCCAAATCCGTTTGGGTTAACTGAGGAACAACTTAGGCAAGAGGAAGCAGATATGCAAGTCCTCCTGGAAATGGAAGCACTTGAAAGAGAAGAGGAAGCTGATCGTTTGGAGCGGCAAGCCAGGGAGGATGAAGAACGTAGGCAAAGGTGGGAATCTGGTTTTTTCACACCTTCCGAATCCTCTGAAGATGGTTACCCAGATTCAGATGATAGTTTTTATTAATCGTCCGTTGTTTATGTTAATCGTATGTTGTTTATGTTAATCAATCATTGTTTATGTTAACGTAGTTTTTATTTGACATTTAATGTATTTCTATTTCATGTTTAATGTATTTCTATTTCATGTTTAATGTATTTGTATTTGATACTTTATTTTCAATTTATAAATTGAATTGAATTTGAATTGAATTGATAAATTTTAAATATATCCCGCCTTTTTGTTTAATTTGAATTTGAAATTTTAAAATTTAAATATCCCGCTCGTTATTAATATGTTGTACTGTTACTTTACGTTTGAATTTGAATAATACTCGTACGGTTACTTTTACTTTCAATCTGATTTTTAAAATAGCCTCCAACGGCTAGTTTAACGGCTTTCCACTATCAAAGCCACTTTCACAACACTTCGTTTTCTCACACAACTTCTTATAAAACTCTCTCGCAAGTATCACTAATTTTAACACAAACACTGTGGCTAACAAATTAACTAGCAGAGGTGCAAAAGGCTATCCTCACCCGATTACACAATGAACAAGAAAAAGAACTCAAATTGATTAACAATTTGCTAGGTGAGATAACTCGTATTATGCTACAGATGCATAATCGTGCTGATCCAGAGGTCGAAAGGTTGCGTGAGTTGCCTCAAGACCATCCAGCTATCAGGGTTGGTCTAGAAATTAAACTCTTTTAAGAAATGATGAAACAGGGTCGAAAGGTTGCGTGAGTTATTGTTGGGTGTGTTGCTCATGTACAAACATATAATCTCGGCTCATTCGTTAAACATCTCGTATACAACCATATCATCTCGGCTCATTCGTTAAACATCTCGTGTACAACCATATATATCATCTCGGCTCATTCGTTAAACATCTCGTGTATAATCATATCATCTCGGCTCATTCGTTAAACATCTCGTATACAACCATATTATCTCGGCTCATTCGTTAAACATCTCGTATATATACAACCATATCATCTC
This sequence comes from Artemisia tridentata subsp. tridentata, assembly GCA_021014915.2. Lineage (NCBI taxonomy): Eukaryota > Viridiplantae > Streptophyta > Magnoliopsida > Asterales > Asteraceae > Artemisia > Artemisia tridentata. The sequence goes on from CP139504.1 coordinate 115,212,139, forward strand.
GGCTCATTCGTTAAACATCTCGTATACAACCATATCATCTCGGCTCATTCGTTAAACATCTTGTGTATAACTAAAGCTCAGTTAATTAAGGGTGAGTGTGTTAAAGCTGACGTGGCATTGTGTTAAAGTTTAAAGCTGAGTTATTGTTGGGAGTGGTTAGAGTATTTTCTTTTGTTTTTTCGGTGGATTTTAGCGTGACTTAATCTTAATACCGCCAATTTTGTCCATATAATATTCAACTACGTACGGATAACTAATACCCGTGGGGAAACCCGAAAAACCGATGGATAATATTAATCGGGTATCCGGTGGGATATGGGGCGGGTACAGGTATATTATAAACGGGTTCGGTTATGGGTATACTAAAACCCGCCCCGAACCCGAACCGTTGCCATCCCTATTTACCGGCTATAGCCGGATTTCACCGCCACCTCATCACCATTAGTTTTTTTTTTTTTTTTTTTTTTTAAACAAATCTTGCCACGTCAGCTATAGTTAAACCAAACCACAAATTCAATATTCAACCAGCAATTAATCCCTTTACCCGGTCATTTGTAAACACACACAAAAATCAATAAACCCTAATCAACACACACATTCTTATGGCAAACACAAGCACGCAAACAATGAAACCAAATAACAAAAAGGTAATTAGTAATTTGTGTTTTGTAAATGTAATTGGTAAGGGTACAATATGTAGTAATTACGTTTGTACTGTTGATGTGATGGTTGCACAGTATGATACATTATTTGCGATTATTAAGATAGTAAATAAAAAACAAAAATCAAGTTTATGCTTTAATTAACAGGTTCAAAGGGAAAATTTTCAAATAATTCAATTGTTAATTTCAAATTACAACTTGGAGGCAAATTTTTGGATCGAAATTTTTTGAATCACAAACGATTCATATTCTTGGTGTATAGCCTCTTTTCTCTCCTAAAAAAAAGACTGCAAATAAAAAACAAAAATCAAATCTTCTCTCACCATTACTCTCCAAGCTAAGCCATAATCATTTTCTTTTACCCTTTGTTGCTCAAGAGTCATGGAAACTGAACCCATTGTTGATAACCATACTTTGCTTCCTCTTGATCATATTGTACATGATGATAACGCCTTAGAATATGAATCCGAAAAGTCTTCTGATGAAGAAGATATAGATGAGCCTTTAACCAACCAAACACCTGAGATAGTAGCTAAGAGGGGCTCAACCAGGCTAGTAAAGTTTCGCGCGAAGCATGACAAACCTGGTGCAACAAAGCTCAAGGTAACCTTCGATGCACTCGGTAGGGTAACAGGGGAAAACAGAGCAGTGTTTGTGAGTTTTTTAGGAGATGTGGCTCGTGAGCAGATAGGTGTGAAGATTCTACACTGGAAGAAGGTGAATAAAGAAGCAAGAGATAAACTATGGGATGAAATCTTGGTACATATATACTATTTTGTAACCCAATACTACATAAGTTTATGTATGCAGTTACATTATGTGCAACTAATTAACAACATTGTGTTAATCTTTTCAGAAATTTTTTGTTGTTGACGTCCAATACAGAAAATTGATAATGATTAGTCTTGGTAAAATGCTAAGGAATTACAGAAGGAAGCTCAAAGTCAACTACATTTTGCCCAACCTAAATACACCTTCCAAACTGAATGAAGTCCCGGACTTGTATAATACAATAATGAAATCAGAAGACTGGGTCGAGTATGTTAAATACACGACCACCGAAGCATACAAGGTTTTAATTAGTCATCTTTAATTAAGTGTATATGTCATTTTGTTATTTTCAGTTTGCAGCATTACCGCATCTAAACGCCTTATGATTTTGTGTTTTTAGGAGAAATCTGAGAAAGGTAAAATGGCGCGTTCCCAAAATATTTATCAGCATAAAATGGGACGAGGTGGATATGCTTATGTCAAAGAGAAAATGGTAAGATTACACAATGTTTGTTTTACCAATTAAGAGACGATCAGTATGAGAAATGAATCCGTTTACATTGCCCAATTTGCACATTTGCATTAATACCCTCATATTTTCGATTATCTTGGTTTAACTGTACATGTGTAAGCATCCACATATTTTCGTTTATCTTGGTTTAACTTTACATGGGTATGCATTTGATGTTTATTAGATCGAAAATAAAGAGATTGAAGCGGATGAAGAACCCCCCCGTGATGTAATGTGGGTGAAAGGAAGGGTAAACAAAGACGGCGAATACCCAAATGATGATATTAAATCAAAGGGAGATGAACTTGTAAGTTTGACTGCTAATTCTATTATTATGCTTATATAGCAGCAACATTTAACTGTGTACTAGCAGTAGTAGCTTGTGTACTAGCAGTAGTAACAGCATCAAGAAGACTTTTAATCCCAACATTTCCTATATTTTTTGTGCAGAAAGAAGCTGATGACAAGATCAAGGAAGGAACATCGGGTTTTGATGATGGCACTGATGCCATGACATTTGTATTTGGTAAGGAAAAGGGCGGTTATGCCAGAGGAGTGGGAGGTGCAGTAACATACAAAGAGTATTTTGGCCTTCCTCGAAGAAAACAAGAAGCCAATGAAAAAATTGCCTTACTTCAAACTCAACTGGATAATGAGAGACGCGAGCGTGAAGAAAAAGATAAATTGATCAAAAAATTGTCCGCCGAGATGACCGAAAAAGATGTGCAGGTCAATAAATTATCCGGTGAGGTGGAAAACACAAATGTAATGCTTTCTCAAATTCTGCAACAGTTGAATGATAAAGGGATGAATATAACTCTGCCAACTCAACCATCGCCAATAGCCTCAGTTGTAAGCCATTTTTTATGTTGTTAACAATTTCATTTTCTAATGCTAACACCACTGATGCTAATGATACTAGGCATTGAACATAAACTGATGAGTGACTGTATTTCTTAATTTATATTGCAGGTGACTCCAATGGCCATTGACAATATTGCAGGTGACTCCAATGGCACTCAGACAAGTGGTGTTGTAAGTCCTAAAGATGCGGGAATTGAGGAGAAATCCAATGGCCTTGAAACTTCTAAAAAGGTAACGGAAACAATGGTAAGTATAGTAATAAAAGATCGCCCTTTGATTTTTGAATTTTACATACATGATCGACTAATGTACCGTGTTTTATATATACGTATAGGAACCTGCTGCTAAAACTGTCAGGCCTAAGCATAACCTTAAGTCACGACGAAACGGGTCTCCAGATTCCCAATCGCTACAAAATGTGTCGTCTCCAACACAACCACTGCCAACAGTATGTATTTCAACATGTTTCTTGTTACTCTTTTGTTTAAATAATGTAACGTGTTTTATATATACATATAGGAACTTGCTAAAACTGTCGGACCCAATAAGCCAAAGCAAAAGAAGCGACGAAACGGGTCTCCAGATTCCCAATCGCAACAAGATGTGTCTCTAACACAAGCACTGCCAACAGTATGTATTTCAACATGTTTCTTGTTATTCTTTTGTTTAAATAATTTCTGATATATACATGCAATTTTTTTTTTTTTTTTTGTAGACACTTAAGTGCAAACTCTGGCACACAAAGAAATCAAATATCGTTGCTTTTGGTACCGTATACCAGTCTCATGGAAAGCAAATGCTGCATAACCTACCACTCCCAAATGATTGCTACAGAGTGTCAATTGATTCATCGTTAGTTGATGCAGCATGCATACCGGACGTAGCAAATAATGGGTTCAAAACAGTTAAGGAAGTCGAAGGTAGTTTCGTTGGATGGCCAAAGGATCAAGTTATTTTTGAAGAGGTGGTACGTACATGTGTTTTTTCAACCTACATATATAATTATTCATATGTAATTCAATGTTTGATAGAAGCGTCTTTTGTTTACTACAGGTTACACCAACAAACCATGTGACTAAATGTGTACCACAGGCACCAACGAAGAAACAATATATATCTGCTAACGACTTAAGGCAAACTGCTAAGGGGGTGAAGGTTCAAAAGTCTTTAGATATTTGATTAATTAAGTACGACATTACAATTGTATATTTTGTCCAGTTATATACATTAGAGTTTAATTCAATTTGAAATTTCTTGTGTTTTTTAATATTGTTTTATATATAAATATATATACACATTCCAGCAGCACTAGCATAGTACTAGCAGCAGTAACTCTGCTTCAGCAGGACTACCTTGGACTACCTTAGTACTGCTAGCAGTAGCAACTCTGCTCCAACATTATTGGTCACTCTTTGTTTAATTCGATGTGTGACTAAATAGTACCAAAGGCCACACAAAATAAAAATTCATGTGACCATTGGAAGAACAATGGTCACGCAAAATACACATTTCTTCACTTTAAACAGCATATGGTCACACTTATTAACAACTTTGGCCACTTTATGCTTAATTGTATGTGACTAAATACCCAAAACAAGCATGCTTTGTGTGACTAAATATTATAAAAGGCCACACAAACATAAAATTCAAGTGGCCATTGGATGATCAATAGTCCACACAAAATACAAATTTCTTCACTTTAAACAGCATATGGTCACACTTATCAACACTTTTGGCCACTTAATGCTTAATTGTATGTGACTAAATAACCAAAACAAACATGCTTTATGTGACTAAATATTACAAAAGGCCACACAAACATAAAATTCATGTGGCCATTGGATGATCAATAGTCACACAAAATACACATTTCTTCACTTAAAACAACATATGGTCACACTTATTAACACTTTTGGCCACTTTATGCTTAATTGTATGTGACTAAATACCCAAAACAAACATGCTTTGTGTGACTAAATATTACAAAAGGCCACACAAACTAAGAATTCATGTGACCATTGGATGATCAATAGTCACACAAAATACACATTTCTTCACTTAAAACAGCATATGGTCACACTTATTAACACTTTTGGCCACTTTATGCTTAATTGTATGTGACTAAATACCCAAAACAAACATGCTTTGTGTGACTAAATATTACAAAAGGCCACACAAACTAAGAATTCATGTGACCATTGGATGATCAATAGTCACACAAAATACACATTTCTTCACTTAAAACAGCATATGGTCACACTTATTAACACTTTTGGCCACTTTATGCTTAATTGTATGTGACTAAATACCCAAAGCAAACATGCTTTGTGTGACTAAATATTACAAAAGGCCACACAAACTAAGAATTCATGTGACCATTGGATGATCAATAGTACACATTTCTTCACTTTAAACAGCATATGGTCACACTTATTAACACTTTTGGCCACTGTTTTTTAAATTGTATGTGACTAACTCGAAAAAAAACAACACACGATGTGTGACTAAATCATCACAAACGTCACATTTATTATATTTTCGTGTGGCCATAGGATGGGAAATAGTCACACATACTGATGAATCCAACAAAACTTGTGCCTAATTAGTCACACATATTCGGGTTTTGGTCACTCTTTTTCGATGAAAACGGCCACAAAATAAACAATGTGACCATATGATACCTACGGTGGCGCGACTTTTTGTCACACACACCCAAAAAAACGTGTGTGACTATATGCATATAGTCACGCATTTCCAGTGTGACGATAGGCAGAATCTGTACCAGTGTATCTAGTCAGTCTAGTGGTTCTCCTCTAAATCATGAAGACCTTGAGCAGGTTGATGGTGATGATTTGGAAGAGATGGACATCAAATGGCAGGTTGCTTTGCTCAGCATGAGGGCCAAGAAGCATTGGCAGAGAACTGGGAAGCAAATTACCATAAATGGTAATGATACTGCTGGGTTTGATAAGAAGAAAGTGGAGTGTTTCAACTGTCATAGGTTAGGACACTTTGCTAAGGAGTGTAGAAGCCCAAGAAAGCAGGAGAATAGAAACACATGGTATAAGCAAGATAGGAGAAAGGAAGTTACTGTTGAAGAGCCAAAGGCTATGTTGGCTATTGATGGTATTGGTTATGATTGGAGCTCTATGGCTATTGAAGAGGATGCACCACCAAATGCTGCTCTTTTGGCCAATGAATTTGCTCTAATGGCCCATTCTGATTAAGAGGTAAACAATATTACATCTTGTACTGAATCATGTCCTAATCTTAAAGCTTATGAAGACCTTAATAAGAGATTTGAAGCTCATAGAGAAGAGCTACTTAATTCTCTTTTTAATTTGGCTAATCACAAAAGAGGTCTAGCTGTTTTAGAAAAACAAGTCTTACATTTTAAAGATAATGAATCTCATTTTACTAATGACATCAATATACTAAAAAATGACATTAAGATCAGAGATGAGTGTATTGTTGAGTTGAATGATTCATTAGCTAAACACAAAAATGAAAGAGAAAATGTAAAGGTTTCTGTGGATGTTTTAGCTCATTCCTCAGAAGGATTCAATAAGCTTTGGGAAGCCCAAGTTATTGATAAGGTTAATTCTGGTGTTGGATTTAAGTCTGTACCCCCACCATACAGAGGTGTTCATTCACCTCCAGGTATTGATTTAGCACACATAGGATTAGCTGAGTTTCAAGAACCAATCATGGAATATGGTTCTAAGGCCACTAAGAGTCCTAAGATAGAAAAGGTAAGTAAAAGTTTAGATAAAACTTTATCTTATCAGGACAAGGTGTCCTTTGTTAAGAAAGGAGATGCTATAGTTGTTGAAGATTGTACAACTGATAGTGATAGTGATGAAGAAGAACAGGTTATGTCTAAACCTGTATTGGTTAAGAAAGTAGGAACAAGTATTCCTAAGATAGTCAATCACAACACTAACAGGCCTAAGTCAAATGTTAAGACTGTTAGGAAACCAGTTAGATATTGTGAACAATATAGAACTACAAACAAGCCCAGAGGTAACCAAAGGAATTGGAACAACCTCAAGTCTAACCAATTAGGTGATGACTTTGCATTTTACAACAAAGTTTGTTATACATGTGGTAGTTTTGACCATCTTGCAGCTTTCTGCAACCAAAGGGTAACTGGGTATGAAAACAATAGGGTGAACTACAAAAGGCAAACTCCTCAAACTCATTTTCACTCTAACACTCATAGAACAAAACCCAGAACAGTCTCAAACAAGTCTGGACCCAAAGGTCCTGACAGACAAAAAGGTCCTGCTAATACATACAAAAAGGTACTGCCAGTACAAATTAAAGGTACGGGTAGAACAAAAGGTACTGTTAGACCTTTGATGACTGTTAACCCAAAATCAACAGCTAAGGATGCAAAAACAACTTTTATATATGCATCTAAAACTGTTCTAAGACCCATTCAATCAAAAGCAGTGGTCCACAAACAAATTTGGAGACCAAAGAGTTCAACTACAAAGCTAGCAGACTCTGCTAAGCATGTTATTCACTCTGCTGCTAAGGGTAATAGGGCAAATGCTGTTAAGGCCTCAGCATGTTGGATTCAAAAATCCAATGTTGCATCAACTGTCCTTAAAAGATTAAATTACATTGATGCAAGAGGCAGATCCAAGTCAGTAATGGCTTGGATCCCCAAAGAAAACTAACTCTCTTATTTGTGTGCAGGAACATTCTATTGATCATCAAGATCAAGGATACTCAGATAGTGGATGTTCCAATCACATGACAGGCAACATGTCTTATCTTTCAGATTTTCAAGAATTCAATGGAGGATATGTTACCTTTGGAGGTGGTTTTCGTGGCAAAATTTCTGGTAAAGGTACTATTAAAACCGGAAATTTAGATTTTGAAAATGTGTACTATGTACAAGAGCTAAAGTATAACCTTTTTAGTGTCTCACAAATGTGTGACAAAAAGAACAATGTCCTTTTTACTGACACTGAATGTCTTGTTCTATCTAAGGATTTTAAGATGCCTGATGAAAATCAAGTACTTCTTAGAATTCCTAGAAAGGCCAATATGTATAGTGTTGACATGAAGAACATTATTCCTAAAAAGGATTTAACATGTCTTGTATCAAAGGCCACATTGGATGAATCAATGTTATGGCATAGAAGGCTTGGTCATATTAACTTCAAAACCATAAATAAAATTGTTAAGAATGGTTTGGTAAGAGGTTTACCTCACAAAAGATTTGAAAATGATCAAACATGCATTGCTTATCTAAAAGGCAAACAACACAAAGCCACTTGTAAGCCCAAAATTTTTAACTCTATCAATCAGTCTTTGTTTATGCTTCATATGGACTTATTTGGACCTGTTTCAGTAAGGAGTATGCAACATAAAAAATATTGTCTTGTTATAACTGATGACTATAGCAGATTTACATGGGTTTTCTTTTTAGCCACTAAGGATGAGACATCAAGCATCCTTAAGGACTTCATTACACTGATAGAAAACCAAGTAAGCAAGAAAGTAAAAGTCATTAGGAGTGATAATGGGACAGAATTTAAAAATAGAGTTATGGATGATTTCTGCAGAGAAAAAGGTATTAGGAGAGAATATAGTGTTGCTAGAACACCACAACAGAATGGTGTGGTTGAAAGAAAGAATAGAACACTAATTGAAGTTGCTAGAACAATGTTAGCTGATTCTAAGCTACCTATAATCTTTTGGGCAGAGGCAATCAACACTGCTTGCTATGTTTAAAATAGAGTTTTAGTTGTGCAGCCTCACAATAAGACATCATATGAACTCTTTAATGGTAGAACTCCTGCAATAGGATTTCTTAGACCTTTTGGATGTCATGTGACAATTCTCAATACCTTAGACCATTTAGGAAAATTCGATGGTAAAGCAGATGAAGGTTTCTTAGTTGGATATTCTCTTGTTAGCAAAGCTTTTAGAGTTTACAACTTAAGAACTGAGAAAGTACAAGAAGAACTACATGTGGAGTTTCTGGAAAACAAATCCAATGTAGTAGGTCAAGGACCAAAATGGATATTTGATCTTGATTATCTAACAAGTTCTATGAATTATATACCTGTTGTTGCAGAAACTAATAATTTTTCAGGTTCACAAGCAACAAATGAGGTGGAGTTAGATAAAGATCAATCTGATGTCATTATGCCATTGTGGTCAAGTACCAGTGTGGATTTAGCTTCAAACAATGATGAATCTTCTTCTGGTAAAGCAAAAGAAGATGTTGAGGCTCAAAGAAAAGATGTTGGAACAGAGGAACAACACAATATGTTAAATATTGATGGTACTGCCGAGTCAGAGCAAGGTACTGCTAGTTCTTCTAAAGGTACTGGTAGTTCTTTTGAAGGAACTGTTAGTTCAGTTGAAGGTACTGTTGGTCCTTCACACTCAAAAGATGCAGAGTTCCAAGAAGATGAAGTGGATTTGAGTAATCTTCCACAATCTTATCATGTTCCTACTACCCCACACACAAGGATTCACAATGTTCACTCCCTGGATAATGTGATTGGAGATATACAATCTGGTGTGAAGACAAGAAGACAACTGGTCTCTTCAAACCAAAAAGGGATTCTTGATGCCCTTTATGCTTCAAAGCAACATGAGCTTTCATACTCTTGTTTATTTGTATGTTTTCTCTCTCAAAAGGAACCAAAGAACATTCTTACAGCCCTAGATGATTCAAGCTGGTTAGAGGCTATGCAAGAAGAGCTTCTTCAGTTCAAGATTCAAAAGGTTTGGGTGCTTGTTGATTTACCTAGGAATGAAAAGGTAATTGGCACTAGATGGGTTTTTAAGAACAAAAAGGATGAAAGAGGAATTGTGATCAAGAATAAGGCTAGACTAGTAGCACAAGGGTACACACAACAAGAAGGAATAGATTATGATGAAGTTTATGCTCCAGTAGCAAGAATTGAGGCAATTAGGCTGTTTCTAGCTTATGCTTCATTTTTAGGCTTCACAGTCTACCAAATGGATGTCAAAAGTGCATTTTTATATGGTGAAATTGGAAGAGAGGTGTATGTTTCACAACCTCCTGGTTTCATTGATCCATTACATCCAAACAAAGTGTACAGAGTAGTGAAAGCTCTCTATGGCCTTCATCAGGCACCAAGAGCTTGGTATGCAACACTAGCTTCCTACTTATTAGAAAATGGATTTCAAAGAGGGAAGATTGATCAGACACTTTTCATCAAACAGCACAAGAAGGATCTTCTGTTAGTGCAGGTGTATGTGGATGACATTATCTTTGGATCTACAAGGAAGGAGATGTGTTTAGAATTTGAGAAGCTTATGCGAGATAAGTTTCAGATGAGTTCTATGGGAGAACTTACATTCTTTTTGGGTTTGCAAGTTAAGCAATCATCTGAAGGCATATTTATTAGTCAAGACAAATATGTTGCAGAGATACTTAGAAAATTTCAATTTTCTGATTCAAAAATAGCAAGCACACCAAAGGACTCTGAGAAGCACCTTCTGAAAGATGAAGATGGAGAAAATGTAGATGTACACAGTTACAGATCTATGATAGGCTCTTTGATGTACCTTACATCATCTAGACCTGATATCATGTTTCCTGTTTGTGTTTGTGCAAGATTTCAAGTTACTCCAAAGGTTTCTCATTTAACTGCAGTCAAGAGAATTTTTAGATATCTCAAAGGTCAACCAAGGTTGGGTATATGGTATTCTAGAGAATCTCCTTTTGACTTGGTAGCATATTCGGATAGTGATTATGCTGGTGCTAGCTTGGACAGAAAGTCAACAACTGGAGGATGTCAATTCCTTGGGTGTAGACTTGTCTCATGGCAGTGTAAGAAGCAGATAAGTGTGGCAAATTCAACAACTGAAGCTGAATATATAGTTGCTGCAAGTTGCTCTAGTCAAGTTCTATGGCTTCAAAACCAACTCCTTGATTATGGGTACAATTTCTTAAACACTGTTATTTATATTGATAATAGTAGTACAATTTGTATTATTAAAAATCCGGTACAACACTCTAAAACAAAACACATTGAAATTAGACATCACTTTATAAGCGACTGCAATGAGAAAAGATTAATTCAAGTTCTTAAAATTGCTTCAGAGCATAATTTTGCAGATCTGCTAACAAAAGCTTTTGATGTTTCAAGGTTTCAGTACTTGGTAGCAAGTATTGGAATGCTTAATCTTTAAATTTTCAGTATGATGTGTTTTTGTACATAAATTTTTGTTGGTACTGCTGGATTTATAAGGTACTGCTAATATATCAAAATTTGAATTGTGTTATTCATACAGTTGGTTCTATGATTATACTAATGCAAGACAAGTACTTTGTACATTGTTCTTTTGGTTTTAGACTAACTATTTCAGGTATGAATATGTGAACACAAAGGATATTTCAAGTGAAATGGGAACAGCAGAATGCTTATCAAATTGCTGACCATAATAGGTTTATGATGGACTAAGTTTAGGAATTTAACCTCCTTAAAACTTCTTTCTTGAAATCTTGTTATGATATTTCACATTGAATTGATGACTTAGTTGATCAGATAGTAACTGATACAACTCACTTTCTATCATTTTATATTTTCAAGTATAATGAGTTAGTCTGAGGACATCTGATAGACAGAACAGCTAGTAAAAGTGAATCTAACACTCGTGTTGGAGGTAACAATTGCTATGAGCTAGAAACCCTGTCAAGAAAATCTTTTGAATAGATTTATCTTTTCACAAGCAGTTAGTGATAACTGAAATACATTGGTTCTCACACAACCAGAGGTTGCTTTAAATCGAAATACTAATTAAGTGTCTGTTATACACTTGATTCTTTCAAAATGGTTGAAAGTAGTATGATTTTTCAATTCTAAAATCATGAACATACTACTAAGTTAAATGATTTCTTAAAAGGATTTTCAAGGATTCTCAAAAACCATCCATTGATGGATTATGAATCAAAATGTCCACTGATTCACCTCTCATAGGAGTTAACACACCTAGAAGTGATGAGGACAGCAACTTAAACTTTTAAAGAATTGATGGCTTCATGTACAATATTGTCTGACAACAAAAGTTACACATTGATAGATCAGTCAAAGGTACATAGTGAGATCTTCCAAACAAGGGGAGGAAACAAAAGTTATTTGCTTCAGGGGAGGTAACAATCTCAGGGGAGGAAATAATAGCCCAGAAAGGAAGAATAAACCAATATATGGAAGGAGAAGACAAGAGCATACAAGATGATGATGTAGAGGTTGAAAATGATTAGAATAGATCAAATATCTAGAAGGGATGAAGCATTTCTAAAGGAGAAAATTCTATCTAGATCAAACGAAGGAAAGTTTCAATTTCAGTTCATTATGTTTGTTTATCACTTGCAAAGGCATGCTGATAGATGATTTCACTTGTTGAAATCATTGCCTCTTACAATTCCTCCATCCAAGGAAATTGCACCATCTTTTGGTACAATGTTTTGATATTGCTGAAGTCGAAGAAGAACAAAGCAGAACAGTTCAGAATAAGAAGAATAGTTCAGATTCATGAAGTGTTTGAAAGATCTTTTCAAGTCCTCATTTAATTCAGAAAACATGTTTGAATGATTCACATGTTTAGGGGAGGATTGTTGGGAATTAAATATTCTGAAGTTAGAGTATTAGAATTTACTCTAAGTCGAAGGTACTGCTAGTTCATGATCAAGGTACTGCTAGTACATCAAGGTACTGCTAGAGCAAGAAGGTACTGCTAGTTCAAGTAGAAGGTACTGCTAGTTGTATATGGTACTGCTGATCAGTGAGTCATAAAGCTACTTCAAGGATAAGATCGAAAAGATATTTATTGTATTTTGGTCAAACATATACGGTAGATAATATCTTACTCCATGTGCTTAGTTAACAAGTTGTATACATAGATACATGTTGTATCTTATGTACTGACACACAATAAGCATAAGTTAACCAAGTAAGTCGGCCAAGACTTTAAGCAATTTGTAAAGATCTTTTGCAACTATAAAAGAGATCTTAGACTAGTGATTATGTACGTGTGTGAAAAATATAAGTGAATATCTGTTAAGACATAGAACAAACACAAATCACAAGTTGTAACATAAGATTCAAGGTTTTGTAACCCTAGTGATAAACACAAGATCACTCGTATTATTTTGAATAATATTGAATCGTTTAGTGAAAAACTTTCTTTGTTCATTGTTAAGTAAAAAACATAATTCTTCCATTTCCATAACATACATAACCTTCTAAGTGTGGTTAAGTAAATTCCGCGTGCTTAATCATATAAACTCAATATATCTTACACACAAAGTATACAAGGTTTAACCACCTTAACCGTGTGTCACAGGTCCTCTCATAGTACGTGTGTACAAGAACGTGGTACAATCACACTATTGATTGTATCTTGGATTGAATTACAAAAAGGTAATGGGCAATTATAATAATCCACATAAACCCTAATTAGGGTTCATAAGGTTGATTGTTTGGAATTGATTGTTGTTTGACTAGAATCTTAAGGTACACATATTATTTATGTTTGGTTAATTAGTTTACATATTATATGATTCTATACGCTTCCGCATATATACTTGATGTTTATTGTTTATATTTATGAGTAGTCATGTATTAAAATTCCAATAGAGATCGTATTCCTTCACTTTTGGGATCAAGATTTTGAACCATGTGATATGCCTCCTCACACACTAAAAAACAAAGAGTATACGTTGTAAACAGTTAGATATTATTTAAAAGCCCTAACTCATATATGAGAATCCATAGCCTCAGGGTTTCATGAAAAGTATATAGGGTGCATAAACCAACTTTTTTTTAGCTAGAGAACTTAACATGAAATTCATATCAAATTACTTGAGAAAAACTATTAAAGTTCAAACATAACAACATGATGCCTCTTAATTTATAAATGTATACAGATGGATTGTGGACACCTGATAAGTAACGAGATAGCTATTAAATCAACTTTTCGCAGTTTATAGAATCCATAAACATAACAACAGAGCTACTGCATTAAAAGGTATTGCATGTTTTGTACTTCCCATCACATGACACCTTCTTAGGCTAGATGGCTAGGGAGGTGATCCCTTCACCTAGTTGGTAAAGTCACGAGTGACTCCCTTGTCCATCACCACAGTTCACGCGCAAGGACCACAAATCGAGAGAAGTTATGGTGAAACTTTCACCTTTCTCTCTTCTTCATGGTTTATTATTTTTTATTTTGTTTGTGAGTGTGTGTGGGGTATTTAGTGGGGTATATTTTTATAAAGTGGGTATTTTAATGAAAGGTGAAGTGAAGCATGCCTTGCCCACTAAAAGGTGAGTGAGAGTGAGGAGAAGTGAGAGAAGAGAGAAAGCTGAGGTGGCGCTGAGGTGTAAGGTGAACTTGTGTGCACCTTGCCATCTAGCCTTAAGATCTTACCTTAAGTATCCTGCACCATGTACATAATCATCCCATCATTCCTAATATGTCTATGCCAAGCTTCAGACCATTTTTCTTTTCTCAAAAGCTTCCCTCTCAAATAACAGGCAACGGCAAACTAATCATTACCCTTGCCAATCTCACAGATTGTCTGGTTAAGTGTATACCCTATTAAGAACATATCTAAAAGTAACCCTCACAGATTGTCTGGTTAAGTGTATACCCTATTAAGAACATATCTAAAAGTAACCGCCCAATAACTAAACTCTCTTAATTCCAACCTAAATTCACTATAGTCACTATAACATAGCTAAACCTATAAACGCGTTCAAACTGGTGGGTTGCCCATACCACCGGTATTACCACTCCGTTGCCCAGCGGTTTGATTACCGGGTATATTACCCGTTGGTGAAGCCGTTGTTTTGAATGTTACAGGGGGTTTAATGTAACATTTAATACTTTTGAAAATTGTCAAAATGGAGCGTTGGGCATTGAAAGCAGTCAAAAAAATATATATATACATTCCTTTTTTACAGCTTCATATCGAAGCAAAAAAAAAAAAAAAAAAAAAATTAACTCCCTTCTTCATCTTCAACAAACCAAATCACCATGGATTCAAGAAAAGGAAAAGGGGTTGCTAAACCCGGACGTGGAAAGGGTTCTTGACAACAAATGTTTTGGCCCCAAACTCAAACGCAGCGACCGATTTTCGATCTGTACTATCGTCCCGCACCACCGGTTGTCGATCCTTACTATCCTCAACCTTATGCATACAATCATCCTCCTCCACCAATGCATCCAAATAACTGCTTAGTACAACAAACGGCGGAGGTCGAGTTCGAGCCGTTGGAGCCGTACGCTTAATTGTTATGTAATGAACTTTTATTTTTAATATTATGTAACGAACTTTTATGAAATGTTATGTGTTTTAGTTATAAATTGTGTAGTTTAATAGTTTAGGGGCAAAAAATAAAAAATTTTGGAGGGCTGGAAAATCATGGGCGCGAGTGAAATTGGTTGGGAGGGCTGGAGGGTTGAGCTGAGTTGGCATAATGTTATTGGACAATTTTGGGAGGGTTGAAAATTTTAAAGTCATCACTCCTTGTCCCCTAACTGAAACTTCATGCCCTAAACAAGTTTTGAGCCAGTATTAAACCAAAGAACTCCTATTCCTTCACTGTTGGGATCCAGATTTTGAACCAAATAATACGCCGTCTCACACACTAAAAAAACAAAACAATTAGATACTGTATTACTAAGTATATAATGGAGCGTCGAGCTAAAAGCTACAGTTGTCACAACAGTGTTGGACTCAGTTTTGGGTTGTGGGCTCCCGCTTTTTCCCTTTCATTTGTTTTGTCGCTTCTTTTAGCCTTTTTCAATAGCTAACAAATGATAGAATGCACTGGAGAATGCGGTACCTACCTCATTTATTCTTGCATCTTCTGGTGTCTTCTAGCGAAACCCTACTTGACTGCCCATATTGTTTACTTACGGATCGGTTATGGTAGCTGCTCTTTTAGATGTCTTTTGCTTATGTAGCTATTTTTTGTCGTACTTGCTATTTTTTGTGGTAGCTTATTTGTTCATCTTTTGCTTATGTACCTGTCTACTTGACTGCCGATATTGTTTACTTACGGATCGGTTATGGTAGCTGCTCTTTTAGATGTCTTTTGCTTATGTAGCTGTTTTTTGTGGTACTTGCTGTTTTTTGTGGTAGCTTATTTGTTCATCTTTTGCTTATGTACCTGCTTTTTTTGTCGTAATCTTCCGATATTTTGTTTGTTTATGGTTTATGATTTAGATCTATATTATGTATCCGTTTTTAGGTCTGATATTGGGATTTTAGATCTATAGATGTTTTTATAGTTTATGATTTAGATCTATACTAAGTATATAATGTAGCGTCGAGCTAAAAGCTACAGTGTTGTTTTTTGTGGGTTAAAAAATTGTAATATTTCTTGATTTGTTGGATGGTCTATGATTTATATGTGGATGTTGGCTTTGCGTATTTTCTTTTTTTTATGCAGCTGTTTTTTGATGTCATGTTGGGTTGTTTTATGGTTTATGGTTTAGATCTTTAGATGTTTTGTGTGGGTAAAAAAGTTATGTTGATATTGGTTTGTGTTACTCTTTTATTTGGTTTAGTTTATAATTTGTTTGTGTATGTTTATGCAGTTACTCTCTGATATTGTGATGCGTTTGTTGAGTCACTTGATATGTCACCTATACCTGTTATTAGTGGAAATAGCAGATATGAGTGCCATATCAAGTGGTGTAACCAACGTTTCATATTTTTTGGGGTGATTCAATTTACTTATTCGCCTTTTGCTTCTGTGTTGGTTGCACGGTTGCCTTGCAAAGGTATTGGCGACGCAATTCTTGAATGTCATAGTATAAATACTGACTATGTAACTGGATTCGTTTTGCAACTGCCTTCAACTTAGAGTGGCTATTATATAATTAGGTAGTGGCGTGGCAACTACCGGACGGCATAGTATAAACAATAACTAAGCAACCGGGCTTATTTTGCAGCCACTACCTATTTTCAGTTGTATCTGTACAGCGATCATGATAATTTTGTCAACTTACATTTTCTGAACGCATGTTACTTGGCTAGGTAACCAGGATTGTGGTTGCAGCCATGGCATGTGTTTAGTGTTCCTTGCAAAGGTATTGGCGACGCAATTCTTGAATGTCATAGTATAAATACTGACTATGTAACTGGATTCGTTTTGCAACTGCCTTCAACTTAGAGTGGCTATTATATAATTAGGTAGTGGCGTGGCAACTACCGGACGGCATAGTATAAACAATAACTAAGCAACCGGACTTATTTTGCAGCCGCTACCTCTTTTCAGTTGTCTCTGTACAGCGATCATGATAATTTTCTCAATTTACATTTTTTGAACGCATGTTACTTGGCGAGGTAACCAGGATTGCGGTTGCAGCCATGACGTGTGTTTAGTGTTGATTTTTCCCCCTGTATCTGAACCTATCTATGATACCTACTGTACGTGTGTCTTCTGTGTGCTTTTCTCGGTATCTGTGCAGATTGATCCGTGCTAAATAGATATATAAATATTATGCAGACGAAGGATACGCGTGAATAAAGACAAATTAACCGTTTAGGAAAAAGGCTAACTTGCAAAAACTCACGTTTGTGTGTGTAGTGTGAAACCAGGTAAGTGATTACCCGGGTCGTTTCCCAACGAGGCTGGAATGGACGATCGTTTAAGTTTTAGATTAGAGTGACTGATGATTAGGATATGGATTTTTGCTTTTTTAATTCTAATTTAAATAATGAGAAACAAATATACAAAGGAAAATTAAAACACAAGTTAAATAAACTAAAAACGCGTTACGGGAATTCTAAAACGGGACTAAAAAGTGAAATATTAAAAAACTAATCCTACAAGTGCAATTATATTTTTCTTAAATCCTAAATAATAAAAGAAAATTTTAGAAAAAAGATTTATATTTTTTTGATTTTTATATTTTTTATTATGAATTAAAAACTATTAAAACTAATTAAAAGGTTTAAAAATAGCAAATGACTTAGGAAAAATCTAAAAAATTCAAGGTAAGTCTAAAATAATATTCTGAATTTAGGAAAATTAAAATCAAAAGTTATCTAAACCCTAATAAGCAGTTGGGCTAATAAGCAGTTTGGGAATAAGCCCAAAAATAAGCTAAAAAGCTCAAAAATTTACCAAAGGTTCAGGACTAGTTCAATACACTAAAAGAGGCTTAAAACAACTTAAATCAAACAGCTAAACTCACAGAATAAGCAAAATAAGCAATTGAGCAGTTCACAAATTATGCAGAAAAATGGCCAACTTGCAGAGCAATTTTAAGCACTCAATAAGCTGATAAGAGGAAACTTTATGGGGGAAAAAGCTTGCTAGTACTACTGGGTATACTAAAAACCAAAAAGCCCCAATTCTAATAAGCTAATTGAACTCTAATTTGACACTAGATCAGATGCTTGAAGAACACCAAATCTGATGCAGGGTTTGAAACAGTGAATTGGGGGAATTTGCAGACCAAATTAAGCTATTTAAATAAGCTATGAAGTGGAATCCAAGCACAGAATCTTAAAGCCAGTACTATGACCTATAAGCAAACCAAAATTCAAGGCCTCAGCTTATCTAGATAAGCCACAAATAAGCTGAGAAGAAAGGCCATTAGGGGTCAGATCTGCTCAGTATATACTGAGTCTGTGTACGCAGAAGTTGTGCAGAAGGCACAAAACCAATTGAAACCAAACTAGGCTGTTTTGACTGCTCTAATATGACCTTAAGGACTCAGAAGATGAAAAGAAAAAGGGCCAAAAGTGCTTATAGCAGCTTATGGCTTATTTGGACTTATTTAGGGACTGAAAATCCCATAGGCAATAAAAAACTTGATTTTCTATCTATTTGGCTAATTAGAACTCGAAAACAACTTATTATGGCTAAATTAAGCTGGTTTGAAGTTGGGATATTGGTAAATGCACAGTACAAGCTTGATTGACCTTGTTGACTGCTTAAACCAAACAGCCCTTTATGGGACTGTCTTGGATTTTCAAATGAAAATCTGATTTTAAGCTAAGAAATTCACTGAACTAAGTTTAACTAACTATTTATATGATAATTAATAATTAAAAACTGAAATGAGCTTATTAATAAGTAGTTTACTAGATTAAGCTATTTATGGCTTATATAACTGATTTTAAGCAAAGTATAGAACAAGCTATTTAAAACTAATAAAACAGATCAAATACACTTAAAAACTATTAATAAGCAGAAATTTATGAGATAAGCTAATATTAAGCAGTTATACAGTGGAAATAGAAATTAGGCTAAAATTGAGAAAAAGCTTACAACTGAGAGAAGCTTTGAAATAGATAGAACTGATCAGAACTCACACCTAGCTTGTCAAAAACAAGCTAGAAACCCAATTTCAACTCTCCTGAACAGCTTTTCCACCAGATGAGCTTATAGTGAGCTTCTTTGACTTTTTGTTGACTTTCTTGGATCTCTTGGAATGATACTGAATTAAACTAAAATAAGCTCACACTAAGCTATATTAAGCTTATATGAGCTTATGGAAACAGATAAGAGACTATTTTTAATAACATTTAAACTAGTTCGATTTCTCAGTACAACATGAAAACTTAAAAACTTGGAATTATCATTAGCTAATGGAAATTGGACAAAGATTAACGACAAACAGACTTGAATTAACTAGGATTGATTACTGGGATTGAAAATTACAATATTACAAAGACTGAATATGAAATACGATTACTCTAAATTAACTACTTGCCTTTTAGGGCTACATTGGTGTTCTATTTATACTAAAATAAAGTGGGATTTGCTTGCTATCCTCCTCTGATCCATTCTGCACCATTGGATTAGCTTCAAAATGATCTCAGCCTTTAATTCTGAATTTGGCGCTAAAATTGAGATAGTGGAAAAATCCACTATCTCTGATGGAGTGAAATGGGGAAGAAGCATTAAATGTATTTTGGTTTGTTAGGTGAAGTGGGATAGGTGGAAGGGTGAGGTGTGGTGGTATTGCAAGGATAAGGCGGTGGAGATGGTGGTATTGGTTTGGCGGTAAAGGAAGAAGGGATAAGAAGTTGACCGAAGTCAAACTCTGGTATTAGCTAAGGGTGTGGGTCGGGTTTATTTCTTTTGGGCTTGGGTTTAGTTTATTTTTGGTGTGGGCTAGGTTAAGTAGTTGGGTTTAGTTATTTGTAGAAATGGGTTGGGTTATTTGTAGCTGGGTTTAGTTTTAGGATTGGATTTGATTTGGATTTTAGTTAAATCTTAGGGACCAAAGTTGTAAATGCTGAAAATCCAAGGACTAAAGCTGCCAAAAATTAAATCTATTTCCAGGGACCATTTGTGACATTTTGAGATTCTGGGGGTTGACTTTGACTCTGTCTTTGACTTTCGTCTTCACTTGATCACATGCACAATTATTGCCGAGTCGATCCCAAAAATGCTCGTTTTCGTTCTGTTTTTAAATTCTTTTGCACATGAAACAGATAAAACACAAACCAAGGATATTTTCTGTATTTTGAAGCATTTCTGAGTGTTTTTAAATGTTTTTGCAGTTCAGATGGGACAAAAATGATGAGTATTTACACACTCATCAATCCCCCACACTAAACTATTGCTAGTCCCTAGCAATCCTTTTTGAAAATTTAATGGATTTTATGTCTCTTTACCAAAAGCCATTACTTCTGGAGTAGCCAATGTTTTAGTATGATACTTTGGTACATTAATAACCAAATGATTTTGAGCAAACCATCAGCTGTCAACGGATTTGATTTGTCTTTACCAAAAGCCGTTTGCTTCTGGACTAGCCAACTCTTCACTATCAAAGATATGGTGAGTTGAATACCATACAATTTTTGGCAAATTGTCAGCCATAAACGGATTTGAGATATCTTTACCAAGAGCCGTTTGCTCTCGGATTAGCCAGTCCTTATGTGGGTTAGACATGGTGGACTGATAACCATTTGTTGTGTTAGTGCAAAGCACTTCCACCAAATGAAAAAAATTTAAAATTTTGGCCAAAACGGGGGAATTAGGGCACTAAAAGGTACTCATTTGATCAAATTCGCCAGAATTTCTCCCCCCCCCCCACGCTTAGAATTGAATATTGCCCTCAATATTCAAAGCACCGGCTATTATGCTGACACTTAGAACGTAAAAAGGTAATTCTACTAGCCAAGAGTGGAAACACAACAATTATTATCATCGTTTTTTTTTTTTTTTTTTTTTTTTTTTTTGACTTATATATATATACAACAGCAGGGGGCAACTCCCCCACACTTAGGTGTTAGAAAAGAGAAAGAAGTCAGAGACATGGGTGAAAACCCATGTTGTGCTAATTTTTTTGTTCACCGAGTCACTAGCTTGACTCGACCCCGAATTCATTTGTTCTTGGGGGAGCAAGTGGAAGGAACTATCTCCATCGGACTTTCATTCAATGTGTTTGGATAATCAATTGAACATAAGAAAGTTCCACTCCGATGAGATACCCACGCTATTTTAACAGTAGAAACTATTAAGGAAGATACCGGGGTCGAAGATAGTGTCCTCATTCCCATAGGAGAAAAGGGAAAGAGAAATCACGCAATATGTGAAGAATGGTAAAAAGGTGTGTATCACAATGAAAATCCATTCTTCATCCATAAAAAGAAAATCACCATTTGCTTGAACTTGTAGCTTAACCTTGAAGCTTGGATGGTAATTTTCAACAAAATTTCCGGGAGGGAGGGTTAGGGACGGTTCTTCGTTCAATAAATTTTCAAGAAAAAGGATGTCCCCCTCTGAATCATAGTAAGTATCATCAATCCTTGTCGGAATTGTATCATCACTTGCAAGAAAAGCATCGACCTCATCCCAAAAGGGATCACTTCCCTCAACCGGTGTGAGAGAAGGGTAGGAAGAGAGAGCAATGGTTGGATCATCCACAGAATTAACCATTTCAACATGATAAACCATTTCCGGAGGTGGGACAAGTGGTGTGCTCTTAGAGCTAGCAATATTCACCACTTCCGATGTGAACTCCGATTCTTGTTCATCGTAGTCAAAGACACTCTTAACTTCTGTGGTACAACTTTCAAACCATTTGTTTGAACCAGGGGTAATTCCCCTTGCTTTGAGCTCAGCACGTTTTTGTGAAAGACTCTTAACCTCAAATCTTGAAAGTATCGAATCACTTCTTTTGGAAGCAATTTTGATATCAGATTTTTGATTGACCATAGCAACGTTGCCTTTGGTAGTTAGAGATTTAGAGTTCGCATTGATGTTAAACGTGACTGCTTCGTTATCAACTCGAAGTGTTATTTCTTCGCCATAAACATCGATCAAAGCACGGCCGGTCCTTAAAAAGGATCTCCCGAGAATGAGAGGTACTCGGGGATCGCATTCAAAATCCACAACTACAAAATCGGCGGGGAAATGAAACTTTCCTATTTTGACAAAAACGTCTTCAGCAACGCCTTTAGGAATAGTAACAGTGCGGTCTGCCAATTCAAGAGTCATTTTTGTGGAAGTAAGTTCCGGGAGTGAAAGCCTTTTCCACAAGGAAAGCGGCATCAGGTTGATGCTTGCACCAAGATCGGCCAAGGCGTAGCATTTAACCATCCCCGGGAAATCACAAGGGATGAGAAATTTACCAGGGTCTCTTAATTTTTCTGGAAGTTTCTTAAGGAGCACAGCTGAGCAATTCTCATTTAATGGAGTCTTGGCCAATTCCAACAATTTTTCCTTATTGCTAAGGAGACTCTTGAATTGAGAAGCGAATTTTGGCATATACAGTAAGGCATCAACAAAACTAATATCGAAATGTAATTTCTGGAAAATTTCCAGAAATTTCATCATTTAGTTGTTAGTTTTCTCATGGAGCCTTTGATCATTAAGCCTTGAAGGATATGGAATTGAAGGCTTAGGATTTGTCTTCGGAACATCGGGTTCCGGAATTGGAGATTGGATGACCGGAGGTTGGACGTGTGCGGTACTTTGTGGGCTTGAGAAATGCACCTTATCCGTTGTCACCTCAGTATCTTGAGTCACTTCCCTCGGTGGAGGGGGCATAGGAGTCGAGGGTCTATCAACTTTCTTATCACTTCTTGTGGTGATCGCCTTCAAATCGCCCCTCGGGTTAGCGATCGTGTTGCTAGAAAGAGTTCCTGAGCCCGAGGGTCGATCATTTAAAGACTTTTTGATCTCATTTATTTGGGTAACCAATAACCGGTTTGTCTCATATTGGGTCCTATTTGTCTCCTCTTGGGATTTTATGAATTGCTTAAGCAACTCATCCGAGGACGTCTGATTTTGGTTTTGGACATTCCATGGCTTTTGGTTAAAATTCCCCTGATTTTGACCTCGGTTTTGATTGAAATTTTGTCCTTGATTTTGAACAAAGCGATTTTGATTATTTTGATTTGGAACGGGTGGAAAACCAGGTGGTACCATAGCATTTGGTGCTTGGTATTGAGTTTCAGCATGCGGTCGGTTTTGATTGTAGTTTACTGCAGCTACGGGAGCTGGGTAAAGAGAAGCATCGGTTGCTTGACAATCGTAATATGCATGTGGGCCACCACAAGTTTCACACACTTTGTTTATGGCTTTGATTTGTTCCGGTTTATGACTTTCACTCTTCATTTCTTTCATTTCCTTCATCATGCAACACATTGCGTCCGTTAGAAAGGCTAACTCTGATGAGTTACCGGATGAAGAAGCAGGAGTGACAGGAACATTCACTTTGTTTCGAGAAATAGGAACTTTTGATTTATTTTCACAAATTTCAATCACCTCTTTAGGTCGACGATTCAAGATATTGCCACCGGCGGCAGCGTTGAGAGAATCTTGATCGTTTCCATTCAACCCATTATAAAACGTATTGATCTGTTGAAATTTCGTGAAATCATGATGCGGGCATTTTCTTAGGAGATCTTTAAATCTGTCCTATGCCTCTCCGAAGTTTTCATCGAAACCTTGACGAAATCCAGAAATTTCATTTTTCAGATTAGTCGTCTTTGATGGAGGGAAGAAATAATTGACAAATTTATTTACGAGATCTTCCCAAGTTTCAATGGATCGAGGGGGTTCTTTACCCAGCCAAATCCGGGCTGCCCCTTCGAGTGAAAACGGAAATAGCATCAATTTGATAACTTTTTGTGGCACATCCTTGTAATTGATTGTAGAGGTCAACTTGTTGAACCAACGGATGTGTGCATACGGATCTTCTCATTCAAACCCGTGGAATTGGTTTGTAGAGACGAGTTGAATCAAATGCGTTTTCAGTTCAAAGTGATCAGAGTCGATTGGTGGTAAAACAATGGCATCTCCGTAACCCTCGGTGGGTGCTTGGAGCATCTCCGCCATTGTGCGAATTGTCTGCCATATTATCAGTGGGAACAGTACGAATCTCGGGTTCGACTATTCGGGCAGCACGTCTACGATTACGTCTTCTCGGAATATCTACGAGTTCACGTAAAGGACTTGTCGACGTGGAAGAACGAGTGCGCATGCACTAAATAAAATATTTCAATTAAATCAAGATCGAAGCAAAACACAAGGAACTTAAACCTTAAATCAACCAGCGTACGGTAGCTCTCTGACTGAAAAACGCACAGAGTGGCGGAGAAGCAAAGTTGGGCAATTAATGCTCCTTAAAAACCCGCTTCTTTCAGTTCGACAATTTAATGTCAAACTATCCTTAAACCTCCGTTATAGTTTGTTTATCAATCAAAGGTGAGCCGAATTCGCAAGCGACACAAAGGCAAGTTTTAATCTTTGGTTTGGGAACTTATTATGATAATACCCAAGTTAAGGAATATTATATTAATTTTGCTTTTAATCTTTTTATTTTACAATAAAACGGAAAATGTTTTTGGGTTTTTATTTTTTTATATGATATTATATATATAAAAGAAAAGGAAAATATTTTTGTATTTTATATGGGTTTATGGGAAACAGGAACTTCACAAGGAACGATCTCAAATCACTAATCGCTTAAACTTTAAACAATATTGTCGCAACACAACCTCCCCGGCAGCGGCGCCAAAATTTGATCCGTGCTAAATAGATATATAAATATTATGCAGACGAAGGATACGCGTGAATAAAGACAAATTAACCGTTTAGGAAAAAGGCTAACTTGCAAAAACTCACGTTTGTGTGTGTAGTGTGAAACCAGGTAAGTGATTACCCGGGTCGTTTCCCAACGAGGCTGGAATGGACGATCGTTTAAGTTTTAGATTAGAGTGACTGATGATTAGGATATGGATTTTTGCTTTTTTAATTCTAATTTAAATAATGAGAAACAAATATACAAAGGAAAATTAAAACACAAGTTAAATAAACTAAAAACGCGTTACGGGAATTCTAAAACGGGACTAAAAAGTGAAATATTAAAAAACTAATCCTACAAGTGCAATTATATTTTTCTTAAATCCTAAATAATAAAAGAAAATTTTAGAAAAAAGATTTATATTTTTTTGATTTTTATATTTTTTATTATGAATTAAAAACTATTAAAACTAATTAAAAGGTTTAAAAATAGCAAATGACTTAGGAAAAATCTGAAAAATTCAAGGTAAGTCTAAAATAATATTCTGAATCTAGGAAAATTAAAATCAAAAGTTATCTAAACCCTAATAAGCAGTTGGGCTAATAAGCAGTTTGGGAATAAGCCCAAAAATAAGCTAAAAAGCTCAAAAATTTACCAAAGGTTCAGGACTAGTTCAATACACTAAAAGAGGCTTAAAACAACTTAAATCAAACAGCTAAACTCACAGAATAAGCAAAATAAGCAATTGAGCAGTTCACAAATTATGCAGAAAAATGGCCAACTTGCAGAGCAATTTTAAGCACTCAATAAGCTGATAAGAGGAAACTTTATGGGGGAAAAAGCTTGCTAGTACTACTGGGTATACTAAAAACCAAAAAGCCCCAATTCTAATAAGCTAATTGAACTCTAATTTGACACTAGATCAGATGCTTGAAGAACACCAAATCTGATGCAGGGTTTGAAACAGTGAATTGGGGGAATTTGCAGACCAAATTAAGCTATTTAAATAAGCTATGAAGTGGAATCCAAGCACAGAATCTTAAAGCCAGTACTATGACCTATAAGCAAACCAAAATTCAAGGCCTCAGCTTATCTAGATAAGCCACAAATAAGCTGAGAAGAAAGGCCATTAGGGGTCAGATCTGCTCAGTATATACTGAGTCTGTGTACGCAGAAGTTGTGCAGAAGGCACAAAACCAATTGAAACCAAACCAGGCTATTTTGACTGCTCTAATATGACCTTAAGGACTCAGAAGATGAAAAGAAAAAGGGCCAAAAGTGCTTATAGCAGCTTATGGCTTATTTGGACTTATTTAGGGACTGAAAATCCCATAGGCAATAAAAAACTTGATTTTCTATCTATTTGGCTAATTAGAACTCGAAAACAACTTATTATGGCTAAATTAAGCTGGTTTGAAGTTGGGATATTGGTAAATGCACAGTACAAGCTTGATTGACCTTGTTGACTGCTTAAACCAAACAGCCCTTTATGGGACTGTCTTGGATTTTCAAATGAAAATCTGATTTTAAGCTAAGAAATTCACTGAACTAAGTTTAACTAACTTATTTATATGATAATTAATAATTAAAAACTGAAATGAGCTTATTAATAAGTAGTTTACTAGATTAAGCTATTTATGGCTTATATAACTGATTTTAAGCAAAGTATAGAACAAGCTATTTAAAACTAATAAAACAGATCAAATACACTTAAAAACTATTAATAAGCAGAAATTTATGAGATAAGCTAATATTAAGCAGTTATACAGTGGAAATAGAAATTAGGCTAAAATTGAGAAAAAGCTTACAACTGAGAGAAGCTTTGAAATAGATAGAACTGATCAGAACTCACACCTAGCTTGTCAAAAACAAGCTAGAAACCCAATTTCAACTCTCCTGAACAGCTTTTCCACCAGATGAGCTTATAGTGAGCTTCTTTGACTTTTTGTTGACTTTCTTGGATCTCTTGGAATGATACTGAATTAAACTAAAATAAGCTCACACTAAGCTATATTAAGCTTATATGAGCTTATGGAAACAGATAAGAGACTATTTTTAATAACATTTAAACTAGTTCAATTTCTCAGTACAACATGAAAATTTAAAAACTTGGAATTATCATTAGCTAATGGAAATTGGACAAAGATTAACAACAAACAGACTTGAATTAACTAGGATTGATTACTGGGATTGAAAATTACAATATTACAAAGACTGAATATGAAATACGATTACTCTAAATTAACTACTTGCCTTTTAGGGCTACATTGGTGTTCTATTTATACTAAAATAAATTGGGATTTGCTTGCTATCTTCCTCTGATCCATTCTGCACCCTTGGATTAGCTTCAAATGATCTCAGCCTTTAATTCTGAATTTGGTGCCAAAATTAAGATAGTGGAAAAATCCACTCTCTCTGATGGAGTGAAATGGGGAAGAAGCATTAAATGTATTTTGGTTTGTTAGGTGAAGTGGGATAGGTGGAAGGGTGAGGTGTGGTGGTATTGCAGGGATAAGGTGGTGGAGATGGTGGTATTGGTTTGGCGGTAAAGGAAGAAGGGATAAGAGTTTGACCGAAGTCAAACTCTGGTATTAGCTAAGGGTGTGGGTCGGGTTTATTTCTTTTGGGCTTGGGTTTAGTTCATTTTTGGTGTGGGCTGGGTTAAGTAGCTGGGTTTAGTTATTTGTAGAAATGGGTTGGGTTATTTGTAGTTGGGTTTAGTTTTAGTATTGGATTTGATTTGGACTTTAGTTAAATCTTAGGGACCAAAGTTGTAAATGCTGAAAATCCAAGGACTAAAGCTGCCAAAAATCAAATCTATTTCCAGGGACCATTTGTGACATTTTGAGATTCTGGGGGTTGACTTTGACTCTGTCTTTGACTTTCGTCTTCACTTGATCACATGCACAATTATTGCCGATTCGATCCCAAAAATGCTCGTTTTCATTCTGTTTTTAAATCCTTTTGCACATGAAACAGATAAAATACAAACCAAGGATATTTTCTGTATTTTGAAGCATTTCTGAGTGTTTTTAAATGTTTTTGCCGTTCAGATGGGACAAAAATGATGAGTATTTACACACTCATCAATCCCCCACACTAAACTATTGCTAATCCCTAGCAATCTTTTATAAAAATTTAATGGATTTTATGTCTCTTTACCAAAAGCCATTACTTCTGGAGTAGCTAATGTTTTAGTGTGATACTTTGGTACATTAATAACCAAATGATTTTGAGCAAACCATCAGCTGTCAACGGATTTGTTTTGTCTTTACCAAAAGCCGTTTGCTTCTGGACTAGCCAACTCTTCACTATGAAAGATATGGTGAGTTGAATACCATGCAATTTTTGGCAAATTGTCAGCCATAAACAGATTTGAGATATCTTTACCAAGAGCCGTTTGCTCTCGGATTAGCCAATCCTTATGTGGGTTAGACATGGTGGACTGATAACCGTTTTGATCTTAAGAAGTAAGTGACCTTTCTGTTACAAGTAAGGAACCCTTTTTTAGGGATCCTTCAAATCCGTGAGTATATCACATCACAGGATTTTCCACTATCCCTTTGCATTTACTGCATATCTTCCTCCTCTTACTCAACATAAGTTCTATGGATTGACTTATTTGATGTGATTTGCACAAATTTTTGTTCCAAATCATTTAGAACCAACATTCTCTATTGGATTCACATCAAATCCAAACACACAGACTCATATACCTTCTGCCTATAAATTAGTGCTTTAGGATCATCACTTCACACAACAACCATTTCCTCTCCTGTACATCTTAGCTATCATACTTCAACATGACTAAGTCAAACAACTCTTCCACATCTAGACCTTTAAGAAGAACAGCCCGCATTAGTGTTAAACCTTGTTGTTTTATCAACTTAGCTAACTTCTCATCTGAGGAAAATTCTCCTCTCAATATATCATCACCCATTGCTAGTGAAAATTTCCTTACACTCTCCACCCCAACACCATCAAATGTTGTTATACAAACACCACCACCAACCATTACTCCAATAGCCACTACTCCACCACCGGCTCCAAACCAACCCATTAGATCACCATCACCACCAAAATCACCCAAACTCCAACCCTTGGAATTATTTAGGACTCCTCCTACATCACCACATCTTGATGACTTAGAAGAACTTTCACCAAAATTACCCAATCTTCCACCCATGACCTTTGAAGGTCAAAAACCCATGCTTTTTCTCCCGGTTTACCCGGATATCCATGGCCCTTTATACCATGATGCACAATCATCCCAACCTCAACCATAACCTCTATCACCCACATCCACTCTAGTTGCCATTGACGAAGCAATGTGGATGAATATGCCTCAAACCCAAGAAGAGATTAGTGAAAAGCTCAACCATCTCTACACTCTCTCGGGTATAGTTGATCACCGCCTAAATGAAGCCATGGACATCCAAAATATACTCATGAACTCCCTCCAAACACCACCAACAACCAATGAACAACAACAACAACCATCCAACAACAACAACAATCAACCACCACCACCACCACCACCACAAAACTTGGAGCCTAGTCTTCCTCCCGGTTTTTCAAGTCATGATTGCGCGCATTGTGAGAGAACATCTCACTTGGCCCAAAGGACCAACATTTTGGTCCATGAGCTTCAAAACGAGATGAGGTTCATCTTGAACCATGTTCTCGAGCGTCTCAATGCCATCTCTCATCCTCCTCAATAGGAGCTTTCTAGTCTAGTTGTTATTGGTTTAGGACTTTTTATTTCTTGCTAGGATGTCTTTTTATTGTACTTGTAACATCATTGTGACTTTTGTCACAAAATTTTCAATATCTATGAATGTGATGTTTTATGCTTATGAGTGATCAACATATTGCATATTATCATTATCTTTGATAACTAACATCTTTATATAGCTTGTTGTACTCTATATCATGATTGCTTTAGGTACAAATAATCATCAGACACTTACTTTGACTTTTTAAAGTCAAAACATATTAAAAGGCTTGTTTTGAAGAACACTTCACATGTTATCTACTTCTTCATTGAAGTTATTCATCACTAACACTTCATTTGCAGCATATCATACCCTTCAAAAGTATATGTTGGTACTCGAATAATGGGGAGTTTACACCGAGGGGGAGCATATCATATTCTAACCATTTGTTTTGTAGGATCATGCATCATTACCTTGTTACTCCATTTAGGGGGAGTATCAAACAAGGGGGAGCTCTTAAAGTTCTCAAAATCGCATTCCGCTACGCAACTCTTCTTTTTGTTTCGACAAAAAGGGGGAGAAAGGATTAAGTTTGCATAACTGTGAATCATCACAGTATATATAACTTTTTGCATAAAAATAGTTTTTAAACTCAAATAAAACAAACTTAATCTATATTTTAAAGAACTCATGCTATACTTATTCTTTTTCTCAAAAATATACTTTATGTTTTGTCATCAACAAAAAGGGGGAGATTGTTAATACAAATATCGTCCCAAAAACGTTATTTATATTTTACGATCTTTGCTTAGTTTTGTTAATGACAATTACAAAGTATATCTTTAAGCAAATTATAAATACTAGCTAAAGTCTCTTTAGAACACATTTTACATTTCACAAGTTTACTTGGAAATACATTCTATACATATACATGTTTATTTCCTTAAAAGGAAACTTTATTTCTTAACTGATACAATGACATCATGGCATGCATCATACATGTAATCTTGGTAAGATCTTGTAATATCTTAGATAGATCTTCAAGTAAGATAGTTGACATTGGATGATCTTGATATGACAACACAAAGATATGGAGAGATTGGAGAGATTTGGAAAATCTCTTAGCTGTCTTACCTCTGGCATGTCCACGGATCCTTTCGACATAAAGGACGGATCCATTTTAAGGGATCCGCCGGATCCGCCGAGTGTTTCTCAGCTTGCCTATAAATAGCAAGCTGATCACTTGGCCTCATTATCACTTAGAAAGTAGAAAACATATATACTCATTCATATTACTAACATCATTTATTCATATCATTTGATCTATCTTTTGTAGCAAAGAAGATCAAAGCAAAAGAACTTCAACAAAACATACTGTTGCAAGTTGTAGTAGTTAGTGTCTGTGTGATCTATGTGTAATTCACACATCATTATTTGTATCATTTATCTCAGTGAGTGTGGTTAGTGTTTTAGTCCTAAAAACACAAAGAGTGTAGGGAGTGGTTTTACCCTTGTGAAAGAACTCGACATTTAGCTTAGTGTCGGTAAGTGTATAGGCGACGTTGGGTTAGTTCTGCCCTGAAGTAGAACTCGGTGTTTAGCTTAGTACCGGAAAAGGAAGTAAGCAACGTGTAAAGGTTTTCTCCACCTAGAAGAGAGTTTGTTTCTTAGTGAAGAATAACTCTCGAGTTAAAGGCTCGGGGAAGTGGAGTAGGGCAAGGAAAAAAGTCCTTGTAGCCGAACCACTATAATCATCCGTGTTATGTGGTTTGATCATTCATCTCTTTTCCTTTCAGATATATTGTTTGATTATCTCTATGTGCATAAGTTTAATTGAATTCACATAACGAACAAAACGGTTTAAATTAATTTTAAATGGTAAAACTATTCAACCCCCCCTTCTAGTTTTCCACATATGGAAAATGTATGGGAAGTAGAAATCAATCTAAAGATGTATTCAACATAAAAAATAGTTGCTGCAAGGTTTATTGTTCTATATTATGTATATTTGGAACGATTTTGGCTTGGTAATTGTGTTTTTGGAGTTGTATGATGAGTAACAGCTATGGTGTTAATGGCGTTACTTTGATGTGTAGTATTGCTGGGAAAGTAGTGCTTTCATTTGACTTACAAACTAATGGAAAGGTAGGTTTTTTTTCTTTTTTTCTTTTTTTTTTCTTTTTTTTTTCTTTTTTTTTTTAATTCTGTTTATCTCATTATTATCACGAGGTGACCCATTTCATTCCTGTTTTGTGGGCAATACGATATTATACAGATGCTCCGTGGCAACGCGCGGGTGGACATCCTCGTTTATTATTACATGGCAAAAATCGCGTGAACATTGGTTCTAAGGGGACATATCAACATTTGATATTACATGACGAAAAGCGCGTGAATGTTGGTTCTAATTAAAAAATGTGGCACTATGTCGCGCGTTGGGGCAGAATGTTTGTATACGATAGTATTGTAAGTGTTGGAAGACAAAATTTTTGATGGGAAGAAGAGAGCCTAGTGACAATAACTTTTCAGCACTATTTAATGATTCTTAAAAGTGTACCAATTATAAACAAAGTAGTGAATTTCTTTATCCATTGAGAATAAACAAATCATAAATGGAGTATTAATAATAGATCTAAAAAGTAGAAGTGCAAAGAATTATTATTGGATTATTGAAACACTTGTTTTTGTAAGTAAGATACATACAAAGCTACACAAAATCGTTTTCATTCTTTCTTGGCTTCAGTTATTGTAAGTAAGACACATTTAAACTCACAATTTCTCTTTGCTTCAGCTCTTGCTGATTCGCTGTTTGCAACAAAATCGTTTTCACTTCTTCGTCTGAATCAATCCTTGCTTCTGAAATAGTCGGTTCTTGTCCAGATGCATAGCAAGCGCCACTTTTTGATAGTGTCCTTCAACCTGTGAAGTTGTTGCATATTAGGTATATTATTCAACTAATCAAACTATTCCATGTCAGAAAGGAAGGAAAAATAATTTTTCCACAAAGCAATAAATAATGTACCTCAACGTATCCGGTTAAACGAGGCAAGCAATTTTCCATAGTGAGTGTAAGGTAAGAGCAATATACTACCGTCATTTTCAAGACATGGGGAATAAGAATCAAGGCTTTCAGAGATCATTCAGCTAGAAGATGATGATGATGACGATGACATCATCATCATCAACAACACCCTCATCATCTAACTCAACGATTTCTCGAAGACCGGACTCTTTTTCCTCAAATCTAGAAAGCAGAACGGCACAATGGTTTTCTAGGGTGACTAATGATGTAACCCGACTCATTGGCCGAGAATGCGGTGCAATATGAAGATGATTGTGACATGATCAGGCGGTGGTAAAAGTATAACTAGTTACTATATGTACTAAAATGAATATCTATGATATGCAATGCTTATGCACACACACACACACACACACACACACACATAATTTTGTATTTCGAAAGTTTTCGTACCGGTAAAATGTATGCGAGCACAAAACAATCATAAAAAAAACCCTTCACACATCGAATCTAAAAATAGATGTACGAACTCATACCTTGATCTGAGAAGAAAGTATAGTTTGAAGATGATGATGCATTAGCATATGTATGGACGATTTGATCTTTGCGCATTTGACTATCATAACAATGAAAATTTAAATTCATTGTGGATTAGGATTAGCAACATTTGGTGATGAAAATCCTTCTTAAACCGTCATACATAACCTTTATATTGATTTCTTCCTCCTCCTCACCCGAAAAACATCTAATAATAATTATACCATAAATATTTATACCTCGATTCAGATTATTTTATGGTTATAAATTAGAAGAACATTTGATAATGTTAAGTATATGCATAAACAAAAAGAATCTACACCTACGCTACAGCCATCTTTCTGGTAACAACTTTCGGTTGCCCCGCGTACAGAATTCCCATGATAGCAACATCAATGGTGACTTGAGAAGACAAATTCAGATACAAAAAACCCGGTTCCTTTTTTAGTTAATAACACTCATGAAATCAACTGTTATGACCACATCTTATATACAACATATAAAATTAGCACCCATGACTACACATCAGACTTCAAACGATATCAGGAAGAACTTATTTTGCAAACCCATAAAAGTAGAAGAAACCTATTTTCACCGACCTATAACCGACATCAGTAAATAACAAGATGTGATTTAAAGATTTCTAATTGCACCTCCACATACAAAACTCAGATTCATAAAATTCGTACAGTAAACTAAAACGCAACGTTACAGAATCCGAATTCACGAAAACAGAAAGGCGAAAGTGAAATACCAGCTTGCACCTACATCTATAGGTATACATTCCAACATGGGGTTAGACCACCTCATTCTTTGTTTTTATAAGTGATTACACCTTAAGCACATAAACAAATATAATCTTAAGCTAATACACAACAAATGTCAAAACTTTGTGAAGCACACCAACACTTTTTGAAAATCAGTTGCAGAGAGATTTCTGTAGCAAAACTCAGTTCAACTTATAAAATTTTTGACCAACACGATTCTTATCATTCCTGAATTAACAAAAAATAATGAAGAATTCAAATTAATAACCAATCACTTCCAAAAAAACTCGGCAACCATATATTTCTAAAGGATATCAGAACAGACTTTAAAGGATATCAGACTCAGGACGACAAACCCTAAACATAGCTATAGTCCATGCTACCCAGTCACCAACTCATCAGAATCATCTTAGCAAAGCAAGTAATATTAAAATTATATCCACATATCCCTACCATAAACCACATTCTCATGCTTAAGTCAATGTTCCTTTGAATGATAGAAAATTACAATAAATCAGAAGCAATTAACGCAATGAATGAAACGACACCATGCCAATGACATTTATATATAAGAAATAAAAACAAATAGCCACATTAGGTGACATAGAATGTAACACCGCTAAACGACCACTATTTTATAAGTTTTCTTTAAATTGCCCACATAATTGCTAATTTCACTAGTCCTATAATACGTGTCTTATCTGGTTGTAACTATCCCTGAGATTTCATTTTTTTAGGCAATGAAAATGATAGGATGGTTGACTGCACGATTAAGCTAAAGTCAGAGCAAGCTTTAAAGGAAACCCAAAAGATGATTATATTTCAGGCCATATACTCACCAAATAATCAAAATCATCATACCCAAGCAAGTCATGTTAAAATTATATCCATATACAACTACCATAAACCATTGTCTCATACTTAAGACTGTGTTCCCTTTGACTTTGCAAAAGTACAATAGTAGGGAAAACAAAAGCAATTAACGCAATGAATGAAACCTTTTCAGTACGACATGCCAGCCGCAATCTCTTGCCACAATAGACACATGCCTGACACATGAATCGACACCTCATCCTGTCAAAATTGACTGCCAAAATTATACACATCATTTCAATAAAGATGAACGAACAAAATTAAGAGATCAACAACAGTTACAGAACAATGCGAATACCAAAAAAAGTTTAAACACATATCATCTTTAACACCCCAATCGACAACTTACTACCTAAACATTCAATCAAGCAATCCAAGAAATTATTACACAATTCTCAAAGGATATCAAATCATAATAAGAAAATTTAAAGTTATCAGTCTTCATTAGTTAACATAAACAAAGGGACAGTCTACTTTACACGTGTCCCATTTCATAAAACTCGTATCTATAAAATATCAGGAAAAGAAGGTCCATTGGACATAGCAGCAAAGTATAAATGCGCCTAATCCCACGTTCACAGAAATTCTAAAAAACATTTAAAGCCCATGATCACAGCCTCTTAGATTACCTTATAAACTGTATAAAAACCGAACCCATGAGCACATGTCAGCCAATAAAAGACGCGAAAATATTACAAACCACTTATGATAATCAAAACTTATGAGAACATGTCAACATTTAAAAGATAGATTATAGGTTAAACAAACAAAAACACATATCCATATATTCACCAACAGCATAGCGTAAAAACTGGAATCTATCTAAAATCAGCAATATATTAAACAAACAAAACAACTTATGACCACATATTAGTCTTTAAAAACAGTATAAATTCGACACCCATAAATGAAACTAATAGCATACATTAATCAAAATCATTAAAACTAAAATAAATATACAATTCTAGAAACCCAGTCATTTCTCTTGGAAAACATCAGACCCACAAACTAATCGACATAATTTTTTTACTAAACACTACAATTTCAACAAACCCCAAATATTTAAATAAAATAACCACTGTTAGTGCAAGCAGTCTCGTTGGGGAGATTGTTAGTGCAAGAAGTCTCATTTGTTTTGATTGATGACAAACATGTAACTTGATACATAACGTAAATGTACAAGTTACTTGTAATCATATCTTGTCTCAACAAACATTCAACACCTCTCGAGTCCTCGTTTGATACAACACAGGTTCGTACATGTTTGTAATATGGCATTATGATCAAACCCTTAACAAACCATTTAGAATGTTTAAAATACGGTTAGGTTATTAAGTATTCTAAAAGGTCAATCATTCTACTTAGAACCTCATTTTACACCTTTGCACATACAAGTATTTTTACTTGTACATCATGTTTCCTAAGTTTAATAGGATAAGTACACTTTAGGTGTCAAACTAACATGATACATATTAGTAAACATATATTAGTTAAGCTAGTATATACATAGGACCTACATATATACATTTACATTATTTACATTTTAAGAACCAAAATGGAAAAATGTTCATGACATCATTGCATACATCATTAGGATATCTTTATGATATCTTGTAGATTTAGGAAATATCTTGGAAAGATTCTCAAGCAAAAGATTGGATTTGGAAAGATTTGGAAAGATATGGAAAAATATCTTGGAAAGATTCTCAAGCAAAAGATTGGATTTGGAAATCTTTTGGAAAGATTTGGAAAGATATGGAAAAATATTTTGGAAAGATCTTGAAACAAAGGAGTTGACTTTGTAAGATCTTGACAAGACTAGACAAGATATGGTAAGATTTGTAAAGCTCTTAGCTGTCATGTTCCCACGGAACCAAACAGCAAAGGGGACGGACCCCAGGATTTGGTTCCGCCAAATCCGCCACTTGTCTGCTCAGTTTTGCCTATAAATAGCAAGCTGATCATTCAAGGACTATTATAACTTGAACACACATTCTCTCTACCCTTTGCATACACTTAGATTAGTTAGACAACCATGTAGGAACATACATTAATCACGCTTTCCATAATGATCATAATGTTACTAACTTTCATTATGTTGTAAGCATACACTCGTAATGATCCTGTGAAGCAAGCTCAAGATCATGAGTCATCATCATTGCATACTTCCTGATCTACCAATAAGGTTAGAAGATCTTGAAGTCATCATCCACCAAATCATTCCAACATATGAAGATTCAAGGGTACTTGACATCCTCAATGATTGAAGACTTCTTATTCAAGAAGTTCATGTTGGTTCCACATGCATATATAAAGATCCATCACAACAAGTTTAGGGAGCTTGTGATCTTCATCCATTGAAGGCTTCTGATCAATGGAAGTTCATATAGATTAGGCATCATATCCAGTGGACATTTATGTCATGGACCATAGTTGTAAACATCATTGCATCACAATCTAAACACCAAACTAGATTAGGTGGTTTATGTGTTTGTGCCATAAAACACAAGATTTCTATGTTGGGCCATAAAACATATTGGGAGTGGTTGTACCCTTGTAAAAGAACTCGACATCTAGCTTAGTGTCGCAAAAAGTATAAGCGACAACGGGAGTGGTTGTACCCTTGTAAAAGAACTCGACATCTAGCTTAGTGTCGGAAATTGTATAGGCGACGTCAGGTTGGTTCTACCTCGAACTAGAACCCGGTATTTAGCTTTGTACCGAAAAAAGTGTAAGCGACGATTGTAAGGTTTTCTCCGCCAAGAAAGGAGCTTGTTGATCTAGTGAAGTAACTCTCGAGTTGGGTACTCGGGGAGTGGAGTAGGGCGGAGAGGAGCTCCGTGACCGAACCACTATAAATCATCGTGTTCGGTTTGCGCTTTCTTTTACTTATTGCTTTACTTTATGTTTGCATTATATGATTGCTTGTGTTGTGATTAGTTTATAATACTTGTGTGACAACTTGTTTAGTATATGCTAGTCATAAACTATACTTAACATATTTCATATTACAACAAGCTTAAATGGACATTTGATACAACAAGTTTTAAGTTTTTAAAATGGGAACGTATTCACCCTCCTCTACGTTTTTACAATTGGTATCAGAGCCTCGTGGCTCTTATTTTCAAAACAAATGGTTTTTAAAATGGAGTACGATCCATGTATCAAATTACCATTGACGCGGAATATAATATGAAAAATGTTTCGCTAAGTATACTTAGAAATTTTGTTGTTAAATGTTACTTTGTATACAAGCTTGAAGATGTCCTTGGAAAATAAAAGAAAAGACTTCCCAAAAAGAATTAAGTGTCAAATTATGTGCTTAAAGCAAATTTACGAAAAATACTGTTTTCTAAGGAGTGTTTGGGATTACTATTAATTTAGTTGAAAAATCACCTACATAAATGTTTAGATAAGTCACATTAGTAGAAATAAAGTTAAATAAGTATATTGTAAGTTTACTATCTAATCTAGTAAGTCCCACACACTTTCTCTATGTCAAAATACTAGTTTTTTTAAATCTGGTACAGAGACCCGCGGAACTTTCTCTTCAAAGGACGGAACCCTTAAAATGGCTCCTTGAAATCCGTCACTTCAGTATGCAGTTTTTGTCCAACTTAAAAAATTCACAAATAATTAACCGTAAGTCCGTAGGAGTCGCCCCACCTATCATTTTGAAGGGAATTAAGTCTATTTTCATTTAAAAATAATCTCATGTCTTAAATCTAAATTGAATTAGGTAAAACAAATCAAATACTACAACCTGTTCAAAATATTAAGTTTCATTTTGACATAGTAACTTAAACTTTTGAGTCAGACAATGTAAGTTGGTATCCTTTGAACATTGATATAATTTCTTTTGAAACTAAAGAATTTGGTTTATATAAAGGAAACAAATCAAGCTTGGTATACATCGTCATATTTGAACACAAAGTGACGAAAATATATCTTTTTTTATGCTATGTGACTACTTGTTCTAGTTGTTTTCATACATGTTGTTTGCTTGTTGAATGTTGTGATTACATGTGTTTGTCTGTGATACATAAGTATCTTGCAATGATTTTCATTTGCTTGTTTATCAATTTCTTGTTTTTGCACAATAGGACATTTGCTAGATCTTGTGCACTAAGTTGGTAAACTGTTGTTGTTTTTGCTTATAGACTTAGATACCTTTATTTGCATGTGTTATGTGAAAGCCTTGCATAATTTACTTAGGAATAAGAACTAAGTAAAACTAGTTAAGTATCTTAAAA
Source organism: Artemisia tridentata subsp. tridentata (assembly GCA_021014915.2). NCBI lineage: Eukaryota > Viridiplantae > Streptophyta > Magnoliopsida > Asterales > Asteraceae > Artemisia > Artemisia tridentata. The sequence continues at coordinate 115,251,125 of CP139504.1, forward strand.
AGTATTGTCCTGTACAATCTCTCACTTAATGGTTCAAGTGTTAGAATGTGCAAACATGTAGTATCTTTGAAAATAGTGATTGGTACATTTGCTTCTAATCATGATGTTTAATATTTTTGTCATGTCATAGATAATAACTTATCTTTCAATGTTCATGTGAACTAACCGTATCATGCAGGACAATAACATTTAGATGTTATCAATTTTTCATATTTAATCCACTGTTTGGCTTAACTTCCATAAATGGTAAGTTCAAAATCCTCCGTTTGATCTACATGTTATCATGTGTTAGAATATGTGTTTTTGTTTTTAAACAATCACAACTAATTAATTACATATGATTTAGGATAATTTTCGGGATTTCAACGGGTTTCGGGTAGTTTAAATTGCCCACTGTTAAGGAATTCGACTTGGCGGATATGGCAAAACCAAAATATGGGTTCCGTCTGTTGAAAGTTTTGGTGCCGCCAAAATTTAACCAACGGATCACGCGGAACCAAAAAGAGGGTTCCGCCATTGTTGTGATTTGGATCCACCAGACTAACAGCTAGTTTTTCAAATTTTCGTTTAAATCCCGTACTCAAGATCACTCACCTTTATCACTAGGATTCCTTTCACTGATAATTCACTCCTATTAGGATCATGACATCTCACTTGCACCAATAGGATAATTATATCTAATCACAGCTTCAAATTTCATAAAAATACTCCAAGGTACCTTTTTCGTGGACCACTGAGTATTTGTGATCATTACACACACTCACTGCATCTTCCTGTCCTTTACTCATCCATTAACTTGATTTGTAAATTGACAATTTCCTAACTAATCTAGACTCACTGTTGGCAAAAATATCATAGATCACAATTCCTACTTATGACTATAGATATTGTCTTACTTGGTTAACATGTCATTCTTCAACACAATTAAGATTTACATCGAGTCTTAACTCACACTTAGGTTATAGATGTATTATCAAAGTCTTGCTATCCTTGAATGTTATCCAATCTCATCAAAGTAGGATTGAAAACTTAAGTATTTCGTCCGAAATATTCAAGTAAATTTGACTTACGATTGTAGTCATTAAAAGTCATATCCGAAAGAATCAACACCCAAGTATTTTAACAACATATGTTAAAACACTTATCCTATCACCTAAGTACATTTGTACTTTCACCATCGTCCCGTCACATTCACCTCTATATCTCAAGCACTAAGCTTCAGATCACATCACACACTAGTTGTACCTTCTTATGGATCACAAGAATTAGTCTCCATCCTTGTTGTTTTCAACATCCATAAAACCTAAGTACTTTCATAGCATAACAAACCCCTACTTCACCACAATCCTTATTATCGTTTGAATCCATTGAGTGCATTGCTCAAAAAGTCCTTTATCCAAACACTCGTTAAACAAACTCAACCATACTTTACCACCTATAGGATTAGAATCTTCACCATTAAATGAGCATGAAGCTTACACTAGGTTTAAGTAGTACCACTTTCCCAAGTTATCCGAGTATTGATAATACTTTTAACTTTTGCATAAGTTTCATTAAACTTTAAATCAACATTTTAACAACATATGTTAAAATACAAAGCCAACCTCATGCATCCCAAGTGACAAAGACTCTTGAGGAGTATACATAAGAAACTCAAGTGAATTTTTCGTGTCATCCCCAAGTTTATTTAGGATAGGTCTATCCAATTCAAACACCTTGGACTTATATCTTCATTTAGGAAAACATGATGTTTCAGAAAACATTATGCTTAGATCATGCGTTTAGTTTTTTTTCTTGTTAAAAGGATAATGTATATCCTATGCATCATTCTATCCTTGCAACATGAACGGTTATGTTACAAGAGATTTTATTACACCCCATTGGGTAAATGATCTTAAACAAACATCTGCAAGTTCTATGAACTAGAGCTTCCCTCTCATCTTGTTTTCATAAGCATGATGACTTTATCTCATAAGATAATCTTACTTGTTGAAAGATACTATATGTGTCTATTTCCTTTCAAGCGTACATCATAACCAAATTTAAACCTTGTGCATATTCTACACATCTCTAGAGCATACACAAGATCTATAAAAGTTGGTAACTTTATTTAGATACTTGTTCTAAAGAACTTTCTTGAGAACGTTCTTAACATAGTCTATCATCACAAACGCATCTCTTGGTCTTAAATGATCAAATCACTTGCATTACATATATATGTGTTGATTACATGTTATGTGTTTTGACGTTATCATGATAATTATTTGATTGATAATCAAATGTGTAAACCTTCGAAAGGTTTTGTCTGCATGCTTATATATGTTTCATGCTACTAGATGTTAACATGATTCGCATGATACTTGTTATATGATATTTCACAAGATTAACATGGTTCTTGTTAACTTACGATGTGTCATTTTTAATACATGGTGTTAGATAGCTCTTGTCTTTAGTTGACATTCATTGAGCTTTTTCATAGGATAGTCTAAATGATGCATGCTTCCAAAATGTTAGAATTGTTTGCATGAATCTGTCATCTCTTTTCTTTTGTGACTTTGTCACTCTATTTGTTTAACACGTGTGCACTTATAATTTGTCAAAGTTCTTTTAGTATGATAAACTTTTAAAAGTTTTTTAGATCATTGTGTTAATTAAGGGGTAAGTATGCTTAAGTAACTAAGCCTAACATCAAAACAATTTCACAAAGTAGTATATCAAACAATGTCATGCTCTCTTGCAATATGATTATTTGTCTTGATGTTATGTGATAGCTTTTTTGTTTAAGTAGCTGAATATTTGTTTTTGTCTGTATAAGATGTTATTTTATGATTTCTATCATAAACATATCGTTAACACTTTTGTGTTATAGGTTGATAACAAATTAGTTGGTATCTCACTTTGTTATGCCTATTTTGCATAATTGTAATCCCTTTATTGCTACATAGATTAGTAATATGTTTATGGGACCCATTCTCTTGCATATAGCTCTTGAAGCTACTAGGATTAAGTTTTAGAGGCTTGAAATTTGTGTTTGCATATTTTCAATCGACCTCTTTCCAAATAGCATTATTGCTTCCGCTTTCCTAACAACATCTCCATCACCTTTTAGTTAAAACAACACACCTCCCATGAGGAAACCACATACCTCGTCATGCGATCATCTCGCATTGATAGAGAAGAGCTACGTGACTTCAAGGATGAAGTTCTTTGTATGCTAACCAACATCCGCAAAAACATTGCTAAGCTCATCACTTTCATTAACTTGCATCGTCATTCTTAACATCACACATTATGTTGGATGCCCACCGATTAAGAGGGAGAGAAATTCATTCACATAATTGTATTTAAGAACACTTACTCATGTCCCTTACACCCTCAAATACCAACACATAGGTTCACACCATTCCGTTAAAATTAGTTCACAAAATCATAAAGTTTTTCAAACCTTATTAACCCAACATCACAGTTTTGTAACCAATACCTCGTAAGTGAAAAACACATCATGTGTTTGACAAACCTCTTAAACGAGAACCATTAAGTCTCCTTAGACTTTGACTAGGATTAGTAGTTGTAAGTAAATAAACCTTAGCTTGAACCTTCGTTTGATCAAAAACGACAAAACACGACCAAATCAATTTTGGTCCCATGGTACCCTTCGATAAGAAGGACGGAACCAAAAATTTGGTTCCACCCAATCCGTGGGTACCTGGTTCAGTTTTTAACCATTCAAAACAGACAACCCTCTCACAACCAAGTCTAGGATTTTCTTTCACAACTTCATTGTCTAGAACAACTTCATTGTCTAGAACACCTTCATTGTCTAGAACACCATCGTAGGATCTCATCCTTTTCATTCTTGATACATATCAAGCACATCATTGTCAGTGCAAACGATATATCAAAACCATCATTATCAACACGTTGGTCCAACCAACACTCTCATCATATGATGACATTTTCATCCTCATATAGGTATCTAGTATTTCTAAGTGTTGCATATGGAATTTCTATTCCCAAGTGATCATTGTCTTCACTTCCTCTTAATCCCATTCGAGAATATATTATGGCAAGTTACATCATCTTTGGTAGATGATAATGTCATAACCTCAACCGTCTTCAAATACTCTTATAGCACTTGTTGTACATTAGAGTTTCTGAATTCATTGCATTTCATTACCTCCTTCACTAATCATTACCACAATGGATTAGTGAAAAACCTACTTGCATCAACCTTTGGTCATTTATTGAAGTTATCACCACTAGTAAACCAACACCAACATTAGCACCACTCACTTTAACTTCAATTCATATCTTTCTCCTAGGCATTATTTTGTAGGATTTTATTATATTCTTGTGATTGTAATTCTTATTAGAAGATTACACCCTTTATAACATGGTTTACTAGATAATCATAGTTCTCTGTCTTGAACTACTTGTGACTATATTGCATCATACTTATACATCTTATTTTTCTTTGAGATGAAATATATTGCACTAATTCCTTCATTGTAGGTTCATCATTATATACGCTCGATCGTATATAGCATACTCATCATAGGATGAAGTTTGCATCGATTATTTTTCTTCTTTTATTGTAGGTGTTTCTTGATGTCCTCAAACCAAGAGGAGTATCCGTCTAGCAATCATATTGCATCGTCTATACACTTGGTTGTATATGACATATATGTCTTATGACATAGCTTCTAGTGCACTAATTTTTGTTTTGTAGGATCATCTTGACGCCCTAGAGCAAGGGGGAGTTTCCGTCAAGCATATATAGAATGCATCATATACACGCATTGGTGTATATCACATACTCGTCCAAAGACAAATATTGCTTTATACTAACATTTGTTTTTGTAGCTTTCATGCATCATTTACTTGGCACTCCAATTAGGGGGAGTATTGTCCAAGGGGGAGCTATTAAGCACTCAAAATCCTTGCATCATATACGTTGGTACCCTAGCAACGGGGAGTATTGATCAAGGGGGAGCATGCACACATTCATCATGATTCTCATTCTTCGACACACCTTTGTGTTTCGACAAAAAGGAGGAGATAGTCCAACATGGCTTATCCACGTGTATCATTGGCTATATGCATTTCATTCATCATGCATTTTTCATATTTTTTTATGTTGCACAATACTAACCTTGATGTAGGTTAAGAGTCTTAATTTGATCCATGGATCCGCTAACAACCTAGTGGACGCAACAACCATAGGAGATTGGAGTAGTCAATTTAACTTCACTAGGGATGATGCAAGCTCGCCATTTCGGGGAGAAATGAAGTTAACTCCAAGGACACACCCTTTTTGTTTCGAAAAAAGGGGGAGAAAGGTGTAAACGGAGAAAGTAATGAGGGAAAAGAGTGTAAACGAAGAAGGTAATGTTAAAGGTAATACGGACACAAGTAACTTTTTACATTTTACTTTCTATCACGTTTACATATTTTGTCATCATCAAAAAGGGAGAGATTGCTAGTGCAAGCAGTCTCGTTGGGGAGATTGTTAGTGCAAGCAGTCTCGTTTGTTTTGATTGATGAAAAACATGTAACTTGATACATAACGTAAAATGTACAAGTTACTTGTAATCATATCTTGTCTCAACATACATTCAACACCTCTCGAGTCCTCGTTTGATACAACACAGGTTCGTACATGTTTGTTATGTGGCATTATGATCAAACCCTTAACAAACCATTTAGAATGTTTAAAATACGGTTAGGTTATTAAGTATTTTAAAAGGTCAATCATTCTACTTAGAACCTCATTTTACACCTTTGCACATACAAGTATTTTTACTTGTACATGATATTTCCTAAGTTTAATAGGATAAGTACACTTTAGGTGTCAAACTAACATGATACTCCCTCCGTCTCAAAATAATTGTCAAGAGACAAGAATCACTTAGTTTAATAAAAGTAGGGCCACTTTTGTTTTCAACCACTCAAAGAGAATATTCCCCTATTATATTATCTAGTTTTTACTTAAAAAAAAAAGTGGACAATTATTTTGAGACATCCCAAAATGGAAATATGGACAATATTTTTTAAACGGAGGGAGTACATATTAGTAAACATATATTAGTTAAGCTAGTATATACATAGGACCTACATATATACATTTACATTATTTACATTTTAAGAACCAAAATGGAAAAATGTTCATGACATCATTGCATACATCATTAGGATATCTTTATGATATCCTGTAGATTTAGGAAATATCTTGGAAAGATTCTCAAGCAAAAGATTGGATTTGGAAATCTTTTGAAAAGATTTGGAAAGATATAGAAAAATATCTTGGAAAGATTCTCAAGCAAAAGAATGGATTTGAAAATCTTTTGGAAAGATTTGGAAAGATATGGAAAAATATTTTGGAAAGATCTTGAAGCAAAGGAGTTGACTTTGTAAGATCTTGACAAGACTAGACAAGATATGGTAAGATTTGTAAAGATCTTAGCTGTCATGTTCCCACGGAACCAAACAGCAAAGGGGACGGACCCCAGGATTTGGTTCCGCCAAATCTGCCACTTGTCTGCTCAGTTTTGCCTATAAATAGCAAGCTGATCATTCAAGGACTATTATAACTTGAACACACATTCTCTCTACCCTTTGCATACACTTAGATTAGTTAGACAACCATGTAGAAACATACATTAATCACCCTTTCCATAATGATCATATTGTTACTAACTTTCATTATGTTGTAAGCATATACTCGTAATGATCCTGTGAAGCAAGCTCAAGATCATGAGTCATCAACATTGCATACTTCCTGATCTACCAAGAAGGTTAGGAGATCTTGAAGTCATCATCGACCAAAGCATTCCAACATATGAAGATTCAAGGGCACTTGACATCCTCAATGATTGAAGACTTCTTATTCAAGAAGTTCATGTAGGTTCCACATGCATATATGAAAATCCATCACAACAAGTTTAGGGAGCTTGTGATCTTCATCCATTGAAGGCTTCCGATCAATGGAAGTTCATATAGATTAGGCATTCATATCCAGTGGATATTTATGTCATGGATCATAGTTGTAGACATCATTGCATCACAATCTAAACACCAAACTAGATTAGGTGGTTTATGTGTTTGTGCCATAAAACACAAGGTTTCTATGTTGGGCCATAAAACATATTGGGAGTGGTTGTACCCTTGTAAAAGAACTCGACATCTAGCTTAGTGTCGAAAAAGTATAAGTGACGACGGGAGTGGTTGTACCCTTGTAAAAGAACTCGACATCTAGCTTAGTGTCAGAAATTGTATAGGCGACGTCAGGTTGGTTCTACCTCGAACTAGAACCCGGTATTCAGCTTTGTACCGGAAAAAGTGTAAGCGACAATTGTAAGGTTTTCTCCGCCGAGAAGGGAGCTTGTTGATCTAGTGAAGTAACTCTCGATTTGGGTACTCGGGGAGTGGAGTAGGGCGGAGAGGAGCTCCATGACCGAACCACTATAAATCATCGTGTTCGGTTTGCGCTTTCTTTTACTTATTGCTTTACTTTATGTTTGCATTATATGATTGCTTGTGTTGTGATTAGTTGATAATACTTGTGTGACAACTTGTTTAGTATATGCTAGTCATAAACTATACTTAACATATTTCATATTACAACAAGCTTAATTGGACATTTGATACAACAAGTTTTAAGTTTTTTAAACGGGAACGTATTCACCCCCTCTCTACGTTTTCACAACCACGTTTAGGGTTCACAAACATACTATTTGAACACGCAATTGAAGATTTGTCTATGTAATCTTCCTCCTCTTTCAATCTCGAAATAGGCGACAATATCAATAAACTTAATCTTGAATCTTGATTTTCTACTTTATCTGAATCGTTTATTGGGTGGTTATGATTTTTTGTGTATGGGTTTTGTAAATAATAATCCGATGCACACGTGTTCTTGAAGAATCTGTATTTACGAAGACACGTACAAGCTACATTAGAAAGCAAAACGGCGTCATTTTGGGCCAACTTTATTTCCAAACATGAAATGACGTCGTATGGAGGCAAGCAAAGAATTAAAAAAAAACAAAACGATGTTGTTTTGAATTGTTTCCCATAGTAAATATATAATAGAGTAATATCTTTCAATAAAATAATAATCTTCTTATCTAGGTATACATCTTTCTACATTCATAAATTTCGGAGATGGTGCCTCACAAAACATCTTTCTTATACCCGTTCTATTGATCGGATAAGACAATTTATGATTGTTTATTGTTTTGTATCTTTTTTCATTTACTAATTTTTATACACAATACATAGGTCATCGACTCAACATTGGCAAAAATTTACAAGGTATTTTATTATATATTAACTTGTCAAACTTTATATTCTATGTTTCGCACTTATTTTCTGACAGTTTTAACCATGCAAAAATTACTACAGTACCCATTTTTGGTTGGGACTTTTCTTGCAGTGCCCCAACTTTTTACCATATTCAAAAATACCCATGCATCTCGCGTAATTATGTACGTGTGATGCTAGATGATTTAGTGTCAACATTCTATTGCTCGAAAACAAAACAAAAAAAAAAAAAAAAAAAAAAAAAAAGCACATCACGCGTAATATTTTTCGTGGGACGCTAGATCCATTAAAAAAACCATTTATATTTTTTTCTAAAGCACCACGCGTATCATATTACGCTAGACGCTAGATGTTGGGCCCAATCTCAATTGTTTATAATTGTTTATAGATGTTTTAGTGTGCATGAAAACGTGGAACATAAATACAAGAGTAAATTGCATGAAATATGAGTGGCTGGAACATAAATACAAGAGTAAATTGCAGGAAATATGAGTGGCGCATATGAGTGTGCATGAAAAGGAAAACAGTGTAAAACATTTATTGATCACGCGTAAATTTATGCATGCATACTGAACATTAATTGATCACGCGTAAGTTTATAAGTGTAATGTGCATTGGGAAGGAGCAAATGCATTGGAAAGGAACAAATAACCTGCAAAGCCTATAAACCCTACCGGAAAATACTGTTGAAACGACGGTTGCATGCAAGAATCCGACCTTTTTCGGACATATTCAATGCATTAAGAATCGCTTTAAAAACGATTTATCACCCCATTGTAAATTCCATCCATACCATTGATCATACCTTCATACCATTGATCGGATTCATACCTTGGAGCTTTAAAAACCATTCATCATACCTTAAAATTATAAATCAAACCACCATTCATCATACCTTCAAGTTATAAATCATACCACGGTTTGAAGTTGATTAAAAAAAAACGCATTGTCATTCTTAAAAAAAAAGAAAAAGAAAAAACGAGCTATTGGTGGTGGTGCTAAAAGAACCGGCTGTTGGTGGTGTTGTGGTGGTGAAGAAAGCGACTTTTAGTTGACTGTGTTGTGGTGATAAAAGCTATGGTGACTTGCTGTTGGTGGTTTTGTCATGGTGTTGGTGTTGTTGTCGTGGTGTTGGTGGTGTTGTCGTGGTGTTGTGGTTATAAAAAACGTAGGTTGTTGCTGTTGGTGGTTTTGTGTTGTCATGGTATTGGTGGTGTTGTGGCTATAAAAACCCTAGGTTGTTGCTGTTGGTGGTGAGGTGACAGGTGGTGGTGGTGGCTGTGGTGGTGATTGTATTAACGGTTGTCGGCGGTGAATATGGCTGATTATCGGGTATTTCGCAATTTTTTATTTTGTTCTATTACACGTATTGTTTATTTATTTTGTAATATATATTTATATGTTTATATTATTTTAGGATTATGCGGCGGAAGTCAATTGTAGGAGTAGGTTGACATTAATTAGTGATATTAGTAAACGGATCGCGAACAAACCTAGGGAACAATTATTTAGGCAAACATGTTTTGGTTGGTTGTTAGATATACCAAAAATGCAAGAGAGTTGTGTGTTAGTACATTATTTTATATGCCACCAAGTGCCGTGTGATGAGGGTGAGTCAGACAATGTTCCTTTGAGATATCGTGTACGAGATCTTTCTCGGGTAGGTGAGGTCGAGATTAAGTTTGGTAGAGAGGAATTCTGTCTAGTTACGAGTTTAAGGTTTGGGACAGATTTTAGAGATCGTTATCTAGAAGGACCTCTGCCGTTTAGGAGACGATTGTTCCCCTCGTCACTTGATTCACAAACCATAAAAGTTGGTATGTTGTTAAATATATTAAAAAGTAAAGAGTTTCGTGAGTTGAGTGATGTGGATTCCGTTCGCCTTTGTTTGATATGCGTGTTGCTGTTGGTGTTAAAAGGGACCGAGGTTAGGAAAGTGGTTGATAATTTTTTATTTAGGTTAGTTGAGGATTTAGATGGTTGGAATGTCTATCCGTGGGGGTCGTATGTATGGCCAACCTTGTACAAAAATATAAAGGATGCAGCAGTTGAGCGTAGGGCAAAGCATTTTGCCGAGGGGAGGGATCCCGATACAATTCCTAGGTACTCGTTGAATGGATTTATATGGGCCTTCAAGGTATGTCATATATAAATTTTTAAACTTCATGTATATGTATCCCGTTAACATTTTTTAAAAATAATTACCTTTTTGTAGACGTGGATATTGGAGACGTTCCCGCATGGTGCAGCCCCTTCCTTTTTTTATCGTCAACAGCTGTATCCCCGATCAATTGCTTGGGGTTATAGAAACGTGGTCACTAGGGATGGTCTACACAGGATTCTGGATGGCCAATTGCGTGTGAGTTTGAGATATGCACTAAATTTATTACGATATGATTATAATATTTGTATGTTTTTTTTAATGTTGTATATATTGTGCATTTTTTTATAAGGTAAATCGACCTTTGACGAGGCTTACACCGGATGACTTTGAGCAACAAACCGAGTGGTGGGTTCAAAGTAGAACGTTTTTCGATGGGAATCCGCCCCCTCTCCAGTGATACAGCCTCCGGTAAACCGACCTATGCGCGAAGATATTCCCCCCCTAGTGTTTCAGAAGATGGAAGAACATGAAGCGAGGTTACGGGATCTTGACTTGCAGGTCAAAAAAATACACGAGGAATATGGGGTAAATAGTTTACGTAAACTTATTGAGGTTTTGTATAAACATTAATTATTACTTGTTAATCGTTTGATTAAAAAATTTAATGCAGCAATTCCGGTTTGTGAAGAAACCACAACCACATAGAGGATCAAGCTTTGTTGGTGGTGAAAATGTTGGTTTTAGTGACTTTAGTGTTATGCAAAACACTCAGGTATATTACGTGCTTTTATATTTCTTATATTTACATTTATTGGTTACTCACTCTACCTTTTTAATTTTATATTTAGGGATTACAACGGCCCGGTCGTCCATTTGCTGTGGCACCGAACGAGTCTTTTTTTGAAGGTCTTCCTTTACCTACACCTCCGGTGACGTCTACGTATCCAACATGGTTTCCATCCAACGAACATAACACTACCCGTACGCCAATTGGGTTCAGCGCGTTTGCCACACCTGCTTATGACCAGGCAGGTCCATCTCACGCCCCTGACGTTGTTGTTGAGAACCGGGAAACATATTCATTATCTAAATAAATAACGATTATTATTGTATACTAGTAATGATAATAATACTAAAATTTTTATTGTTTATTCTTTTTTAAGGGTGCGATGGAGCGACTGAGGAGGGATTGTCGCCCCTGTAAATATCAGCAGTATCCTTATACCGAACAGGGACCTACGACTATCCTCCCTAAGAAACGTGCGGGTAATTGTAAACGGAATAAGGGTGCCTCGAACACTCAACCGTTCGAGTTAGGGGAAGAAGCGGCTGACGAGGATGCAGAGGTGGATGATGTTGTGATGAACTCAAATAAGTACATTTTATTACCATCATTTATCCTATTTATTTGACTTGTTTTATTATGTTATCTGTGAGAATTGGTACGTTAATGTTTACTTTTGTAATTCTCAGGTAAAAACAAGTACTATGTGAAACTTGGCGATTTTGGACTAATTATGGAGCAAAACAAGCAAGAAGTTAAGAGTCTACTGAAATGTACAAGATCAAGACCATTCTGCTCCAGATACGCCGCATCCTACTTATTATATACGGCGCATCACTATCAAGATTTCACAAGTTATAATCCAAGACGGCAAAGGACATGCGCCGCATACAAGAATGGAGTTACGCCGCATCTTCTGGCGGTGTACGAATATTCCTGAATATATTAATCTTGGACCCCACGCGAAGTTAAGTCAATGCGCCGCATATACTTATTCAATGCGCCGCATCTAACCCTCAGACAGAAACTATAAATACCCCAAAGTCAGACGAATTTACGGGTTCGTGCAATATACCAAGTACGAGACAGAAGAAACCCTAGGCTGAATTCAGACGAAGTAGCAGCACAAGACACACCCTAAACGAAGATACAAGAGCTGTAAGAAGGTCCTGCATGTATTCAATTCATTAAGTAGTTTTGTTTTATTGTATTAGTACACTTTAATTCATCAGGATTGATGGGCCGATTCCATGTGACTACGGAAAACCATGGGCACCCCTTAAAATTGCTTTCCCATTAATTAAAGTTTATATGTTGATGTCTTTGGTGACTTTTATTAGTGCATTGATAACCTCTGTGTCTAGCTGAGCATTGATCGGGTCGCCATGCCTCTGTCCTCGCCTATTTATTTTATCGCCTATGCATTCTATCGTCTGTAGAAAAGTAGGAAGAAAGGGTAAGTAGGATAGACATAAGTAATCATTAAGGGTTTACTCGCCGTTAAGATTAGAGCTAACGAGAAAGGGTTAATTACATACACTTCATATAAAACTAGCAATAAAACAAGTGACAAGCTACTTAACTATCAGGACAGGTCTTCTTATTGTCTCAAGTATCTATCTGTGTACGTGTGTGCTAATCGCTGATTCGTGCCTATTAGTTTAGTTTATATTTAATCATAACCAAACCGTGCCAGTCTCTCAGGCTGAAACCCCCTTGCGTTAGATTAGTTGTATAGCTAACTTAAGATATTAAAATACTGATTAGAATAACTAGATAATACGTTCCACTCTTAGTGATCGACACTCTACTTACCATTATATTCATACTGACCGGGTACACTGCTCGTTAAAGTGTGTGACATACCGTGGGTATAAAAATTAGAGTATAACAAGCACACGCATCAAGTTTTTGGCGCCGCTGCCGGGGAGTGAATTGTTATTATCTGTTAATTTGATTAGTATTTTAATTAGGTTTTAATTTTTTTAATTCTAACCACTAACTCCGTTGTATATTAGTTAATTTGCATTCATTGTATTATTTGCATATTTTCTGTTTTTGGTGTGTTTAATTTTTGTTTCTTTTTGCTTGTTTTTATTTTTGTTTTTATTTTTTTTCTGTTTTTCTGCATACTGCTATCGTTGTACTGTGCTAATTCAAACGATACGGCGCATCTGTTTTCACAGATACGGCGCATCTGTTTTCACAGATACGGCGTATTGCGTTTAATTTTTATAAAATACAACGCGTTTAATAAATTCGAGTACGGCGCATCTTTCCCCAAGATACGGCGTATTCTGTTTTTAATAAGAAATTTTTCTAAACGATAATGCTGTACGACGCATCTGTTTTTGCAGATACGGCGTATCTATTATTTAAATTAAAAACAGTTTTCGAATTATTAAACAGATACGACGCATCGATTTTTATCGATACGGCGCATCTTCTGAATCAAAAATCTTGTATTTTGAAACGTAACGAAAATACGGCGCATTAACTTTTGTTAATACGACGCATTCAATTTTGATAAATATAATTGATTTTTGATAATTTAACTGATACGGCGCATTCTAGATTCTAAGCGGCGTATCTATTTCCTGAATAATAGTCTGATTAAATTTTATCATAATAAGATACGGCGTATCCAACTTTCTGGATACGGCGCATCGTCTGCAGATATCGCCATTTTTATTCTTTATATTCGTTTCTAAACTCATTAATTTCTCTTCTAGCAAACAGATTCTACTGACGATTTTACCTACGATGACAGGTTTTGCTATGGAAGATATGTCGATGAACGGATATCTTGCTAAGGAACTTATGAAAGATAAGCCCGAATTTTTCTTTAATTCTTCAATCAGTTTGAGGAGGTTACTCAAAGAGAAGGCAAAGATTGAGGAAGAGATCAAGGCTACAATGAAAGAAGAGAGCTCTGCAACCGACTTACGCGCCTTACCTCATAAAGAAAAGGACCCAGATTTCACCATGGTGGAAAACATGGATGCTTATCGTGATGTTGAGATGGGTGACGTGATCGTTGGGAAACCATTTTGTCGGGAGGTCGAAATTAACGCTAAAAGATTTGAATGGAAGATCACCTTTAAAAGTGGAAGCAACGTTATCACTTACATGATGCCTCGTGCTCACCCAAGGTTTAAACATGCCCCAAACAAATTTTGTTACAAATTTACACCATTTCTTTTTGTAGATGAAAATGACGCTGAGAAAGGGATCGAGTATCCGTACCAAAAGATGAAAGGATTCTACAAAGGTGTACTTGAATTGGGGCCGGAATATGTTCGTGACGAAGTAATTCGCAACTACATCGTGCACGGACATGTGGGGATCAATAGATCAAAATAAGGAGCTGAACGTGAGTCTAACTTGAAGACTCTGGAATAAAGACAAGTGCTGACCGGGAGACAACCTGGAAAATTTTTTACTATTCTGTTCTGTGTCGAGTCAGTCAGGCCCACAGAAGATACGGCACATCTCAATCCTTAGATGCGACGCATCTCCTGCACTGGTCATATCTTACTTTGTTTTCTGCATTTTTTTTTTGACTTTAAAACTTTCTGTCAGTATTTTAATGCGGCGCATCCCTGGTTAAGGATGCGACGCATCTTCTATTCTGATTCGTATTTATTCCAGGCTCGATATGACGTATCTTCTGCCATAAGATACGGCGTATCGACTGACCTGATGATTTTAAGTTTAATTTTTTAAGTTTTATTTTTACTAACTACTAATGTATTATGCAAATTTGAACTTTCTTAACTCAGGTGTGTTTAAGTCTTGATGGTATTATAGATTTCTGCATTTCCTGTGGATACATCAAATATGAAGCTTAAACGTTCTCATCCACAAGAAAGATGATTTTTGCTCTTATACAAATGGAGTATCATACCGAGCAAATCTCAGGGGAGTTTTTCTGTTCTAATTCTTTTATTTTCCAGTTTTTAACCTTTGATACAAACAACGAGGACGTTGTTTAACTTAAGTGGGGGGATTGGAGAATTAGA
The DNA here is from genome assembly GCA_021014915.2 of Artemisia tridentata subsp. tridentata. NCBI lineage: Eukaryota > Viridiplantae > Streptophyta > Magnoliopsida > Asterales > Asteraceae > Artemisia > Artemisia tridentata. Next base: position 115,266,357 of record CP139504.1, read on the forward strand.
ACACTTACTTGTCCTAAACTTTTTCAAAATATGCTTAAAATGCGCTTAATATATCAAAATTTAAAATTTTTAGCATGATTTTGTTTAAAGTCTAAATTACATTGCTGCACACATAATATTATTTTCAAAAATTGTGAACTTTTCAAAATTCACAAATCTATGAGTGTGCCGGTGACTTGTAAACTTTAGAACTTGGCTTGTATACTATTCGAGACCACCATAATGAGTATTATTGATATAATTGGAGTGACTTGTCTAAATTGGTAAATTCCTAGGATTACACCCAAATAGCCTTTATATGTTATGTGATATTAACTAATTCTGGTTAGTTAACCCCCGTATAAACCTTTTGTTACTCTCACTTTTAGAGTAAGATACCCCTAGAAAAACACTCAGAGCCATTCCTTTCGTTTCTTACACCTTTGTTATAATGTTTCGTTACACCCTTACACCTTAGCCTACCCTGTAGATTAAAATCCGTGGTTGGTTAATTGCTTTAGGCAAAGTGTGTTTCCTTACATTACCTGTGTTCGCGTGCGTAATTCATTATCTATGGTTAGGTCGGGAAATTGCACAATGCAATTGGAGTGAAAGTAAATATTGTATATCTTTGAGTCTTGTTTTTCGTGTGTTTACTACTTTCACTATTACCGTTATTTCTGAAGTCATGAAGTATGGAAAAATTATCCAGAGTTATCGTTATAGTGATGTGGTGAAATTTTACACATCTATGTTTATGTTTCAAGTTAAAAAAAAAAAAAAAAAAAAAATCGAAAAAATAGAAAAGAAAAAGAAAGAAAAAGTTGGATGTTTGTTTAAACAACTTATGTAAAGTTTTGTATTAAGTGGTCGATATCACCACTAGTTGTTGTATATTATATTTATGGATTGAATGGGAGTTGGCCGTTATGGGAACGCCAACTAAGGTTATTCTTTGATTGAGATCTTGTTGAGTATAATTCGTGTCTACCTAAAGCGTGTGTTTCAAGTGTTAAAGCGTGAGTTATTCAATGATATGAGTCTTATTCATGGGATGGTTGGGATAGCAATTTACCACACTTAGGATTTTAATTTATCTGTTTTGTTTATTTTTCATTTTACACCAATTTATATCCCAAATATTATCCATACCCTATATTATTCTTTATCCAAACCTTTGATTTATTGAGATTAGGGATTTGAGCAATCTTAAGTATCGTAGTCGTGGATTCGGCTATGTATTTATGATTTTGTCGCCCTTTTTGATATAATATTATTGGTAAAGATTACTTGGTCCTATCTTTAGCCTATTCGAGTTAAGGATTTGAGCAATTGCAAGTATCGTGTTCGTGGATTCGATCATGTATTTTTGATTTTGTCGCCTTTTCTGGAATTTGAGATCGATAGAGATTAAGAAGAATTATTAACCCTTAACCTACAAACCCTTTTTACCGCTTTAGACTTGTTATTCCTTGGCTTTAGTGGGGGAGATGCGTATACTTGCCAAGCTTATGATAGAATATTCGTCACGACTGGACAGTTAAACGATTAGATTTGCTTTTATCAAAAATTTTATTTTATTTCTAATTCGTTAAGTGTTTGGTTGTGTGATTATGACAAAACGAATACATGCTTAAATATAAAAATAAATCCTAACATCTTTTAGGATAAATTTTCATAAGAATTATTCTAAGGTTTACTTGGGGACAAGTAAAGTTCAAGTGGGGGGATATTTGATGAACTCAAATAAGTACATTTTATTACCGTCATTTATCCTATTTATTTGACTTGTTTTATTATATTATCTGTGAGAATTGATACATTAATGTTTACTTTTGTAATTCTCAGGTAAAAAACAAGTACTATGTGAAACTTGGCGATTTTGGACTAATTATGGAGCAAAACAAGCAAGAAGTTAAGAGTCTACTGAAATGTACAAGATCAAGACCATTCTGCTCCAGATACGCCGCATCCTACTTATTATATACGGCGCATCACTATCAAGATTTCACAAGTTATAATCCAAGACGGCAAAGGACATGCGCCGCATACAAGAATGGAGTTACGCCGCATCTTCTGGCGGTGTACGAATATTCCTGAATATATTAATCTTGGACCCTACGCGAAGTTAAGTCAATGCGCCGCATATACTTATTCAATGCGCCGCATCTAACCCTCAGAAAGAAACTATAAATACCCCAAAGTCAGACGAATTTACGGGTTCGTACAATATACCAAGTACGAGACAGAAGAAACCCTAGGCTGAATTCAGACGAAGTAGCAGCACAAGACACACCCTAAACGAAGATACAAGAGCTGTAAGAAGGTCCTGCATGTATTCAATTCATTAAGTAGTTTTGTTTTATTGTATTAGTACACTTTAATTCATCAGGATTGATGGGCCGATTCCATGTGACTACGGAAAACCATGGGCACCCCTTAAAATTGCTTTCCCATTAATTAAAGTTTATATGTTGATGTCTTTGGTGACTTTTATTAGTGCATTGATAACCTCTGTGTCTAGCTGAGCATTGATCGGGTCGCCATGCCTCTGTCCTCGCCTATTTATTTTATCGTCTATGCATTCTGATGAACTCAAATAAGTACATTTTATTACTATCATTTATCCTATTAATTTGACTTGTTTTACTATATTATGTATGAGGATTGATACTTAATCGTTTACTTTTGTAATTCTCAGGTAAAAACAAGCATTTGGTGAAACTTAGCTATTTTGGACTAATTAAGGAGCAAAACGTGCATAAAGTGAAAGTCTACTGACATGGACAAGATCAAGTCAATTCTGCTCCAGATGCGTCGCATCTCACTCTCGACATGCGCCGCATCTCTATCAAGATATCACCAGATATGATCCAAGATACAAGAGGACATGCGCCGCATCTAATAAAGAGTTACGCCGCATCTTCTGGCGGTGTACGAATATTCCTGAATATTATAATCTTGGACCCCACGCGAAGTTAAGTACATGCGCCGCATCTGCTTAGTAGATGCGCCGCATCTTCCCTCAGACAGAAACTATAAATACCCCGTAGACCAGACGAATTAAAGAGTTCCAAAACCCTAACACCGAAGACCGAACAGTAGGAACAAAGGACGAATTCAGTCAAGGAGGCAGCACAAGACACACCCAAATCAAAGATACAAGAGCTGTAAGAAGGTGCTGCATGTATTTAATTCATTAAGTAGTTTTGTTTTATTGTGTTAGCAAACTTTAATTCATCAGGATTGGTGGCTTGTGTAATGTGACAACGGAAAGATTGCACTCCCTTTAATACTTGCTTTCCCATCAATTAAAGTTTATATGTTGATGTCTTTGGTTACTACTTATTAGTGCATTGATAACCTCTGTGTTTATTAGTGGCTTGCGGGCATTTGACTGCGGGACATAATGTGGCTCCCACGGTTGTTTCTAAATTGATCACTTAGGAATAACTTTTAGACATAAGTAATCATTAAGGGTTTACTCGCCGATAAGAATAGGACCAACGAGAAAGGATTAACTACATACACTTCATATAAAGCTATCAATAAAACAAGTGACAATCTACTTAATTATAAGGACAGCCCTCTTATTGTCTCGAGTATTTATCTGTGTACGTGTGTGCTACTTGCTGATTCGTGCCTATTGGTTTATTTTATTATATTAATTGCAACAAATCGTGCCAGTCTCTCAGGCTGAAACCCCCTTGCGTTAGGATATTAAAATACTGATTAGAATAACTAGATAATACGTTCCACTCTTAGTGATCGACACTCTACTTACCATTATCTTCATACTGACCGGGTACACTGCTCGTTAGGTGTGTGTGTTATTGATAAGTCGGCTAAATATAAATTTAAAACTTGAGTAGGCATTAAAACTGCTAAACCGCAACGACACACGCAGCACATCAAGTTTTTGGCGCCGTTGCCGGGGAGTGAATTGTTATTATCTGTTAATTTGATTAGTATTTTAATTAGGTTTTTCTTTTTATTAGATTAATTGCATCATTGTACTATTTTGCATATTTGTTGTATTGTGTGTTAATTGTTTTCTTTTATTTTTGTGTGTTTATTTTTGTTTGTGTGTTTAATTTTTGTTTTTATTTTTCGTATTTTTTTGTTCTGCTATCGTTGTACTGTGCTAAATCAAACGATACGGCGCATCTGATCTCTCAGATACGGCGTATTGCGTTTAATTTTTTTAAAAATACAACGCGTTTAATTAATTCGATACGACGCATCTTTTCCCCAAGATACGGCGTATCTGTTTTTAATAAGAAAATTTTTCTAAGCGATAAAGTAATACGACGCATCTGCTTTTGCAGATACGGCGTATCTGTTTTTGATAAAAATTTTTCTAAACATTCACGCCATACGACGCATCTGCTTTAGCAGATACGGCGTATCTATTATTTTGATTAAAAACAGTTTGCGTATTATTAAACAGATACGGCGTATCGATCTCTGTCGATACGGCGCATCTTACTGAATCAAAAATCTTTTATTTTTAAACGTAACGAAAATACGGCGCATTAACTTTCGTTAATACGACGCATTTAATTTTAATTAGATAAGCTGATTTTTGATTGATTAATTCGATACGGCGCATTCTTAAATTCTAAAGCGGCGTATCTATTTTCTGAATAAGTCTGATTAAATTTTAACGATTATAAGATACGGCGTATCCAACTTTTTGGATACGGCGCATCATCTGCAGATATCAGCTATTTTTATTCTTATATCCGTTTCTATATTCATTAAATTCTCTTCTAGCGAACAAATCCTACTGATGATTTTACCTTGGATGACAGATTTTGCTATGGAAGACACGTCAGTTAACGGATATCTTGCTAAGGAATGCTTGTTTTCGGATTCATTCAACGTACTCATGATCAATGCAGATTTATTCTCTTGGGAGACTCCTCTTGAAGCTGCTTTTAAGGAATTCATGCGTTTATGCAACATTGACAAAGAGGTGTTCTCTTATGATGTGTTTGTGAGGTATACTGGAGAAGAATTGTCGCTCTTATGGCCTAGCATTGAAGCCGAAGGATTGAACTGGACTACTATCGAAGAAGATGATGGGAAATTCTATCTTGCATACATGGATTCAAGCAACGAAAGCTGTGGTGGAGGCAATACCCAAAACTCTTACATGCCATATTCCGAGGAGTACTGGGGATTAAATGAGAAATATCAGGATAATGACATGAATTATGCTTTGGCGGAGTTACTATTTCATGGCAGGTTGGTAAGATTGATAGACCTCTCCCTCAATGATTGGTTAGAACTCAAATATGGTAGTCCGGAATTTGCCCCTACAAACGAAGTCAAGGAGATTATGACTTCATGGTTGACTCGGAGTTTTAAGAAGCAATTTAACGAGTTCATGGAGATAAAAAAGAATATGATTGGAAAGGTTTGCTTTGACGTTAACCATGACCCTAACGATGTTGATTTTTCAGAATGGTTGGCTAGTAAGTTTAATAACCATAAGAGCATGGATCGAGCTACTAAGGATGCATTATGGGTATATTGGATGAGAGGAGATGATGAAGAAGTAGAAAGCGATTATGGGTCGTCACTTCATGATTCAACAATCAATGAGGGGATTGAAGAACTTTTCAGAATTGACATTGATGTGTTCGATTATGAGACACCCCTGTGCAAGCAGTTCAAGGAATTTAACTACCTTCTTCAAGTCGATGATGATGTGCTTACTGGAGATCTACCAGGATTTAAGACTTATGACGATTTCAAAAACACCTGGTACTATGAATGGAATGACCAAGTACCATGGGTTTGGGATAAACCGTGGGAATTTGAGCACATTAATCACACCTGTACACCCTTCGTTTTCAAGGACGGGAGTAGTGTTTGGCCGACCTGTGATTATAAAAGTGACGGAACCTGTAATGGGGGAAGTATAATTGGGATGAAACGGGTTGGAAACGATGTAACCTTTGAAGATTATGAGTGGTACGATAATATTGAAGACTGCCCACAAAAGGCGGAGGCTTTACAAGAAAAGGGCAGAATTGAACGCTTGAAAGGACTTAAGGGGACATCGGATACTACTTTCTGGGAATGGGTGCATAAACAGTTTGATGATTTCACGAAGCTTAGTCGACGGTTACAATATGATTTGGAAAGAGAATGGGAGGCTATTCAAGACAATAAGTCATTAATTGAAGAACTAGATGATTATTTGATTAAGGATCCTTATTTTAAGTTTGTTGATAAAGACGAGGAAGAATTCACCAAAAGAAAGTGTCGACTACTTGGGATTCCTTACAATGAGCCACCCATGATTATTTCTGAAAAATTTAAAATCATCAAATATTCTTTGAGTCCTAATGAAGAATATACTGCGGTGAAGACAGAGAGTTATACTAGACTAAGTCGAACGGAAGAAAACGTCGCAGAGATATACGGGAAAATCTTTCGGATGAAGGACGAAGGATGGACCGTGACAAGGACTTATTGCTGAGCTGAACGTGAGTCTAACTTGAAGACTCTGGAATAAAGACAAGTGCTTACCGGGAGACAACCCGGATTTATCTTTTATTATTCTGTTTTCTGTGTCGAGTCAGTCCAGGCCGCACGAAGATACGGCGCATCTCAATTCTGAGATGCGACGCATCCTCTGCAATGGTCATATCTTATTTTATTTTTCTGCATTTTTATTTTCGACTTTAAAACTATTTATCAGTTTATTTTAATGCGGCGCATCCCTGGTTAAGGATGCGGCGCATCTTTATTCTGATCCGTATTATTCCAGGCTCGATACGGCGTATCTTCTTCAATAAGATACGGCGCATCGACTGACCTGATGATTTTCAGTTTTAATTTTTAAGTTTTATTTTTCCTAACTACTAATGTATTATGCAAGTTTGAACCTTTCTTATCTTAGGTGTGTTTTAAAGTGTTGGTGGTATTATAGTTTCCTGGATTTCCTGTGGATACATCAAGTATGAAGCTTTAACGTTCTAATCCACAAGAAAGATGATTTTTGCTTTTATACTAATGGAGGATCATACCGAGCAAATCTCAGGGGAGTTTTTCCGTTCTAATTCTTTTATTTTCCAGTTTTTAACCTTTTATACAAACAACGAGGACGTTGTTTAACTTAAGTGGGGGGATTGGAGAATTAGAACACTTAACAATTACTTGTCCTAAACTTTTTCAAAAATTATGCTTAAAATGTGCTTAATATATCTAACTTAAATTTTTTTTAGCATGTTTTTGTTTAAGATCTAAGTTACATAACTGCACACATGACGTTATTTTCAAAAATTGTGATTTTTCAAAATTCACAAATCTATGAGTGTGCCGGTGACTTGTAAACTTTAGAACTTGGCTTGTATACTATTCGAGACCACCATAATGAGTATTATTTATATAATTGGAATGACTTGTCTAAATTGGTAAAATTATAGGATTACACCAAATAGCCTTTATATGTTATGTGTTATTAGCTAACTACACTGGTTAGTTAACCCCCGTATAAACCCTTTTGTTACTCTCACTTTTAGAGTAAGATACCCCTAGAAAAACACTCAGAGCCATTCCTTTCGTTTCTTACACCTATGTTTAAAATGTTTCGTTACACCCTTACACCTTAGCCTACCCTGTAGATTAGAATCCGTGGTTGGTTAATTGCTATAGGCAGAGTGTGTTTCCTTACATTACCTGTGTTCGTGTGCGTAATTCATTATCTATGGTTAGGTCGGGAAATTGCACAATGCAAATTGGAGTGAAAGTAAATATTGTATATCTTTGAGTTTATTTTTCGTGTGTTTACTACTTTCACTATTACCATTATTTCTGAAGTATGAAAAGTATGAACAAAAATTATCCGGAAAGAAAGTTGTAGTGATGTGGTGAAATTTTACACATCTATGTTTATGTTTAAAGTTTAAAAAAAAAAAAAAAAAAAAAAAAAAAAAAAAAAAAAAAAAAAAAAAAAAAAAAATCGAAAAAATAAGAAAAGAAAAAGAAAAAGAAAGAAAAGTTGGATGTTTGTTTTAACCAACTTATGTAAAGTTATGTAAGTGGTCGATATCACCACTATTTGTTGTATTATATCTATGGATTGAATGGGAATTGGCAGTTATGGGAACGCCAGTTAAGGTTTATTCTTTGATTAAGATTTTTGTTGAGTATAATTCGTGTCTACCTAAAGCGTGTGTTTCAAGTGTTAAAGCGTGAGTTATTCGATGATATGAGTCTTATTCATGGGATGATTGGGATAGTGATTAACCACACTTAGGATTTTAATTTATTTGTTTTGTTTATTTTTATTTTTACACCAATTTATATCCCAAATGTTATCCATGCCCTTTATTATTCTTTATCCAACCGAACCTTTGATTTATTGAGATTAGGGATTTGAGCAATCTTAAGTATCGTAGTCGTGGATTCGGCTATGTATTTATGATTTTGTCGCCCTTTTTGATATATTATTATTGGTGAAGTTTGGACCTATCTTTAGCCTATTCGAGTTAAGGATTTGAGCAATTGCAAGTATCGTGTTCGTGGATTCGATCATGTATTTGTGATTTTGTCGCCTTTTCTGGAATTTGAGATCGATAGTGATTAAGAATAATTAACCCTTAAGCCTAAAAACCCTTTTTACCGCTTTAGACTTGTTATTCCTTAGCTTTAGTGGTGGAGATGTGTATACTTGCCAAGCTTATGATAGAATATTCGTCGCGACTGGACAGTTAAACGATTAGATTTGATTTTATCGACTTATTTTATTTTACCTCTAATTCGTTAAGTGTTTAGTTGTGTGATTATGAATTAAACGAATACATGCTTAAATATAAAAATAAATCCTAACATCTTTTAGGATACATTTTCATAAAAGAAATTCTAAGGTTTACTTGGGGACAAGTAAAGTTCAAGTGGGGGGATATTTGATGAACTCAAATAAGTACATTTTATTACTATCATTTATCCTATTAATTTGACTTGTTTTACTATATTATGTATGAGGATTGATACTTAATCGTTTACTTTTGTAATTCTCAGGTAAAAACAAGCATTTGGTGAAACTTAGCTATTTTGGACTAATTAAGGAGCAAAACGTGCATAAAGTGAAAGTCTACTGACATGGACAAGATCAAGTCAATTCTGCTCCAGATGCGCCGCATCTCACTCTCGACATGCGCCGCATCTCTATCAAGATATCACCAGATACGATCCAAGATACAAGAGGACATGCGCCGCATCTAATAAAGAGTTACGCCGCATCTTCTGGCGGTGTACGAATATTCCTGAATATTATAATCTTGGACCCCACGCGAAGTTAAGTACATGCGCCGCATCTGCTTAGTAGATGCGCCGCATCTTCCCTCAGACAGAAACTATAAATACCCCGTAGACCAGACGAATTAAAGAGTTCCAAAACCCTAACACCGAAGACCGAACAGTAGGAACAAAGGACGAATTCAGTCAAGGAGGCAGCACAAGACACACCCAAATCAAAGATACAAGAGTTGTAAGAAGGTGCTGCATGTATTTAATTCATTAAGTAGTTTTGTTTTATTGTGTTAGCAAACTTTAATTCATCAGGATTGGTGGCTTGTGTAATGTGACAACGGAAAGATTGCACTCCCTTTAATACTTGCTTTCCCATCAATTAAAGTTTATATGTTGATGTCTTTGGTTACTACTTATTAGTGCATTGATAACCTCTGTGTTTATTAGTGGCTTGCGGGCATTTGACTGCGGGACATAATGTGGCTCCCACGGTTGTTTCTAAATTGATCACTTAGGAATAACTTTTAGACATAAGTAATCATTAAGGGTTTACTCGCCGATAAGAATAGGACCAACGAGAAAGGATTAACTACATACACTTCATATAAAGCTATCAATAAAACAAGTGACAATCTACTTAATTATAAGGACAGCCCTCTTATTGTCTCGAGTATTTATCTGTGTACGTGTGTGCTACTTGCTGATTCGTGCCTATTGGTTTATTTTATTATATTAATTGCAACAAATCGTGCCAGTCTCTCAGGCTGAAACCCCCTTGCGTTAGGATATTAAAATACTGATTAGAATAACTAGATAATACGTTCCACTCTTAGTGATCGACACTCTACTTACCATTATCTTCATACTGACCGGGTACACTGCTCGTTAGGTGTGTGTGTTATTGATAAGTCGGCTAAATATAAATTTAAAACTTGAGTAGGCATTAAAACTGCTAAACCGCAACGACACACGCAGCACATCACATTCTATCGTCTGTAGAAAAGTAGGAAGAAAGGGTAAGTAGGATAGACATAAGTAATCATTAAGGGTTTACTCACCGTTAAGATTAGAGCTAACGAGAAAGGGTTAATTACATACACTTCATATAAAACTAGCAATAAAACAAGTGACAAGCTACTTAACTATCAGGACATGTCTTCTTATTGTCTCAAGTATCTATCTGTGTACGTGTGTGCTAATCGCTGATTCGTGCCTATTAGTTTAGTTTATATTCAATCATAACCAAACCGTGCCAGTCTCTCAGGCTGAAACCCCCTTGCGTTAGATTAGTTGTATAGCTAACTTAAGATATTAAAATACTGATTAGAATAACTAGATAGTACGTTCCACTCTTAGTGATCGACACTCTACTTACCATTATATTCATACTGACCGGGTACACTGCTCGTTAAAGTGTGTGTTATTGATAAGTCGGCTAAATATAAATTTAAAACTTGAATACTGATAAAACCACAACGACATACCGTGGGTATAAAAATTAGAGCATAACAAGCACACGCATCATGTTGCCTTTGTTGGTTTTGGTTATTCGGCACCTTTAGTAATTGCCAATGTTGACCCCAAGAAGGTAACACTAAAAGATGTTTTAAATTTATTAGCATGAAGGTTCTAATTAACATAGTTGTAATGATATTGTATTTTATTTGTTGTTTTCAGGTAGAGTGTGAGAGATATGTTGAACTTGACCAGTTCCTTAGAAACCCAACTCCGATATACCTTGACTGCTATCCGAAGGGGTGGCAAGTACAACTGAACTTCTTTCAAGAACTACTTCCGCATTTATACAAGAGGGGTACTAATCCAGGACCAGCCGTTAAAATTGGTTGGCTGTCCGACGATGTAAGTTTATTTTTACATATTTGAAAAGGTTTAGATTATTTTATTTTCAATAACGTAAAATGATTCAATATAATCTTATAAATCAGCAAATGAATTGTTGGGTGGAGTTACTAATAAGAGATAGGCCACCTCAAGCGGAATGGACTCTTTCGAAGGCATGGACAGCATCGATTTACTCCTCCGACAATGGTCATGTATCCATGCTTTCGACTGAGCGTACAATTAGGGGAACATTAGATGGTACCACGCCTCCGTACTCCTCATGGGATGATGTCACCTGGGTAAGTAACTGTCTTTCCACGTATATTAGCTATGTATAAAACTACTCACTACTAATTTATGTAATTGTGTATATTTATATAAATTTTCAATGTAGGTGTTGATGCCGATGAATGCTGGAGGGAATCATTGGGTGACTGCAATTATGGACCTAAGGGATTCCACTCTGTTGGTTCTCGACTCCATGCATAGTAGTGATCGTTGTGAAGCTCTAAGAGAATATGTACGAGGATGGACTGCAACTCTCAACACTTGTTTAGAAGAGCTGGGACATTTTAAAAGAACAAAACGGCCACACTACAATTTTGCTTTTTTCTACAACACCCAGAGTTATCTGGTCCCGCAACAAGGAAATTTCTCAGATTGTGGAGTCATCACTTGTTGGCTCATACATCAGTATGTTACGGGTAGGTTTCCACCAAAATGGAATCCTTATGATGTGGTAGGCTTTTTCCGAAGTGTTAGGTATATCATGGCCATGATGTTTTACGCATGTCGTTGTGAGGATACTAGTATGTGTGGCTATGGTTAACTAAGAACATTCTTGAAGTTGTATATATTTTATTTTACCATTCATTTTTATTGAAGTTGTATATATTTGAAGTTGCATTTATTATACTAATATTGTAGAAGGACAAAAAAGTGTTGGAATGTAGACCCAATTCAACTCGAGGTGAAACATAATCGAAATCAACCCATTAACAAGTACATAGGTCCAAATTGCCACTTAAAAAAGTAAATAACAATTGCTCAAAGAAAATAAAAAAAATAAAACATAACTACATACCAAACGACCTCCAACAAGATCATAGTGACCATAGTGTGGCATATTGTAGCAAATATGACACATAATTAATAATAGAAACGAGGCTTCCATATCGCTTTATGATGTTCATCTGCTTTAGCATCCTCATTCTCAAAGTGTTCTTGTTCCGCCCATTCAACCATTTGATCAAAAGTGTAATCTGATTGTGCCATGTTCTTTTTTCCATCTTCGTTGTCACTTGTGTAGTCTGTTATCACATGATCCATCATTTCAGCCAAGGTAGCATTTGGGCATATATGTTTTGCAATAATAAAATCGACACCGCCATGGTCAATGTAAATCTCCAACTGGCCTTGTGCTGCTGAAATATCAAACATCACATGCATATAATAATTATTTCTTAGTTTGACGGTGATTGAAAACCCAGTGTGTGGTACTTCATAATAAAGAGCATGAATCTTCCTATCAACAATGTTAAACAAATATTGCTTCAGCTCTTCCAACTTCATTCTTGGAATATTGATGTTCATCTTCCAACCGTTTACATACTTCGGTTTTACGTCATTGCAAACCAATTGACCATTATTGTGAACAAGAAAATTGAAAACGGTTTGTGTATACGGTTTAGTAGTGTTAATACAAATATCGTCCTAAAAACGTTATTTATATTTTACGATCTTTACTTAGTTTTGTTAATGACAATTACAAAGTATATCCTTTAGCAAATTATAAATGCTAGCTAAAGTCTCTTTAAAACACATTTTACATTTCACAAGTTTACTTAAAATTACATTTTACACATCTACTAGTTTATTTCCTTAAAAGGAAACTTTATTTTTAAAATGATACAATGACATCATGGCATGCATCATACATAATATATTGGCTAGATCTTCAAGCAAGATAGTTGACTTTGGAAGATTTTGATATGACATGACAATGGTGTGGAGGATACAGCTGGATTTGGAAAGATTTCCAAAACTATTAGCTGTCAAGTTGGCGGATCCAATCGACACAAAGGACGGATCCCTTTTATGGGATCCGCCGGATCCGCCGGCTGTTCATCAGCTTGCTTATAAATAGCAAGCTGATCATTTGGACACACCATCACTCATAGAGCCTAACATTCATACTCATTCATTTACATATCATCTAACATTTATCATTCATTCATTTCATTGATCTTTCCTTTTGTAGCAAGGGAGATTAAGCTTCAAGGTTCATCACAGACGTGTAAACCTTTAGCATAGTTACTGTGTGATATAGTTGTAGTTCACACATCATTTGTATCATTTATCTAAGTGAGTGTGGTTAGTGTTTTAGTCCTCAAAACACAAAGAGTGTAGGGAGTGGTTGTACCCTTGTGAAAGAACCAAACGGGAGTGATTGTACCCTTGTGAAAGAACCAAACGGGAGTGGTTGTACCCTTGTAAAGAACTCGACATCTAGCTTAGTGTCGGTAATCGTATAGGCGACGTAAGGTTGGTTCTACCTTGTAATAGAACCCGGTGTTTAGCTTAGTACCGGAAAAGGAAGTAAGCAACGTGTAAAGGTTTTCTCCACCTAGAAGAGAGTTAGTTTCTTAGTGAAGGATAACTCTCGAGTTAAAGGCTCGGGGAAGTGGAGTAGGGCAAGGAAAAGAGTCCTTGTAGCCGAACCACTATAAACATTCGTGTTATGTGGTTTGATCATTCCTCTCTTTTCTTTTCAGATATATTGCTTGATTATCTTTATGTGCATAAGTTTAATTGAATTCACATAACTTACAAAATGGTTTAAATTAACTTTAAACGGTAAAACTATTCAACCCCCCCTTCTAGTTTTCCACAATTGGCATCAAGAGCCACGTTACTTAAGATTTTTAAAATATACGGTATTTTAAAACTTAAAACGATCCATGGATTTTGAAAACTTTAAAGAAGAAAAATCTATGCAAGAACCGCCACTATTTAAACAAGATAATTTTACATTTTGGGAAAACCGTTTTGGGATCTATGTGAAATCAAAGAATCATAGGGAGTACTCTAAATGCAGGAATTCTAGTCACTTGATAGAGGAATGTTCAAAGCCTTCAAAGAACAAATCCCAAAAAGCACCCATTAGTAGAACTTGGAATGAAAGTGAAAAAGATGACGACAAGCCAATAAACAACGAGGTTGCTCTTATGGCTAATGAGGTAAAATCTGATTCATACTCTTTCATTAATGATAACATGTTAGATATATAATATAATAAATTCTATAAAATCATTCCTAAAATCATAAGCAATAATAAGATCTTAAAAACCAGAAAGGAAATTTTAGAAAATGAAATTCGTCAGTTAAAAGAAAAAGTAATAAAATTAGAAAAGGACAAAAGTATTAGAACATGTGTATCATCTCAGAAACTAAAACACGAAATAGAAACGATAAAACTTACACAGAAAGATTTTATCAAACACAACAAACTTAAGAGATTTGAGAAGCACCTAAACTATGTAGATGACGTACTGAGGTTACTAAAAATACCTCATGGTAGGTTTAAACCAGATTATATGAAAAATGGTTGCTTAAGTGATTTTCAGAATCAAACGACAAAAGAAAATAAAACTACTGAATCAGTGACCCACGGATCCCACGGATCCAAACATTTGGATCCGCGTGGTATAACCAAAGGATCCGTAGGTGAAAGTCAATACTTAAAAAGTACTAAACCTGTTAAGATATCTAGAGAGCCTAACACTAATACAATTAGAAGAAAAGATAAGAATGAAGTTAAAACGACAGTAGACACTTCATTATGTAAAGGAACAATGTTTAGTGAACAAATTCCATTTGATTACCTCCAAGATATTAGTGAACCTTGGTAATATTGTGATTAACCCAAAAAGACACATGAGATATTGGGGACCAAATACTTGAGCTTTCATTTGGTACGTTTGAAAGATTGGATTATGGATTAATGGAACTTCAAGATACATTGCTGAAAACAAATGTATCTTCTTAATCCACAAAGTGTTCAACGGAGGTTACATAGCATTCTTAGAAACAGTCACTGTAAAAAGGTACGATTCCTCTTGACTCCTCATGATGATTGCTCTCATAGATAATTCAGATTCATACTCACTAAGTATAAGTTATTAGATACCATGATTAGTATCATATCCTTTGTGATAATAGAAATATAGTATTTAAAAGTTAGCATAATAAGTAGGAAAAGAAACTTAAACCTCTATGACATAATACACCTAAAGACAAGTAGTGTCTTATCTTCTTGGATTATATCTCAACAATATAGCATCAACTCTTAGGTAATAGTTCAAAGAACCTGTTAGGATTCTAACCAAGTTGAAATATAACCAACACCTTTGTGAGTAATTAGATATGTTATCACTTCCATGAATATTCTAAATTAAGTTCTGACTTAAGTCTAGGATTCCTCAAAATACTTAGAAAGAAGTTAATCTATCTTAGGATAATCTCAAAAAGGTGCATTTCTCAGGAATTCATGAAAAAGTAAGGTTTACATCATTCTCAAAAGTCAAGGAGTTGTTGAACTCAACATTCAACAAAAGTCCTCCTCCTCCTAAGACATCATCTTTGGTAGATGATGACTTTTGAAAAACACACACGTTCTCTGAAACCAGACTCACCAAGGATAAAGTTAGTAAATTCATAAGATGACCCTAAACACAGAGATGCATTAGATAGAATACTCTATCCCATAGCTAGTACTCCAAATATTATATAGTCTACACTTTCAAGATGATTCCAACTTGAAACCATCAAACAACTTAGGAGACATTTATGATATCCCAAAGGATCAGGTGTAGAAACCACAATTATCTCTATAATTAGAGATATAGGAATAATTCAAACAAAATGTGTACTAATGTGAGACATTGTATCACATCATGATTTACTAAGAAACAAACGGTCTTTGCTACTTTAAGGCAAAGTGTGAAGAAAACTCTCGTGGTCTATGATATTGACCTCTATAACCTTCTCCTGTGTTGCAACAACATTGTAACCATTCATCCCAGCAAAAGTTTTTGCTTTCCATCATCATTCCCGTATTAAACAATGCTTAGATAATTAAATATCTCGAGTTGAGAAAGTTTCTTAAAAGATAACATTGATAATCCTCTCACAAATACCTCAAGATAGAACCTTACTTCTATCTATGGTTTATAGAAACCTAGAAAGTAGTTAAAACATTTGTTTGAATCCTAGTTCAACCAAAAATGGAAATAAGCAAACACATGTTCTGATCCTGCGGATCCTTTCGATAACAAGGGCAGAACCCTTGTTTGGGATCCGCTGGATCCGTGGCTTGCTGAGACAAATTCTCAAATAAACAAACACTCCTTATTGCTCAGTACACTAATTAAAACACACAAAACCTACTGATTGTAGACCCTCATCACTCTAAACTCAAAAATTAGACCACTCTCCTCAATTAACTCGTGCTTAATTGATCTAACTGTAAGTATTCTAATTCATTCTAATTCCATATCAATGTCTAGGATTCCTAATTAGTTACATCAAATCAAAAATTGGAATCATGCATTTTCAGAAATCATGAAGCATTTCAAAAATACATAAAATCATTTTTCTTGATTAAACATCATAATAATCATCAAACACTCCATTGAAATACTTCTCAAAAACACCTCTCAATCATTGTTCATACAAAATCAAAAAGGTTGTGTTTTAAAAACATCATAATGTTTAAATGTACTTTTGGATACATTTAAAACAAAAGCATTTAAGTTATCTCACAAAAACTTGCTTCAAAAGAAGTCGAGATAAACGCATTTTCACATTACACTCATTTAGATACACACTAGAAATACAACTTGGATAGTTCTTACTAAAATTATAACATTCATGTCTAGGTGAATCATGCCTCCCGCAACTAACTATGATCACAAAAAGACTACCAAGTATCTACCCAAACATCATCAAACCAAAGGTCTCACAGATGCTCAGGTTAAAATTTTCAAAGCACTAGAAAACCGTTATGTTCATGAAGGTAGAACTATAGACTCATCATTCTTAGAAGAAACTAACATGTTAGATATATAATATAATAAATTCTATAAAATCATTCCTAAAATCATAAGCAATAATAAGATCTTAAAAACCAGAAAGGAAATTTTAGAAAATGAAATTCGTCGGTTAAAAGAAAAAGTTATAAGATTAGAAAAGGACAAAAGTATTAGAAGATGTGCATCATGTCAGAAACTAAAACACGAAATAGAAATGATAAAACTTACACAGAAAGATTTTATCAAACACAACAAACTTAAGAGATTTGAGAAGCACCTAAACTATGTAGATGACGTACTGAGGTTACTAAAAATACCTCATGGTAGTTTCAAACCAGATTATATGAAATATGGTAGCTTAAGTGATTTTCAGAATCAAACGACAAAAGAAAATAAAACTACTGAATCAGTGACCCACGGATCCCACGGATCCAAACATTTGGATCCGCGTGGTATAACCAAAGGATCCGTAGGTGAAAGTCAATACTTAAAAAGTACTAAACCTGTTAAGATATCTAGAGAGCCTAACACTAATACAATTAGAAGAAAAGATAAGAATGAAGTTAAAACGAAAGTAGACACTTCATTATGTAAAGGAACAATGTTTAGTGAACAAATTCCATTTGATTACCTCCAAGATATTAGTGAACCTTGGTAATATTGTGATTAACCCAAAAAGACCCATGAGATATTGGGGACCAAATACTTGAGCTTTCATTTGGTACGTTTGAAAGAATGGATTATTGATTAATGGAACTTCAAGATACATTGCTGAAAACAAATGTATCTTCTTAATCCACAAAGTGTTCAACGGAGGTTACATAGCATTCTTAGAAACAATCACTGTAAAAAGGTACGATTCCTCTTGACTCGTCATGATGATTGCTCTCATAGATAATTCAGATTCATACTCACTAAGTATAAGTTATTAGGTACCATGATTAGTATCATATCCTTTGTGATAATAGAAATATAGTATTTAAAAGTTAGCATAATAAGTAGGAAAAGAAACTTAAACCTCTATGACATAATACACCTAAAGACAAGTAGTGTCTTATCTTCTTGGATTATATCTCAACAATATAGCATCAACTCTTAGGTAATAGTTCAAAGAACCTGTTAGGATTCTAACCAAGTTGAAATATAACCAACACCTTTGTGAGTAATTAGATATGTTATCACTTCCATGAATATTCTAAATTAAGTTCTGACTTAAATCTAGGATTCCTCAAAATACTTAGAAATAAATAGTTTGTTCAATTCAGTTCAAAACTCGAGCTTCATTTAATGGCTTCTAATCACATTAGATTAGGACCCGAGCTTCAAAGAAAGGAAAGTGCCTCGTCAAAAATTTCGAGCACTTATCCTAAAAATCAATGGTTTGTAAGTATTTCAGCTTACGACCTGAGCTTCAACGTTTTGGCTTATGCACACATAACAGTGCATAACCTGTGTTTCAAAGAAAGGACACTGTTGTACAATTTAATGCAACAATCCTAAAAAAGAAAAGAAGTTTTCACGCTAAGTTTATCAAATCAAACTTCTTAATCTTAAGCAAAATTTTAATCAAAATTTCTCAAAAGGTTTTTCAAAACTTTTCAAAAATTTTGCTTAAGATTTTCAACTCGCTACTCCCCACTTGCTCCAAAGTTTTCAAAAATGTTACATCCAATGCAAGTTTTGAGGGGGAGTATTCTAGAAACAATTTTGTTCCAAAAAGTTCATGCATATCAGTTTCTCCCTATTAGCTTTCTAAAAACAATGATTTTAATCAAACGGTATCAAAAATACCATTGAAATGCTATTTTTGAGGGGGAGAAATGTGATTAAAATGTGATCGTGAGTCGAGCTCTACAAAAAGACTCAGAAAATACCATCGAATTGACGAAGCTTAAATGTCAGTAATCGAAAAGACTAGTCCAGGACGGGTAATAATTTCAAGCTGGTTTACCAGTGATGTAAGCGTGTCTCGCAAAGGACTTGTCTGAGTAGAATGTACCAATTCGAGAGATGATCATTGAATATGACCGGGACGGGTAATAATTTCAAGCTAGTCTAACCAGTGATGTAAGCGTGTCTCGCGAAGGTCATGTTCATTGAAAATTGATCATTTCAAAATGTGCGAACTCTACCCAACATGTGCAATTTATTTCAAAAATGCATGAGCACATGTGAAGGGGGAGTATTTCATAAAATGCAAAACTCTTGAAGTGTTAACCAAAAATATGTCTTATACATAAACGCTTTGAGAGATTTTTACAAAAGGTTTTATGGCATGTGATCAACAAATCTAGGATAATCATGGAGTAATAAGGTGATTATGGTTAGGTGATGAAGCGAAAAGTGTACCGCTTTTAGGGGGTCATTTAAGCCCTAATCCGCGATTATATGATCAAATATTGCCCTAAATCGTTTCTTTTCTCAATTTAGGTACTTGGGACGTGATTTCTGAAATATGAAGCATTTTGGAGCTTTTTGGACGTTTTTATGCTCAAGAATGAAGAAAACAAAAAGACCAAGGAAAGTCAGGATTTTACACCTGACGGCGTCAGGCTTTGGATGCTGACGCCGTCACTTGAAGATGAAAGTGGTGGAATTATACACGTGACGCGCCAGAAAGTTTTACATAGGAAGTCTGACGGCGTCACGTGTTAATGGATGTAGGCCGTCAAGTGTTAAGTTAAAGAGAGACGGGCCAGAGGATTTTTGAAGGTGACGGCGTCAGGATCATAGACCTGACGACGTCAGATGATATAGAGTGACGACGTCAAAATGACAACTTGCACAAGAAGAAAAGTCGTCACAAGTTAATCAAACCAATCATAACTTACGCGCGGAGTAGCTGTCACTGTTTTGGCCATAAAATCTTCATACGAACTCGGATTTAGGTGATTCAAGAGGCCACGGAATCGGGACGAAAAGATCTACAATTTGGTGAAAAAGGGGAGCTGATGCCGTCACTTGTAAAGGCTGACGCTGTCAGATCGATGCGGACAGGAAATCAGTTATAAATACAACATCACAACTTCACTTTTTGTAAGCCCTAAACCCTAAGTCCGATTCTAGGGTTTAGGTAGGTGTTTTTCCAGCAACTTAGAGGGTTTCAATCACTTCATAAACATCAAATATTGGTTTGTTGATTCTAACTTAATTATGTCTTTCATTATTATGGTTGTTTGCCCTTCATTGATCATGCTTTGCTAATTCACCTTGTGTCTACTTATGATTGTGTGAAACTTGTATATAATTAATTAGATCTTATTGATTCCTTGTTGATGTATGTGTCTATCGTCATCAATAAAGGTGTGATACTTCAATAGATCTTATTGGTTTAGCTTATAATTCTTGTTTCCTATTGTCTCTTGTTTGATTGGGTGATATCGATGTTAGGCTTAAGAAAACTGGCTAACCTCCTATACGGTAACTTGCTTGAACGTCTTAAGAAACATGAACCAATGCGTACTAAGGTTATTATGGTTGTATTTAATGCATGAGCGAATTCTAGTGATCCCATGTTAGGAGCTTCTTAGCCGGCTCGACATAGGAGTGAAGTAGGAGCTTATAGAGTTGGGGAAGTACGTACGCCACCCCACGATTGGTATTAAGGAATATAACCCGTCAATTAAAACAAGGTGTGACAATTCAATAGGTAGAATTGGATAGCTAGCAAGGAGTAACATATCATAGGTAGACATGCTTTACTTCCCTTGTAGAACCCTAGTTTACTTTCCTGCACATTAGTTTAATTAGTAGCTTTTGGGTTAGTTGATTAGCAACTAATTCCGCCCACTCCTTCAAACCAGAGATTTTACTTGCTTTTCATAAAATATAAAAATACAAAAAAGAATCATCCCTCACCTCTAGACCTAGTAGATAAATTTCAATCCTAACGAACACTATTCTTTGAGTTGAACGATCAATCCCCCGGTACTTGCCACTTCACTATACTACATCGGTCAGGTACACTGCCTGGTGGGGATTGCAAGCCTCTTGAGATCCCTTGAGAGGTAAAACCTGTTGTAAGGTTACAAAACCACGCATCATGTTTTTGGCGCCGCAGCCCGGGGAGTAGTTATTGCTTAGGTTGAAATTTATTTTTATTCGGTCTACTCATTAGATTCCTATCTAGTGAGATTTTTATTTTCTTTTTATTAGCTTTCTAGTAGTATATCTTTTCTTTGTGTCTTTGTTCATAAAAACCTTTCCATTGACTCTTCCGTTCACCATTATGGAGTACGCGAATCCACCATACTACCGACCACGAAATCCATTTGCCCCTAATGACATCTTGATGTTCAACCAATATCGAGATGAACCCATATATGATGCATGGACTCGTTTTAAAAACTTACTCCGAATAGTCCCTCATCATAGCTTCGATTTAGCATCCCTAACCCAAATCTTTTTCGATCGTGTCGACCGATATGACCAAATGTGCATTAACGATTTTGCCAATAGGGACTTTAGGGAATTAAATGCCGAAGAAGCATGGGATACCATAGAAGATTGTGCCCAATATTATTATAGAGTAGACAACCCAACAAACGTTAGTACAAGTCAATTGACCACAAATTTCAACGATTATGAAACAAGTTTGTTTGGGGATGAGGGTAGAGTTGAGCCACCTAGTTGCATGTCATGGTTAGGCACTACCATAATACAGGATGAACACATAGGTGATCTTGACACAAGGAATGATGAGGTAAGTAACATATGCCCGCTAAATACCCCACAAGTCCTACCATCATTTGAGGCACACACACCGCCCGTGACTTACCCGGAAGAAGTAGTAGTGACTTTAGGAATCACAATGGAGGTAGAACCCTTGGACCAAGCACAACTAGAGGATATAGGTTTGAACATTTTTAGTGATGACCTTACTCTTAGTTCTAGGGAATTTCCTAGTGTTGATGAACCGGAACCTCAACTTTTACACAACTTTCCATCCTTAGATTTACATCTAGGAGACAAAAGAGGAACCGACCCACCCATCAACCCTTATTATCCGGGTAGTTTTAGGATGAAGGAAGCCATTCACTCACCCCCTTCACCTCACGTGGCATATTTCCACCCTAAGGGTGTGTATCGCTACTTTCACCCGCACTTAATCCTAAGTGTAGGGAAAACCTCCCCTATTTCCGTTAAATAAGGGTAGAGTCAGGCTCGTGACTCGAACAAAAATAAGCGCTTCTTGGGAGGCAACCCATGTTTTTAATTGTTTGATGTTTTTATTTTATTTATTTGTTTGTGTCATATATGCTTAATCATAATTGTTAAATTTTCATGTTTCGAATAATTTGTGAAAATGCTTTATTTTGTTCTTAACTTCGTCTTAATTGCATATAAAGGTATTTTACAAAAAGATAAGTGTAGGGAAGTTTATATTTTGTTAAAAAGAACAAAATTCAAACATGGAAAATTCACAATTCATGATTAGCATATGTTCTATCTTGTTTGTGTGTCAATACTTGTGGACATGATTTATGAGTTCCTATTTGTAATTCATCCCGCAAGTATCCTATCCTTTTATTGTTTTGTTTTGTTTTTATTTCTAAGTCTGGAATTACATCTAGTTGTGGTTTTTCTTTGTTCGGTTTGATGCTTTTTTTTTCTTTTTTTTTTTTTTTTTTTTTGTTTGTTTGATGATTACAGGTATTATTGGATAAGAAGATGTACGTGCAACACATCAAGAGGATGATTATATTTCTGGAGTGAAGCTTATCATGTTCATTCTCTTGGAGGGAGATTTAACCATATTATCACATCATCCATACCGAGCGAATCAGGGGAGTATTAGTTTCTTCCATTCTCATTTATTTTTACTTTTACATCTTTTGTTTAGAACATTGGGGACAATGTTCGGATTAAGTGTAGGGAGGGTAAATTAGGATGCCTTAGAAACTACAACTTCGCTTGATTTTTGTTTTGTTTAATAGTGAATGTGTAATAAAGCCAAGAGAAATATTGGTTAGGGCAATTTTAGCACCAAATTTAAAATTTTTTACAACATATAGGAGTGAAACTTTGATTTTAATAAGCGTCTCATGGATATGGAATTGTATGACTAGCACAAAAACCATACCACTCAAAAATTTCCACCCCAAATATGTGAGGTTCGCCTTTAGATCTTTAGGAAAAAGCATTCATTGTTGGTGCTTATGAGTGTACCGGTAGTTTATAGATTCTAGAACTTGCGTTTGTGATGCATACCGAGACCGCTAGTGAGACTACATTCGTGTAGTTAGGATTGACTACATGATAAGAGGCATTAGGATTAACCCATTGTTTTACACCTGTGTTTTTGTTATAATTACTTTGGCTACATTGGTCAAGTAATTCTCCCATACCCTTTGCGTTGTACCCATTTTTGGTACACGATACCCCTAGTACACCCCTCAGAGCCTATCTTTTCGTTTCGACCTTTAAGCATTTTACTTAAAGGAAGAATTTGTTTACACCCCACTTAAATGTACACCCAAATCGCCTTAGCCTACCTTGTGTGCACTCATCTTTAGTGCATTATTGTGACAACATTTGTTTAAACCCTTAGTTAATTATCTAATTGATTACATGGTTGCTAAGTCGAGTCATATCCTTGTACATATTGTTTTGGGACGATTGAGACTTATGGGTAAAGTACTAGTGTAATGGAGTAATGGGGAAGAACATCATTTATTACCCCCATATGTACGTTAATATTTTAAAGTACTCCAAATGTTTCGATTATCTTGATTCGAGTCATTAGAATAATTTTATGTAAAGTATGTAAAAGTTCAAGTGTAGGGATGGTACAAAGAATCCCTAGTGATGTATTGTTTTGGATGGTAGGGAAGAGTGTATGCAAAAAAAAAAAAAAAAAAAAAAAAAAAAAAAAAAAAAGTGAAGAAAAAGCATACGGACTACCATCCGCCTCTATCTTTTATTTATGTTTTGTTTTGTTCTATGTTTATTAGTTCGTGATTAGTTTAAGTTGAGTCGAGTCTTGGCTTAGCAACGCCTCATTCTACATGTAATTGACCAAGATGATTGACTTGCCACCAGTAAAAATATCCTTATCCAACAAACCGTGTTTTCCTTATCCCTACACCTAACGTTATAACCCTTTGTAAAGACCTCTTTGATAGTTTATCCTAGGTGCTTACGCCAAAAGTGGTAGAGGCGTGATCCTTTCCCAAGCCTATGGTAATCTATTTTCTATGACAGGTAGTGAGCGATATTTTCCATTTCCATTTATTATATATAAATTTACAACACCCGAGGGATGAGAGTATCCAAACACTTATTGTGAGGTGCTAGTGTATAATTTCCGTGCTTATTTTGACCAAGGTGGAATGATCATTTGTTGTAATTACTTTTATATTAATGTTAAATGACCCCTAACTTGTATTTCAGTTGGTGGAAAAGCTCATTTGCTTGAGGACAAGCAAATCCGAAGTGTAGGGATATTTGATGAAGCGAAAAGTGTACCGCTTTTAGGGGGTCATTTAAGCCCTAATCCGCGATTATATGATCAAATATTGCCCTAAATCATTTCTTTTCTCAATTTAGGTACTTGGGACGTGATTTCTGAAATATGAAGCATTTTGGAGCTTTTTGGACGTTTTTATGCTCAAGAATGAAGAAAACAAAAAGACCAAGGAAAGTCAGGATTTTACACCTGACGGCGTCAGGCTTTGGATGCTGACGCCGTCACTTGAAGATGAAAGTGGTGGAATTATACACGTGACGCGCCAGAAAGTTTTACATAGGAAGTCTGACGGCGTCACGTGTTAATGGATGTAGGCCGTCAAGTGTTAAGTTAAAGAGAGACGGGCCAGAGGATTTTTGAAGGTGACGGCGTCAGGATTATAGACTTGACGACGTCAGATGATATAGAGTGACGACGTCAAAATGACAACTTGCACAAGAAGAAAAGTCGTCACAAGTTAATCAAACCAATCATAACTTACGCGCGGAGTAGCTGTCACTGTTTTGGCCATAAAATCTTCATACGAACTCGGATTTAGGTGATTCAAGAGGCCACGGAATCGGGACGAAAAGATCTACAATTTGGTGAAAAAGGGGAGCTGACGCCGTCACTTGTAAAGGCTGACGCCGTCAGATAGATGCGGACAGAAAATCAGCTATAAATACAACATCACAACTTCACTTTTTGTAAGCCCTAAACCCTAAGTCCGATTCTAGGGTTTAGGTAGGTGTTTTTCCAGCAACTTAGAGGGTTTCAATCACTTCATAAACATCAAATATTGGTTTGTTGATTCTAACTTAACTATGTCTTTCATTATTATGGTTGTTTGCCCTTCATTGATCATGCTTTGCTAATTCACCTTGTGTCTACTTATGATTGTGTGAAACTTGTATATAATTAATTAGATCTTATTGATTCCTTGTTGATGTATGTGTCTATCATCATCAATAAAGGTGTGACACTTCAATAGATCTTATTGGTTTAGCTTATAATTCTTGTTTCCTATTGTCTCTTGTTTGATTGGGTGATATCGATGTTAGGCTTAAGAAAACTAGCTAACCTCCTATACGGTAACTTGCTTGAACGTCTTAAGAAACATGAACCAATGCGTACTAAGGTTATTATGGTTGTATTTAATGCATGAGCGAATTCTAGTGATCCCATGTTAGGAGCTTCTTAGCCGGCTCGACATAGGAGTGAAGTAGGAGCTTATAGAGTTGGGGAAGTACGTACGCCACCCCACGATTGGTATTAAGGAATATAACCCGTCAATTAAAACAAGGTGTGACAATTCAATAGGTAGAATTGGATAGCTAGCAAGGAGTAACATATCATAGGTAGACATGCTTCACTTCCCTTGTAGAACCCTAGTTTACTTTCCTGCACATTAGTTTAATTAGTAGCTTTTGGGTTAGTTGATTAGCAACTAATTCCGCCCACTCCTTCAAACCAGAGATTTTACTTGCTTTTCATAAAATATAAAAATACAAAAAAGAATCATCCCTCACCTCTAGACCTAGTAGATAAATTTCAATCCTAACGAACACTATTCTTTGAGTTGAACGATCAATCCCCCGGTACTTGCCACTTCACTATACTACATCGGTCAGGTACACTGCCTGGTGGGGATTGCAAGCCTCTTGAGATCCCTTGAGAGGTAAAACCTGTTGTAAGGTTGCAAAACCACGCATCATTAGGTAATGTCTAAAGATCCGCCAAAACCGGAGGGATCTACCCAAGGACAATTCCAATAGATTAGAATTAGAAGTCCTTAGGTATGATTGAAAAAAGGAGCAAAATGAGAAAGGAGAATGAAGGGGTTGAAGAATAAAAAAGAAAAGTTTAATGAAAGGGTGTAAAGAAATAGCCCTCCATGAAAACTTAGGAAAGACACCGGGTCAATACATATTCTATCGGTACTCACTAAGGTGATACTGATATTGAAGACAAGATGTCATGGACCCAGTGACGCGGTGCACAAACCCCTCCTAGCCACTCAGATATCTCTTAAAAGATATTTGTTTCATTTCTCACGGAGATCAATGCATAATCTATCGACCTCTCACTCCGAGATGTGTTGATATTGAAAAGGTGGCACTCTGCTCCATGCCTCCGACGACTAAAACCAAAACACACATAATTGAGTCTAGAGCCATGAGATTCATCAAAGATCTCCTAGGAACACTTCTAATATATTACACTTGTGTTCACCAAAAAGAACATAAGTTGTAAGTGTCATAATGAGATCTGAACCTGGAAGAGCTGGACGTTTTATTGCTAACTGTTTTATGCAGGTACTGAAGAAAGTCCATCGATCATCGTATGTCTCAACATCTACATTGGAAGAAACGACGCTGTAAATACATGAAGATGTTGATCAAGGCAAAGAACAATCCAAAAGGCGATACGATGAAGATCACAATGCATGAAGGATCAAAGAATCACAAAGTTCAAGACCCTGAAGTCTAAAGACCTAAGCACGTAGTGCATATTTTGAATGACCATCCCTTAGGGGGAGATTGTTAGAAATGAAGCTGGGCGATATTTACGTGAATTGGAAGTAGACAACTAGATTGCATATAGTGCAAGGACTTATTGTGTAATATTGTCATAGTTGTTAAGTTAGGCATTTAAATACCCCACAAGACTTCACTTGTGGGGTGTGGCTGTGAAGTTCAACAAAGCAATAATATCCAAAGTTCTAATCACTCCACCTTCTCTCTAATACTCTCTCACTAAACCGAAAATGAATATCATCTTCTTTCATGAACCTCGACCTCCAGAAGGTCTTAAAAGACGATTCTTGGTCATTACAATTGGTATCATGAGCTAACCGGGGGCGAATCGTGGTGTGTTTGAGGTAAAAAAAATGTGATTCGGGTGTGTTTTAACACATTACTGTTCATCAGTAGCAGTTTTGATGTTTTTGTGTTCGTTTTTTTTTTGTTCCAAATAACACCCACTGCTGCGTTTTTGATCTTCAAAAACGTGGTTGTTTGTGTTTTTTGTTGGAATCGAACACTAATTTTTGTAGGTAAGGTTGTGTTCTTGGTTTTGCGACTTGGTTTGTGATTTAGTGATTATTCCTCATTCGTATCTTGGGTTTAAAAGCTGCATTTTGTTTGTTGTTCTAAGTTCTAGATCGAATGGGAATATTGGTGCTTGAATAAGATGTGTTTTTGATTTGTTTATTGAAAAAGATGTAATATTCTTGTATTAGAATATTAGACAAGCACATGGGTGGAAGAACCAAGGTCTGAAAAGTAGCCTAATTTAAGGAAAAAGTGGAAGAAAGTCAAAAAGTGGGTGGGAATCTGCGTTTTATCGCAATTCATCTCCTATCGCGATTCAGATTTTATCGCGATTCAGCTTTTATCGCGTTTCAGACTTTATCGCAATTGGACCATTCTATCGCATTTCAAGCAAAAATGTCTATCGCAATTCAGCCCTGAAACTCTTATCGCAATTGCAGTCTGATAAGCTTATCGCAGTTGACTTATCGCGATTCAGTGTGTAGCTTTGTCCGAGATCCTCCTACCAATTGCGATATCGGACAACTCTTGCTTTTGCGATATCGGACAATTTTTACGCGAGATTCAAGTTCTGGTACAAGAGTGAAAATTTTGGCCCAAAATTCGAATTTTTCAGGGAATTTTTGGCGTAAAAATTTCATAAACTCAAAATTTTCCAGCATCATTAGAATGTCATTTTATGGCATATTTCACACCAAAATCACAAATGATATTTTTGGCCTACACCTTCAACATCACCACGTATAGCCGAAAAGATCCTGCTCAAGAATCGCAATCAAATGACAATGGCTAAACTATCAACTGTGACTACAAGGATGATTCATTTTTACTTATTTGAAGTTGAAGTGGAATATCACGGGTGCGTGTACTTAGTATCTTGAAGATATCGGGGTTGGTTGGATGCATGATTCTTCGAGATCCTTGTTTGAGCATTTATAGAATAGTGATTAAGTCTTGGGTTATCTAGTTTTCATAGGTCAAGGGGAGGATGGACGAAGACCTAGTTAACTATCACTTAAAGGAGATACGTTGCAGTACTCAGTGTCACACAAAGATGTGGATAATTCAAGAGAGGTTCATATACAGTTAAGGAAGGATGGATGGGTATATGAAACGACCTATATGCTTTAAGGAGTTACGTTGTAGTGCTCAGTATAGGTCCTTAGTCACACGTTCGTGCAAGTTTAAGTCACAAGTCTGGGTTATTTTACTACAGTCTCAAGTTCGTCATAGTGGGTTTCTCCTTCAGCAGTCACTACAAAAAGCCATTATTTTGATACAAGAGGTTTGAGAAGAGATTGATCCTAAGAGAATCATAGAGAGAATAGTTATCGACATCAACTCAAGGGGTATTGATTTGTTTGTTGCTTCTAGTTGATATGTCTATGTACACATATGTAGGATGAGTCCGAAAGATCGTCATCATCCTGGAGGGAGAAATGTATGAAATGTGTACATCGGGGCTGTTTATTGAAGAACTGGAAGCATTCTAAGTGAGCTGAAGATGTCGATATGATGCTCCCCAAACAAACCTGTGAAGAAGTTACAAGTCATCAGTCTATAATCCATTTTCCGCTGTGCAAGAGACTGAAGACAATTTGGCAAGATTTCAGAGAAACTTCTTCTACAAGCATCAAAGCTATATCAAACGGGTTGTCAATTTGGGAGGGAGCATGTAAAAGAAAATGCCTCACTAATTGGGAGGGAGTAATAACCCAATTAGTTCATTACAGTGATTCTGCAAGTAAGTCAAGCAAGCTGAGAAAAATACGAGAAGATCAAGAGCTGTGAAGACATCCTCAAAAGGAAACTGTTCTACTTCAGCATTGCTTTTATCATTGTTATGTAATTGCTAAGAATCATTGTAACCAATTCACGTATATCTCCAGCTGGAGGGAGATTGTTAGAAATGAAGCTAGGCGATATTTACGTGAATTGGAAGTAGACAACTAGATTGCATATAGTGCAATGACTTATTGTGTAATATTGTCATAGTTGTCAAGTTAGGCATTTAAATACCCCACAAGACTTCACTTGTGGGGTGTGGCTGTGAAGTTCAACAAAGCAATAATATCCAAAATTCTAATCACTCCACCTTCTCTCTAATACTCTCTCACTAAACCGAAAATGAATATCATCTTCTTTCATGAACCTCGACCTCCAGAAGGTCTTAAAAGACGATTCTTGGTCATTACAAAGTTAATCTATTTTAGGATAATCTCAAAAAGGTGCATTTCTCAGGAATTCATGAAAAAGTAAGGTTTACATCATTCTCAAAAGTCAAGGAGTTGTTGAACTCAACATTCAACAAAAGTCCTCCTCCTCCTAAGACATCATCTTTGGTAGATGATGACTTTTGAAAAACACTCACGTTCTCCGAAACCAGACTCACCAAGGATAAAGTTAGTAAATTCATAAGATGACCCTAAACACAGAGATGCATTAGATAGAATACTCTATCCCATAGCTAGTACTCCAAATATTATATAGTCTACACTTTCAAGATGATTCCAACTTGAAACCATCAAACAACTTAGGAGACATTTATGATATCCCAAAGGATCAGGTGTAGAAACCACAATTATCTCTATAATTAGAGATATAGGAATAATTCAAACAAAATGTGTACTAATGTGAGACATTGTATCACATCATGATTTACTAAGAAACAAACGGTCTTTGCTACTTTAAGGCAAAGTGTGAAGAAAACTCTCGTGGTCTATGATATTGACCTCTATAACCTTCTCCTGTGTTGCAAAAACATTGTAACCATTCATCCCAGCAAAAGTTTTTGCTTTCCATCATCATTCCCGTATTAAACAACGCTTAGATAATTAAATATCTCGAGTTGAGAAAGTTTCTCAAAAGATAACATTGATAATCCTCTCACAAATACCTCAAGAAAGAACCTTACTTCTATCTATGGTTTATAGAAACCTAGAAAGTAGTTAAAACATTTGTTTGAATCCTAGTTCAACCAAAAATGGAAATAAGCAAACACATGTTCTGATCCTGCGGATCCTTTCGATAACAAGGGCGGAACCCTTGTTTGGGATCCGCTGGATCCGTGGCTTGCTGAGACAAATTCTCAAATAAACAAACACTCCTTATTGCTCAGTACACTAATTAAAACACACAAAACCTACTGATTGTCGACCCTCGTCACTCTAAACTCAAAAATTAGACCACTCTCCTCAATTAACTCGTGCTTAATTGATCTAACTGTAAGTATTCTAATTCATTCTAATTCCTTATCAATGTCTAGGATTCCTAATTAGTTACATCAAATCAAAAATTGGAATCATGCATTTTCAGAAATCATGAAGCATTTCAAAAATACATAAAATCATTTTTCTTGATTAAACATCATAATAATCATCAAACACTCCATTGAAATACTTCTCAAAAACACCTCTCAATCATTGTTCATACAAAATCAAAAACGTTGTGTTTTAAAAACATCATAATGTTTAAATGTACTTTTGGATACATTTAAAACAAAAGCATTTAAGTTATCTCACAAAAACTTGCTTCAAAAGAAGTCGAGATAAACGCATCTTCACATTACACTCATTTAGATACACACTAGAAATACAACTTGGATAGTTCTAACTAAAATTATAGCATTCATGTCTAGGTGAATCATGCCTCCCGCAACTAACTATGATCACAAAAAGACTACCAAGTATCTACCCAAACATCATCAAACCAAAGGTCTCACAGATGCTCAGGTTAAAATTTTCAAAGCACTAGAAAACCGTTATGTTCATGAAGGTAGAACTATAGACTCATCATTCTTAGAAGAAACTAACATGTTAGATATATAATATAATAAATTCTATAAAATCATTCCTAAAATCATAAGCAATAATAAGATCTTAAAAACCAGAAAGGAAATTTTAGAAAATGAAATTCGTCGGTTAAAAGAAAAAGTTATAAGATTAGAAAAGGACAAAAGTATTAGAACATGTGCATCATGTCAGAAACTAAAACACGAAATAGAAACGATAAAACTTACACAGAAAGATTTTATCAAACACAACAAACTTAAGAGATTTGAGAAGCACCTAAACTATGTAGATGACGTACTGAGGTTACTAAAAATACCTCATGGTAGTTTCAAACCAGATTATATGAAAAATGGTTGCTTAAGTGATTTTCAGAATCAAACGACAAAAGAAAATAAAACTACTGAATCAGTGACCCACGGATCCCACGGATCCAAACATTTGGATCCGCGTGGTATAACCAAAGGATCCGTAGGTGAAAGTCAATACTTAAAAAGTACTAAACCTGTTAAGATATCTAGAGAGCCTAACACTAATACAATTAGAAGAAAAGATAAGAATGAAGTTAAAACGACAGTAGACACTTCATTATGTAAAGGAACAATGTTTAGTGAACAAATTCCATTTGATTACCTCCAAGATATTAGTGAACCTTGGTAATATTGTGATTAACCCAAAAAGACACATGAGATATTGGGGACCAAATACTTGAGCTTTCATTTGGTATGTTTGAAAGATTGGATTATGGATTAATGGAACTTCAAGATACATTGCTGAAAACAAATGTATCTTCTTAATCCACAAAGTGTTCAACGGAGGTTACATAGCATTCTTAGAAACAGTCACTGTAAAAAGGTACGATTCCTCTTGACTCCTCATGATGATTGCTCTCATAGATAATTCAGATTCATACTCACTAAGTATAAGTTATTAGGTACCATGATTAGTATCATATCCTTTGTGATAATAGAAATATAGTATTTAAAAGTTAGCATAATAAGTAGGAAAAGAATCTTAAACCTCTATGACATAATACACCTAAAGACAAGTAGTGTCTTATCTTCTTGGATTATATCTCAACAATATAGCATCAACTCTTAGGTAATAGTTCAAAGAACCTGTTAGGATTCTAACCAAGTTGAAATATAACCAACACCTTTGTGAGTAATTAGATATGTTATCACTTCCATGAATATTCTAAATTAAGTTCTGACTTAAGTCTAGGATTCCTCAAAATACTTAGAAAGAAGTTAATCTATCTTAGGATAATCTCAAAAAGGTGCATTTCTCAGGAATTCATGAAAAAGTAAGGTTTACATCATTCTCAAAAGTCAAGGAGTTGTTGAACTCAACATTCAACAAAAGTCCTCCTCCTCCTAAGACATCATCTTTGGTAGATGATGACTTTTGAAAAACACTCACGTTCTCCGAAACCAGACTCACCAAGGATAAAGTTAGTAAATTCATAAGATGACCCTAAACACAGAGATGCATTAGATAGAATACTCTATCCCATAGCTAGTACTCCAAATATTATATAGTCTACACTTTCAAGATGATTCCAACTTGAAACCATCAAACAACTTAGGAGACATTTATGATATCCCAAAGGATCAGGTGTAGAAACCACAATTATCTCTATAATTAGAGATATAGGAATAATTCAAACAAAATGTGTACTAATGTGAGACATTGTATCACATCATGATTTACTAAGAAACAAACGGTCTTTGCTACTTTAAGGCAAAGTGTGAAGAAAACTCTCGTGGTCTATGATATTGACCTCTATAACCTTCTCCTGTGTTGCAACAACATTGTAACCATTCATCCCAGCAAAAGTTTTTGCTTTCCATCATCATTCCCGTATTAAACAATGCTTAGATAATTAAATATCTCGATTTGAGAAAGTTTCTCAAAAGATAACATTGATAATCCTCTCACAAATACCTCAAGAAAGAACCTTACTTCTATCTATGGTTTATAGAAACCTAGAAAGTAGTTAAAACATTTGTTTGAATCCTAGTTCAACCAAAAATGGAAATAAGCAAACACATGTTCTGATCCTGCGGATCCTTTCGATAACAAGGGCGGAACCCTTGTTTGGGATCCGTTGGATCCGTGGCTTGCTGAGACAAATTCTCAAATAAACAAACACTCCTTATTGCTCAGTACACTAATTAAAACACACAAAACCTACTGATTGTCGACCCTCATCACTCTAAACTCAAAAATTAGACAACTCTCCTCAATTAACTCGTGCTTAATTGATCTAACTGTAATTATTCTAATTCATTCTAATTCCTTATCAATGTCTAGGATTCCTAATTAGTTACATCAAATCAAAAATTGGAATCATGCATTTTCAGAAATCATGAAGCATTTCAAAAATACATAAAATCATTTTTCTTGATTAAACATCATAATAATCATCAAACACTCCATTGAAATACTTCTCAAAAACACCTCTCAATCATTGTTCATACAAAATCAAAAACGTTGTGTTTTAAAAACATCATAATGTTTAAATGTACTTTTGGATACATTTAAAACAAAAGCATTTAAGTTATCTCACAAAAACTTGCTTCAAAAGAAGTCGAGATAAACGCATCTTCACATTACACTCATTTAGATACACACTAGAAATACAACTTGGATAGTTCTTACTAAAATTATAACATTCATGTCTAGGTGAATCATGCCTCCCGCAACTAACTATGATCACAAAAAGACTACCAAGTATCTACCCAAACATCATCAAACCAAAGGTCTCACAGATGCTCAGGTTAAAATTTTCAAAGCACTAGAAAATCGTTATGTTCATGAAGGTAGAACTATAGACTCATCATTCTTAGAAGAAACTAACATCCGTGAACAAATGGCCATCATCCACTTTGATTCACTCCTAGACATAGATGAGCCTATCATTCCTAGGTTCATTCTTGAGTTTTATGCTTCCGTAAAACTTAGTACTGATGACTTAGGATTGCTAAACATTCACTTCAAAATAAACCAAAGTCAATTCAGTTTTCCTTTAGTTCACTTCGCAGAGGTTTTAGGTGTTCCTACTCAAGGAACTTGTTTCTACTCAAACAAATGGCCTTTATCCATTCTTGAGTCTAATCTTGGTCGTGAATGCCCATACAACACTCCACTCACTCCCAAAGAAATTATCCGTGATCACCTCTTCAAACCTAGAAGCAACCCTACTAAGAAACTCCGTGGCAAACAAGTGAGTCGAGATCCATTTGCTATGGAACTTAATGAACTCAAACCTGAATTTAAGAAACTAAAAGAAATTCTTAGAGCAAATGTTATTAGCACTGTTGGAAACAAAGATCATGTGAATGCAAGCTTATGTTACATGCTCTACTGTGTGTCGACCCATCAACAATTCAATTTGGCTTACTACATCGCCAAAAGAATGGTTGACATACCTGTCTTAGGAAAAACCGCAATGCCATATGGAATGCTCCTCACCCGTCTATTTAAACCTTCGATTCCCATCCCTCCAAACTCGGTTGGTTTTCTTCCAGACTACATCGAAATCCAACATACCTTCGTTCCACTTAGTGACAATAGAGTAAAAGTTGGGAAAGGAAAACATGCCTATACTTCGTCCTCATCTTCATCATCATCGGCTAGCGATGAAGATGGTTTACCTAACTCTAAGATTCCTCCACTCGATTACTTACGTCAACTTCCTTCCATTGATAATGAGTCTGAGGAACATCGACAAAGAAAGGGAATTTTGAAGAATATAGGACGATGGATGATGAAACTTCTCAAGGATCAGAAGAAAATTATCAAAATGTTGAAAGGTAAGTGAGATAGAGGAGCGTTTGGGACTAATCTTTATTAGACAATGTTATGTTAGACATATGTATTTCTTATTATGGTAGTACTTGATGTGAACTAACTCATATTTGCAGGTCGATAACATTTAGTGTTATCAATTTTCCGAGAATAAGCTAATGTTTGGTTTAACTCCATTTTAGGTAAGTTATGATGTACGGATTTATCCATATGCAAACGTGTGTTAGAATATACATATTTAGCATATTTATAGTACATATTAGCCAATAGATATATTCTAGGAGAATTTTTGGGTTTTCATCAAAAAACGCGAAATTTGCATTGCTCTCTGTTTGTTTTAGGATTTTTGTTCGACGGATCTGGCGGATCCCTCAAATTGGATCCGCCTAGTGTTTATGTTGGCTCCGCCAATGTTAAACCTGCGGATCAGACGGATCCAAAAGTGTTGGATCCGCATGCCTTGGCAATTGGATCCGCAGGAATACACAATAATCTTTTTTCCAACTCATTCCAATACTTAGATTGTAGTTTAGTTTTCTTAAGACATCTTAGAAAATTAGGAAAATCCACCTCCAAACAAAATTTGAATATTTTGTCCTGCTCATAACTCACAGACTCTTACCCTCTCGAAAACAGTGAATCAATCACATTTCTCCTTTTTGAGTCATCTTTCTGCATACCTTCATGTCAACTCCATTCCTATAGATTGACTTTGTCAATAGGACAAACTACTTTATCTTGTTCCAAGTCTTTGAAATTTACACATCATTAATCCAAACACCAACTTCCATAAAAATAGGAAGTATAAATTAGAACCTTAAGATGATCATAACACACTAAAACTTCATCTTCTTCGCACACCATTCCTGTAAACCTCTCTCAATGCACAAATCAAACAAATCTCATATGTCTAGACCATACAGAAAAACCGCTAGAATTAGTGTTAGACCTTACTGGCTCATTAATCCAGTTCCAAACGTAAGCTCACCAATCATATCCACTACTACCACTACAACATCTATCATAACTCCTATAGTCAACATGCCTTCATCTCCAAACTCACCATCACCAATCATAATTCCACTAGGTACAACATCATTACCCACATATAGCACACCGTCACCTGTAACTACACCAATAGCTTCTTCACCATCACCTTTACAATCTGAAGAAAGAAAATCATCATCACCACTAAATCCACCCAATCTTCAACCACATGATCTACTTACCACACTTCAACGCATTGATGATACAATTTGGGTAAATCAAACAAACACTCAAGAAAATGAAGAACATGACACTAACCTTTATGACACTAAGGATTTAGAAACCATGTGGCTAGCATCTATCATATCTCCATCAACACCAACAAATTCCACTTCATAGAAGCTGTTAGCTTTTCTTAAGTATCATCTTAGTGTACTTCGTAGAATTATTCTATGATTTCTTTAATCTTTAGGGACTTTCTAATGTAACTTCAAGTTTGAGACGTTTGTCACAAACAAATTTTCAATGAATAAAAGTTATATTTCAATGTTTGTAGGTGATCAAATATTTGTAGCACGGATCTGACGGATCCCTCATTTTGGATCCGCCATGTGCTATCGTTGGTTCCGCCAACCTTCATCCTGCGGATTATGCGGATCCCATAAATTGGATCCGCACGTGTTATCGATTGGATCCGCAGGTATTACAGTAAATTTCTTAAAACTTTTCGACTCATCCCGATTCATAGATTCTAGTTTTTTTTTTGTGTTCTTCATAATAGATTCACTGATCATTATACATCTTAGAATGATTTACAAA
This sequence comes from Artemisia tridentata subsp. tridentata, assembly GCA_021014915.2. Lineage (NCBI taxonomy): Eukaryota > Viridiplantae > Streptophyta > Magnoliopsida > Asterales > Asteraceae > Artemisia > Artemisia tridentata. The sequence continues at coordinate 115,303,447 of CP139504.1, forward strand.
CCCTTAGAAACTTAAGAACAACACTTCCCACCAAAATTTGAATTTTTAAATTTAAGGAGTGAGTTACCTTTCCTATACAAGCAAGGAACCCTTTTTAGGGATCCTTCAAATCCGTGGGAACATCACATCAGAAGCTTTTCCACTATCTCTTTGCATTTACTGCATATCTTCTTCATATTTGATCCGTCCTGAAACAACACTTATATTTAAACAACTGCAGACTCAGAACAGGATGCTCGTGTGTAGTGTGAAACCAGGCAAGTGATCACCTGGGTCGTTTCCCAACGAGGTGCGAAATTGAAAACTGTGCAAAGCTAGGATTAAAGTGATTGATGATTCTGATATTTTTGGATTTTGCTTTATTTAACAATTCTAAATAACAATTTAAAGACAAATATGCACAATAAAATTAAACGCGAATAAACTAAATTTAAAACGCGTAACGAAAAAGCTAAAATGGGACAAAAACTGAAATTTTAGAAAATTAAAACTTAAAAATGTAAAATAACTTAAAACTTATTTAAAAACTTAAATTATATTTTTCTACACTTTTTATTTAATTATTATTAATTATTTATTATTTAATTACTAATTAAACTATTTAAATTGATAAAAAATACTAAATGAACTAAGAAAAATATGAAACTTTTTCTAAAAATATTACTAAGTAAATAAAAGCTAAGAAAATTATAAAAATGAAAATTACTTAATTAAAATTTAAAAAGATAAATCCTATTAAATAGAAGCTATCACTTTATTTCTATTTTTGATTTTTCTTATGACCTAAAAATATTTTTATATTTTTCCTAGATTAAAAATGACAAAATAAAATTATGAAAATTGGATTTATATTTTTCTGATTATTATTCTATTTATTATGATTTAATTACTATTAAAAACTAATTAAAATGATTAAAAATACTAAAACTGTTCAGAAAATTATGAAAATTTACAGATAATTTTAAAATATAAGTAAGAAGCTGGGAAAAATAAAATGAAAAGTTACCTAAGCTTATAAGGCAGATTTGGGCAGATAAGCAATAAGCTAATAAGCCCAAAATAAGCTAATTGGAATCCAAAAATTCCCAAAAGCTCAGGAATGGATTAAACAACAATAATATGCACAGAACAACTAGAAAATACCAATAAGCACAAGATTTAAGCTAATAAGCAAATTGGCTGATTTGAAAACTATGCACAGAAATATCAGATAAACAGCAGATTTGAGGGCTAGATTAAGCACACAATAAGCTGCTAAGAGGCAACCTAAGGGGGGCAAAAGCAAGCTAGAACTACTGGGTACTCTAAAAACTGAAAAGCCCCATCAATAACATCCCAATTGAACTCCAATTGATCCCTAGTTCAGGAGGCAGGAATCAGCAAAAGCTGATTCAGGATCATGCAGAAAAATGGTGAAATGTGCAGGCTTAATTTAGGCTATGAAACAAGTTGTGGGATGAAATCAGGGCACAGAAACTTGAAACCTACTAGGTGAACTATAATCAAACCAAAATTCAGATGCACAGCTTAAGGGAATAAGCTGATGCACAGCTGAGAAAAAGCTTGATCAGACTGCTTATGGTCTGAGTTGTGCAGAACAGCACAAAACTTAGCACAGACCAAATGGGCTTAAAGCAACTAATATGTATACACTATATAGGCTATGAGGAACACAAAACAACCAAGAATAAGAGCAAAATCAGCTTATAGCTGAAAATGGCTTATTTGGCTAATTGACAGCCTAAAATTTGCACAGTCAAGGGAAAAACTGATTATCTATCTAAGCTACTATTGAGGACTGGAAATCAGCTTATTATGGTTACTTTAAGCTGAATCAAAGTTAAGACAATGACCAATCTACAGTACACACTTTTTAACCTACTGACTGTGTAAATCCAAACAGTCCTTTATGGATTGACTGACTTGATTTTACAAATGAAATCAAATATTTTGAACTAAAAGCCTTAATATTATTGATTGAACAACTTATATGAGCACTGAATAACAACTTTTAATACAAAATTAAGCACACTTATAAGCTATACTACTGATGACTATTTTTGGCTTTTTATATGATTTTTTAGCAAAGTAAAGGAAAACTATTATACTACTGGCAAAACTGATCAAATGCACTCAGAAACTAACAATAAGCTTATAAGAACACAGATTAGCATAAAATAAGCACTTGTACAGTACTTAATGAAATAATGCCAAAAATTGAGAAAAGCTTACAATTGAAACAGCTTATAGAACAAGAGACAAAGGACTAAAACCCACTCTTAGCTTGTTGTCAATAAGCTAAGAACCAGAAAAACCATCCAGCTTAGTTTTTATACCCATTAATCAGCTTATTCCACTTCAGTTGACCAACTTTGACTTTCTTCAATCTTGGAATTCAGAACAAGTTACACTATAATACACTTACAATAAGCTATGAGAAGCTTATATAAGCTATTAAAAACAACTAAGAAGCTGTTCTTGTTACTACTTATCAATGATCTTATTCTCAGTGTCAATTGAAAATCAGAACAATGCAATAAACTTTAACTACTGACAATCATCAAGAAACAACAACAAATACACTAAAGATACGTTTGTATTGATTGATTGAAGCTTGGAAATTACAAATTAAACTACTGAAGTAGGAAATACGATTACACTAATTTACACTAAATTTCCACTCTCTTTTTTCTAGCTATATTACACACTATATATACTAAATTTGAGCTGGGATAATCCTCAGTCGACATCCACAATGCATCCACACCATTGAATTGCTCTAATTTCATCTTGACAGTCCATTTGGCAAATTGGCGGGAAAAGTTGATTTTGCTAACTCCTCTGATTTTTGGTAGTGGGAGTGGGAAGAAAGCATTAATTGGTTTTGGATGTGTTAGGTGGAGTGTTGAGGAGGGGGAATGAGGTGGATGGTGGTTTTGGGTGAGCTGGGGGGATGACTAACTGGTTTGGTGTTTTTGGCGGTATGGAAGACGGGTCAATGGTTTGTTTGACTGAGTGGTTTAAACTCAGTATTGGATTTGGGCTTGTATATCAATTGGGCTTGGGTATGGATTAGTTTAGGCTGGGTTTAGTTTTTTGGATTTGGATAGTGGGTGTTTAGTTTAGATCCGGATTTTGGTTTAGATATTAAACATAGGGACTAAACTTGTCAAATCTGAACACTTGAGGGGCTGAATTTGCCAACTTCCCAAACTTCTTCAAGGGACTAAACCTGCCATAAAATAATTACACAAGGACCAAAGTTGTATATTTTTATTATTTTAAAACTTTAAGGACCTAATATGTAAATTTGGATTTTAGAGGGACTTGTTTTGTAAATTCTCAAAAGTTATCACAAGGGTATTTCTTGCCAAGTTTAAATAGTACAAGGGTTATAAAATATAATTTTCCATTTTAAAACACCCGGGGACTAATTTTGACAACTTTTGAAACTTGAGGGACTAGACTTGCCATTTATGCAAACTTGGTTCGTTTTCACTTATTTTCAATCATTTTGCATCTGTAACACATAAAAAACACATTTTCAATGATATTTATAATATTTGTGGTTATTTGTGTGTTTTTGGATGTTTATGTGGGTTTAAAACGGGTAATATATATGTGTCTTTAGACACATATCAAATCCCCCACACTAAACTATTGCTAGTCCCTAGCAATCATTTATGAAGATTTAATGGATTTCATCTCTTTACCAAAAGCCATTACTTCTGGAGTAGCCAAATGTTTCAGTTCAAGTAAGAACTTTGGTACACTGATAACCAAATGATTTTGAGCAAACCACAAGCTGTCAACGGTTTTGATTTGTCTTTACCAGAAGCCGTTTGCTTCTGGACTAGCCAACTCTTAGATAAATTATAACTATTATCTTTGGTGAGCTGATTACCAATCATGGTTTTTCACTGCCTTTACCACAAGCCATAACCTTGCGGGCTAGCCAACTCTTCACTTATGAAGATATGGTGAGTCGAATACCATACAATTTTGGGCAAATTGCAAGCCATCAACGGATTTGAGACATCTTTACCAAGAGCCGTTTGCTCTTGGATTAGCCAATCCTTATGTGTGTTAGACATGGCGGACTGATAACCATTTATTGCGTTCTAAGTGAGAAAAAAAAATTTAAAATTTTGGCTAAAATGGGGGTACTAGATGATACATTTGATTAAATTCGCCAGAATTCCCCCCACACTTAGAACTGAATATTGCCCTCAATATTCAAAGAACCGGTTGTTAAACCAACACTTAGAACGTGAAAGGGAAATACTAATAGCCTTTTATTTCATATAGTTATTTATTTTATTTTTATTTAATTTGCATTTAAGCCGTTAAGGCATGCAAATTCCCTCTTTGACTATACAACATGTGGGGAATCTCCCCCACACTAGGGTGAGACATGGGTGAAAACCCATATTTTGCTACTGTTTTTGATCACCGAGTCGCTAGCTTGACTCGACCCCAAATTGAGTTGATTCCTCCCGAACAGTCAGGTTTATCACGCAAGCTAACCGCTTGTGAACGGTCAACTGTAACAAAGGGCTCCTGAACAGCCCGGGAGAAAAAGCAATTTAAAAGTTTATGGGGAAGTAAGAGACCAGGAAATCCGGCATTTAAACCAATGTTAGATGGACAATGCCGGGGTCAAAAGTAATATCCTCACTCCCGAATGAGTGAAGGATAGGGGAAATCACCGAGTAGGTGAAGGGAAGAAGAGAGATCTGAACAGCAATTAAGATAAGAACTTCCTCCTCAAGAATTGCAAGTGGAGGAGGCAAGTCCTTAAACTTGATCTCAGGAATTTTATCAGTTTTTTCAACTGACTTGATTTCCTTCTTATGAAGTTGTTTTGGTGGAAGAGGGGAAGATGAATCTTCGTTTAACAAATTTTCTAGAAAAAGAATGTCCCCCTCAGGATCAAGATAGTTATCATCAACCTCATACGGAGGTGAACTATCTAGAGCAAGAAAAGCATCGACTTCATCCCAAAAGGGATCACTTCCCTCAACCGAAGTGAGAGAAGGGGAAGAGTCTGCTATGATAAGTTGAGAAGATGTGGTGGGATTCCCACTCATAGAATTATGAAAATAACCAAGATTTTCATGAGAGTATTCCTTTGAAGTAATGTCAATGACATCGATTCGGTTAACCGAAGCAGAATCAAAATTAGAGGAGTACTTCGAAGTTTGATCATGATTAAAGGTAACAGCTTCCTTATCCACACGCAAGGTGATCTCATGCTTAAATACATCAATGAGAGCATGGCCCGTTTTTAGGAATCCTCTTCCAAGAATTAGAGGAACTTTTTGATCAGCATCGAAATCAACAACCACAAAGTCAGCTGGAAAATGGAACTTTCCTATCTTCACAAATACATCTTCGGCAATGCCGCAGGGATGAGTTATGGTTCGATCTGCAAGCTCAAGAGTCATGCAGGTAGGAGTAAGAGCCGGAAGAGAAAGTTTCTTCCATACTGAATGAGGCATCAGGTTGATGCTTGCACCTAGATCTGCTAAGGCATAGCATTCAACCATTCCTGGAAATACACAAGGTAGTAGAAACTTTCCAGGATCTCCAAGCTTCTCCGGAAGCTTTTTCAGGATAACCGCTGAGCAGTTCTCATTTACTGGAGTTTTAGCCATTTCAATCAGTTTTTCCTTGTTGCTTAACAAGTGTTTGATCGCTGCTGCAAATTTGGGCATCAGAATAGTAGCATCCGCAAAGCTTATGTCAAAATGTAATTCTTTAAAGATTTGATAGAATTTATCATTTTGTTGACTAGCCTTCTCACGGAGCTTTTGCTCATTTAAGCGCGATGGGTAAGGAATGTGAGGTTTGGATTTAGGAGCAATGACTTCAGGAGTCTCAAAGACAACTCCTGGTTTGGATTTCTTTTTAGGGCTAACCGGAGGATGGACATGTGCTGTACTTTGTGGGATTGGAATTTGCACTTTGTCCGTTGTATCCTCCGTCTCTTTTTCCATTTCAAATAACGGAGGAGGAATAGGGCCAGCTGGCCCCTTATAAGAAGCACCACTCCGAGTGGTGATAGCTTTGACGAAAGTGGTATCTTCATCATCATCACTGTCATCAAGTACACTGACAGGAACAGCATTGAGCATTTCAGAATAATATCTGGCTGATCTTTGCTCACTAAGTTTGGTTGACAAACTTTTAACCGTAAATCGTGAAAGAGTAGGATCGATTCTAGACGGCTGAGGAGCAATTGTGGGTGTAGATTTTTGGATGACAGAAGGTTGGATGACCGAAGGTTGGACGTATTTAGCACTTTCATTGTTAGTGGGAAGTACCGGGTCCTTTATCACCTTGAATTCAACATGAGATTTACCACTACGTGTACTGACAGCTTTGAGTTCACCCCTAGGGTTGACAACAGTGTTACTTGGGAGACCTCCCGAGGTAGAAGGTATATCAGTTAAAGACTTTTTGATCTGGTTTAATTGGGCAACCAATAACTGGTTTGTCTCACGTTGTGTCTTATTTGTTTCCTCTTGGGTTTTCATGAATTGCATAAGCAACTCATCTGAGGACGTCTGATTTCGGTTTGAACCTTGGTTTTGATTAAAATTTTGACCACGGTTTTGGTTAAAATTACCCTGATTCTGACCTCGGTTTTGATTGAAATTTTGGGAATTGTGGAAATTTTGTCCCTGATTTTGAACAAAGCGGTTTTGATTATTCTGATTTGGCACGGGTGGAAAACCAGGTGGGACCATAGCATTCGGTGCTCGGTACTGAGTCTCAGCATGCGGACGGTATTGATTTGGGTTTACTGCAGCTACGGGAGCTGGGTAAGAGAAGCATCAGTTGCTTGACAATCAAAATACGCATGTGGGCCACCACAAGTTTCACACACTTTGTTTATTGCTTTGATTTGTTCCGGTTTATGAACTTCACTTTTTAATTCTTTCATTTCTTTCATCATACAACGCATTGAATCCGTTAAAAAGGCAATCTCTGAGGAGTTACCGGATGAAGAAGAAGCAGTAGGAGTGACAGGAACATTCACTTTGTTTCTAGAAATAGGAACTTTTGATTTATTTTCACAAATTTCAACCACCTCTCTGGGTTTACGATTCAAGATATTGCCACCGGAGGCTGCATTAAGTGCATCTTGATCGTTTTGGGTCAACCCATTATAAAACGTATTTATCTGTTGTAACACATTGAAATCGTGATGTGGGCATTTTCTTAGGAGATCTTTAAATCTGTCCCACGCCTCTCCGAAATTTTCATCAAAACCTTGACGAAAACCAGCAATTTCATTTTTTAGGTTAGTCGTCTTTGATGGAGGGAAGAAATAATTTACAAATTTCTTAACAAGATCTTCCCAGGTTTCAATGGATCGAGGGGGTTCTTTATCCAGCCAAATCCGGGCTGCCCCCTCAAGTGAGAATGGAAATAGCATCAATTTGATCACTGTTTGCGGCACATTTTTGTAATTGATTGTGGATGTCAGTTTGTTGAACCAACGAATGTGTGCATAAGGATCCTCTCGTTCAAACCCGTGAAATTGGTTTGTGGACACGAGCTGAATCAAATGTGTTTTCAGTTCAAAATGATCAGAATCGATGGCTGGTAAAACAATGGCATCTCCATAACCCTCGGTGGGTGCCTGGAGCATTTCAGCCATGGTGCGTTCGTCTGCCATATTTTCAGTGAGAACAGTACGAATCTCGGGTTCGACTATTTGGGCAGCACGTCTACGATTACGTCTTCTCGGAATTTCTACGAGTTCACGTAAAGGGCTTGATGACGTGGAAGAACGAGTGCGCATGCACTAGATAAAATATACCAATTAAAACAAGACTGAGGCAAAACACAAGGAACTTAAAACCTTAAATCGAACAAGCGTACGGTAGCTCTCTAAATGATAAACGCACAGAGTGGCGGAGAAGCAAAGGTGGGCAATTACGCTCCTTAAAAACCCGCTTCTTTCAGTCCGACAATTTAATGTCAGACTATCCTAGAACCTCCGTTAGAGTTTGTTTATCAATCAAAGGTGAGCCGATATTCGCAAGTGATACAAAGGCAAGTTTTAAATCTTTGGTTTGGGAACTTATTATGGTCGTACCCCCAGTTAGGTAGTACTCTGTCTTGGTTCTCGATGGTAAATTTTATTGTTTATTTATTATTAACAAAGAAAACGGAAATTATTTTTGGTGTTTTTATTTTTTATATGATAATATTAATAATAATATATATAGAAAAGAAATGAAAAATATTTTTGTATTTTATATTGTTTTTGGGAAAAATAGGAACTTCTGATAGAAGGGTCTCAGATCACTAATCGCTAAAACTCACATAACTGTCGCAGCACACCTCCCCGGCAGCGGCGCCAAAATTTGATCCGTCCCGAAACAACACTTATATTTAAACAACTGCAGACTCAGAACAGGATGCTCGTGTGTAGTGTGAAACCAGGCAAGTGATCACCTGGGTCGTTTCCCAACGAGGTGCGAAATTGAAAACTGTGCAAAGCTAGGATTAAAGTGATTGATGATTCTGATATTTTTGGATTTTGCTTTATTTAACAATTCTAAATAACAATTTAAAGACAAATATGCACAATAAAATTAAACGCGAATAAACTAAATTTAAAACGCGTAACGAAAAAGCTAAAATGGGACAAAAACTGAAATTTTAGAAAATTAAAACTTAAAAATGTAAAATAACTTAAAACTTATTTAAAAACTTAAATTATATTTTTCTACACTTTTTATTTAATTATTATTAATTATTTATTATTTAATTACTAATTAAACTATTTAAATTGATAAAAAATACTAAATGAACTAAGAAAAATATGAAACTTTTTCTAAAAATATTACTAAGTAAATAAAAGCTAAGAAAATTATAAAAATGAAAATTACTTAATTAAAATTTAAAAAGATAAATCCTATTAAATAGAAGCTATCACTTTATTTCTATTTTTGATTTTTCTTATGACCTAAAAATATTTTTATATTTTTCCTAGATTAAAAATGACAAAATAAAATTATGAAAATTGGATTTATATTTTTCTGATTATTATTCTATTTATTATGATTTAATTACTATTAAAAACTAATTAAAATGATTAAAAATACTAAAACTGTTCAGAAAATTATGAAAATTTACAGATAATTTTAAAATATAAGTAAGAAGCTGGGAAAAATAAAATGAAAAGTTACCTAAGCTTATAAGGCAGATTTGGGCAGATAAGCAATAAGCTAATAAGCCCAAAATAAGCTAATTGGAATCCAAAAATTCCCAAAAGCTCAGGAATGGATTAAACAACAATAATATGCACAGAACAACTAGAAAATACCAATAAGCACAAGATTTAAGCTAATAAGCAAATTGGCTGATTTGAAAACTATGCACAGAAATATCAGATAAACAGCAGATTTGAGGGCTAGATTAAGCACACAATAAGCTGCTAAGAGGCAACCTAAGGGGGGCAAAAGCAAGCTAGAACTACTGGGTACTCTAAAAACTGAAAAGCCCCATCAATAACATCCCAATTGAACTCCAATTGATCCCTAGTTCAGGAGGCAGGAATCAGCAAAAGCTGATTCAGGATCATGCAGAAAAATGGTGAAATGTGCAGGCTTAATTTAGGCTATGAAACAAGTTGTGGGATGAAATCAGGGCACAGAAACTTGAAACCTACTAGGTGAACTATAATCAAACCAAAATTCAGATGCACAGCTTAAGGGAATAAGCTGATGCACAGCTGAGAAAAAGCTTGATCAGACTGCTTATGGTCTGAGTTGTGCAGAACAGCACAAAACTTAGCACAGACCAAATGGGCTTAAAGCAACTAATATGTATACACTATATAGGCTATGAGGAACACAAAACAACCAAGAATAAGAGCAAAATCAGCTTATAGCTGAAAATGGCTTATTTGGCTAATTGACAGCCTAAAATTTGCACAGTCAAGGGAAAAACTGATTATCTATCTAAGCTACTATTGAGGACTGGAAATCAGCTTATTATGGTTACTTTAAGCTGAATCAAAGTTAAGACAATGACCAATCTACAGTACACACTTTTTAACCTACTGACTGTGTAAATCCAAACAGTCCTTTATGGATTGACTGACTTGATTTTACAAATGAAATCAAATATTTTGAACTAAAAGCCTTAATATTATTGATTGAACAACTTATATGAGCACTGAATAACAACTTTTAATACAAAATTAAGCACACTTATAAGCTATACTACTGATGACTATTTTTGGCTTTTTATATGATTTTTTAGCAAAGTAAAGGAAAACTATTATACTACTGGCAAAACTGATCAAATGCACTCAGAAACTAACAATAAGCTTATAAGAACACAGATTAGCAGAAAATAAGCACTTGTACAGTACTTAATGAAATAATGCCAAAAATTGAGAAAAGCTTACAATTGAAACAGCTTATAGAACAAGAGACAAAGGACTAAAACCCACTCTTAGCTTGTTGTCAATAAGCTAAGAACCAGAAAAACCATCCAGCTTAGTTTTTATACCCATTAATCAGCTTATTCCACTTCAGTTGACCAACTTTGACTTTCTTCAATCTTGGAATTCAGAACAAGTTACACTATAATACACTTACAATAAGCTATGAGAAGCTTATATAAGCTATTAAAAACAACTAAGAAGCTGTTCTTGTTACTACTTATCAATGATCTTATTCTCAGTGTCAATTGAAAATCAGAACAATGCAATAAACTTTAACTACTGACAATCATCAAGAAACAACAACAAATACACTAAAGATACGTTTGTATTGATTGATTGAAGCTTGGAAATTACAAATTAAACTACTGAAGTAGGAAATACGATTACACTAATTTACACTAAATTTCCACTCTCTTTTTTCTAGCTATATTACACACTATATATACTAAATTTGAGCTGGGATAATCCTCAGTCGACATCCACAATGCATCCACACCATTGAATTGCTCTAATTTCATCTTGACAGTCCATTTGGCAAATTGGCGGGAAAAGTTGATTTTGCTAACTCCTCTGATTTTTGGTAGTGGGAGTGGGAAGAAAGCATTAATTGGTTTTGGATGTGTTAGGTGGAGTGTTGAGGAGGGGGAATGAGGTGGATGGTGGTTTTGGGTGAGCTGGGGGGATGACTAACTGGTTTGGTGTTTTTGGCGGTATGGAAGACGGGTCAATGGTTTGTTTGACTGAGTGGTTTAAACTCAGTATTGGATTTGGGCTTGTATATCAATTGGGCTTGGGTATGGATTAGTTTAGGCTGGGTTTAGTTTTTTGGATTTGGATAGTGGGTGTTTAGTTTAGATCCGGATTTTGGTTTAGATATTAAACATAGGGACTAAACTTGTCAAATCTGAACACTTGAGGGGCTGAATTTGCCAACTTCCCAAACTTCTTCAAGGGACTAAACCTGCCATAAAATAATTACACAAGGACCAAAGTTGTATATTTTTATTATTTTAAAACTTTAAGGACCTAATATGTAAATTTGGATTTTAGAGGGACTTGTTTTGTAAATTCTCAAAAGTTATCACAAGGGTATTTCTTGCCAAGTTTAAATAGTACAAGGGTTATAAAATATAATTTTCCATTTTAAAACACCCGGGGACTAATTTTGACAACTTTTGAAACTTGAGGGACTAGACTTGCCATTTATGCAAACTTGGTTCGTTTTCACTTATTTTCAATCATTTTGCATCTGTAACACATAAAAACACATTTTCAATGATATTTATAATATTTGTGGTTATTTGTGTGTTTTTGGATGTTTATGTGGGTTTAAAACGGGTAATATATATGTGTTTTTAGACACATATCAATATTACTCAACATAAGTTCTATGGATTGACTTATGTGATGTGATTTGCACAAATTTTTCCAAATCATTAGGAACCAACATTCTCTATTGGATTTACATCAAATCCAAACACTAGTTTCTATAAACCATCTGCCTATATATTAGGATCATATCTTAGAACAAAACTCACTCATTCACCTTCTTCACAACATACAACCTGTACATCTTAGTTTCTCTTAGCTCACCATGACCAAATCAACCAACTCCTCCACCTCTAGACCACCAAAACGCACTGCCTGCATAAGTGTTAAGCCCTGTTGCTTCATAAATCTTGCTAACTCATCATCAAAGGAATCATCTCCTCTTAATATCTCATCTCCTATAGCAAGTGAAAATTTCCTTACTTTATCTACACCTACACCATCCAATGTTGTCATACAAACTCCACCTCCATCCATAACTCCAATAGCAACCACACCACCACCCGCTCCATCACAGACTGTCAAATCTCAATCACAACCAAACTCACCCAAACTCCAACCCATGGAGCTATTTAGGACTCCACCTACATCACCTCATCCATACCTTGATAACTTGGAGGATCTCCCACCAAGATCAAACAATCCTCCACCCATGACCTTTGAAGGTCAAGAGCCTATGCTTTTTCATCCGATTTTCCCGGATATCCATGGTCCTTTATACCATGATGCACCATCATCCCAACCTCAAATACCACCTCTCTCACCCACATCAACTCTCATTGCCATAGACGAGGCAATGTGGATCAATCAACCTCAAACCCAAGAGGAGATTAGTGAAGAGCTCAACCGTCTCTACACTCTCTCGGGTATGGTAGATCACCGCCTCAATGAAGCCATGGACCTCCAAAACATCCTCATGAACTCCCTCCAAACACCATCACCAACCAATGAACAAGCACAATCACCACCACCCAACAACCAATCACAACCACCACCACCTCAACCAAATGAGTCTACTCTTCCGCCCGGTTTTGCTCGCCATGATTGCAACATGTGCGAAAGAACCGCTCACATAGCTCAAAGGACAAACATTTTGGTGCACGAGCTCCAAAATGAAATGAGGTTCATTTTGAACCACATTCTTGAGCGTCTAAACGCCATCTCTCATCCTCCTCAATAGGAGAATTTTAGTGTCATTATATAGGACCTTCTAGATGTTGTTGTGGGATTTTTTAATTTTTAGGATGTATTTTTTATTTTCTTGTAACATCATATTATGTTTGTGACTTTTGTTACATAATTTTCAATGAATGAATGTGATATTTTTATGCTTATGAGTGATCAACATTAAGCATACTATCATTAGTTAGGTAACTAACATCATTATCTAGCTATTTAAAATTCTATATATTTCTTAGGTTTTGCGAATAACTTGTTTACTTTAGTGACAATAATATTTGATCAGGGTTTAAACACCTACCTTTTGACGTTTTATAAAGAGTCAACTAGATTATCAACTTTCTTATTTGAGATAACATATCATACATTATGTTCTACCATTTGAGGTATTCAACAAGTAACATTTAGTTCTTGCAGCATCTCATACCCTTTTATTGTATACTTGAAGAGCTCTTGTAATGGGAGAATACATCCAGGGGATATCTCTTTTTCTAAACCAATTTTTTGTAGGATCATGCAAATCATTACCTTATACTACATTTTAGGGGGAGTATCAACAAGGTGCTCTTAAGTTCTCAAATCCATTTCGCTATCAAATCTTCTTTTGTTTTGACAAAAAAGGGGGAAAGGATTAAGTTGATAATGTAAATCATCTCAGTACATACACTTTGATTAAAAGAGTTTTTAACCAATAAAACAAATTATCTATATTTTAAAGAAATTCAGTATTATCCTTTGCCAAAATATACTTAATGTTGCATAACAAAAAGGGGAATTGTTAAATACAATACGTCTAAAGTTATTAATTTACGATCTTTTCTTAGTTTTGTAAAGACAATTACAAAGTATATCCTTTACAAATATAAATGCTAGCTTAAGTCTCTTTAAAAATTTTACATTTCACAAGTTTACTTGAATTACATTTTACACATCTACTAGTTATTCTTAAAAGGAAACTTATTTAAAATGATCAATGACATCATGGCATGCATCATACATAATATATTGGCTAGATCTTCAAGCAAGATAGTTGACTTTGGAAGATTTTGATATGACATGACAATGGTGTGGAGGATATAGCTGGATTTGGAAAGATTTCCAAAACTATTAGCTGTCATGTTGCTGTCAAGTTGGCGGATCCAATCGACACAAAGGACGGATCCCTTTTATGGGATCCGCCGGATCCGCCAGCTGTTCATCAGCTTGCCTATAAATAGCAAGCTGATCATTTGGACACACCATCACTCATAGAGCCTAACATTCATACTCATTCATTTACATATCATCTAACATTTATCATTCATTCATTTCATTGATCTTTCCTTTTGTAGCAAGGGAGATTAAGCTTTAAGGTTCATCACAGACGTGTAAACCTTTAGCATAGTTACTGTGTGATATAGTTGTAGTTTACACATCATTTGTATCATTTATCTCAGTGAGTGTGGTTAGTGTTTTAGTCCTCAAAACACAAAGCGTGTAGGGAGTGGTTGTGCCCTTGTGAAAGAACCAAACGGGAGTGGTTGTACCCTTGTGAAAGAACCAAACGGGAGTGGTTGTACCCTTGTAAAGAACTCGACATCTAGCTTAGTGTCGGTAATTGTATAGGCGACGTAAGGTTGGTTCTACCTTGTAATAGAACCCGGTGTTTAGCTTAGTACCGGAAAAGGAAGTAAGCAACGTGTAAAGGTTTTCTCCACCTAGAAGAGAGTTTGTTTCTTAGTGAAGGATAACTCTCGAGTTAAAGGCTCGGGGAAGTGGAGTAGGGCAAGGAAAAGAGTCCTTGTAGCCGAACTACTATAAACATCTGTGTTATGTGGTTTGATCATTCCTCTCTTTTCTTTTCAGATATATTGCTTGATTATCTTTATGTGCATAAGTTTAATTGAATTCACATAACTTACAAAATGGTTTAAATTAACTTTAAACGGTAAAACTATTCAACCCCCCCTTCTAGTTTTCCACAAGTAGGTTTTCATTTTTTTTCTTGCTCTCAACTTTAAACCGGACACGCTCTTCTTGCTTGTTTCTTCTCTGAACCATTTGATGTAGATACCGGACACGCTCTTCACGTTTTAATTTTGTTTCTTCTGAAATCACACCAGCAAATGATTCTTCCAAAGAACCATCATCTGGAATCAAAACTGTGCTTAGATCTTTAGGATGATCAGAAACGAAAATTTGGAGATTCCCAGCAACTCTTGCGATGTCATACATAACATCAATATCATAATCGTTGTTAATTGCTTTCATACCCTGTAACGTGTTGTTTTGTGGCAATGCGTAATATAAACAGTGGACCCGTGTAGGTAATATTCTGTTGAGATAGGTAAGCATATCCTGAAAATCAATTTCTGGAACAATAATATTCATGTGTGAACCATCTTGATATGTTAATGGGTTAAGTATAAACTTTCCGTTGTAGTTGATAGTGAATGCGAAATTAGGGTTGTTAGATGTTGACATTTGGTGAATAAAAGAAGGAAGAAGTGAATTTGATTCATTGAAACCACCAAGTGGTATATATATATATATATATATATATATATATATATATATATATATATATAAAATTCTGATCGGGTAGGTGAGCATTCATTCCGTTGTCATAATAGGTGAATGAGAAATCAAATCAATGTTTTATTTATTTTCATGAAGGACACTAATGTGTTATCAAATCAACAATTGTTGTGGACAAACATACTTGCATTACAAATGGAATTTATTACAAGATACATAACGTATGTTACAAATTAACTACAATTACAGGGAAATACATGTCAAAAAAGAACTAACTTGTTAAAAACCGAAGAAATTAAACCAATTGTTATTAGATTCCTGAGTGTTTTGATCATTTAGATGTTGAGAGGCGTATGGTTGGGAGTCATATAGTTCATAGCCTTGAGAAGGGTTATAATGAGCATTTTGTTCATGACTTGCCTCACCTTGTTCATATGGTTGCAGTTTGTATGTGTTATGCTCAAATACTTGCGATGGGTGTGTGTCATAAGTAGGAAAGTTGTGATGATGTGTTTCAGTCGGGTATGCGTCGAACGTAGGGGGACTTTCATGTTGCTCGTTCACTGTTTTTTTTTTTTTTTTTTTTGGGTATTGTTTTTTTTTGTTTGACAGTGGATCAGGGATGACCGGGTTTTTGCATTGATAAGATTTATGGCCCGCTTGACCACACCTACTGCAATATTTTACTCGTGGTTCCTCACCCTGAGATGGTATACGGTTAGTATTTTTTTGGCCGACCGGCTTGTGGGTTGTCCATTCGCGGAGGAGTGATGGGTTGTATATGCGTTGGATACTCCCATTCGTGAAAGGCTCCAACAAAATTAACCGGCTCTGCGTACGTCGCTTGGTATTTCGGTTTTTTAAACCAATCTTGTACGTATTCCACACAATCTGTTAGACCTAAGAACCTAGTAACATCAATAACGTGACCACAAGGTATCCCAGAAAGCTGCTATTTTCGGCACTCGCATGACATGGTCGGTAAGTTGACTTCACGATTGTATCGGCCATCGTAAACCTGGAACCGATCTTGGTTAATCCCGTATACATTCCAAGATGCGCTTTTGATTTTTCTCTTTTCCACCTTATGGGCAGCCCAATCTGTTATTTCGTACTTCATTTTCGCTACATAAACACATACACAAAAAACAGTGACTTTATATTAGAGAAAATCATTTAAAAAATATATATTTTCTTTTGGAAGATAAATACCAGCAACTTCTCGCCGTTTAAAATACCAATCTTGAACCATTTTTTGATATTGCTCAATCTGTTATTTCGTACTTCATTTTCGCTACATGAAACGCCAACGGGTATTCATTGCGTACTGCTAACGTGATAGCAGGATGCCTATCAGATATGATAACCAAATCCTCGCTATCGGCTATGCATTCTTTAAGTACTGAAAACCACCAGGACCAACAATCACCAGTCTCCCCTCTGCATATACCGTAAGCAATGGGCACAATTTGGTTGTTTCCATCCATGCCTACAGCTAACAAGTTTGTACCTTTGTATAGACCCTTCAAATGTGCCCCGTCGACTACAAGCAGAGGGCGAAGATTTTGTACGAAAGTTCGAATCTGAAAAATGCCATTTGTAAACATATTTTAATAACTAAAAGTACAATAAAATATCACATTTATTTATTTCAAAAAAATGAGTATAACTTACTGAAACACCAATGGCAACGAATAACATCTCGAAAACTCCTTTTTCGTATGTCTTGATACGTGTGATTGTGCCTACTTTTTTTTTTTTTTTTTTTTTTTTTTTTTTTTTTTGTAGATTGTGACAATAGTACGGTAACATTTCAAATGATTCTTTCGGTGAACCCCTTATCATTTCTAACCCATAATCCTTTCCTCTCCATGCTTGTTGGTAAGATATACTTGTTTTATATTGCGCCAACATGTCTTTTTGCATATCTTTTGGTTTTAAATCTCGTCTACTATCTTTTAACTTATCACTAAAAATGTGACCAATAACTTTTTTATTTGCATTTCGATGGTTAGGATATGTTTGAGTTTTGGGACACGTGTGAATATCTTTCACACCTGTAACTACAAACACATCTGTACCTTGAATGCGTTTAGAGTTAATTCTCCATTTGCATTCTGTATAATGAAAGCATTTACAATCAAACCTATCTGGTTCTGACTTTCGTACTAAAAACTGGTAACCTTCTTCTAAACATTTCAACCTAACTGCAACGTCTATTTTTTCTCTTGACTCAAAAAACTTTCCGACAAAAAAATTAGAATCACTATTGTATTGGTTTGAACTTATTGCTTTTGTTGATATAAATAATGCCTAAACACGTTATTAATATTTTTCGATATCTCTACGTTTTGATAATCACAAAATGTAAAATCATTAAACGGAAAATTATGACGTAAACAAGTATTTAGTTGTAAATATCTATTTCTACAACTCAAATCACTTAAGGTATGAATGAACTAATGCTTAATGCTTTATATGATCAAAGGAACATTTTCTCAATCACTAAATTTTTTGTCAAAAACATTTTATATCTTTTAGAAAAACATTTTTGGTAATAAATAAAAATGTTTAATTCATTATTAATTTATGAATTCAAATTTTCAACCAAAGATGGCAAAAATGTTCTAGAAAAACCTTCCCCACAAAAAGACAAAACTGGGCAACGTTCACCTTGGGCGGCCCCTTTAATTTATAAAGGCGGCCTGATGCGTGGTTTTGCGACCTTACAACAGGTTTTACCTCTCGAGGGGTCTCAAGAGGCTTACAACCCCACCAGGCAGTGTACCTGACCGATGTAGTATAGTGTAGTGGTAAGTACGGGGGATTGATCGTTCTCCACAGGGAATAGTGTCGTTAGGATTGAAAAACTACTCTAATAGGTCTAAGGGTGAGAGAAGATTCTTTTTATGTTTTTATATTTTTTTGAAAGCAAGTAAAATCTCGGGTTTGAAGGAGTGGGCGGAATTAGTTGCTAGTCAACTAACCCAAATAACTACGAATGCAAATAAAATAAAATAACTGAAAATAAAAAGGTTGTGAAACTTATGTGGAGAGAAATGTGTTTACTTAGATTTCCTTACTCCCTAACTATCTTTTACCGGTTGATTAGTGTGTATTAATCGCGTGGATGACGGGTGTATTCCTTAATACCAATCGTGGGGTGGCGTACGTACTTCCCCAACTCTATGAGCTCCTACTTCACTCCTATGTCGAGCCGGCTAGGAAGCTCCTAACATGGGATCACTAGAATTCGCTCATGCATTAAATACAACCATAAAAACCTTAGTAAGCATTGGTTCATGTTTCTTAAGACGTTCAAGCAAGTTACCGAATAGGAAGTTAGCCAGTTTTCTTAAGCCTAACATCGATGAACAATCATCCAATACAATTAATAACACACTAATAACCAATAATCAATAGTTAGGTTTCATTAGATCTAAGCAAACACAAGATAAATCTAGCCTAGCATGTTAATCAAAAGACAAGAACAAGATATAATCAAACAACACATAGACATATTGAATGATTAAATAATCACTTATCTTCAATTAAACATGGGAGATCCAAGGGTATGAAAACCCTTAAAAATGGCAGAAATTCGTCTTAGGGTTTCTCCTCCAAAGTTACACACAATAAGTTCCACACTAATGACAAAAAATTGCAAAACTATATATAGAGTTTAAGGGCTGACGGCGTCACGTTATAGATCCTGACGCCGTTACCTCGCCGCTTTTAGGGTTCTCGGATGGCCTTCCTGACGCCGTCCCTCTTTAGTGCTCCAAAATCCGCTCTGGCTTATCAAGGCTTGACGCCGTCAGAAATGGGCTTGACGCCGTCCCTCTTTAATTTAAACCGTGATGGCCTTGATCACTTCAAAGGGTGACGCCGTCAGATTTTTCATGCAAAATTCTCTGGCTTATCATGAGTAATTTTCATATCCACCTCTTTTGCCAAGCCATGACGCCGTCTGGACCAATCCCTGACGCCGTCAAAGGTACTTTCCAGCATAATTTTGAGACTTTGCCGTTTTCTTCACTTTTATGCTCCAAAAACGTCCAAAATGCTTCCTTTTCTAGATTTCTTCTCCAAAGTACCTAAAATGACAAAAGGAACGATTTAGGGCAATATTTGATCAAATAAATACGATTTAGGGCTTAAATGACCCCCTAAAAGCGGTACACTTTTCGCTTCATCACGGCCCCCTTAAAATTAAGGGGACCGGCACGCTCCTCCAGCTGTCCAGTTTTTGCATATATATACTGGCTTTCCCCTGGCCTTTTTTCTCACCTTTTGCACCTCAAACTTTCTGTTCTAAATCTCTTCTTCTATCTCTCTAAATCCTTTGATCATATTGTCTTAAGCTTTTGTTTCAAGTGATCCAAAGCTTCAACTTCTCAAGTGCAAAAGAAGAATACTTCTATCCTTCAAGACAAGAAGTATTACAACTTGGTGTATCTCTTCCATCTAAGTTGTTGGTGTATCATCATTGTAAATCATTCATTCATTTGTATAAGTTGTGAATACTTGTTAGATTAGTGTGTGTATAGTTGGTTAGGCTAGATTAGTGTGAAGGTGTGAAGAAGTCAAGGTGTGTAAGTAGTGAAGGTGTGAAGAAGTTAAGGTGTGTAAGTAGTGAAGGTGTGAAGAAATAGAAGAGTACATAAGTAGTGTAGAAGTTGTGAAGCCGTCGTGAAGAAGTTGTGAAGCCGGTGTGAAGAAGTTGTGAATAAGTTGTGTGAAGTTGTGAGATTGGTTCTAGCTACGATTAGAACTCGACATTTAGCTTTGTGTCGTTAAACCGGTGTAAGTGAAAGTTGTGTAAGGTTTTCTCCGCCATAAGGGAGCTTGTTGATATAGTGAAGAAAACTCTCGAGTTAGGTGCTCGGGGAGTGGAGTAGGGCAAGGAAGGTGTCCTTGTAGCCGAACCACTATAAATCCTTTGTCTCGCGGTTAGATCTTTCCATCTCTATCTTTCATTTCATTTCACTACTTTACTTGCATTGTTAATTTAGATCTACTTATATTTGTTCATATTGTTCAAGAATTGAGTTCACATAAATTTGAATCTAAGTCTTAAAAAGTAAACAAAGCTTTCATAATAAATTAAAAAGACGTAAAACTATTCAACCCCCCCCCTTCTAGTTTTCCACAGCTTTGGACTGGTAAAGAGGTGTTTCAGGAACGCCAGGAGTTAATGAAAAAATGTTCTTCCAGTCATGGTGAATAGGTTTTGGGTTAACACCAACTCCAAAAAAACCATCATTTTCTTCAACTTCTACATCCTCATCTGCCCCAAATGCAAACGATGATCCTGGTTTTGTGAAATAAGCCTCATCTTTATATCCGGACCCATCATTTTCATAATCATTTGATTCAAAATTCTTAGATGGCCCATCATCAAAAAAAGTCTTATTATTATTGAAATTACATGAGTTTTCTCGAAAAGCAGAGGACGCGATGTTTTGGTGTTTCAAAAAAATTGTAAAACGTTTGGTTTTCTTGGTTTGACCTAAAACATGTAGTTTCTTCAAATTCTTTCGCTTTAACCACATACAGATGTGACATTCCCGCATTCGAATAAGCGAAATCAGTAAAAAAAAGTTACCTCATCGTCGTCAGTAATATCCATTCGAACGTCAAATGAAGGGTGAGAAAATTTAAAATTCAGCTGAATATTAGGATCCAACTTGAATTTAGAACGCACATAATCAACTAACCATGAGTACGTGATATTAGTATACATAACCACACCACGTTCAGTATCATGAAAATGTAATATACATTTGAATTTATGTATATCTGAAGTCATTGCTATGTATATCTGATTTTCTGTGTATATGCTATGTTTTGATATACATATTTCCTTATATATACATACCCTGATGTGACAACTCCATGATAATCCCGTGTACGTGTAATTTTTTACACGAGATATGACACAGATTAGAAAACTCTATGACACAGATGTGACAACTCTATGACAATGTTGTGACAACTCCATGACAATCCCGTGTACGTGTAATTTTTTACGCGAGATATGACACAGATTAGACAACTCTATGACACAGATGTGACAACTCTATGACAATGATGTGACAACTCCATGACAATCCCGTGTACATGTAATTTTTTACGCGAGATATGACACAGATTAGACAACTCTATGACACAGATGGGACAACTCTATGACAATGATTTGACTACTCTATGACAATTCCGTGTACATGTACTTTTTTACGCGAGATATACTCTATTTAAGTCTGGTATTTTTACTCTAATTAAACACAATCTTTTACACCGAAATTGCTTACTAAAAATCATTTACTAATACATTCATTTACATTTTCAAAAAATGTCGGACAACATACCATTCGACCTTCAAGTTGATATCATGAAGAAACTACCAGCTAAGTCTTTACTACAGTTTCGTATTGTGTCAAAGAGATGGAAGTCTTCCATAGACTTACCAAACTTCATCCGTAGTTACGGTTTTTCTGAAACAGATATGTGTTGTTTCAATTTAACATATATGCAAGGTAATGTTGGTTTTATGTTTTCGGTAAATGAAAATTTAGCCTTTACGAATCTAGATACAACTTTGAATCTTCCAACTCTTAAGCCAATTGCTACTTCTGAAGGTGTCTGGTGCTTTTCGTATGGTTCAAATATGATGGTTGTTCTTTGGAACCCATCGATAAAAAGATCTGTAGGAATATTCGTCCCTACTTTCTTGAATCAACCTAATTCACCAAAAATGGTCATCGGTTTCAGTGTCTGTCCCGACACCTTAGACCCTACCCTTTTAAAGATTAATTACCCGTATTACGGTCAAGGACCATGGTATGTGTCAGTTTATACATTGAGTTCCAAACGTTGGAACAATCTTGACAATGACCGTTTGCCCCGTGAATCAATTAGAATTAAACGGTCTGGTCAAGCAGTAGTGGGTGGTAAAATTTTCTGGGTTGGTTCTGAAAAATTTGTTCATAATGATGGTGTTTTGTACAAACGATACATGATTGTTTCTTTTGATTTGGTTACTCACCAATTTCTAGTGCAAGACATACCTGAATTGATAAGATTCATAGTTCAGCCTCCATTCTATATATCTCAGCTACGAAACTCTCTAGTAGTTTCAGGTAGTTACCTTGCTGAAGAGTACAAATTTATGTGCGCTTGGCAATTAGAATTTAATGGTGGTATTGTATCATCGTGTCCAGTGCTATTCACCATCCCATTCTCAATTGAGAATGAGGTAAAATTAATTGGATTTACCAAGGATGCGGAACCAATTGTTCAAGCTAAGAGCAACCAACAGATACCTCACTCACTACAAGTGTACGAGCGAACATCTCAGGAGTTTCAAAACATGGGTATTGAAGCAAATGGTGGTTCATTTTTCATTGGCCCATACAAAGAATCACTAATTCTTCTTGATCAACCAAACAATACCTATATGGTTTAGTTTATGTCTTTAACGTTATCAATGTATGTCTTTTTACTATTTTCTACAACTGTACTAGTTTTTTTTTTTAAAAACTAATTAATGCTATTTGTTTGTGTTTTATGTTCTACGTTTTTTATTTATGTGTCCAGTATTGAATTTGCCAATATACATTCTGCTTTATATATTAATACAATGATGTGACAACTCTATGACAATGATGTGACAACTCCATAACAATCCCGTGTACGTGTAATTTTTTACGCGAGATATGACACAGATTAGACAACTCTATGACACCGATTTGACAACTCTATGACAATGATTTGACTACTCAATGACAATTGCGTGTATGTGTATTTCTTTACGCGTGATATGACACAGATTTAACTATAAAAACGCATTCACAATTCGATTTCTCTAAACACATATCCGCATTATCAACATATCTACTCTCTACAAATATTTAACAATTCAGAAAATGTCCCAACAAAACAAAACCGGATACACGAAACGATACCAACATAATGTTGGGGCTTCTTCAACCTCTTCAAACACCCCGGATAGGTTAATACCCGGTCCAGATGTTATTCTTCAAGCGGCTATTCTCCGCAAAAATGCGGACATTAGGGAGGGTGGCCCTGAATATTGTCTTGTGCCAACACAAGAGTATGTAAGGAAGATAAATGAAGATGTCGTTGAAGATGATCATTTTACGCGTGGGCCATGGCTATGCGCAATTAATAAGCTACGTAATAGCGAAGGTATCATCGTAACTGCTTGTCTTGGCAATATAAAAAACTGTATCGTAAAAGGGAAACTTGAACTTGTCGTAGCTGTAATCAAGACTTGTACTCGTACCGCACTTGGTGAGCTAACAGTGACACTAAAAGATCCAACGGGGACATTCTCTGGTACAATTCATCACAAAGTCCTTACAGAAGAATCGGGTTACAAAAACTCTATTAAAGTCGGAGCTGTGTTGGTACTTCGTAATGTTTCGGTGTTTACCCCAAAATCAACACCCTTTGGTCTTAACCAAGGCTGTCAAACTCGCGATCTTGCACGTAAGATCGTACGATCTTACGTGCTCACAAGGTAAAATCGTGTCGTATCGTTATAGGATCACATCTGAGGTAGGATCGTGAGTAAGATCGTAAACTCGATCGTAAGATCGTAAGATTGTAAGATCGAGCCACGATCCGAGTTTACCGTAGTTGCTAAATTTGCAGTTTTGAATTAAATAGAAATGAGTTTATATGCAATTGAGTTTAAAACCACCATTAATGGTGGTACCGGAGGAGTTAAAATTCGGACAAACAACCCCTTAGTTTAACCCATGAACATATCGAATTTATGATTAAATGTAATGGATGTTAGAGCAAGATTGTATACCTGATTGTTGAAAAGTTTCTAACACAAGCCGTCAACGGAATGAGTAAAATGTGTATGTGGGGTTGGTAGGTGAAAAGGAGAAAAGAAAGCAAAGTGAAAAAAATAAGAGGGATAAATGCCGCTCAATGCTCAAATGACAAATAAAGCCCGGTTTTTCTTTAAAACATGACTCTATAGTGTGGTTGTAAATGACAATTTAAATTTACACTTAATTTTACTAGCCCATTACTAGGCCCAAAGTTTCATTCTCTTAAAGTAGCAAAGATTGAAATAGCATAAACTGAAATAGCATAAACTGAAATGTAGCAAAGTTTCATTCTCTTAGGTGGGGCGTTGATAAGTTGAAATAGCATAAACTGAAATGTAGCAAAGATTGAGATTGCTTTTTAATTATTTCTTAATTTCAACTTATAGGTTGTTATAAACTTATAATCAATTGTTAATTATTTGTTAATTTCAACTTATAGGCTGAAATGTAGCAAAGAAATGCAAAACAGTTTGACTCGTTTATCCTTTGTTTACAAAATATGACAAATTGGTAGGATCGTAGGATCTCGATCCGATCCTACGATCTCGATCTTGCAAAGACAAAAACGATCCCACGTGGGATCGCGATCTTGACAGCCTTGGTCTTAACATTACATTGAGGAACATTGTTGAGGTTTTCGACAAGGATACAGTTTTTATTGGCTGAACCTTTACATATTTATTACCTACGTTTACGTTTAATATTGTCTATGTAATATTTATTTACGTCAACTTTGTCTTTTTTTCTTTGTAGTTGAATAAAACTTTTATGATATATTAATCCTCCTTATTACTCCTTATTAGTAGTAACAATTATGGTATATCAATACTTTTTTTGTTTGTAATGTTTATTTACACCATACAAGTATGCACAAGCGAATTAGGGTTTTTTGTTTGTAATGTCTCACGTTTTATTATATCTTAATATACAATTGACAATTTATTAAGCAATCTAGCGTCTAGCGTAATATGATACGCGTGATGCTTTAGAAAAAAATATAAATGTTTTTTTTAATGGATCTAGCGTCCTACGAAAAATATTACGCGTGATATGCTTTTTTTTTTCTTTTTGTTGTTGTTGTTGTTGTTGTTGTTGTTTTTGTTTTCGACCAATAGAATGTTGACACTAAATCATCTAGCGTCATACGTACATAATTACGCGAGATGCATGGGTATTTTTGAATATGATAAAAAGTTGGGGCACTGAAAGAAAAGTCCCAATCAAAATGATACTGTAGTAATTTTCGCTTTAACCATTTTATTAACAGGGTAAAATAGTTTTATGGTTTTTTGCTTCGTATTTTTTTTTTGTGTTTTTCAACTTTTAACTTGTAAAACTTTATGTTTTCAATTATGTTTTTTTATTTTACAAATTTAACAAAAAAAAAAAAATTATTATTAAGAGTATTCCTATGTATATTTAAGGGGGTGAGGATAACCAACCCATTTATAAATAAAGTTATAACACATTTTGCTCTAATAAACTAGTGTCCATACATACCTTTCTCATATAATGTCTGAAGAAGCTTGAAAAATATCCTCTTGCTCACCACAAATCCACTCTGTATTTTCACACACACACACACTAACAATCCACCATGACAAACACGGACACCATAAACCCACAAAACGGATTCAACCCAACAACCAAAACCTTCCACAGCCTCCGTCCACCAGCAGCACTCCCACCAGCATCACAACCACTCTCCATCACCGAATACACTCTCTCACTCCTCCGCTCAAACCCTTCATATTCACCTTCAACTCCTTTCTTAATCGAATCCAATTCTGACAACACTCTCACCTACTCATCCTTCATACACCAATTCCAATCACTCGCCACGTCACTCCTTACATCCTACCCCACACTCACCAAAAACGACGTCGCCTTAATAATCTCCCCTACTTCACTCCACATTCCTGTTTTATATTTCGCTCTTTTATCAATTGGCGTAACCGTTTCCCCGGTTAATCCGCTCTCCACCAAAACTGAATTAACCGACTTAATTAAATTAACTAATCCTGTCATCGCATTTGCCACGTCAGCATCTGCTAAAAACCTTACCTCCTCATTTCCGGTAGCTTTAATCATTATCGATTCACCTGAATTTAAATTCATGCTACAATTTAAAAAACTTAATAAAACTGCTATCAGTTATGAGCCTGTTAAGCAGTCTGATACTGCTGCGATACTGTATTCGTCTGGTACGACTGGTAGAATCAAAGGAGTTGAGTTGACTCACCGGAATTTTGTATCCATAACGACTTCCGTTAGCCAGAGTAGATTCGTGAAAGATGAGAATGATAATGATGTACATCCGATATCGATATTTCCGTTACCGTTGTTTCATGTGATTGGATTTTTTATGTTGATTAGGTCGTTTGCGTTAGGTGAGACACTGGTGTTGATGGAGAGATTTGATTTTGAAAATATGTTGAAGGCGGTTGAGAGGTTTAAGGTGACGTATATATCGGTGTCGCCGCCGCTAGTGGTGGCGATGGCGAAGAGTGAGGCGGTGATGAGGTATGATTTGAGTTCGTTACGGTTGATTGGTTGCGGTGGTGCGCCGTTAGGCAAGGAGGTGGCTGGCAGGTTTAAGGCCAGGTTTCCTGATGTTGAGATTCTGCAGGTATTGGTTTTGACACGCGCTGCCGTTTGGCGCGTGTTGTTTTATAAGATTTTTATCTGTTTTGTTATGAGATATTTATATAACTTGTGTCATAAAGGTCAATTCCTTATACAGTTATATATTCAACCCCTCATTAAATCAAATTCAAATTTGACCCCAAATCTAGAGGGAAATGCAGAAATGGTCCCTGTGGTTTGCCCAAATTGCAGGTTTAGTCCCTGTGGTTTCGAAAGTGCAGGCGGCCTCCCTGTGGGGAAACCTTGGTTCCATTTTGGTCCCTCGACGTGTAATTTTTGAGCAAACCACAGGGACCTTTTTGCAATTTTAGTAAACCACAGGGACCATTTTTGCAATTTTGAGCAAACCACAGGGACCATTTTTGCAATTTTGAGCAAACCACAGGGAGGCCGCCTGCACTTTCGAAACCACAAGGACTAAACCTGCAATCTGGGCAAACCACAGGGACCATTTCTGCATTTCCCTCCCAAATCTATAAGTTGACAATCATCAAAGCATTAATTATATACTTACTCCATTAGTTATAGGGGTGTGCATCGGGTGAAAACCGGACCGGACCAAGATCGAATCCAGCAAAAAACCTAGACCGAGACCGGACCGAATGTGGTCGGTCCGGTCTCGGTCCAAATAGGCTAAATGTCCGGTTTTTAAGCCGGAAATTATGAAAAACCCTAGACCGAGACCGGACCGAATGTGGTCGGTCCGGTCTCGGTCCGATCGGTTTTGTCGGTCGGTCCGGTCCATCCGGTCCGTTTGCTCACCCCTAATTAGTTATATGTAGTTCAAACGATACTTTCAAAGCCTTAAAGACTATAGTCAAAGTTTGACTTTCTTCGTCTCATGAAAACTACACTACTACACTAGTGTTCATTACTCATTAGTTTCATGCTTTACTTTTGCGAAGCCATGATTGTTGCGTGCCTATGTGATCACGTATCGGTACTGATTACATATTTGCGCACAGCTATTTTATTCAACTTGTAAAGGTCATAGTGCACTAAAAACTACAACTAAAATGTTTGAAAATCACTCGTCTAACATAACCGTTTGTATTCCCTTTTGCATTCAATAACTATAATAGCTTAGTTAGCTATAAACGAACTCTTATTCTAACATAAACAGCTGATCATTTTACCTTTAGCCCCTATCACTTTAACAAAATATGTATAAATTTAATTCTAAATTACTCTCCAACCAAAAAGAAGCCACCAAAGTAACAGACATGCAGCCAATTTCTAAAATAACTTTATCATAAAGTTATCCATTAAAATAAAATTAATAAATCCAATCTAAAAGTAGTCGTTTTGTTAATTTAGTTTTAGAGGTGGCAAAACGGACGGCCGGCCGGGCACGGGCATGGGCTAGAATGAGCACGGGTTAGAATGGGCATGGGCTTAAACGGGCACGGGCTAAACGGGCTCATGTTATATTATAGAAGACCGAAAATGACAAAATAAATTCCTTAAACGTAATACCTCATTTATATTTAAAAAATTTAATACATTATATATATATAAGTTTTTCTTAAAAAACGATTATAATATTCTCAAATTGAGAGAAAATACGTGTCCGTTGTACCCATTTAACTTTTTAATTGGCTAAATATGCCCATTTCAAAAAAAAAAAAAAAGAAGAGGGGGTTAAATGTGCTCAAATCTTTTACAAAATAACCAAAATTAGCTCATTTTTTTTATTTTGGTCACAAATTGGCACTTCTATTTAGTTTTATAAATAGATCAGCCAAAGAAAACTCATGCCACACAAGCTATCACAAGTCAAAAAATAGGAGTACTGGGGGTGTTTGATTTCGACTTAATTGACTTAATATGAAAAAAAACTGAATTAATTAAGTTATATGAAAACTGTTTGATTGTGACTTAAAAGAGAAAGATGACTGAAAATATTAAGTAATAAAACTGAGGTTGTCTGCATTAAATCACCTCTTAATTAAACATGACTTAATAAATAAAATTAACCGACAAGCCCTTAATATCTAAATGGGATGGGTTATAAATACGGGGCCTATTTTTATATACAAACGGGGTCTACCACCTTTGTCAGTTTTTGTCGTTTTTTTTTTTAAATAGAAATATATAATAATGTTTTGTATATTGTATATGTATAATGTTTTGTATATGTATAATGTTTTGTATAATATTGCTACATTAAATAACTACAACAACAACTGTTATTATTAAATTGAACGACAACGTCAACACATTATTTAAAAACAACAACATCTACGACATATGAAGATTATTCATTTCATTTAAAAGATCATGAAGCCTTGCGTTGAAGAAGAGGCTCGACTAAAGTGCCTCTTTTGAAACTCATCCTTCCACATAAAGTACCGACAACCATAGTCATCTGTTCCTGGCTGTTACATGTTTTGTGGTACCAAAGCATTTAATTCTTATGGGTTAGAAAAAGTAAATATTTACTTTTGCATTTAATTTTTGTCATGTACCTCGAAATTAATTTTTTTCGAAATTACTTTTTTTTCGAAATCTAAATTTTTTAGAAAAATTATTTTTTTTTCGAAATTAATTTTTTTAGAAATTTTTTTTTCGAAATTAATTTTTTTTTTGAAATTAATTTTCTTTTTCGAAATTAATTTCTTTAGAAAAAATTATTTTTTTCGAAATAATTTTTCTTTTTGTCGATTTGTAATACTTTTTTTTTCAAAATTAATTTTTTGTCGATTTGTAATATAACTTTTTTTTAACGTCCCGTAAAAAAAAGAGGTACATGACAAAAATTAAATGCAAAAGTAAATATTTACTTTTTCTAACCCATGGGAATTAAATGCTTTAGTACCAAAAAAAAAAAAAAAAAAAAAAAAAAAAAAAAAAGGTAGCAGTAGAAAATAAAAGAGAGAGAGAGGCGCGTGGGGTAGAGGCAGAAAAGTAGCAGACAAAAGCAGCAGAAAGAAGAAAAAGTAGCAGCAGTGATAGGGGGTAGACCCCGTCCCTATAGTACATCCCTTGATTTATACGGTGGCTACATTTTTATTCCAACGGGGTCTACCCTATAGCTGCTATTTGGAACATGGATCGTTGACCATCAATATCAATTGATTTAATTTTTTTTTTTTTTTTTTTTTTTTTTTTTTTTTTTTTTTTTTTTTTTGTGGTACTAAAGCATTTAATTCTCATGGGTTAGAAAAAGTAAATATTTACTTTTGCATTTAATTTTTGTCATGTACATCTTTTTTTTACGGGACGTTAAAAAAAAGTTATATTACAAATCGACAAAAAAATAATTTTGAAAAAAAAAGTATTACAAATCGACAAAAAGAAAAATTATTTCGAAAAAGAAAATTAATTTCAAAAAAAAATTTAATTTCGAAAAAAAAATTAATTTCGAAAAAAAAATAATTTCGAAAAAATTTAGATTTCGAAAAAAAAGTAATTTCGAAAAAAATTAATTTCGAGGTACATGACAAAAATTAAATGCAAAAGTAAATATTTACTTTTTATAACCCATAAGAATTAAATGCTTTGGTACCACAAAATAAGGAAAAAAAAAAAAAAAAAAGAAAAAAAGATGTAGCAGTAGACAAAAGAAAGTAGTAGTAGACAAAAAATTAGCATTTACAAAACATTATACATATACAATAAATTATTATACATTTCTATTTAAAAAAAAAAAAAAACAATAATAATAATAATAATAATATTTTAGAACACGACAAAACAAAAATTAAATGCAAAACTAAATATTTATTTTTTCTAACCCATGGGAATTAAATGCTTTGGTACCACAAAATAAATTTTTTTCAAATAATTTTTATTTTTTTAACAATAACTTTTTTATTTCGAAATTAATTTTTTTTTTTTCGAAATTAAATTTGTTTTTGAAATTAATTTTTTTCGAAATTAAATTTTTTTCGAAATCTAATTTTTTGTCGATTTGTAATACTTTTTTTTTCAAAATTAATTTTTTGTCGATTTGTAATATAACTTTTTTTTAACGTCCCGTAAAAAAAAGAGGTAAATGACAAAAATTAAAGAGGTACATGACAAAAATTAAATGCAAAAGTAAATATTTACTTTTTCTAACCCATGGAAATTAAATGCTTTGGTACCAAAAAAAAAAAAAAAAAAAAAAAAGTAGCAGTAGAAAATAATGCGTTTGTCAATACATATTCTACTACAAATGTATAATAATGTAGCAGACAAAAGCATTATTGTCAAAACTCATGCATGACAACAAGACAAAAGAAAGAAAAGTAGCAGACAAAAGTAGCAGCAGTAGGGTTGGGGGTAGACCCCGTCCCTATAGTACATCCCGTTATATATACATGTGTGTAAATATAAAGTTAGTAGGGTGACACATAAACAAAGACATGGAGGAAAATTTAAAGGGATGTATAACTTCTAAAGCATTTAAATATAATGGGTAAATTCTCTATTTATCCCAAAAGTACACTACCTCCTAACCTCTAGTGCTTTTAAAAAAAAAATTTCTCCAAATACTCCACGGGATATGGTTGCCTAAAAATCTTAGGCGAATATCATAAAAAAGTGTCAAGTGTCCCTATCATTGGCCCTACCATGTACTTACATAGTACTTCCACCGTCCCAAAATAAATGTCACGTTTGACCTTTTCAAGTCTTTTTTGTTCAACTTTGATCTTAAATATTTTTATTTGTGTTATATAATACTTGATGAAAATTATACCAATGAAAATACATTTGAAACTCAATCCATTCATATACTTCGCATCAAATATTATGTAACACAAATAAAAATATTTACGGTCAAAGTTGAACCATAAAGACTCTAAAAAGTCAAACCTGACATTTATTTTGGGACGGAGGTAGTACTACATATACTAGGTACTTTCTCGGGCGACTGGGTCACACATTTCTTGGGCGATTTGTTTTTTTGTCTTTTAGTTAATTACATTTTTGGTCCTTGTGGTTTGCTTGGTATTTCATTTTGATTCAATTTTTTAAAATCTTATAACCACTCAAATCTTATCATAAACTTAAGCCTAGTTTAGTTGCAATTAAACCTAACCCTAAAAACACTCATATATTATTGTCCGCCCCTATCTCCTTTAACAGTTATCTGCTTCTACCAAACTAACATAGACAGAGAAATCCACCTCTCTTCCAAGCTCATCATTCAATCCGATCAAGACTCATCTTCTCATTATAACATCATCAATCTAAATCAACTAACATGTCCAACGATTAGAATAATAAAAACATAAGCACAACCGTACAAGTGACCTTGTCTTCATTTGTTGCTCGTTTCGAATCAAGAAGCAATATTTATTGTTGATACATAATCTGGCGCGGGCTGGATTCGACGACTCTCCCTGGGCCGTTCGTCGTCTTCACGAGCCCTGAGTAGACCTGTTCAACAAAGAGAACCCGTTAGGAGTGGACCCGAGGCCGTAGCCCCGGGATCCACCTCCGACGGTCAAGTTAGTATTATTAATATAATACAGTACAGCGCATATCATTTACACAATTTGCATACTGTACGACATGATGGGATTGTCAAATCATAGTTGATTGACTTTTAGTATTGTATTCCATTATTCGTACAGGGCTTGAAGGTTTTATAATGTCGACTGACATTATGTTTTAGGTTCTTATCCCCCCAGAAGGGGATCCCAGCCATATATTTATAGGGCATGGATTAGGGTTTAGGCGTAGAGTGGGCCGCTGTCTGCCGGGCCTGGCCCATTCCTGGCCCAGTCCAGGCTATACGTCCACAAGCCCCCAAGTCTAGTGTGACATAGTGCATGGCTATGTTATGCTAGACTTAAGTTCTTGTTTATGGCCTCGTAGGCCCATGTGTGCGCAACTCAGGTGTGCACATGGGACGGACCATACCGCGCAGCCCAAATGCGACAGTGCGCACTGGGTCCATGTGTGCGCAACTCAGGTGTGCACATGGGACAGACCATACCGCGCAGCCCAAATGCGACAGTGCGCACTGGGTCCATGGCGCAGTCCTGTTTAGCCCATTAGACTATATCCGAATCCGCGACCTTGTAGGCGCGTCCTTGTAGGCGCGTCCGTGGTGACCATGTTCCATCCTGAGTAACACCCGTTCTTACATGACGGGGAGGGATGCGCATATGCTAGGTTTCCCGCCACAGTGTGACAGTAAAGACCCCGTAAGAAGAACACGTAGTTCTATAGTTGGGGTAACACTGACATTGCGATTGTGAGAGTCTCACAATGGTGAAGGTGGATACCGTATGCTGCATCCTGGGTAAGGGCGTACCTTTTGTACCAGCAGCGATGCAGCATGGTGCGACAGAAGACGTACTTCTATGGCAGAGGTGCGCGCTGTGCGCGACTATGCTGCATCCTGGGTAAGGGCGTACCTTTCGTACCAGTAGCGATGCAGCATGGTGCGACAGAAGACGTGCTTCTGTGGCAGAGGTGCGCGCTGTGCGCGACAAGGAGGTGCGCGCTGTGCGCGACAAGGAGGTATTATCGTGGGATTGTCTCCCACGAACATTACATCCGTCTTTACAAACGACAGAGGACGTCTCCCCTGCGGCAAGATGGTGCGAATATTTAAATCCGTCTTTGTACCGGGCTTGCAATACCTCTTTCGTATGATCTGCTTCCAAATATACCTGCGTGACGCGTGCGGAAACAGTGGTATTATATACCCTGGTAGCCCCCCAAGTTTGATGGTGCTACTCGTGTAGAAGCATTAAACTTAGTTATTCAAATCCTGAAAAACACTTAATGCAAATATTAAAAGTATATGACGCGAATCGCAACATATAAAGCCTAATGAAGTAAAGGATTAGCGTGAAGCAATATATAGCACATAGCATGTGAAATTAACACATAAGAGAAGTAGTAGTGCGAATTACACCTATCGTGAGGTTTTACAAACTACATAAATAATTAATTGTTTTTTGTTTTTTTTTTCTTTATATAAAAAAAAACAATAACCCAGATGGACGCGCCGTGACCGCGACTAATAGTTTCAATCGCACGCACAGACGCAGATGGATGTATCGTGACCGCATAGACTCGAACGTTTGTGGATGATCGCAGATGAACATAACATGACCACGGCTTTTGTCCCGTGCGCTCGTGGCGATTGACTAGCATCGTGGCGCGCTGTGCGCTGTACGTGGTTAATCTGTGAAGATTTCCGTACGCGCGGCCTAACGCGGGTAGATTTATCGTGACTGCGTTCGAACGTGCAAACAAGCGCGAACAGGCACACCCACCGTAAAAACATTATGTGCGCGAATTAATTCGCGGCTAAAAGATAAAGTAGGTCCGATCGTGCGGACTTAGTGCGTTCATAGATAAAATCGTGTTTACCAAGTTAAAAGATTTACATAAAATCTTCTGAATATTTAAAAGATAACATATCTTACCGATTTAAAAGACATGCACAAAAAATATTGGGATATCTATTTAAATTTTAGAAAACATTGGTAGTATCTTATTACCAATTTAAAAAGATCAAAATACCGGCTTTTGAACTCGATGGTTGCTTTCCGGTGATGTGAGAGCACGAAACTTGTCGGGTCCCACGGATGACGCCAACTTGTTGATACATAATCTGGCGCGGGCTGGATTTGACGACTCTCCCTGGGCCGTTCGTCGTCTTCTCGAGCCCTGAGTAGACCTGTTCAACAAAGAGAACCCGTTAGGAGTGGACCCGAGGCCGTAGCCCCGGGATCCACCTCCGACGGTCAAGTTAGTATTATTAATATAATACAGTACAGCGCATATCATTTACACAATTTGCATACTGTACGACATGATGTGATTGTCAAATCATAGTTGATTGACTTTTAGTATTGTATTCCATTATTCGTACAGGGCTTGAAGGTTTTATAATGTCGACTGACATTATGTTTTAGGTTCTTATCCCCCCCAAGAAGGGGATCCCAGCCATATATTTATAGGGCATGGATTAGGGTTTAGGCGTAGAGTGCCCGCTGTCTGCCGGGCCTGGCCCATTCCTGGCCCAGTCCAGGCTATACGTCCACATTTATGGCTACAAGATCCTTTGGAGGGTTTCAGGTAGGGTCTTTTCGTTTTTGTTGTTGTGTTTGTCTATGAACGAACCAAAAGAAGGATTATAATAAAGTTGTTATAAATCTTTCTTTAAGTTTTCGGATAGTAATGAAGCAAAGCTTCGTAAAAAGATCAATGATGATATATCTTTTTCGTGTTTTTGATTTTTTGAAGTCTATGGGCTTGTTTTGTTACACGAAAAAGAAAGTAAGCTGAGATCTGTGTTACGTTTTTGATCGAGTCTAGGTTGTTCTTGGTGAGAGTTTGTTTGTGTCGTGAACTGAGATGAATAGATGATCAGTGTTTGAGAAGGATGGGATAAGATTTAGAGTCGGTTTGTTGTTGGTGTTGTTCGATGTGGGTAAAGTGTTGGTGTTGTTTGTGTTTCTCAGATTTTAATCATCTCGGATTTTTTTTCCTTTTATGCTTTGACCAAGGAATAATAATAAGATTTGAGTAGTTAACATTTTTGGATGAAGATCGGGTTTTTTTTTTATTTTATTTTATTTTATTTTATTTTATTATTATTATTATTATTATTATTATTATTATTTTTTTCATCTCAGATTTCTAAGATTTGTGTTTAATAATAATAATAATAATAACCACAAGGACCAAAAATGAAATACCAAGCAAACCACAAGGACCAAAATGTAGTTAATAACTTTTTCACAAAAAGACAAAAAAACAAGTCGCCCAATAAAAAGTGACCCCAGTCGCCTAAGAAAGTACGGTTAGAGCACAAGGTGTAGTGAGTAACTTCACCTCCTCATTTGGGGCCCACGGGGTGCCACATCACTTTAATAAACCCCCACAACTAACACCCCTCACTAACAACTAACCTCAACTTACTCATTTGGGGCCCACCACTTACAACTTCATTTTTTTTATTCAAATTTCTAAATAAACTAAATTCATTCTATTAAAAAAAAAAATACATTACAACATATTAAAAAACATACGAAAAAACGATACGAAAAAAAAACGAAACTTAAGCATTTTCCTCGTCGTCGATTTGATATTTTCTCATGATTAGTTCTTGTCTCCGGCGAATGATAGCGGCTTTTTTCGGTGTGGTCTGGTCGGGATCAATCATGAGAAACTTCATCTCCTCCATCTCTAAGGTTTTCACTTCCTTCTGTCTCCTCGCCTCGTACGCGGCCATTTGAACGTCGGAAATCGTTGTGCTTTTACAAACTAGTACTTGGTAGGGCCAATGATAGGGACACTTGATATTTTTTTACAACAGTCGCCCAAGATTTTTAAGACGACCATCGCCCATGAGGTATTTGAAGAAAAAGAAAAATTTTGGGGCACTAGGGTGAGTGAGTTGTACTTTTGGGGTAAATACCGAATTACCCCTTTAAATAATGATCAAACTTTGATTATGCAGGAGTCCATAATTTTATAATGAAGGTAAACAATGATTGGAGTCATTGTATAAGTGTATACATGTTTCCCAATATATTAAAGAGAAAAATCAACACAATATAACTGATGTAATCTTTTTAAGGTCCGGGTGGGTAATTCTAAAACGTTAGATTTAAACTCATGACCATTAATTTATAGGGTAAAAGCTATAAATACTATATGTACTTACAATAGAAACTCATTATGTTAAATGAATTCTTAAAACACTCATTATAGAAACTCATCACTGTTTTGGGTAATTTGGTAATTTCATCCATCTTCATCTTCTACATTATATAACTCCAGACGAGCAACATAAATTCCGGTTAAAAGACCCAAATTCCGGCCAACTAAATTTCACATCTCAAATCCAAAATTAACAATCCAAATCCAACTCTAATTCTTAAACGATTATTTGGATGCAATGCACTGAATTAAAAGCGAAAAAGAGGTTAAAAATATGAAGATGATTACCTCACAATAATTACAAAGATTGTTTTTGCAGCTTAAAATTTTACTTTGAGCAATAAAAGAATGAACTGTTTTTGTAGCTTATTTGAACCAACTAGTTTAATATCCGAAAATACTCTCGTAAAATGTGGAAATGGCAGTTTCAGTGGTTTTCGATTCTACTGATAGTAAGATTATACTCTGCATAAACGATAAAAAGTATAGCAATCCACCACCTAATTGTTTTCCACCGGGCCCAAAATGGAACATTTTTTTTTTTTTTTTTTATAAAATAATATCTTTTTAAAAATAAAATTTGTACTTTTGCTCATTTATTTATAATTTTTTGCGGAACATAGTTTTGGTACTGAGGGATTAACCCTTTGCTGCATATTTTTTTGCGGAAAAAACGGCCGGAAGTGGTGGGGGTTTTGGCGGCCGGAGGCGGTGGCGATGGCCGGTGAAGAAGATAATGGGCATTAATGTCTTTTAATGTGAGAAAGAGGGATTTAATTAAGCATAATGACAAATAATCTAACACTTTGTTAAGTATAATGACAATAAAAAAAGTATTGAAAGCATAATGAGTTTCTATTGTAACTTTGTATACAGAGTATTTATAGCTTTTACCATAATTTATATCAAATAGACATAATACCCGCCTTGTCATTCCTTTGATAATGTCTTTTACATGATTGTGATATAGCTTTGGATCTTAGTGTTGGAAAATTTAGTGCACTTGAGGGATGAGTTTATATTTGGTAATGGGTTTGGAGGTATGAAGTATACACCCATCAGGTCAATGAACACCCTGACTCATTTATGTGGTTATGTTGTTTTGTAGCTAGTATCATCATGGTACTGCTGATACAAAACAAGGTACTGCTAGTTAATAAAGGTACTGCTAGCTTCATTGCTGCTGATAGCATTACCATTCCTGCTGATAGAGTTATCTGTTTCTGCTGATAGCTTTATTGCTACTGATGCAGAACAACTCTGCTGATAGTGTATCAATTCTGCTGATAGTGTTATTGTTCCTGCTGATGGTACAATAACTCTGCTGCTGAATTGATGGACTCTGCTGATTAGGCATCAGACTCTGCTGTTGGAATAACCACCGACTCCTACTATTATGGAAACTATTATGGATAATTAATGGGCCGTTAATTATACATAATTCCATGGGCTAGGGTTTTGAGTAGACTCTATTATAAATAGAGATCATCACATGGCATGAAAGAGACGGAAAAAAAAAAACCCCTAAACACTAAAATACAATCGGTTCTTGCTTTGTGCCTAAAAACAAGAACATCACTTGGTTTTATCCCATAGAGATATTCGTGCAACCCAGGCATAGGGTCGAATAGTTTCTATTGGAAAGTGATACCACGACTTCAAGTGATTATCCGGTACCCTTGATTGATTATCTTTACCCTGGTTTGGGTGCACTACAACACACACAGAAACCAACAATCAATAGAAACTATTTAGAGATAATCAATGGCTGCTGCTATTAGACATATAGCTGCTAACTTTTCGAAGCTGGAAAAGTTTGAAGGTGTGGATTTTCGAAGGTGGCAAAAGAAGATGAAGTTCCTGCTGACCAGCATGAATGTGGTGACTGTTCTGACCACACCTATTCCTGCTGATTATGGGGATGATGCTACGATGGAACAGATGAGAACCAGAAGCAAGTGGGAGAACGATGACTATGTCTGCAGAGGTTTAATCCTCAATGGTATGTCTGATACTCTATTTGATATCTATCAAAACGTTGAATCTTCTCAAGAACTATGGGATTCTCTGGAAGCCAAATACATGGCAGAGGATGCATCAAGTAAGAAGTTTCTTGTAAGTAATTTTAATAATTACAAAATGGTCGATTCTAGACCGGTCATGGACCAATACAACGAACTTCTTGGTATACTTGGTCGTTTTACTCAACACAAGATGAACATGGATGAGGCTATTCAAGTCTCATGTATCATCCATAAGCTACCTCCTTCTTGGAAAGATTTCAAGCACATGCTTAAGAATAAGAAGGAGGAGTTAACTCTTACTGAGTTGGGCAGTCATTTGCGCATTGAGGAATCACTCAAGGTGCATGAAAGTGACAAGCCAAAGAGCAGCACTGCTGCTGGTCCATCAGTTGTCAATATGGTGGAGCATAACAACTCCACCAGGTACAATGACAACAAGGGCAAGCGTAAACATCAGGATAACACCAAAACTGATCCTAACAAGAAGTCTAAAGCTACTTGTTGGAAGTGTGGTAAAACTGGACACTTCAGGAAGGATTGTAAAGGTGGAAAGATTGGCAATAAAACCAATGGATCAGGCACAAGTGGATCTGGGAATGGTAACTCCAATTCCCTGAAAGGTCAGAATATATTTAATAAGTCTTTTTGGATTTATTATGTTACATATATATCTGAATTGTTCTTTGTGCAGGATGATGATGTTGCTTGGTGGGTTGACTCTGGAGCTACAATCCATGTGTGTAAAGATAGAAGCTGGTTCAAGACCTACGAGTCAGTGAATGATGGTTCTATTCTTCATATGGGAAATGAGTCAACAGCCCTGGTGCATGGAAGAGGAAGTGTTGAGTTGAAGTTTAGTTCTGGAAAGATTATTACTTTGTTGAATGTTTTACATGTTCCTGATATTAGAAAAAACTTGGTTTCTAGTGGTATTTTAAATAATTGTGGTTACAAACAAGTTATTGAATCTGATAAATTTGTTTTGTCTAAAAATGGTGTATTTATTGGATTTGGTTATTTATGTAATCACATGTTTAGACTTAATATTGTTCATGATGTGATTGATTCTGTTTGTATGTTGTCATCTAAACAATATGAATCAACCCTTTGGCATGCTAGACTTGGCCATGTACACTTTAAACGTATGCAAGATATGTCTAAGGATGGGTTAATCCCAGCATTTGACATGGACACTAAAAAGTGTAATACTTGTATGTTGAACAAGATAACTAAGAAACCATTTAAAGATGTAAAACGTGAATCTGTGATATTGGAATTAATACATAGTGATTTATGTGATTTACATGCTACTCCCTCTTTGGGGAATAAGAAATACTTTGTTACTTTTATTGATGATGCTTCTAGGTATTGCTATGTTTATTTATTGCATACTAAGGATGAAGCATTAGATAAATTTAAAGTATTTAAGACTGAAGTTGAATTGCAACAAGAGTCCCTGATCAAGAGATTAAGGACTGATAGGGGAGGTGAGTACATGGATACTCAGTATTTTCAGTTTGTTGGTATTATCCATGAAACGACTGCCCCTTATACTCCTCAGCAAAATGGTATTTCTGAAAGGAAAAACCGAGTGCTAAAGGAGATGGTTAATTCCATGTTGTCCTATTCTGGACTGAGTCAAGGGTTCTGGGGTGAAGCTATGTTAACAGCTTGCTATTTGCTAAATAGGGTTCCTAACAAAAGGAACAAGACTACCCCTTATGAACTCTGGACTAAAAGGAAACCCAACTTGAATTATCTCAAGGTTTGGGGTTGTAGGGCAGTTGTAAGACTCCCTGATCCAAAATTGAAAACTTTGGGTGAAAGAGGCATTGAATGCATCTTTGTTGGATATGCTGAGCATTCCAAGGCTTATAGGTTCTATGTTATTGAACCTAATGAGTCTGTTTCAATTAATACTATAATTGAATCAAGGGATGCAAATTTTGATGAGAATAGATTCTCTTCAGTCCCTAGACCAAGTCAGAGGATTCCTAATGGAACCAATGATGTTGGTGTATCAGAAACCTCTGATGAGGTTGTGGAACAACAACCTGAACCTGAGCTCAGAAGGAGCACAAGGGTGAGGACTCCAAAATTATTTGGACCTGAATTTCAATTGTACTTGATTGAAGGAACAAGGGATGAGGTCTCTGACCAACACTCCTATTGCTTTAATGTTGAGGATGATCCCAAAACATTTGATGAAGCAATGAAGTCCCAAGATGTTGCTTTCTGGAAAGAAGCAATAAATGATGAGATGGACTCCATCATGGGCAATAACACTTGGGTGTTGGCTGATCTACCACCTGGTTGCAAGCCTCTAGGCTGCAAATGGATTTTCAAGAAGAAAATGAAGGTAGATGGAACTATTGAAAAGTTCAAGGCAAGGTTAGTCATTCAAGGCTTTAAACAAAAGGAAGGAATTGACTACTTTGATACTTATGCCCCTGTGGCTCGTATCAGTACCATAAGATTGCTGATTGCCTTGGCATCAATTCACAATCTGACTATTCATCAGATAGATGTGAAGACAGCTTTCTTGAATGGTGAATTGGATGAGGAGGTTTACATGAACCAACCTCAAGGCTTCATTATACCTGGCAAAGAAAAGAAGGTGTGCAAACTGATTAAGTCCTTATATGGACTGAAGCAGGCACCTAAGCAATGGCATCAAAAGTTTGATGAAGTGATTTTGTCTAGTGGTTATTCACTTAACTAGTCTGACAAATGTGTGTATAGCAAATTTGATGAATCTGGTAAAGGAGTCATCATTTGCCTATATGTTGATGACATGTTGATCTTTGGCACTGACCAAAATCAAGTGGACCTTACAAAGGAATTTTTGTCATCAAGATTCTCCATGAAGGATATGGGGGAGGCAGATTGTAACACCCCAACCCGGCAAGGGTAGAAGCATCACATTATGGTGACAAATCAAAGCATACATACATATTCACAGCGGAAGCCAAATAAACATAAACATGAAATAAACCAAGTCAACACGACTGGAATCCAATACATAAGTCTCAAATGAAAGGAAGAAATAATTCCAAGGAAATACATAACGAAATAGATCCAATATCCAAATGCTGAAATAAAATGGTAAGACTAGGGTAGGACATCATCTAAGGTAAAGGCTCCTCTAACTCTCATCCCAAGCATAAATCCATCTCCCAGCTAGATACCTGCCGCACACGGAAAAGAAAACGTGCGGCTGAGCTTACAAAGCTCAGTGAACAGATACATAATACAACCAGATAATGAAACAGAAACATAATGAAGCACTGGGAAATATCATACAGTATAAATCAGAATCAAATGGGTAAAAGGAAAGAATAGGATAGTCATCTACCACGAGCCCAGAAACATATCATATCATACTCATAATCATACACATGCAGAGGGGATACCTCTTAGGCAACCAGATAATATGAGGGGTGACCTCATGTATCAAATGGAGTGATCAGCTCCCAGACAGTTTGTGAAAGGCGTGTATTGCACACAGCACCAGTCACCAGACAAATCATATCATAGCATAAACAGTTAAATCCACTAAACAGATCAGATCTAGGATTGCAATCCATACGCCCCCCAGAACATATATATAATCATAATCAAAGTAATGCGCATATCATAATCAGAATGGGGACGGTGTGAGGAATCACTCACCCACACATGAGTCATGCCAGTGGTGCATCACAGACACGGCCAGGTTACCTTCCTG
Organism: Artemisia tridentata subsp. tridentata; assembly: GCA_021014915.2. Classification (NCBI taxonomy): domain Eukaryota; kingdom Viridiplantae; phylum Streptophyta; class Magnoliopsida; order Asterales; family Asteraceae; genus Artemisia; species Artemisia tridentata. The sequence continues at coordinate 115,345,834 of CP139504.1, forward strand.
GCTAGGTAACAGAAAAGTGGCTCGGGTATCAAACTAAGAGTCATATCATATCATATCAGATGTGTCAGATCATAAGGTTCATCATAATAGGTTCATAACAGAGGGTTCATATCAAAGGTTCAGAACTAGTGTCAAAGGTCCAAATCAAAGGTTCAACAGATCAAGGTTCATAAGCAAAGGATCATAAACAAATGGGGTTCATAGCAATGGTTTGGGGAAAACTTAACAGAATCATAAGTCAACATCACTGTATAGTGTATAGGAACCCTTACAGAAACAAGGGCAGAGTATCCGTACCTTATGACGAAAGCAAATATAGAAACAAGCACAGAAATGAGGGGAAAGCTCAAAGTCTCTCCTTCTTCACACCTAAAGGAGTAGAAGGGGATTACAAATCATTCTTAATTAATCATCTTTCCATTTTAAGTAACTTTCCCTTTTTAGTAGGTTTCCACTTTTAGAAAGTTTCCATAATTAGAAGGTTTCCACTTTTAGCAATATTTAGTACATAGCTTAATTTGGTCAATATTTGTTGAAAGTAAAGTATCTTTATCATATTTACACCTTTGGTCCTCAGGTTTTCATAATTTACATTTTATACCCCTGAACTTCCAAAATTACATTTTAAACCTTCAAACATGCATAATTACACATTAGCCCCTTATTTTATCAAATTTACTCCATGAACACTTATTTTATCATGTTGTACGAAAGTATCCACAATTATTCCTGATTCACACATTTAGTCCCTCTAGATATCAAAATTACATATTCAGTCCTTAAACTTACAATTTCAACCTTTAATTACCAATAGTTACATGTCAAGCCATTAAGTTATCAAAATGACACATAATTCCCTGAATATATTTATTTATTCGAAACAGCCCCAAGTTTCTAGAAATTACAAGTTTGGTCCCTCTATTTTAATAAAGTTACATATTAAGTCCTTAGAATTTACATTTAAATCATTAATTAATAATAATTACACATTAGTCCAATAAATATCCAAATTTTCACATTAGCCCCTGAATATCATTTATAACACAATTCGGCCTCAACTTTTCAGAAATTTCATGTTTAGTCCTTGTATTTAATAAATTTCCAATGCGAACTCATAATTACAACTTAATTCGTTTTCTCACAAATTTTACATATAGGCCCTCCATTTAATAATTTTTACAAGTCACACATGATTTATAGCACACGACAAAAATAGTCCATGAGTTTTAATATTGACAAAACACACCCTTTCATATTTATTTACAAATCGGTAAACATCATTTTTAACCAAATAAAACCCTAGCCGACCCCAATCATTATGCAATCATATCAACATCAATTATATTCATTTTTAGTCAGATCCAATTAGTTTTGAACCCTAGTTTCCACGCTAGGTATTTTTGTCCTTATTTCCCTTTTAGCCGATTTCAACATAATTCACCAAAAATGGTTTTAAGCCTCAATAAATCAAATAAGCATTTTTCTAGTGTTGTTTGATGATCATAGAGCCCACGAAAATTATTCACTAGGCCTGGAAAAATCGCATGCATGATTTCTTGAATTATTTCGATTCTAGGGTTTAATAACACATGAATTTTCATACGAATTATTTACAATGCATGGATCATTTTTATTATTTTTCTTAGGATATATACGATCATTAGAGGCTAGGAAAAATACCAGAAGATTTTTAGAACGATTGAACAAGACCACACGAATTATTTCTTCTCGGATGGATAATCGACAAAGGAAGAATTCACCACGACTCCAAATGGGATCAAATCACCTTGTACACATTTTTCGCAGATCACATATGATATAAGAACTCCAGGAAAAATAAGAATCGAATTTTACAAAGCTTGGTTGAATTTATAACGAAATTACCTTAAAAGTGGTCTAGCGATAGAAATAATTCCACCACAATTGAATCGGGCAACAAATGAACTCTACACGATTTTTCTAAGACTCCTTGAATTGTGTTTGAACTCAGAAAAATTCCTTGGTAATTTTTGTGGATCGAATGGAGGCTTAAAGGATTTCTTTGTGTTTTTCTTTTTATTCGGCAAATTAGGGTTTGAGAGAATAAGATGTGGATTGGTTTTTAAGAGTGAGTGCCGAGTCATAGGAGGGGGGGGAGTTGACCAGGATTTCGGCTAAATTGGTTGGGAAAATATTTGATTGCCTATCTTCCATAATTACACATTTTTAATACATTTTAAATTCTAATAAAACTAGATTTTATCCATTCGGCACCAATAGGGGTATTTTAGTCATTTTGCCACTTGTATAAATGTTAAATGATGTTGTGAAAATTATTTGGGATCATAACATGTGCATTGTCAGAAGTTTGGAATTTATTTGATACATTATAAGCTTTTAATTAAATTTTAAACTAGCAGGGGCATTTTGGTAATTTTACATGCTTTATAAATTTTAGGTGTTACAACTTCTTCCCCTCTAAAAAGAAAAATTTCGTCCCCGAAATTTGCAAAGAATCAGAATGAAACGAATCGGAAACAAAATAGAGACATACCAGAATTCAGAAAACAAAGTGAGGATAACTAGCTCGAATAGACTCCTCGGTCTCCCAGGTAGCTTCCCGCTCTGGGTGATTCCGCCAAAGAATCTTAACAAAGGGAATGACTTTACGTCTCATAACTCGCTCTTGGCGATCAAGAACAGCTTCCGGCTCCTCCGAAAGAGACATATCTGGCTGGATCTGATCAAAAGGGTAAGACACCACATGCAGAGGATGATAATTGTATCCCCTCAGAAGAGATACATGAAAGACGTCGTGAACATGTGATAACTGCGGAGGAAGAGCCAATCGATACGAAACTTCTCCGATACGATCCAAAATCTCAAACGGTCCGATAAATCGAGGACTGAGCTTGCCCTTAATTCCAAAACGTTTAACTCCTCGAAACGGCGAAACCTTAAGAAATACCCAATCACCAACGCTAAACTCCAAGTCACGCCTATGCTTGTCAGCATAACTCTTTTGACGAGCCCTAGCTTCCTTTAACTTCTCCCTAGCAACATCCACTTTCTCAGTAGCGATCTGAACTAACTCCGGTCCCTCAATAATGCGTTCACCAACCTCATTCCAACAAACCGGAGCCCTACATTTCCGACCATATAACATCTCGAAGGGTGCCATACGAATACTCGCGTGCCAACTGTTGTTATATGCGAACTCTACCAAACACAAATAATCGTCCCAGCTACCAGTCCACTCTAAGGCACATGCCCTCAACATGTCTTCTAAAGTCTGAATGGTCCTCTCCGACTGACCATCCGTCTGAGGGTGAAAAGCTGTACTGAACTTAAGGCGCGTATCCCATGCCTTATGCAATCCCTTCCAGAAGCGTGACGTAAACCGAGGATCCCTATCTGATATAATGGCCGTAGGCATGCCATGAAGCCTAACGATTTCCTGCTGAAATATGTCCGCCAATTTACTAACACTGTAATCCACACGAATAGGGAGGAAGTGAGCAGACTTGGTTAGTCGATCGACGACCACCCAAATCGCATCATGCTTCCTACGAGTAAGAGGTAAACCAGTCACAAAATCCATGGAAATTTCCTCCCATTTCCACTTCGGAATCTCCAATGGTTGAAGCAACCCACTAGCTCTCTGGTGTTCAATCTTAACCTGCTGGCAAGTCAAACACTTAGATACAAACGAAGCCACATCTTGTTTCATGCCACTCCACCAGAAATGTTGCTTAAGGTCCCGGTACATCTTGGTAGAACCAGGATGTATAGTGAAAGGGGAACTATGAGCCTCTGATAGAACAGCCTCCTTAAGCTCAGGATCGTTGGGAACACAGAGACGATCCTCAAACCATACTACACCGGAATCATCAACTCTAAACTCTGATTGCTTGCCGTCCTCAACATTTTGGACTATAGCCCACAGCTCACCATCCTCTTTCTGAGCTTCCTTAATTCGCAAGATCAGATTGGACTCTACCGTAAGGCTAGCCCAATAACCGCCATGACCACTAACACAAAACTCCACATCAAGAAGCTCTAAATCATGCAATATACGAGGCTCAAACTCCAAACTCGCGATCATACCGGATTTCCTACTCAGAGCATCAGCGACCACATTCGCCTTACCGGGATGATACTGAATATTAGCATCATAATCTTTCAGAAGCTCCAACCAACGCCTCTGCCTCATATTCAACTCTTTCTGGGTGAAGATGTATTTAAGACTCTTATGATCAGTGAAAATGTCACAAGTCTCCCCATATAAATAATGACGCCAAATCTTTAGCGCGAAAACCACAGCTGCTAACTCAAGATCATGCGTCGGATAGTTCACCTCATAAGGCTTCAGCTGCCTCGAAGCATAAGCGATAACCTTACCATGCTGCATCAAAACACATCCTAAACCTTTCTTCGATGCATCGCTATAAATCTGAAAACCGCCGGAACCCGATGGAAGAGTTAAGATAGGTGCCGACACTAACCGCTTCTTTAACTCCTCAAAACTACTCTCTCGCTCATCAGTCCAAATAAACTTCTCCCCTTTCCTCATCAATTGTGTTAAAGGCAATGCAAGACGCGAAAAGCCCTCAACAAATCTCCGATAATACCCGGCAAGCCCCAGAAAACTTCTCACTTCCGTCACATTCGTAGGTCTTGGCCATTTTGTGATAGCCTCAACCTTTGCCGGATCCATCGTGATGCCGTCTGCAGAAACTATGTGACCCAAGAAAGCCACTCGATCCAACCAAAACTCGCACTTCGAAAACTTTGCATACAATCGCTGCTGTCGAAGAATCTCCAGAACCACACTAAGATGTTGCTCGTGCTCCGCCTCGGTTTTAGAGTACACAAGGATATCATCTATGAAGACAATGACGAACTTATCGAGAAATTCATGGAATACCCGGTTCATGAGGTCCATAAACACAGCAGGAGCATTGGTCAGACCAAAAGGCATAACCAAGAATTCATAGTGACCGTATCGAGTCCGAAAGGCCGTTTTGGGAACATCCTGCTCCCTCACCCTAAGCTGGTGATATCCAGACCTCAGATCAATTTTAGAGAAATGCCTCGCTCCTTGCAACTGATCGAATAGATCATCAATGCGGGGAAGAGGATAGCGGTTACGAATCGTAATGCGATTAAGCTCTCGATAATCGATACAAAGACGCATGCTCCCGTCTTTCTTCTTAACAAACAACACGGGAGCACCCCAAGGAGATACGCTCGGACGAATAAAACCGTTTTCCAACAGTTCTTGCAATTGCTCCTTTAATTCCTTTAACTCAATCGGTGCCATGCGGTAAGGAGCTTTAGATATGGGTTCAGCACCCGGAATCAGATCAATGCTAAACTCGACTTCCCTGACAGGAGGAATGCCAGGAAGTTCATCCGGAAATACATCGGCGAAATCGCGCACAGTACGAATACTATCAATGCTAGGAACATCAACAGAGGTATCTTTAATAGAAGCAAGAAAACCAAGACAGCCATGCGCAATCAAAGTCCGGGCTTTCATAGCCGAAATAATCTTTACAGATTTCAGAGGTTGGGAACCAGAATAAACATAATCAGGATGGTGAAGATCACCAAAGATCACCTTACGAGCATAACAATCAATGGTCGCCTTATGAGCAGCTAACCAGTCCATGCCCAGAATGATATCAAAATCAACCATATCAATGGGAAGAAGGTTCGCAGGACGAATACGATCATCGAAACGGAGAGGGCAATTAACATACTCAACATCAATAATCACATGAGTTTTCATCGGGGTAGCAATAGATATTCGGTTCATTAATTGAGTTGGGTTTACGTTTATTTTATTTGCAAGTGATGTGGATATTATGGAGTGCGTAGCACCGGTGTCAAATAAAACGAAAACAATACGATCTTCAATATACAGCAAACCCGTAATAGTACCTGAGGTGCTAGCTGCCTGGTCACGTGTCATAGAATAGACCCGGCCTGAATTAGGAGCGGTCCTAGTATCAACTTTAGGTTCACCAACATTCTTCTTAGGACAGTCCTTGACTTTGTGCGAAGTAGATCCACAAGAGAAACAACCACCAGAAGCTTTGTAACAAGGACCCGGATGCGGTTTCCCACATGTAGTACACAAAGGAGGAGGAGGTAGAGCCTGAACAGAACCTCTCTGACCAGAAGATCCCGACTGCTGATACTGCTGAGAATCCCTACGCCGGTTATTACCACCCTGACCCTGTCGGTCACTACCATACCTACCAGAATCCCGACGATCCTGGTTCCTGGAATCCTGTCGCCTATAATCACCACCTCGGTCCTGGCGACCCTGCTGCTCATGCCCATGGTCCTGACGACCTCGAAGATCCTGTCTCTGGTCCTGACGACCATGACCCCGAGAATCCTGCCTTTGGTCCTGCCGACCCCGAAAATCTACCCGGTTACCATCCCTATCACGCTTATTAGACACCCTGTCCGCATGCAACAACTCGATGTTACGCGCGGCGTCCTGAACACTAGCCACATCATCAAATGGAGTGTTAACGATCCGGTCTAACACCCATTTCTTAAGAGCCCACTTGAAGTGACGAGCCTGACGAACCGAATCCCCAGTAACCTCTGGCCCCACGAAACTAGCCAGACGTAAGAAACGCTGCATGAAATCTCCAGAAGACTCATGATCACCCTGACGAATAGACCCGTATTCCCTCTCATACCTCAGCTGCTCTGCCATAGGAATGTACTGCTTATAAAACGCCTCAATAAAATCTGCCCACGAACAAGTCTCAGCAAAATCATCCCCTTTGGCCTGAACAAGAGCAGTCCACCAATTCTGAGCATCACCCTCTAGCTTGAATGTGGCCAAACGAGTTTTAAACTCGTCAGCACATCCCAGAACACGAAACAACTTCTCGACGTGCGTAATCCAATCCTCCGCCTCATGGGGAGTAACAGCGGACCTGAACGTGAGAGGCTTTAGCTTATTAAACCTCTCGATCCACACGTGGATACCAGCCGGAGGAGCAGCGGGTGGAGCAGTGGGTTGAGCATCACCACCACCACCACCTCCAGAAGGACCAGCCCCATTCCTGATATTATTGGTGACCTCAGTCACCACTCGCGGAAGAGCAGCAGCCACAGCAGCGGCTATCATCTCTTCAAAGTTGGGGCCATCATCCCCATTAGAGTACTGAGTAAAGCGAGTGTTCACCATCTGAATGATCATGAAAAGAGTTAGCAAACATAAGGGAAAAATAAGCACGAAATGGAAGACGAAACAGAAACCTATGCCTACCCAAAGCCTCACCAGTCAAAACTTAAAACTTAAGGGTCAAATCCTATGGTCCACATGTTTCACAGGCCAAAGCTTATGTACGACAGGTCGCAACCTAGGCTCTGATACCATAATTGTAACACCCCAACCCGGCAAGGGTAGAAGCATCACATTATGGTGACAAATCAAAGCATACATACATATTCACAGCGGAAGCCAAATAAACATAAACATGAAATAAACCAAGTCAACACGACTGGAATCCAATACATAAGTCTCAAATGAAAGGAAGAAATAATTCCAAGGAAATACATAACGAAATAGATCCAATATCCAAATGCTGAAATAAAATGGTAAGACTAGGGTAGGACATCATCTAAGGTAAAGGCTCCTCTAACTCTCATCCCAAGCATAAATCCATCTCCCAGCTAGATACCTGCCGCACACGGAAAAGAAAACGTGCGGCTGAGCTTACAAAGCTCAGTGAACAGATACATAATACAACCAGATAATGAAACAGAAACATAATGAAGCACTGGGAAATATCATACAGTATAAATCAGAATCAAATGGGTAAAAGGAAAGAATAGGATAGTCATCTACCACGAGCCCAGAAACATATCATATCATACTCATAATCATACACATGCAGAGGGGATACCTCTTAGGCAACCAGATAATATGAGGGGTGACCTCATGTATCAAATGGAGTGATCAGCTCCCAGACAGTTTGTGAAAGGCGTGTATTGCACACAGCACCAGTCACCAGACAAATCATATCATAGCATAAACAGTTAAATCCACTAAACAGATCAGATCTAGGATTGCAATCCATACGCCCCCCAGAACATATATATAATCATAATCAAAGTAATGCGCATATCATAATCAGAATGGGGACGGTGTGAGGAATCACTCACCCACACACTGAGTCATGCCAGTGGTGCATCACAGACACGGCCAGGTTACCTTCCTGGCTAGGTAACAGAAAAGTGGCTCGGGTATCAAACTAAGAGTCATATCATATCATATCAGATGTGTCAGATCATAAGGTTCATCATAATAGGTTCATAACAGAGGGTTCATATCAAAGGTTCAGAACTAGTGTCAAAGGTCCAAATCAAAGGTTCAACAGATCAAGGTTCATAAGCAAAGGATCATAAACAAATGGGGTTCATAGCAATGGTTTGGGGAAAACTTAACAGAATCATAAGTCAACATCACTGTATAGTGTATAGGAACCCTTACAGAAACAAGGGCAGAGTATCCGTACCTTATGACGAAAGCAAATATAGAAACAAGCACAGAAATGAGGGGAAAGCTCAAAGTCTCTCCTTCTTCACACCTAAAGGAGTAGAAGGGGATTACAAATCATTCTTAATTAATCATCTTTCCATTTTAAGTAACTTTCCCTTTTTAGTAGGTTTCCACTTTTAGAAAGTTTCCATAATTAGAAGGTTTCCACTTTTAGCAATATTTAGTACATAGCTTAATTTGGTCAATATTTGTTGAAAGTAAAGTATCTTTATCATATTTACACCTTTGGTCCTCAGGTTTTCATAATTTACATTTTATACCCCTGAACTTCCAAAATTACATTTTAAACCTTCAAACATGCATAATTACACATTAGCCCCTTATTTTATCAAATTTACTCCATGAACACTTATTTTATCATGTTGTACGAAAGTATCCACAATTATTCCTGATTCACACATTTAGTCCCTCTAGATATCAAAATTACATATTCAGTCCTTAAACTTACAATTTCAACCTTTAATTACCAATAGTTACATGTCAAGCCATTAAGTTATCAAAATGACACATAATTCCCTGAATATATTTATTTATTCGAAACAGCCCCAAGTTTCTAGAAATTACAAGTTTGGTCCCTCTATTTTAATAAAGTTACATATTAAGTCCTTAGAATTTACATTTAAATCATTAATTAATAATAATTACACATTAGTCCAATAAATATCCAAATTTTCACATTAGCCCCTGAATATCATTTATAACACAATTCGGCCTCAACTTTTCAGAAATTTCATGTTTAGTCCTTGTATTTAATAAATTTCCAATGCGAACTCATAATTACAACTTAATTCGTTTTCTCACAAATTTTACATATAGGCCCTCCATTTAATAATTTTTACAAGTCACACATGATTTATAGCACACGACAAAAATAGTCCATGAGTTTTAATATTGACAAAACACACCCTTTCATATTTATTTACAAATCGGTAAACATCATTTTTAACCAAATAAAACCCTAGCCGACCCCAATCATTATGCAATCATATCAACATCAATTATATTCATTTTTAGTCAGATCCAATTAGTTTTGAACCCTAGTTTCCACGCTAGGTATTTTTGTCCTTATTTCCCTTTTAGCCGATTTCAACATAATTCACCAAAAATGGTTTTAAGCCTCAATAAATCAAATAAGCATTTTTCTAGTGTTGTTTGATGATCATAGAGCCCACGAAAATTATTCACTAGGCCTGGAAAAATCGCATGCATGATTTCTTGAATTATTTCGATTCTAGGGTTTAATAACACATGAATTTTCATACGAATTATTTACAATGCATGGATCATTTTTATTATTTTTCTTAGGATATATACGATCATTAGAGGCTAGGAAAAATACCAGAAGATTTTTAGAACGATTGAACAAGACCACACGAATTATTTCTTCTCGGATGGATAATCGACAAAGGAAGAATTCACCACGACTCCAAATGGGATCAAATCACCTTGTACACATTTTTCGCAGATCACATATGATATAAGAACTCCAGGAAAAATAAGAATCGAATTTTACAAAGCTTGGTTGAATTTATAACGAAATTACCTTAAAAGTGGTCTAGCGATAGAAATAATTCCACCACAATTGAATCGGGCAACAAATGAACTCTACACGATTTTTCTAAGACTCCTTGAATTGTGTTTGAACTCAGAAAAATGCCTTGGTAATTTTTGTGGATCGAATGGAGGCTTAAAGGATTTCTTTGTGTTTTTCTTTTTATTCGGCAAATTAGGGTTTGAGAGAATAAGATGTGGATTGGTTTTTAAGAGTGAGTGCCGAGTCATAGGAGGGGGGGGGGGTTGACCAGGATTTCGGCTAAATTGGTTGGGAAAATATTTGATTGCCTATCTTCCATAATTACACATTTTTAATACATTTTAAATTCTAATAAAACTAGATTTTATCCATTCGGCACCAATAGGGGTATTTTAGTCATTTTGCCACTTGTATAAATGTTAAATGATGTTGTGAAAATTATTTGGGATCATAACATGTGCATTGTCAGAAGTTTGGAATTTATTTGATACATTATAAGCTTTTAATTAAATTTTAAACTAGCAGGGGCATTTTGGTAATTTTACATGCTTTATAAATTTTAGGTGTTACACAGATGTTATCCTTGGTATTAGGATTAAACATGAAGGTAACAAAATTTCTATCTCTCAGTCTCATTACATTGAGAAGGTGTTGAGGAAATTTAATTACTTTGATTGTACTCCAGTGAGTACTCCTATGGATACAAGTGAGAAGCTAATGCCCAATAAAGGCAAGGCTGTATCTCAACTTGAGTATTCAAGGGTAATTGGCTGCTTGATGTATGCCATGACTTGTACTAGACCTGACATTGCATTTGCTGTGGGAAAATTGAGCAGGTATACTAGTAATCCTAGTGCTCATCATTGGCAAGCAATTCAGAGGGTACTGAAGTATTTGAAGAAAACCATGGATTATAGTCTCTCATATACTGGTTATCCTTCTGTACTAGAAGGGTATACTGATGCAAGTTGGATCAGTAACACTGAGGACAATTCGTCTACTAGTGGCTGGGTATTCCTACTTGGTGGAGGTGCAATTTCTTGGGCATCCAAGAAGCAAACTTGCATTACCAGTTCAACCATGGAATCTGAATTTGTGGCCTTAGCTGCTGCTGGTAAAGAAGCTGAATGGTTGAGAAACTTGCTTCTTGAGATTCCATTGTGGCCTAAACCTATAGCACCTATATCTATCCGGTGTGATAGTGCTGCTACATTGGCAAAGGCTTATAGCCAGATGTACAATGGGAAGTCTAGACACTTAGGTGTCAGGCATAGCATGATTCGTGAGCTTATCATGAATGGGGTGGTATCTATAGAGTTTGTTAGATCTCAACAAAACTTAGCTGATCACTTGACGAAGGGTTTGGCTAGAGACTTGGTTTTTAAGTCTGCTAAAGGGATGGGTTTAAGTCCAACTTAGTCACTGAATGTAAAGACACCCAACTCCCTCCTGAGGAAACTTTGGAGTTGAGTTCAATGTGGAAAGCTGAACATTTAGTGGACTGGAGCACTGTTTTATTTACATCCCAAGGTTGTGCTCAGAACCTGCTGGAAAGGAGGATGAAGTCTTCACTTCTTAATGGTTAACTTTCTTTGAAAAAGTGCTTTGCAGGGGCATGATTAAAAGATGAACCACCTATGTAAATGTTGAAGTTTTGCCGCTTCAGGAAGCTTTAGGACTTTTAGCTTTTACAACATTTATTAATTGGATATGGACACATGGCTTGTATAATGTCAGGAGTATTTTAGTGTTTGAAAATGTATGTGTATTTTATATTCAGGTATTCAAATGGGTTGAAGGGTTCAATTCTTAGAACACCCTGATTCTCGAGTATTTGAACTTGTAAGGTACTAAGATGAGAATTCAATCTTCAAGATATTTTCATTTATGCATATATTTTGTTTTGTGTTTATTTTTCATGCAAGGAAGTGAACTAAATTTGGGGAGGATTGTTGGAAAATTTAGTGCACTTGAGGGATGAGTTTATACTTGGTAATGGGTTTGGAGGTATGGAGTATACACCCATCAGGTCAATGAACACCCTGACTCATTTATGTGGTTATGTTGTTTTGTAGCTAGTATCATCATGGTACTGCTGATACAAAACAAGGTACTGCTAGTTAATAAAGGTACTGCTAGCTTCATTGCTGCTGATTACCTTCATTGCTGCTGATAGCATTACCATTCCTGCTGATAGAGTTATCTGTTTCTGCTGATAGCTTTATTGCTACTGATGCAGAACAACTCTGCTGATAGTGTATCAATTCTGCTGATAGTGTTATTGTTCCTGCTGATGGTACAATAACTCTGCTGCTGAACTGATGGACTCTGCTGATTAGGCATCAGACTCTGCTGTTGGAATAACCACCGACTCCTACTATTATGGAAACTATTATGGATAATTAATGGGCCGTTAATTATACATAATTCCATGGGCTAGGGTTTTGAGTAGACTCTATTATAAATAGAGATCCTCACATGGCATGAAAGAGACGAAAAAAAAACCCTAAACACTAAAATACAATCGGTTCTTGCTTTGTGCCTAAAAACAAGAACATCACTTGGTTTTATCCCATAGAGATATTCGTGCAACCCAGGCATAGGGTCGAATAGTTTCTATTGGAAAGTGATACCACGACTTCAAGTGATTATCCGGTACCCTTGATTGATTATCTTTACCCTGGTTTGGGTGCACTACAACACACACAGAAACCAACACTTAGTTTGTCATGCTATGTTGATTCTTTTGGCTAGATCATCATCATTTTTGCTTGTTTACACATGTTAACGCTTGAAATATGGTAAAATATGTTATTCAAACGAAAGATGCAAAACATGCGTAAAAAACATACAGTATATATCAAACAAATTTCAGTGTCTTGTAGTCGTCCATAAAAAAGGTATCATGCTTTACTTATCTTCCAAAAAAATTTGTAACGGCTAACAATAATACAATCTGGCTGGTCATGGCAAAATAAGTTTGTGATGTATACTTGCGAACTGTTTGTGGAAAAACTTGAAATGTGAGAAATGTGGTGAATATTGAACATTATTGATTACTGATCGATTCTATGCATATGATTATATTTTCAAGGGATACGGTATGACTGAGACGGGAGGAGGGGTTTCAGGAATGAAAAGCCCAGACGAGTGTGACCGTTATGGCTCTGCAGGTCGTTTATCATGTAATATAGAGGCCAAAATAGTTGATTCTGAAACTGGTGAGGCTTTATCTCCCATGCAACAAGGGGAACTGTGGTTGAGAGGTCCCATGATCATGAAAGGTGATGTATCTTCTGCTTTTTAGTTTCTAAAAGTTATTGGTGTGATTATTTTTTAGTGTTTGACTTTTTGAAACATTATAAGTGGTTCGGGTGTGGAATGAGCCATAATCCTTGTGACAATGCCAAACTATGGTATTATATTTCTCTAAGAAAAATTAAGGAAATATTAGTGCAAACAAAATCATTGAACACAACACTTCCTGTCTAGGATGGGGCATTCTTGGAAAATACAGTGTTCTACTCTTCTACTGTTCAGATTTTTGTATCTTTTTTCTTTTGGTGGAAATGAATGGTTTAAGAACAATGTGATGGTGTCCACAATGGTTTAGAAAGTCAGATCACGGTGGATAAAATAAAGAAGAACCTCACAGGTGATAGTAAATAGTTATGCCAACATCAATCTGATATGGATTAGTATCTTTAAAAAAAATATCACGTGCATTATGCTGTTTTATCTTGTCAAAAATGAGTTATGTCTGTTCTAGTTGGCATAGGTTTCATATTGGTAATTCGTTTATAATTAAAGAGCATGATATGATACACTTAAAATTTAAATCTTTTGCACTTTACTAGATGGGGGCCATATATCCATTTAAACACTATACAGTGACCCACCTGCAATATGCAACCCAAAAAGGGAGATGCTATAGGTTAAAAGTGTTAAGTATTCAGATGAAGTTACCACTACTTGATTGCATTCATTCTGATTTTACGTGTGCAGTAGTTTTGACCTTCCGCCCTATAAAAGAGGCAGCTTTTGTGTATGTGATAATATCCCCACCGTCCAACAACGTCGTAAAGACTTCAAGTCCAAAGCAAAAAATAAAAATGTTCTCAATCTGATTCTCGAAAATAATTCGTGCATTTTGGCGCAGGTTATGTTAGAGATAAGAAAGCAACTGTTGCAACATTGGACACTGAAGGATGGTTAAAGACTGGTGACCTTTGTTATTTTGATTCTGATGGCTTCCTTTACATTGTTGATCGACTGAAAGAACTAATCAAATACAAGGCTTATCAAGTGAGGTTCTAGCTATGCATACTTTTTGTTTTGTGGCATCTATGTAGTTACAATTGTCATTTCCCCACAAGTTATTCTCCTCTATAATAGTTATATACTTCGATTTTACTATTCACAATAATAGTTATTAACTTCAATTTTACTATTCACTTCAAACTTCTACTTTTCCCCCTTGACTTAAACCAACATATTGAAAGTATTGCAGGTCCCGCCAGCTGAATTGGAGCGGTACCTTCAATCAATTCCAGAAGTCGCAGATGCTGCTGTGATTCCGTAAGTGCTTAATATTTCTCACTAGATCTGAATATTATAGGTGCTTGGGGCAACAGATCAAAACGGATAGCTTGATGCACAGGAGAAACGAAAAGGCTTGGAGTTAGGTTGACTTGAAACACTTTTTGCCTAAACCTCTTAATTTTTTTTACATAGTTAAGTATTACTCCGTATATTATTTTATCTCAGTAGTAATATAATGTTTTGAATTGATTAGGAGGTTTTATGAATTAAAACTAAGTTTTGGCGAGCTTCTGCCTTTTCGTTCAAAGCTAATTCTTATATCTTCCCATTTGATCCGTTAAACATCAAAACATGCTCGGAAGGAAATGGGTCGAAACTGCTATTTTTAGTCTGAACAATATTATAAGATAAGATCAAGCCATTTTGAATTGTGATATATTGTCACTTGGCCTAGGGGTAATCTGTATCTAACATCTCTTTGTGACATTGTGATCTTAAATCAGATATCCAAATGAAGATGCCGGGCAGATTCCCATGGCTTACATAGTGAGAAGACCTGGAAGCAAAATCAACGAGGCTCAAATCATGGAGATAATTGCGAAAAAGGCATGTCTACGTCTGTGTATATATTGTGCATATTTTGAGAAAATCCATTATCAGTCCCATAAGTGAACACTAAGCTTAGACATCATTAGTACTTTAGGAGTGTCTAGGATGCTGAGTTCTTTACCTGCAAGTTCAGTTATTTACTCTTTGTTGATCTAGTAGAGTTTTTAAGTTAGTATGGCATTAATGTTTGCAGGTATCACCATACAAAAAGATTCGAAGAGTTGCATTTATTAACGCAATCCCGAAAACTCCAGCAGGAAAGATTTTGAGAAGGGAGTTGGTTAAGCATGCTCTATCTGGAGCTTCATCTAAGCTGTGAGTATGGATGTATGATAAGCCATTTTTTCGAGTTCTTGTTTCATGGAAACACGTGTTCAGTTGATAGTTCATCAATGATAGCTTGTTCTATATATCCGGCTTGATGAGGTCGTTTGTCTCGTTCTAAACTTGTGCTCCTGCACATTTTGAACCTTGAATCAGCTCTTTCTCAAAACATATATGAGATGCATAATAGGATGCAAGTTATATGGTATAGTGTACTTTTATTCTTTTTCGAACACATCCTATACGGGTAATCAGACACCACATCATGGGCATTTTTTTTTAATACCCTTGACATTCCTATACATAGGTTGTAAAAAAAACTATAGAGCCGAAGTTATGGTCATGTTCTATAACATTGCTTGCGGTTGAACACTAATGATACTCTTCGGAGCCCATCATATGAAGTGCAATAGTGAAATACTACTCTACTCGAACTGTCAACTTGCTGTAGTCTGTAGATGATACAATTGTGACATTGTCTTATCAAACGCAAATAAAATTATTCACTAAATCATTGGAAGATTGCATACTTCAAAAATATGCATTGTACTATATGTTGATAATTCAGATGAAAGAAATTGAGCTACTACATTAGCCATCTTACATCTTAGTGACAAGAGGCAACAGATAAAAGTATTTATATGTTTGCTCGGAAGTACTCTCAAGAATTGAAATCGGTATCAAAATGCTCCACTTACTCAAATCGAGCTCAAAGAAAACTTTAATAATACAAGAAAACTACTCTATATTTTGTTAGTGGCAGCATATGTATGATGTCAAAATAAAAGGCTAATATGTGATCAACTTCTTCAGCGGACAAACCATCCTGTCATTTCATGCCATCTTAATTATCCTTAGGGATATCTTTCTTCGGCATTTCCTTGGGTTTTGCCTTCTCAATTTCCCTATAATACCATTACGTGTTCAAGTAAGTGACTGAGAAGAATATCATCACATATAAAATAAGTAAAGAATAATAATTAAAATTTTAAAATTGCTAGCAGTCACACATATCAGCCACTGGGATAATGCATGTGTTCATTTTGATACCACTGACATAAGGATCTCAGCAGAGAAAAGGTGATATCACCTTGCAGTTGTTGGTACTTTTTATACCATAAACAAAAAATTATAATTTATTCATAACTTAAGTTAATTCATACTACGCTTCTTGTGTTTTTCACGATACTTGTTTGAACAAAAAAACAGTTGGTTTTACTCTGTTTCTGGAACAGAGGAGGGAGTACGACGACCAGCAGCATCGGATGGCAATCACAAGTATAAGACGCAAAAGAACTTCCTTGTTAACTGTTAGTACAAATCTTTGGCACGCTCCCAGACCTAGGTTAGACTAGCCCTTGGAGAGTAGATCTTGTACCGAGTACCTTGAGTAAACTGCTAAGAGAGAAATAGCACCGTTAGTCTTACCGCGGAAGGGGGGTTCCGCGGTTAACCTCGGGCGTAAGAGTAAGTATCTTGAGAGGTAATTTAAGTGCGGACTGTGTGTATAGTAAATGCAGTTAGGTGAGCAGTAATAAATGAGTTGGGGTATTTATACTACCCGTATTTACTGTAGCTGAGTTGACCTGTGCCTTATCGGTTAGTGTCAGGGTCAACTTGCGCCGTCTCTGCGGACGTGTGTCAGAGCAGAGTCCACTTGTGTTGTCAGAGCAGAGTTCACTTCTGCCTTATCTGTCAGATCAAGTGGGGGAGTCCACTTGCGTATTTGCCGCGGCAGAGTATGAGCTCTGCCCCGGTCTGGGGAGTCCGAGGCATGTGCTTGTCTTGGTTTGGCAAGACTCCGTTCTAGTGTGAACTGACTCTGCCGCGGATAGAGTTTATGGTGATGTCCGGACCAGCCTGCTGGGTCCGGAGGTACTATACCCGATCAAGTCCCCCCAGTCTAGTATACTTGTTTTGTTTAAGAGCAAGTGTTCTAGACTCTATAGTTGCGTTCCGCGGCCCTTAGAGGTTGCGGCTATGTGGAGGCTATTGTAGTCTCCGCGGTTGGTTGTTAGGATGTGTCCCATGTTTGCTGACTGGACATTTCACCACTTTCCACGTGGTGGTGACAGGCTGTCATGGGGAATAGCGAAACGTTTTTACCCAAGCAATTGCTGACTGATGGGACGTTTGCGGCGGCTGACCGTTCATTTTCTGCGATCATCTTGGCAGTCCATCTGGCTATATCTGTGACCGTCCAATAAGTGTCCGGGGACGTGTCAGTTTTGTGGTCTTTCGATTGAGCGGATAACATGTGTGTGTGTGGCTATAAATACTAAGATTTACACCACTTTTAAGCTTTTTACACACAGTGAAAATTTTTCCTTCTCTCTTAAAAACAAGAATTCCTCCCGCCTTTGATCTTCTTCCTTCCTTTATTTCCGGACTTTAGTTATTTCAGGTTAGACCTCTTTCATACTGATTCTGTATTTATCATTTAGAATGGCGCATATAAGTACGGTAACCTCCAAACTTACTCAGGAAGATGTAAACGCATTTTGTGATAAGTATAAGATTCCAGGGCATCTTTTACCGATAGCGCCCGGACCTAGGGATACTATTAAAGATGCTCCGGAAGGAATGATAGGGGTGTATACTAGGTTTTTTGAGTTCGGTAATTTTAGGATTCCGCTTTCATTGTTTTTGCTCCGTGTACTGGAGTATTTCCAGATTCATTTATCACAGCTATCAGTGTTAGCGGCTTGTAGGGTTAGTCACTTTGAGATACTTTGCCGCGTCCATGGTGGTGTACCGACTATAGATTTGTTTAGGAATTTCTATTATGCGGGTGTTAACAATGGTTGGATGACGTTAGAGAAGAGGAAATGCCCAAAATCTTTAGTTGTCCCCGTCTGTTATACTAGTGCCCTAGATTCGGTTAAGAACTGGAAGGACCATTTCTTTTTCATTAAAAAGACAATCTTCCCTTTGGATATTCCATGGTTTGAGGGAACGTCTGTGGACCGCGACCCTCCGCCTTCTGATGTGGGTGTGGATCTAGAGTTGTTGCGGCGCCTGGATACTAATAGGGCTCCGTTTAAGAAATATCCGGAGGAGTTTTTGAACGTCATAGGTTTGAGCCAAACTTGGGATGACGATAGTGCCCGCCCGACGTTTCTACGGCCGGATGAAACAGGTGGGTTGAATAGACTTGCTTTTATCTCCGTTTTCTATTTGTGTTCTTCCGCGTCTAATTTTATTTGCTTTGCTTTGCAGAGATGGACTTGTTTTCTTATATCCACCAGCCTGACGTATTCAAGGTGAAGGTCGGGGAACGCACCTTGGAGAAGGACGAGAAGTCCTTAAGGGCTGAGACTGCTACGCGTGTGCTTCAACCGCGGGAGGGTGTGGTGAAGGTGGTGCAACATACGGTGGTTGATGAGATTGCTGCGGCTAAGGAGGGTAAGAAATCCGGAAAGAAGAGGGTGGTTATTGATGTGCCTGAGCCACCCAAAAAGAAGAAGAAGCTGGTCCGCAAGGGGGCTGCGGCTGGATCTGGTATGAGCTGCTTACAATACCCTTGTGTGTTGTTCTCTTCTCTTGTTGTTTTATATCCGTACTTACGCGTTTGCGTTTTTCAGGCGATCCTTCCGCGGAAGGTCCTATTACTGTGGATCTTGAAGATGAGTCGGGGTCAGGCTTGAACCGCTCCGGTCCTCAGACGGATGAGGGAATTACGAAGAATACAACTTTCATTTCTTCTTCGTCCCACACACCTACTCAAGAGCGGTCTGAGGGGAATTCTGAGACTCCCCATGCGGATATTAACGAGTCTGAGAATGTGGAGTCCAAAATGCCAAGTCTTGAGGTATCTGATCAGGACAAACCTTCCGGACATGCTGAGGGCGTAATTGCTTCGTCCAGTCATGCAATCAATGAGGAAGAGGATGCGAGTGGTTCTGATGAATTTGAGAAGTCTGTATCTGTTGAGACCGCGGACACTTCTTCCACTTATGTCCCCAAATGGTTGTCTACTAATGGCTTCAAGATGGACGATCCCTGGGTCTGCCGCAGTATCGTTGATAATGTTGCAACTCCGGTCTTTGCGTCTGATATGAGGGATATGTCTAACGAGGACCTGACGAATGAGTTCAATAAGCTATCTACCCACCAGATCTGTGTTAATTCTGAGGTGCGACTGAGGTTGGAAAACACTCTGTACCAAAATGGCAGGTTGAGGAAGCAACTGGAAGGGAAGAAGAAGATGGTTGTTGATTTGAAGGTTAAGTTGTCCGAGCTGGAGGGTGAGAATGCCGGGGTTATGGCTATCCGCGACCAAGTGTCTTCGTTGCAATCGGTTGTGGATGATAAGGATAAGGAGCTGGATGAGCTCCGGGCTGAGGTTAAAAGGTTATCTCCAGAAGTTGAAACCTTGATTGGGAAGAATGCGGGGTTAGCTGCGGAAGTTGTAGAGCTGCGTGGTGAGAAGGAGATGCTGTCTGAAAAGGTGTCCGGCCTAGAAGTCCTTTGCGACACACTTCAGCAGCAATTTAAGACTGAGACAGAGAAAATTGTGGAGGATAGTATGAGTGCCGCCCATGCCACTTTTGAAAATCATCTTGCGGAGATGGATAAAAGGCTGGTCGCGATCAACGAAGAGTTTGACACAGAGCTCTTTCCCCAGACTTTGAGGGCTGTTGAAGGCCGCCGCTGGGTTATCGGCCACAGATTCAGGTATGTTATTGAAAAATTTAAGGAGTCCGAGGATCTGAAGCTGAGGCTTGGTGGTTGCATTTCCGCGGCCATTAAGGACGGTGTACGCCAGGGGTTGGAGGCCGGGATTGTGCATGGGTCGCAGGGCATAAAACTTGACCAGATAGAGGCCTATGACCCGGAAGCCAAGCGACGTTATGATGAGTCTGTGGTCAGGTTGTCTCAAGTGCCTTTTCCTTTGTTGGATTCTTTGGAGGAGTGTCGGGATGCCCCACTTGAGTACTTGATGGCGAAATTGGTTTTGGAGGAGCATCGTCATCCTAAGACCGAGGAGCTGACCTTCAAAGCTCCGGTTGCGGAAGAGACTGTTTTACCGGAGTCTGTGCTCCGGTTTGTTACTCGCCGCCCCAGAGCCATTGCAACCTATAAAGAGTTCAAGAACAAAAGGTATGGGGTGGAGTTCGACTATTCTGACAAGGGTCTCGCCGTCGTGCTTCCGAACCCTCTTGGTCCCCAGCCTTCCTCCAGCGTTGCTGCGGTATCTGCCGAGCCTGCGACCGCTGTTACTACGGAAGTCTCTCAAACCGGAGCTACTGCAGGAGTTTCTTTGGCTGGAGATGGTGTTACTCATGATGACATGTTTGACTCCTCCATGCTTGACTCCCAGGATCCGGAGAACCCTCAGAATTAGGTGTGTGCGGCTGTTGTTCGGGGGATATTTTGACTATATCTACCCTGCCGCGTCATTGTGAAGCTTGTTACTTAATCCTTGACTTTTTGGGCATGTAATCCGGATGAATGCATCCGCGTATTTTGTAAGCGTTGGGATCATGAATATAACTGAACCAATTTGCATGTGTATTAACACTTGGTTGTTTTGTCGTTATTTGTTTGTTTTTGCCGGGGCTCATAAAGCCGGACTTAGTTTACTATCTCTGTGTATCCGTACTTAAGATTTCCGGGGATAGCGTAGTATGGTCAATGGGTTTGCAATATCACTTATATGCCTTAGATGATTTGAGGTTCAATGTCCTCATGCCGGGCTTGTGAGGCCGCTTACGCATCCGGATTTCGTAATCCGGGTCGTACATGTATGCAAATGTGAACATAGAAAAAATGACAAGGTAAATTTTTTGGGAAAAGTTGTGGAGTTGATCAGACCCCACATATCATTGATTATAAGAGTAATACATAGTATATAACTTAGCTTGTAAACATGGGCTCCCGCTATTGCATACAAAAGATGGGAGTGCGTACACTTAATTACAAATAGCATTTCTTGAGGTTCCGGATGTTCTAAGTCCGGGGTATATCCCGACCGTCTTGACCTCTGAGCTTATAAGCTCCTTTCCCCAAAGCTTCCACGACTTCATATGGGCCTTCCCATTTGGGGCCTAGCTTGCCGGTGTCCTCCACAAGGATTGCATTATTGCTGCGGTAGACGAACTCGCCCGGTCTGAAGCTTGTGCCGCGGACTTTGGCGTTGTAATACTTCGCCATTTGAGTTTTGCTTTTGGCTCCTTGGACTGCCGCGACCTCTCTTCTTTCTTCAACTAAATCCAAATTTAGCTGCAGGTCTTCATCATTTGCTATCGGATCAAACAGGGCGCATCTTAGAGATGGCATTCCTATTTCGACGGGGATGACAACCTCCGTCCCATATGTCAGGGAGAACGGGGTATCCCCATTGCTGGACTTGATCATAGTTCTGTTTGCCCATAGCACGTGCGGAACTTCCTCCAGCCAGTCCCGGCTTCCTTGATCGATCCTTGCTTTGATGCCCTCACCCAAGCTTCGATTTGCTCTTTCTACTAGTCCATTTGCCTGAGGGTGTTTGACCGACGCAAATCGTTGTTTGATGTTGAGCTTTTCACAATAATCCTTGAAGGGGTTGTCCCAGAATTGTTTGGCATTGTCCGCGACTATTTCTCCCGGAATCCCGAACCTGCATACAATGTTATCCCAAACAAATTTTTTGACCTGATTGCCGGTGATTGTCGCAAGAGCCTTGGCTTCGATCCATTTTGTAAAGTAATCAATTGCGACTATCAGGTATTTGATCCTTCCTGGTGCTTCTGGGAATGGGCCGCAGATGTCTATTCCCCATTTGTAGAACGGCCAGGGGGAGGTAATGGGGGTTAGCTTTTGCTGGGGGTTCCTGGGGACTGGTCGGTGTACCTGGCAGTCCTGACATTTGTTTATGATTTCCCTTGCGTCCCTATGCATTGTGGGCCAGTAGTATCCGGATCTGATTGCCTTGGCCACAATAGACCGCGGTCCTGAGTGCATGCTGCACGAGCCCTCATGGATCTCTCGGATGACGTAGCTTGCCTGCGTCGGACCTACGCATCGCAACCATGGTTCTAGGAAGGACTTGCGGAATAACACCCCATCAATAACAGAGTATTGTCGCGACTTGAGTTTCAATTTTCTGGCCTTTTTTGGATCTGCGGGAAGTACTTCGTCTTTTAGGTAGGCTATGAGGGGGGTCATCCAAGTCTCCTCTTCCTCCTCAACCACAGCCATTACTTCCTTCTCTTCGATTGATTTCACCTTCAGTGTTTCGACAAGAACTTGCTTTGACAAATGAGCAAAACTGGTGGAGGCTATCTTGCTTAGAGCATCTGCTTGTTTGTTCTGGCTGCGTGGCACCTGCCTGATGGAGAATGTGCGGAAACCTTGTATCAAGGCTTTGGCTTTCGCCAAGTACGAAGCCATACTTGCTTCCTTGGCTTCGTAGGCCCCATTGATCTGGTTTGCAACTAGCCGGGAGTCGACATTCGCGGATAGGTGCTTGACTCCCATTTGCTCCGCTATCCTTAAACCTGCTATTAGTGCTTCATACTCCGCTTCATTGTTAGATGCATCAAACTCAAACCTTAGCGCGTAAGTAAATTCCGCACCTTCAGGGTTTGTGAGAATCAGGCCTGCTCCGGATCCTTCTTGGCAGGATGATCCGTCAGTGTACAAACTCCAGGGTTCAACATACGGATATTCTGCCGCGGCATCGGCGGAGGCCGGAGTCTTTTCTTCTGGGATTTCCGCGATGAAGTCAGCTAGCACCTGTCCTCTAATCGAGGTCCGCGGCCTGAAGCTGATATCATGTCCTCCTAGCTCAATAGCCCACTTAGCCAATCTCCCAGTTTTTTCTGTTTTTGCGAGCATTTGCTTGATGGGCTGATCCGTGATGACAATTACTGGATGTGCCTGGAAATATCTCTTCAATCTCCTGACCGCGTGGATCAGTGCCAGGACCAACTTTTCCATTGGGGCGTAATTTACTTCCGGAGGTTGTAAGGTGCGGCTAATGAAGTAGATGGGTTGCTGGATTGGGCCCCTCTCCACCAGCAAGACTGCACTGATGGCTTCCTGTGCCGCGGATAGGTACATTAGCAGTTCCTCCCGTGGTCGCGGAGCCGTCAGGGTGGGAAGGTTGGCTATGTGGTTTTTCATTTCCTTGAACGCTTGCTCTGCCTCTGTTGTCCAATGAAAGTCACTTTTCTTGATGCATTTCTTTAATGTTTTGAAGAACGGCAAGGATTTTTCTGCGGATTTTGATAGGAACCGGTTGAGACTTGCTAACTTCCCATTTAGGCTCTGTACTTCCTTGAGTGTGCGGGGGGAAGGTAACTGAGCAACCGCAGCAGATTGATCCGGGCACGCCCCAATTCCGTTTTTGTTGATCAGGTGGCCCAAGAACATTCCTTCCTCTGCCCCAAAGGTGCACTTTTTCGGGTTTAGCTTCATGTTAATTTTCCTCAACGTTCTGAAGGTTTCTTCTACGTCTCTTAGCATCTCCTGATGAAGCGAAAAGTGTACCGCTTTTAGGGGGTCATTTAAGCCCTAAATCGTATTTATTTGATCAAATATTGCCCTAAATCGTTCCTTTTGTCATTTTAGGTACTTTGGAGAAGAAATCTGGAAAAGGAAGCATTTTGGACGTTTTTGGAGCATAAAAGTGAAGAAAACGACAAAGTCTCAAAATCTGCTGAAAAGTACCTGTGACGGCGTCAAGCCCCAATTTGACGCCGTCAGCCCTTGATAGGCCAGAGAGGATTTTGGAAGATTAAAGGGGGACGGCGTCAAGAAGGCCGTCAACACTTGACGGGCCAGAGAGGATTTTGGAGGATTAAAAGGGGACGGCGTCAAGAAGGCCATCAAGAAACCCTAACCGCGGCGAGGTGACGGCGTCACGACCCAAAGGGTGACGCCGTCAGATTTGTTTTCGTATATATACTTTCATAATTTTTAGTCATTAGTGTGCAACTTTGTGAGGAGAAACCCTAGACGATTTTTCTGCCATTTTTAAGGGTTTTATACCCTTGGATCTCCCATGTTCAATTGAAGATAAGTAATCAATTAATCATTCAATATGTCTATGTGTTGTTTGATTATATCTTGTTCTTGTCTTTTATTTAACATGCTAGGCTAGATTTATCTTGTGTTTGCTTAGATCTAATGAAACCTAACTATTGATTATTGGTTGTTGGTGTGTTATTAATTGTATTAGATGATTGTTTATCGATGTTAGGCTTAAGAAAACTGGCTAACCTCCTATACGGTAACTTGCTTGAACATCTTAAGAAACATGAACCAATGCGTACTAAGGTTATTATGGTTGTATTTAATGCATGAGCGAATTCTAGTGATCCCATGTTAGGAGCTTCTTAGCCGGCTCGACATAGGAGTGAAGTAGGAGCTTGTAGAGTTGGGGAAGTACGTACGCCACCCCACGATTGGTATTAAGGAATACACCCGTCATCCACGCAATTAATACACACTAATCAACCGGTAAAAGATAGTTAGGGAGTAAGGAAATCTAAGTAAACACATTTCTCTCCATATAAGTTCCACACCTTTTTATTTTCAGTTATTTTATTTTATTTGCAATTGTAGTTATTTGGGTTAGTTGACTAGCAACTAATTCCGCCCACTCCTTCAAACCCGAGATTTTACTTGCTTTCATAAAAAATTATAAAAATACAAAAAGAATCTTCCCTCACTCTTAGACCTATTAGAGTAGTTTTTCAATCCTAACGACACTATTCCCCTAGAGAACGATCAATCCCCCGGTACTTGCCACTTCACTATACTACATCGGTCAGGTACACTGCCTGGTGGGGATTGCAAGCCTCTTGAGATCCCTCGAGAGGTAAAACCTGTTGTAAGGTCGCAAAACCACGCATCATGTTTTTGGCGCCGCTGCCGGGAATAGTTTTTGTTTAGGTTAAATTTTTATTTTATTAGGTCTACTCACTAGATTCCTTTCTAGTGAGATTTTTATTTTATTTTTTTTAGATTTTCTTTAGTCTATCTTTTTTCTTCGTTTCTTTGTTCGTAACCATTACCATCCGACATCATGGAAGGTGGTAATATCCTCGATCCCAACAACCCACCACCACAACAACACCCACCTCCTAGAGCCCGTACCTTAGGAGACTACTCTCGTCCTAGCCACCATGGCTATCGAAACACCATTGAGCTCACTCAAGGAGCCAATGTCACTCCCTTGCGATCCGACACCATCCGGTTGGTGCAAAGCGGATGCGCATTCCATGGACTTCGTTCCGAAGATCCTAATCAACATCTCAAGGACTTTCTCAAAATCGTTGATTCCATAGACCTTGATGTTGCCACTCGAGAGACGACCCGACTGCGTCTCTTTCAATTCTCTCTGCGGGACCAAGCTAGTCAATGGCTAGAGCGTCTACCCGTAGGATCCATCACCTCTTGGGATGATCTCACCACTCGTTTCCTTGCTCAGTTTTTCCCACCAGGGAGAACTACCAAGCTAAGGAATGATATCTTGATGTTCCAACAACGTCAAGGCGAAACCCTCTACGAGGCATGGACTCGATTCAAGGACTTACTCCAAAAAGTCCCTCACCATGGCATAGAACTTTGGCTCCAAGTCCAAATCTTCTATGACCACATCAATCTCTCCACGAGGCAAACCATTGACCAATCGGCCGGTGGTAAGCTACGTGATCTAAGTTCGGAACAATCATGGGCTCTCCTAGAAGATCTTGCTCTTTATGACAACGAAAGTTGGAATGATCCCGTGATTTGAATAAAACGGTCAAGGCAATATCTTTGCCTTCGAACAATTCAAGCACTTCCGACCGTAGGATCATAGAACTTGAAGACAAAGTCAAGTTTCTTATGAAATCCTACGAGGCTCCTAAACCTTCAAGCCAAGTGAACAAAATCACTTCTTCATGTGAATTATGTAGTGGTCCCCACGACACTCGTGATTGCGTGGAACTCCCCGAACAAGCTTTTGCGGACTACGCATCCTCGCGTACTGACGTAGCGGGAGACAAGTGGTACACTTTCAAACCCAAGCCAAGCCCCTACGGTGATTCATACAACCCCTCATGGAAAAATCACCCAAACCTTAGGTGGAAGCAAAGCCAAAACGCACAACAAACCAATTCCTCCAACCCACCTAATCGTTTCCAATCAAGCGGTTCCAACTCGAACCGTACTTTCAACAACAATTCTTCCAGCAATGGTAGTACCAATAACTTTGAAGGATTGATGTCCCAATTTATGGCATCTCAAGAAGCTCGTTTGGCCAAGTTTGAAGCCGATTTCAAACAAAAACAAAGCGAGATGACCAATAAGATTGACACTTTGTTGAAAGCCCTCAATGACCGAGAAATGGGAGCACTCCCTAGCAACACAGTCAAGAACCCGAAACTAAACGTCAACGCCATTTCATCGGTTACGTCTCCTAGTTCTTGTCCACAATATTATTCGGTCAATTCCATGAGCACGTGTTTCAAACAAACCCAAGTCATCCAAAAGGACCAACAAGTTAAGATATCCAACACTAAATTGGTCAACAACATAGTTGAAACACCTCCCACTCAAAACCTTGACGAAGAATTCAAGGAGCTCCACCTTGAAAGTCCGGTTATTGATGTGTTGGATGAGAAGAAGCTCAAGTTAGGCGAAAAAGGGACCGCCTTTGTTCAAAACAAGCTACCTAAGAAATTAGATGATCCGGGCCTATTTGTTCTACCTTGTAAGATCGGTAATTCGGAGGCTTATGACACATTAGCCGATCTTGGATCAAGCCTTAACCTACTTCTGTTACCTCTCTACAACTCTCTAAAACTAGGAAAACTTGAAGAAACCGAGGTGATAATAGGCTTAGCGGATGGAAGTGTTGCTTACCCAATTGGAGTAGTCAAAGACGTGTTAGTACACATAGGAAAACTAACCATTTTAGCCGATTTCCACGTCCTTGATATGGTTAGCGACCCTACATGCCCCTTGTTGATAGGTAGAGGATTTTTGGCGACCGCTAGTGCTATGATTGATTGTAAGGAATCTAAGATAGCGGTAGGAGAAGGTGATACTTGGTCAGTCTATGATGTGAAGAAGCATGCCTATGATACTAATGAGGAACCAACACCCCATTGGTTAGAATTAAATAGGAGACCATCTAGATATGGACCCTGGATCGATGGAGACTTCATAGGACCCCAACGCCCATTTTACCTAGAAGAGGACTTTGTGAACCGAACACATACGGTAGAGCAACTCTTGGCTAGGGACACCGAATTGGATCCATTTGAAGACCCTCTAGTTTTTAGGAAGATGATTGATTTCCTAGGAGTTTTGCCAATTAACCTAGGGATGAATAAGTGGACTTGTGAGGACGATGATCATAAGTGGGATTGGGACAAACCACCCAAAGATGGAGATGGGTCATGGCATATTAAGATGACATTGTATGACCCGGATGGAGAGAGGTTTGAAAAGATATATCGTACTATGCGGACCAATAGAAAACTTCAATCCAAGCTTAACCCTAAAGATGTCCTCAATGACGATCTCACTTACATAGGTTAAAAGGACTTTGAGTCTAGCTACAAGACTCGTTAATAAAGAAAAGCGCTTCTTGGGAGGCAACCCAAGCTTTATTTGCTTTGTGTGTTTATTTATTTGTTTGTTTGATTTTATTTGCTTCCGTATGTATGTTTAATTTTTATTATTATTGATTCATGTTCGAAACTAAATTGTGAAAATGCTTTATCTTGTTTTTAACTTCGTCTTAACTACATATAAAGGTATTTTGCAAAAGATAAGTGTAAGGGAAATCCAAATCGGTTTATTAGAACAAATGAACATGAATCATAACAATATTAAATTAACATACATATTAGTAATTGTTTGAGTCAAATGCTTGTATCGAGTCATAATGATATTTTGCAGGATTTCCAGGAAGTAAGGTATAGGTTTTTCCAGAAATTTTCTGGAAACTTAACATGAGAATTTTGTCAGATCATTTCTGACGGCGTCAGGCCTTACAACCTGACGGCGTCAGGTTTTAATTTTCTGAAATTTTTGAAAGTTTTGTTTTCACAAAAAGTTTTTATTAAATCTCTAACTTATAAACTCCAGGAATCTGCAAAATAATCATTCCACAAGCATTATATCCTTATACAGATTTATCCCGCCGATGTTATTCAGGTTTTCATGTTTGTTTTCTCAGGTTTAACAGGTTATTTTGGACAAGGAGATGTATGTGGAATCAAGCTTATGGCGATGCTTTAGTCTTGGAGCTTCTACATTACCTTGGAAGAATATCTAACCATGTTACCCCTTTGTCCACCGAGCGAATCAAGGGAGTATTTGATTTCATTCTTTTACCTTATTTACTTTTACATCTTGTTATTTGAACATTGGGGACAATGTTCATCTTAAGTGTAAGGGGGGGGGGGTAAAGTACGATACTTTAGAGAATACAATTGCACTTGATTTTCGTTTGTTTAATGGTAGATGTGTAATAAAACTGAGAGAAATACCTGTTAAGGCAATTTTAGTGCCAAATTTAAAAATTTTTACAACATATAGGAGTGAAACTTTGGTCTTAATGAGCGTCTCACGGATAGGAGTTATATGACTAGCACAAAACCGTACCACTAAAAAATTTTCCACCCCCAAATATGTGAGGTTCGCCCCTAGAATTGGTAGGAAAAGCATTTATCCTATGATGTGTGTACCGGTAGCACTTAGATTCTAGAACTTGCGTTAGGACCATTCCGAGGCCACAAGTGAGACTACATTCGTGTAGTTAGATTTACTACATGATAAGAGGCATTAGGATTAACCCATTGTTTTACACCTGTGTTTTTGTTATAATTACATTGGCTACATTGGTCAAGTAATTCTCCCACACCCTTTGCGTTGTACTCATTTTTAGTACACGATACCCCTAGTACACCCCTCAGAGCCTATCTTTTCGTTTCGACCTTTGAGCATCTTACTCAAAGTGAGAATTTGTTACACCCCACTTAAATGTACACCCAAATCGCCCTAGCCTACCTTGTATGCACTCATTTTTAGTGCATTATTGTGACAACATTTGTTTAAACCCCAAGTTAATTATCTAATTGATTACATGGTTGCTAAGTCGAGTCATATCCTTGTACATATTATTTTGGGACGATTGGGACTCATGGGTAAAGTACTAGTGTAATGGAGTAATGGGGAAGAACAACATTATTACCCCCATATGTGCTAAATATTTTAAAAGTACTCCAAGTGTTTCGATTATCTTAATTCGAGTCGATAGAATAGTAATTGTAAAGTTATGTAAAAGTTCAAGTGTAAGGGGATGCAACGCCCCTATGATGTATTATTTTGGATGGTAGGGCAAGAGTGTATGAAAAAAAAAATCGAAAAAAAAATCAAGAAAAATACAAAAAAAATGAGAAAAAGAAAAGTAGAAAAAACATACGGACTACCATCCCGTTTCATTTTATGTTTATTTTATCTTTTTGTTATTTATTCTTTCATTAGCTTAAGTCGAGTCTAGTCTTGGCTTAGCAACGCCATATTGTACATGTAATTAATCAAGATCTTTAACTCGCCACCAGTAAAATATCCTTTATCCAACAAAACCGTGTTTATCATATCCCTACACCTAACGTTATAACCCGTTTAAAAGCCCTCTTTGATAGTTTATCTTAGGTGCTTACGCCTAGTGGAGGAGGTTTTTGATCCTTTCCCAAGCCTATTGTAATCTATTTGCTATGACAGGTAGTGAGAGATATTTTCCATTTTCATTTATGAGATATACTTTTATGACACCTGAGAGATGTGAGTATCTAAACACTACTTGTGAGGTGCTAGTCTGTAATCTCCGTGCTTATTATGATTAAAGTGGAATGACTATTTGTTGTAATTACTTTTATATTAGCGTTAAATGACCCCTAATTTGTATTTTGATTAGAATAAAAGCGCATTTG
This sequence comes from Artemisia tridentata subsp. tridentata, assembly GCA_021014915.2. Taxonomy (NCBI): domain Eukaryota; kingdom Viridiplantae; phylum Streptophyta; class Magnoliopsida; order Asterales; family Asteraceae; genus Artemisia; species Artemisia tridentata. The sequence continues at coordinate 115,376,339 of CP139504.1, forward strand.
CTTGAGGACAAGCAAATCTCAAGTGTAAGGGTATTTGATGAAGCGAAAAGTGTACCGCTTTTAGGGGGTCATTTAAGCCCTAAATCGTATTTATTTGATCAAATATTGCCCTAAATCGTTCCTTTTGTCATTTTAGGTACTTTGGAGAAGAAATCTGGAAAAGGAAGCATTTTGGACGTTTTTGGAGCATAAAAGTGAAGAAAACGACAAAGTCTCAAAATCTGCTGAAAAGTACCTGTGACGGCGTCAAGCCCCAATGTGACGCCGTCAACCCTTGATAGGCTAGAGAGGATTTTGGAAGATTAAAGGGGGACGGCGTCAAGAAGGCCGTCAACACTTGACGGGCCAGAGAGGATTTTGGAGGATTAAAAGGGGACGGCGTCAAGAAGGCCATCAAGAAACCCTAACCGCGGCGAGGTGACGGCGTCACGACCCAAAGGGTGACGCCGTCAGATCTGTTTTCGTATATATACTTTCATAATTTTTAGTCATTAGTGTGCAACTTTGTGAGGAGAAACCCTAGACGATTTTTCTGCCATTTTTAAGGGTTTTATACCCTTGGATCTCCCATGTTCAATTGAAGATAAGTAATCAATTAATCATTCAATATGTCTATGTGTTGTTTGATTATATCTTGTTCTTGTCTTTTATTTAACATGCTAGGCTAGATTTATCTTGTGTTTGCTTAGATCTAATGAAACCTAACTATTGATTATTGGTTGTTGGTGTGTTATTAATTGTATTGGATGATTGTTTATCGATGTTAGGCTTAAGAAAACTGGCTAACCTCCTATACGGTAACTTGCTTGAACGTCTTAAGAAACATGAACCAATGCGTACTAAGGTTATTATGGTTGTATTTAATGCATGAGCGAATTCTAGTGATCCCATGTTAGGAGCTTCTTAGCCGGCTCGACATAGGAGTGAAGTAGGAGCTTGTAGAGTTGAGGAAGTACGTACGCCACCCCACGATTGGTATTAAGGAATACACCCGTCATCCACGCAATTAATACACACTAATCAACCGGTAAAAGATAGTTAGGGAGTAAGGAAATCTAAGTAAACACATTTCTCTCCATATAAGTTCCACACCTTTTTATTTTCAGTTATTTTATTTTATTTGCAATTTTAGTTATTTGGGTTAGTTGACTAGCAACTAATTCCGCCCACTCCTTCAAACCCGAGATTTTACTTGCTTTCATAAAAAATTATAAAAATACAAAAAGAATCTTCCCTCACCCTTAGACCTATTAGAGTAGTTTTTCAATCCTAACGACACTATTCCCCTAGAGAACGATCAATCCCCCGGTACTTGCCACTTCACTATACTACATCGGTCAGGTACACTGCCTGGTGGGGATTGCAAGCCTCTTGAGATCCCTCGAGAGGTAAAACCTGTTGTAAGGTCGCAAAACCACGCATCATACGTCTCTTAACATCTCCGTCTCCGAATAGCTTTTAATGACCAAGTCGTCCACATACACTTCTAGATTCCTCCCAATCTGTTTTTTGAAAGCCTTATCCACCAGTCGTTGATAGGTGGCTCCGGCATTCTTCAATCCGAAAGGCATCTTTTTGTAACAAAATATTCCTTGGTTCGTGTGGAAGGCGGTCTTTTCTTCGTCTTCCGCGGCCATTTGTATTTGGTGATACCCTTTGTATGCGTCCAAGAAGCATTTGAAGGTGTAGCCGCAGAGGGATTCCACTTTGTAGTCAATCTCCGGTAGAGGGTAGCAGTCTTTTGGGCACGCCTTGTTCAAGTCTTTGAAGTCGACACACATTCGCCAAGTTCCATCGCTTTTCTTAACCAAGACCGGATTTGATACCCAGTCGTGATAATGGACCTCTCGCATTATGTCCGCCTCTACCAACTTTGCCACGTCTTTGTTGATGGCCTTGTTTCTTTCAGGAGCTTGCCCGCGCTTCTTTTGCCTTACTGGCGCGTACCCATCCCGGATATTAAGCCTATGTTCTGCTGTGTTCCGCGGCACGCCCGTCATATCCGACGGTTGCCAAGCGAAGATGTCCAAGTTATTCTGCAACAGATCGCATAGGTCTTTCTTTCCTTGGTTCGTCAGGCTTCCCCCCAGGGTGACTGTTTGGTCCGCGAACTTAGGATGTATCGCGACCTTCACGCCTTCTTTGGCCGGTACTTCTTCGAAACTTTGCTGTGATGAGGATTCCGCTACCATCTGGCATTCCCTGGGCGTGATTTTGTCACTATGTATTGTGACTACCCCTCCTTGGGTGGGGAATTTAACCATGCCGTGGGCCGTGGAGGGAATGAGTTTAAGCTGTCTTATCCCCGGTCGGCCTATTATGCCATTGTATTGGGAGGGCGATCTGACAATCATGAAATTCATCCACGCACTTGAGGAGTTTTTTTCATCTCCTAAGGTTACCTCCAATAGAATCTGTCCCAAAGGCCACGACAACTCTCCACTGAATCCAAGCAGGGGGGTCGCAGCAGGGATCATTCTTTTCTTAATTTCCGGACTCAAGTGATTGAAGCAGTGTTCGTACAAAACCTCCGAGGCGCTACCATTGTCCACGTACATCCGGTGCACATGGTGTCCGCCTACTTCTGCCTTTATCACCAGCGGATGATCGTCCCAGTCATCCTCCCTTATAGGGGGGAAGGATATCTCCATGTTGGGGTAGGCGCTAGAGGTTGTTTTTTGCTTCACATTCCGCGGCAAGGCCTGTATCATGAATATGGCTGGGGCTTTATCTTTAGCCGCTGTATCTTTCTTGCCGCTCTTGGGGGTCCCGCCTTTTTGGCTCCCATTCTTAATCTCTTTCACTAGATGTGCCAACTGCCCTGTTCTGACCGCTTCTTCGATTTGTTTTCTCAATTGAAAACATTCGTCCGTGTGGTGGCCTCTTTCTCTGTGAAAGTCACAGTATTTGTCCTTATTTCTAGACTCGGCCAGACTTGACATTGGCGGTGGGGCCGTGAACTTGACTGAATCCATTGCAAGAATCTCTTTGGGTGTTTTTGTGAGGGGTGTAAATCTGTCGCTACGCTTCCGGTCAGCCCTGAAGCGTTGTTTGAATTCCGTCTTTCTATCAAAAGGCTGGCTATTGGTTGCCCGGGATCCTCCCTCGACGGACTTCCACGAAGGACGGTCTTGTTTTTTCCTAGACAGATTTGCCGCGACAGTTTCCCCTCGGACAAAAGCAGTGGTGATTTTCCACATCTCGTCCATGGTCTTTGGGATCTTATCATTGAGTCTCCTTATTAACTCTGGGTTGTTAATTCCGTGCATGAACCCTGAGACTCTCATGCATTCCGGGGCACCCTTTACTTGCATGTTTTCTGACTTGAAACGGTCAACAAATGCCGTTGTTGTCTCCCCTTCTTTTTGTTTGATGTGATGGAGCTCCACCGAATCTTTAGTATACTTCTTCTGTTGGAGGAAGTAGGACAAGAAGTATTTCTTGAGATCCTCAAAGTTGTCAATACTTTCCGCCGGCAAGTCATCAAACCACATTCGGGCATGCCGCATGAGGGTGGAGTTGAACATATGACACCATGTGGGCATAGCCCACCGCTCCACTTTGGCTGCGGTGCAGAAGCTTTTCATGTGGTCCTCCGGATCCCCGGTCCGTCGTAAGTCTTGACATTGTTGGGCATTCTGGTTCGTTTTGGGAATTTGAAACCCCTAATCCTCAATGTGAAGGGATTAGTGTCTTCAACGTCGTAGGGATGATAAAGATCATCTTTTTGCCCCTTGCTTTTTTCAGACCTTGCCTCCTAGTATTCCCCCGCACTGTCCTCACTTTCTACGGGTGTCTTATTCCGTGGTCGCTCAGGGCCGGAGTACGTGGACCTACTCCTGGTTCCATGTTCCCTGGAGCGAGGGACACGGCTGAGGGTTGGGCTGGGTGATCTTTTCCTGCTGCTTTCTGAGCCTCTTTCCTCGTGGGGACGCCTACCTTGTCTGTAACGCTGCGCTTCATTTCTGCTCTCTCTTCTAGCACTGCTTTTAGTTCTGAGCCTAGAGAATACGTCCGCCTTCTTTTCTCTTAGGCGCGACTTAACATCCCCCTTCCTTTCTCCCAAACGGGTAAAAATGGTAGACCGATGGTATTCCGTTTCTTTGTCGCCGCCCCTGGGCTCTTTGCCAAGTCTGGAGAAAATGCTTCAGGAGTGGGAGCTTTCAGAGGGTCCCGATCTGTAGCTGGGGCTGGTTTTTCACCTCTTTTCACTCTTTCTTTCCCATAGGGATCTTGACTGAGAATTTCTGGATGGTTTTTGCGGGGAAGGGTTTTCCCGCGACTCATCCTCAAAATCAAGGCGAGTTCTTACTTGATTCAGCTTTTCTGCACGAACCTTCTCGGACATTAGTGGCAGCAATCGGTCGTAGTGCTGATTGCAAAACTCCCTGATTGCTTCATCCGGAAGGGATTCCGCACGGTGTTCCCGATCCTTCTCTTTTTCCATGTTGTGAGTGTTACGCACGGTGGAAGGTTCCAGGGAAGGAGAAGGATTGTTTTCTTGGTTGCTCATGGTAGATTTTTCTTCCTTTTGAAACGCAGTTTATGTAACTGGTCCCACGGATGGCGCCAACTTGTTAGTACAAATCTTTGGCACGCTCCCAGACCTAGGTTAGACTAGCCCTTGGAGAGTAGATCTTGCACCGAGTACCTTGAGTAAACTGCTAAGAGAGAAATAGCACCGTTAGTCTTACCGTGGAAGGGGGGTTCCGCGGTTAACCTAGGGCGTAAGAGTAAGTATCTTGAGAGGTAATTTAAGTGCGGACTGTGTGTATAGTAAATGCAGTTAGGTGAGCAGTAATAAATGAGTTGGGGTATTTATACTACCCGTATTTACTGTAGCTGAGTTGACCTGTGCCTTATCGGTTAGTGTCAGGGTCAACTTGCGCCGTCTCTGCGGACGTGTGTCAGAGCAGAGTCCACTTGTGTTGTCAGAGCAGAGTTCACTTATGCCTTATCTGTCAGATCAAGTGGAGGAGTCCACTTGCGTATTTGCCGCGGAAGAGTATGAGCTCTGCCCCGGTCTGGGGAGTCCGAGGCATGTGCTTGTCTTGGTTTGGCAAGACTCCGTTCTAGTGTGAACTGACTCTGCCGCGGATAGAGTTTATGGTGATGTCCGGACCAGCCTGCTGGGTCCGGAGGTACTATACCCGATCATTAACTGTCATCGAATCTATAGCTTATAGGGTGCATGCGTAGCTTGGAATATTTTAACATGAATTGTTTGTACTAGCATTTAGGGATCTAAAATACGATTGTCATGGTTTTCTAATTACAACCGCAAATAACAACCATGTAGCTACTATCATTCTTCATTAGAGGAATTTTTTCCTTCTAATATCCTTCTTACTCTTAAAGAGTTCCCATAATTTACAATAGTGTCTAGTCACACCTTATCATCGAATAAAAAGACTTGAACAAAATGAACATATTCTCCAGATTCATGACACTCACATTCTGCACAATCATTTTTAGTGAATTGCGAGAGACCTGAGACTCCAAGAGATTCTAAAACACAGCAGTTAGCAAATATTAGCAAACACCGTTTCAAACTCTTCCAAAGCATCAATCATAGCAAATACAAGTCGCAACTATAGCTCCTGAGTCGAAGCTAATTCTATACATCCAACTGTGAGTTCTGAGGAACCTCTATATTAAAAATTAATTAAACAAGTGCCCTTGCTGCAACAGATTAGCCATAATATCTAAAAAATTACTTGATGACTAACTACACACCAACAAATTACACAATCGAAACATAATAACCTGACCATATCAGAATAATACCAATAAAGGTACACTCCGAGTGTTATTCTTTAAGCATATCAGTCTATACCCAACAGTCCAACACGAGTATGAAACAATGATCCTAAAAAAAGAATAATCATATTACAATCTTTACTACTTCCTCTGCGCGAAGTTATATGGAGCATTATAGTCGCATTTCTTTTTTCTAAACGCTACCAGTACTTTTTAAATACAGTTACGTTGCCAAAAACTTTAATAAAAACTACCGTTACATTGCCAAACACTTTCATAAAAACTATAGCTACGTCCTTCGTAAACAAAATGGGCCAAATCGGGTTTACGATTTTCGAAACCCAGTGAGACCCGTCGGGTTTAAGGTGACCCGGGTTCTCGAGACCCGGGTCAACCCGGCTCTCAAAACCCACAAGGTTTAAGGTGACCCGGGTCAACCCGGTTCTCGAGACCCGACCGGGTTTTGGTTTTTTTCTTGTTTTTTACAGGTTACGTATTTTTTTTTGGTAAATGTTTTTCTAGACTTAATCATGCTTAATATTATATACTTTTTTTGTATTGTTGGAAACCGGGTTGACCCGGTGGTCGGACCGGCCGGGTCGATTAAAAACCCTGTTTTGAAAACATTGCTGCTAAGTGCAATAACATATGGAATAGAAAAATGATTACTTGGCAGCAGAATCAGATTCTTGTTCAAGCCAATGACGAATTTGACGAACATTTCGTTTCAATATCAAAGTAGATTGTTTGACATTACTCCTCATCAGCAATATCACTGCACTCACTCCTGCTACCGTTAATATCAAGTTTGTGAATGCCATTTTTTTGTTGCAAAGGGTGAAAATATCTTATTAATACCAAACCAAATTACACTGATTTAAAAACTGGCATGAACATAACCCATCCAGCAACAGAAATGAAATATACATTGTCCGATATCAGACAAACAGACGAAATATCAAGTTTGTTAATGCAATTTTTTTTGTTTTGGTGCAAAGGGTGAAAATATCTTATTAAAAACATCTTATAAAAGAAAACTAGTGGGATGTCTTCTTTTGTCCTTCAAGTATTGGTGCAAAGGGTGAAAATATCAAGTTTGTTAATGCCATTTTATTATTATTTGGTTGTGTATGCTTGAAATAAAAGAAAACTAGTGGGATGTCTTATTTGGTCTTTCAAGTATTGGTATTTACATTGTGCCCATTCATAATGTTTCTGTATGTTTTCAGTAACTCCCTAAATAAAGTATGAGGGCATGTTTGGTAGGGATCAAAGGAATGGAAATAATTCAATTTTCTTGAAAGGCTACAATTTTATAACCACAAACAAAACAATACAAAGTAAAGGCGTCTCAAATCCTCAAACAACGATTGAGATCCAAGACCAACAGAACACAACCCCTGCACATTGTGGAATTTACAACAAAAAAAAAAAAAATATATATATATAGGGTCCGGTTCTAGGAAAAAGTGTAATTAGATAGAAAAGTGAGAAAAAAGGTTATAGGGTAGAATTTGAAACATCTCAAACTTCAGGGTAAGTTTTGAAACCCATCCCCCGCCCGAATTTTTTTTCCCGCCAAAAAAAAAAAAAATTTTGGGCAAAAAAAATTTTATTTTTTTTCCAGGCTAAAAATTTTCCCGCCAAAATTTTATAACTATGATGCACCTTTTTATTTTGGTGCATCACAGTTATAAAATTTAGTTATAACTATAATGCACCAAAATTTATAACTATGATGTACCAAAATAAAAAGGTGCATCATAGTTATAAAATTTTGGCTGGAAAATTTTTGGCCTGGAAAAAAAAATTTTTTTTCTTGCCCCCAAAAAACACCTTTTTATTTTGGTGCATCACAGTTATAAAATTTGGTGTATCATAGTTATAAATAAAATTTATAACTGTGATGCACCAAAATAAAATGGTGCATCACAGTTATAAAATTTTGGCGGGAAAATTTTTGGCCTGGAAAAAAAAATTGGCCCAAAAAAAAAAAAGAAAATTTTTTTTTTTCGCGGGAATTTTTTTTTTCGGGGGGGGGGGGGGGTAGGGTGCGAATATACAAAACCTCCCTTAAAGAATGAAAGAAAATACAATAAGGTCCCTGTAGTTTTGTGTGAAAAAAGAGAGGGGAAGGAGAGAGTGATTTGCACTATTTTCTCACTTTTTCATAAAAGTGGCTTTTTTCCTAGAACCAATGTTAGAAAGTTACTATTAATCGTTAATTATAAGTGTTTAGTTAGATATATGAATATTTGTTATGATTAGTAGAAAAACATGAGGAGTATTTATATAATTAGACAACTCGTATTATTATGGGAAAGATGTTGTGGATAATATATGTGAATATGTTGTTATATATTTTTTAGTTTCTTTAGTAATATATACTGAAATATACCAAATGAGTTTATATGTACGACTGTATAGGAGGTTACTAAAGCTGTAAAAATGGGAAAACCTTTAATCGAGCATCTATAAAAGATGATATCAAAGATATAAACACATACAAAATATTGGCCACAATCAAACTTGTCAAATAAATTGATTATTTATTTCTTGTTGTAGTATAGGCACATATTGGCTACATGATTTTTAATACTATTCAAGACAACGGATAGTCAAAATTCTTAAACAGTAAAATATAAAAGTTTGTAGTATGACTCGATTATTATCAGTTGAACCAAAAGTTACTACCAAGAGACCTCAATAGTAAAAGCAACAACAATATTTACATCAAACTCAAACTTAAATAGACACAATCTAATAATCGACATTACGACACTTTGACAGTTGCGCTATCTTCTAAACTTGCACTATTATCATCTGATTCTGATTATCCAATATCATATTATTGTTTTTAATATGCACATCCATTGATCGAAACACCACCCCTAAGTAATTTTACCAGAACCTTGAAAAAAGTGGTACCAGTATTGCTTGTTTATAGGCTAGTGTGATTGACATGAGACCGTACCCGTCTTCACATTTCTAGCCTTCTGGAATGCTGGCCCTTCGCCTATTGTTACAGACCAATAAACAAATGCTTTTTAGTGTTCTCTTCATTCCTAAGTATATAGAAAAGTTTATCTGAGTTATATTGAAATGTGAATACTTATTGTTAACCCCCTTAAGGGTCATGTTTCAATGAAAAGATTCGTAAATAACTTGTTTTCTGGATTTTATTAGTAAATGAAATTTCACAGAATATAGTTGGGCAATGTTAAATCCCTTCACCCATTTGATACGTTTCCTTTTTAGCTATCAGTTTTTTTACCCATTAGATATAAAACACAACCCATATCACCCATTTATAAGTAAATCGGTCCAAATTGCAACCTCAAATCAGTACTTTTCTTGTTACCTTTGGAGTCTTTAGCATCATAATCTCCTTCCGTACATGAATCGGCTTAATTTTTTCGAGCAAATTTGAAGAGCCGCTTTAACCCTTTGGGTGAATCTTTTTGGTAGATCAATGAAGGCGGTTGCTCAGCATTTCCCCACTCACAATAATCAGCGTCTGCACTATTCTACTCTAGAAGTATTTGAGATAAAGAACGATGAACCTTTGGACTTGATGGTCCAGCTGGCGCAAGAACTTTGACAACCTACACCGGGCTTTCACTTTCCATGCATGGAGTAATATCATCTTACTCGTGCCCATCAAACCAACCTTCCTGCGAAATATTCACTTCCCCGTGATTATCTGATTGATCGTCAACTTCCACCCATGTAGTTGGAGAAATCACTCTTTCTGTTGATTCCACTCAATCGAAGCTGGATGCTTTTCCCAACTTTCTTCTTTTTCAGTTTGAAGAGTGTCACCCTTCATACCTCGTGGCTCTGGCTCAGGTGAGTGTGGTTTTATATTTTCTCCATTACTATAAGAAATCTGTCTTTCCATAAAATGGAGATTAGACTCTGCTTCTACTGCAACATTGTTGGGGGTGATCAAAGAAACCTGACATTCACCTATTCCTGAACTCCATCTTCTCAGTACAGTTTTGTTTGGACCACCCATTATTTTAAAAAATTTCTTTGTCTTAGGAATGTCCACTTGTTGGTCTCTCTGCTTGCTTTCAAATAGACTGATTTTATCTTGCACGCTCATTCTTAATACATCATTCTTCGAGGGTTTCTCAGGGTCTTCCTCGTCACTGTTGTTGCCGACGTCTCTCTAAAACGCCACTGGCTTTTAATAGTTAGTGCTGTCACCCTACGTGATCCTGATCGTCCAATTAGTATGTGCCGCATAGGAGATGCTGACCTTCTAGGTGTTGTGGATCTTATAGGAGCAAAAATCCTCTCAACAGATGGTTGGTCCTCCTCACTTAATAAGGGGGAATTTTCCATTTCTATTGAGTCTTGTGGTTCAACCTGAGCAACTTTTGCTGGCAGGACGTTATATTTTATGGGTGGATCAAGTTGTGAGCAAGAGCACTTGTTTCGTTCTTATTGAAGTTGATGTTTCTTGAGTCTTCAACTGTTGGGAATAGGCTCATTTCTACAAACTTATGTAATGAATCCCTCAAAATCGTTTGGTAATATTAGTGTTAATGTGACAATTTTGTTAACAGAAACTATTGAAGACAGCAAGATGGCCATTGGGTGATGGGTCGAACCAGGTAATTTTAGAGCAAGTCGGGTTGAACCACGACCACTTACTTTTCCATATTTTATTTTTTATAATAATTAATTTGTAGATTATGAATATGATAGTGAATTAAGTTTTCAGATAAATGATTTAGGAGATTCCAATGTTGCAAGCTTCGGAAATATGCGCCCTTACAACCTATTAAACCCATTCGACTAACCTGAGTAGCCATTCCCTTCTTGGTTATTTTTTTGATTTGACCCGTTTGAGATAAAAAAGCAAACCTAATCGACCCATTCATCTAAAAAGGGTTACAATTGCAACCTCTAAATTATACATCGGAAGAGGGAAAGTGTACATGTATGTCAAAACATTAAATCCACAAATCCACAATGGCAGTCTTGAATTATCCGAAACTTGGGGATTAGATAGATGATCGTTACCCAGAAAGAACAAATTGTTGGCCATCTATATTTACGTTGTATAGCTTACCATGACTCACGATGAGAACAAACTCCTATTTAGCTTCTAGAGAGCACAATTGCAGCTGTGGAAAAAGGTGGAATTGGATGTAGCATTTACCTGAATGTTTATAAGCCACGGGGGAGGTGCACCCTCTGGCATGCCTAGAGCTTCTTTTAGTTCATGTGACAAGGTTCCTCGTTTCATCTCTCTAAGCTTTACCTGTAAATTAAGCAGATAGACATGTGAAGTGCCAAAAAAATTAAATAAATAAATAATAAAAAATCCATAGAATTCCAGATGGATCGTTGCATACAAAAAATCTAAGCTAAATAAAAATTGTGATATGCTACTTCCCAATCTTAATTAACTTCAGAGGTCTAACAATTACCAGATTCACCTATTATTGATCGACTCATGATCGAAAAGAATGTGTGCTTCATGTAAGTATGTAACAATGTTATAAGGTTTGGTAAAATTGCATCCTACTGTTTGTAACAAACGTATGCTTTTGTCAGGTCCTATCTTATGACCAGTAAGATTTATCTAATATCTAACCTCGTTTATATATACATCTGAAACATAAGTAATAAAAAGTGGCTGCATATTACCTCAACTCCTTTCCTTCATGATATAGATCACCATGTGATGTCAGCTTTGGCTTGGTATGGTATTTAAAAAATGCATCATCAAGTACTTACCCTCTAAATAATCGAAAGAGTTAAAACCCATAGGAAAAAATAGTAAGACTCACAATGTTCAACGATTATTAAGAGAACGTATGAAGGAACTGATTACTATAGCTCTCCCACAAATTTAAGTAACCATACCTGATAGTTAATATCCATCTTTCCCATTTTGGGTTGCATCCGCTCACGCTGCTTCTATTTAAGCTTTTTATTGTCCTCCTTTTCAATGTATGCTTCTACACTTATTTTTAGAAACTTTGAAGCTTGTCGAAAAGTAAGTATGCAATAGACTCTGAGAACAAAAACAGAATAATATCTTCCTTGCACAGATTCTGAATTTGATCCGCAATGATTGACGACTATTGTTTATATGATAAACACCTACTTTCTGTTATATGTTGTCCATAAGTGATTTGTATAATCTTTTCTTGTTACAACTCCCATTCTTCCTAATGATGTGTAATATATTTAAGTTCTATGTGTAGTGTTTGTTGCTTGCCTACCCCTTAAGTGGCTGCCGAAATGCCACAAGGGAAACCTGACTGCTTTCCAACTCATCTAAGGATCTTTTTGCACACATTAATTAATGAGTATGGTAGCCTGTTTACATCGTTTTAACATGTTTAGTTGTTTACTCATGTTAGTTGTCTCTTATAACTTGTTGTTTAATTTAAAAATAGAATGGAAAGATAAAGTTATCCGAACCATTGAGATGCCCAAAGTGTTTAGACCAGGTAACTGATTTGCAAAGACCGAGTCACCCTTTATCCCACAAAATTGATGTGTCACCCATGAGGTAGAGGCCACTGTAGAAGAAATCCTAAGCTGTAAGTTGCATCAGGTTCTTGCATGCTACACTGTTTAGCTTAGTGGCACATTAAGAACGATATCTCGTTAAATCAAATACATGCATTCTACACTTAAATTTAGTTAGAAACACTAAAGAGATTTGTATCAATGATTAAAATTGGCAAAAATTATAACTGAGTTGATAGGAACCACACAAAAATCTTGAAGGGGTGCAGGTTCATATGCTAAAGCAAGGTAGCCAAAAGTTAAAGCTTGGTAGCCAAAGCTATGATTCTTGAACTTAAAAGAAAACATGACGAACTGTCATTAATGGTACTTTCCTTATTTAAAGTGATTATTAGCTTATCTTTTATAACAGCCAAAGAGTTTTGCGTGTTTAGATAAAGATGGTTACCTGAATATAATAGAGTAAACAAACACCTGTGCTTATATTTTTTAAGTAGATAAGCAAACAAATCTCAACCAAAGACCCATTTGCTTAAAAATGGGTCAATATGGTTTTAAACATAAATTCCATAAGGGTAATAATACTTAAAAAAAGTGTTTGGTGGTTATCTCAACCCGACCCGTTTGGACCCTAACTAAAAAAACTGTGTTTAACCCGCCTCATTTTGACATGTTAAACATCCTGCCTGACCAGCCCATTATGCCACATTGGTGCTGTCATCCAACATCATTTTCATATTTGTAATTATAATTTACATATACAAATGACGTTCAGTAAATACATGTATTGAAATTACAGGAGACAACCAACCTTAAGGTGGAGACCCGTGCATGATTGTTTTAGACGAAAATATGCTGCTCCAGGAAGAAGCGATCTCCACATAACGTCTTGCTCTTCATCTAATTTTTCCATCTCTTTGCTATTGATGTTATCTGAATTATTAATCATTTTGGCGTTGTTTCGTGCAACAACCATCTAATTATTAATCATTTTAGTTCTTGTCATGGGTTGCAACCACAACGGTGGCAAACACCCACCATGGGTGCAATCACACTCTCAGTGTGACTTCCCAGCCAAGATACGGGTCTGTAAACATAGTCGCAAAAACCGAATAGTAGCCATGGGTTGCAACCACAATTCGGATGAGGCTGCCTGGCCAAGATAATGGCCTCGGTAAATTGTGCGACCAAACCCCAACCTTGGCTACAACCATGACCCGGATCACAGATCCCCTGAAAAAGGAAAAAATTTAGATTAGCTAATATCGCGCAGCGTGAATAAAGAGTACCTGGCTATGAAAGATCCTTCAATGAAACACCATTAAATTCATCAAACCAAACATTAGTTTTTGAAAACAATTATTGAGATGCTAAATATTTAGACTCACCTGTAATGCAACTCAATATACAATTTGTTCATCGTTTACCTTAACCCTTGCATTATTCAATCCGATATGAGCTGGACTGGGGGAGTAACAAATGAAGACCTTTTTGGATTTCTTATTAAAACTGCTAATTTGCAAATGTAAGACAATCAAGAATACATATATCAGGGTCATCATCATTAATGATTGTTACATGAACTGATGTGTTCACTTTTTATAGAATAGTGTCGATATTGGTAAATGCAGGTAATTTATTCTCTAATTCTTCCGACCTGCTTCTTGATTCAATTATTCTGATGAACAAATGATTGACCGGGAGCAACTCCTTTTATTTTCATCAATTGTTGCTTTAATTTGGCCGAAATAGGAATGCATCAAATTTAAGATGGAATCACCCTCTGATCTGATGCACCATTTGTCGACACCTCTTCTTTGGCAGAAACTGGTGGTCGTGTCTCTATAACTGTGTGATATGTTGTAGGTTCAAAAGCATGTTGTTTTCTTTCTGACATGTTTGTAGAAGGAGAATCTGATGCAGAGGTATTATTATCTTCATGACTATCTACTGTGCGTGGAGTATTTCCCTCAAAATATTCATTTTCGGGCTTGGTTTGCATATGTAATTCCTTCATCCACATACTTCGTGCTGCAACTATCTGCAATGCAGAAGCCACCAGTTCAACAACCAGTCAAAAAATACTAATGGATATTACGATTGCATTGGTTTTGTAATGACCCGTTTATCCGGCTAACCAACCCACCAATTTTGGCACCTCAAAATATGATTCTTGTCAATTTCTAACATATTTTAAGGATTTCTTACCAATGACAAATGAGTTGATGGTAGCCTGGGTCGTTAAAGTTAGCATAAGTTTTCGCAAGCAGCCAAAGGGTCCCTTTTGTCCCTTTCTGATGCTGGTGTGTGTACTGTACTGATAGCTCCAAATTGGTATTTGAACACAAAATTTATCACCATTTTAATAATAAGTAATAGCTCAGAAAATAACCTCTGATGAGTTAAAGAGTTTATCTTCCTTCGCTTCACAAACCCTGTTGAACACCAAACAAATGCAAGTATGTCCGAATTATATTACCAACAGATAAAATTAAAGGATTATACATATTTAAAGAGTAAGATACCGATAATAATTGAACCTGTTGACTAAAAATTACAAAGTATCTAACCTAATAGAGTTTCAAAACCCACCCACTCAGTTGCTTTCACTAAAATCCACATCAATAGCTTCACCATCGTCACCAGAACCAGAAGCCTTAGGAGCGTCACCAGTTCCACTGCCACCAGCCGCAGCAGCTCTACTAGCTTGGCTATAGATAGACTGGCCCAATTGCATTGCAGCCATTGCATCCTTCATGGTCTGAGTTGACCCACCTGATATGGCATCTTTTAGCTCTTTCAACTTCCCGTATACCTTTTCTTTCACTCCATTTGGTACCTTATCTCCTACTTCTTTCAACTGTTTTTCACATTGGATACAGCCGATTCCTCTTGGTTCTTTGTGTCAATGGCATCCCTCTTCTCTTTGTCCTCCTTTGCATATTCTCTGCTTCTGCCACCATTCTCTCCACCTGCAATAACAATCAATAATTTGGTTCATATGCATGAAAAGAGCACGCCATTTGGTAGTGTTCTGATTTGTGTTTTGAAACTCATTATGTGGTATTAATTACTAATTATGATGGCATAATCAACACTAATCAATACTAATAAAACGCGTTGCAACTAAAACAATCCTTTTACCATGTAACTATTAGATTAAAGGACTCTTAGACCACTAAATACCCGTAATCCTCGATATATAGTTAAAGTGCCTATATAATAAATCCGCACATAAGTCCTTGAATTTCGCCCTGGTTAGTGTAATATCAATATGTTTTGGGCCATCTGATGTTGCTGTGATGAAAGGTAAACTGCAACACCATTACCAATAATTACCGAACATGAAATAAACGGTATTTCTAAGAAACAGTGATTTCTTCACAAAATGCATACCTAATGTTAGTTTGGGTCAAAGTTCAAAGCTCCATCTTTGCTTTCTCCGCGGTCTCTGTGAAACGTTGAAGAGCTTGTTTATCTTTGAGAAGATCAAGACCCTCATCCCTCTTGAAACTTTCAGCTAGCCAATTAACTCATCTATGTTCATAGTTTAAGAAAATGTTAACAAAGTGCACGAATGTCGAATCCTGGATTCTAATTTTTTAAGCATCCGTTAAAAGTCCTAACCTTGTCAAAGTCATCTCCTCCTAAATGTGCGTCTCTTGAAGTTGATAGTACCTCAAACACTCTATCTCCAACCTCGAGAACTGCAAACAAATTTATCTACATGTTTAACTTTCGGCATAATTGTTCTTGGATATTTATGACTCATAAAACTTAGAACAAACTCACCAAAAACCAAGATCAAAACCTTACAACAAACTCACCAAAAACCTTAAAAGTATCTGAAATTATAACACTTGCAAATTGATTTGGGTGCATGCAAACAATAAACACATCTTCAATCTTCCAAAAATATCCCCAAAATCTTATATACAATAAAAACCAAAGTTGAAAAAAAAATGTTTAACCATACCTGTAGTTCAAATCCTTGATGTTATATTTTGGTTCCTGATGAAGAGCCGCTGCCAAAACACGGGAAATAATCAAAACATCAACAGATTATCCATCCTTAAATATATCTACTACACATGCATCATATGAACACTAAATTAGCAAAAGAAGCTTATTGGCTTATAGAGATTTCAAAACCGCAAAATGCTAAAATAAGATCTGATTGGAATAAACATTGAGATTAAAGAGTAGGGACTGAACCTTGTACGTTACCCATTTGTCTTCTAGTATTTGTAGTTATACTTTGGGAATTACTATTAGGCTCATAAGCGGCAACTGTAACAATAATAAGTAACAAAACATTAAAATAAGATCCAATAAGAATAAAGAAAGAGTGGGGAGTACACTATAGCAAAAACACATGAATCAAGTTAACCTTGTTAAGAAGATGAAGAACCAAGTGTTGGCAAAAATACATAATAAAAAAGAAGCTGAAGAAATCACTTTACATACCTGTTGAAACATAAAAATTAGGGTTCATATATGTGGAGATTTATTTTAACTCCACCCAAAAAAATTCATATCAAAATACCTATGATAAAATGAGTTTAGGAATTAAGAACACTGAAAAAAATAGGATCGAACCTACCATGCAGGACTCATTAATGAAGCCAAGTAAGTTGTCTATTAGAATCTTGCAGTGAACCGAACTCACTCTTAAACTGTATACATAAGAATAAAAAATGAATCAATATACTTCAAAACAAACAATATAATTTGCATGATTTAATATAAATTGTATCATTGATATTAGGGTTGTGAGGAAAAATCGATATTAGGGTTCCCAGTGATTGCGTATATAAATTTAAAACATTGTAAAGCTATTAGTTGTACGTTTATAGATTTGGTTTTCCAAAATATAATCAAAAAAATGTGTTGGTCTAGTGGTTATCATGTTTTTTTGTGGACTAACAGATCCAAGTTCGAATCCAGTAGCATGCATTTTTGGACGAATTTAATTCGAAATTTATTTGCTTAAACATTGCTTAGGTGGCTTTAATTATGATGACATGGCATTTAAGGATGATTAGGTGGCAATGACGTGGACTTATGTGGCATTATCTACGTGTAACGCCTCCTGTTATATATAATGTAGAAATGTATATATATATATATACAATAGGACTAACTTGAAACCTAGGACAAAAGGGAACATATCACATAGGAACACTATGACAAAACCGAAAGTGACCCAAGACCCACCACTTACAATCCCATGTGAAAACCATTAGAAAGAAAAACAAACCGTGATGGACAATCTTATGGTTATTATACCAATTCCTTATGAGATAAGGGATTTGTGGTGAAGCTGCAAATAAAAAAATTGTCAATCAAACATCACTTAAAAACATTTAAGAAAATCAAATATTTGATTAAAAATAAACTGGACTAATGAAAACCTCAATTTTGTCAAGTGGGAATTTGAGCCTCCTGGTTTGTCACTAAAAGTCAAAATTGGACACTCAATTGGCTCAAATTCATTTTTAAGAAATATATTTAAATAAAATTACATGTGTCTAAGTTGCACAAAGAAAAAAAAGTAAAAAAAGGTGATTTATAAAACTTTTGTTCCAAAATGTAAAATAATGTTATATTCTTATCACCCAATAGAATTTAAGATCAAGTCTAAATTTTAATAAAATAATTTTATTTTCTTTTTCTTTCTATGGTTTTAAGCGTAAGCTTCTCACATAACGTAGATTGATCGACCCAGGGATCCAGAAGAAAGAAGAAGGACGTGCACATAGCATATTACTCGGAGCTTACGGCTTTCATGAACAAGTAAGTAATCCAATGTTGCAAAAATCGTGAATCGGTAGCCGGGCGGTCGACCACCCTGCATCGATTAATCGGCCAAGGCGGGATTAATCGGTGATTAATCGGATTGGCATTTTTTTGCATGTTTTGGGTATTTCTGGAGACCAAACTAAAGATCGTAACTGATTCCAAGCCTACTATGTTTCCAAACCTCAATAAAATGCTCTAATTCTGATTATGCGGCTCATTGTGCGTTATAAGTGAAATAAACGATCCCAAAATTAAGTAGAATGCCTAAATTTTTATTTTTTTAAAGATGACCGATTTGGCCGATTTTTTTGCCTGACCGATTTTCAAAATTCTACAAGGTATACGGCCGATTACCTTGTAATCGGCCGAGTTTACTGATTTTTGCAACATTGAAGTAATCCTATAAACACTCTATATACGTGTTTAGGTTTGAGTTACATCTCTGTTCTTGAGATCTTGGTATTAGAGTTTTCCCAGATCATTTTATTTATGTTATATTTTTCCGTTGTGCATGTTTTATTGACCATGTGAACCTCATCAAAATCATGCAATGTAATTCTTACAAACTTAAATATAGTATGTTTTATTTATAAATTCAAAACTCTACGTTAATAAAATAGATATTTCTTAACAAAATAGCGTGATTTTAAACAAATTTATTTGGAAGAAACTAAGATCATAATAATAAGATTCTAAATATTATAAAAAAGACATAGGTAGTTGAATATTTCAAATATAAATTTAAAACTCTACTTTAATGAAATAAATATTTTTACAAATTTTTTGTTATTTTAGCACTACAAACAAATTATATGGGGAAAAACGTAAAAGTATAATTATAAGGTACTACATATAAAAAAGAATGCAAGTTGAATAAAAAGGATATCTTTAAGGTTTGAACTTGGCTTGTGTAAACGTAAAACTATTGCAATTTGATTTACATAACATATATGTTTATTTTCACCATATGCAATCTTTACTATATATAAAGGAAAAACTTATATTTTTGAAGTGAAAAATTAAGAAAACTATATATGGAAACTATAAACTTTTATTATTATTTTCGTTTATAAACCATAACCCATATTATTGTCATTCAGTTTAAATCGTGTTTAATCCCAAAAATTTTAAACTTTTATTATTTTTTGTTTATAACCTATAAACTTTTTGAGTTAACTACATTTTTGGTTCTCGTGGTTCATCTGGTATAACGATTTTGGTCCAATAATTTCATTTGTAACGGATCTTGTCCTATTTTCGCTGACCCATAACGGGTTTGGTCCAATTTTGTTAATGCCGTTAGTTTGACTTTCGTTGACTGTTAAATGAGAGGGTAAATTAGTCATTTTATGCAAAAACCAACTCACACACGTCCACTCGCTAAATCTACACCCACAAAAACCAACTCACACAAAATCCACCAGTCTCCGATCATCATCTTCTCAAAAATATCAAACCCAGATCTACAAAACTCCTTTATCATTCAAAAATCTGTATCCACTAAGTCATCACAGATCCATCTCAAGGAAACCTACACAAAATGATCTAAACCCAGATCTACAAAACTTCTTCAACCACTCACATCTTCAACCTCAAAACAGATCCAGTTTTAACCTCAATAACCTCAAAACCCTAACCCTACCAACCAGCTTCATCTTCGTCTCTATTTCCATCGTCACTCCACCACCGTTCATGGCCATCACACCACCGTCACCACAACCATTTTCCGTCGCCATCGGAACCACCATCGGTTTCTTTCTTGAGCCTCGAATCCCACAAACACATACAACTGAAACCTTTCGGTTTCTTTCAGGTAAAAGACAAATAACAAACACAACCCTTTTGATTTTAAGTGAAGAACCGAAGCTATAAGCACCACACTTTTAAACGGCTTCAAGATCGTTTCATCGATCTCGGGTAGGTTTTATGATTTGTTCTTGTGTTTTCTTTAGTTAAGCAGAAGATTAAGAGGGTGGATGGCGATATGATGATGGTTTGTTTGGGTCCAAAGATTGACCCATTGGTCGAGATTTTAAAGGTATAAGGAGGTGTTTGGTGATGTTACGCTTCCGTTTGATAATGGGTTTTATGAGAAGTAATCAGGAGATTGAGGTTGAGGAGTTTGGGAGTATTAGGCAGTTTGGCTGTGGTGAGTATCAAAACAGGGTGTTGATTGATTTGAGTTGTAGTGGGTGGATGTGGGATTTCATCAAGAACCTTAAAGAACACATCTTTATCGTTTTCGCACTAGTTAAGCTTCTTGGAAAACATTCTCAAGTCCCTAATTTGTGGGTTATGAACATAAGATGTTTTTTTATGTCATCTTTTGGGTGGCAGTGGTGGTGATGGCCAATGGTTAGAGGTGGTGGTGGCCGGAAGTTGTACAATGGCGAGTTATCGGTATATCGCGTGCTGGATCTTGTTGTTCAGATTGTATGTTAAGCTTCAAGTATGCTGTTTTATGTTTAGGTTGAGTTGGTGGATGTAGATCTTTGTTGGCACGAGTGAATCGCGTGTTGTTTGACTTAGTTTTAGCACATTTCGGGATCTAATCTGCTTATATGTTCATGTTTAGGGTTTCTGATATAGTGATATGTCGAATGGTTGGAGTCAACAGTCTCTATTTGAATCGAATATGAGATTAAGAATCAACACTTTTGTAGGCGTCTATTTGAACTTTGTGTATCGTGTTATGCTATGGTTCACCCTGTCGATGCAAATAATGTTTCTAAAAACGTTATTTATATCTTTCGATTACTTCACGTTTTGAGGATGACAAAATATGAAATCACGTTACGTTAAAATTAACGTAAACAAGTTTTTAATCGGAAGATCCCGTTTCTACGCAAATCACTCTTAAACGAATTTACAAACTTGACAAATGATCAAAGAAGTAAATTTTGGTTTTGAGAACTCACATTTTTAATGGGACAAAACATTTTTTCAAAAATACACATGACAAATTATTTTTGAATTATTAAGAAATGTTTTAATGGAAATATTAGTTTGAAAATCACAACATCTATTTTCCCCCCAAAATAAGCTCCAACCTTCCCCAAATAAGTTTTCACCAGAAAAGACAAAATTTGGAGCGTCCTAGTCTAGGACGGCTCCACGGTTCCACTAAATTTAGTGGAGCCGTGGCATGTTTAGTGGAGCCATCCGTACAAATTTTTTTGTAACGTTCAGATTTTTCTTGCCTATAAATACCAACCCACTTTACAGTTTTTAGGCACCCAAAAACACACAGAAACTTCTGATTTAAAACTCTCTCACCTTTCTTTCTTTTTGATCATTTAGATTAGTTTTCTTTTGTTTTAAGAGTGATCCAATCATCCAACCAAGTGATCCTCTTCATTCCTCTTCATTAGCAAGAGAAGAACACAAGTATCCAAGTTGATACAAGGTGTTGTCATTCCTCTTCATTTGCAAGAGAAGAACTCAAGGTATTCAAGAAGATACAAGAGTTATAGTTGTTAGGTCTTTGTAACATTTGTTACAACCTTGTTGTATCATAGTATACATCAAGTTTATTTATCTTTGGTAAGTGAGAGTAAAGATCAAGTGTGATCTTATAAGAGATAGTGAACATCTCTTGAAGCCATTGGGCTTGTGTGATTGATCAAGAAGATCAAGGGTCATTAGGATAGAGTTAGTGGAGTGTGAGTTGATCATTGTGATCGTGTTGAGATCTTGGTGATCTCTTGAAGCCATTGGGCTTGAGTGTTTGGTCACGTGGACCTTGGTAGATTGGTGCTAGCTAAGATTAGCACTCGACATCTAGCTTAGTGTTGGTAATAGGATAAGCGACGTGTACGGTTTTCTCCGCCTGAAGGGAGGTTGTTGACATAGTGCTTGAAACTCTCGAGTGTGGTACTCGGGGAGTGGAGTAGGGCGAAGAAGAGCTTCGTAGCCGAACCACTATAAATCTCTTGTCTCGGTTTGATCTTTCCAACTATACTCTTTACTTTCATTAGTTAGTACTAGTTAGTTTAGTGTGTAGTTCATATTGGTGTTGATTGATTACGCATAGAGTTTGAATCAAAGCTTCCAATAACAAATCTTTTAAAAGGAACATTTTTAAAAGAACTTAAAAACTGGCAAACTATTCAACCCCCCTTCTAGTTTCCCACAATTGGTATCAGGAGCCACGTCAGTCAAGATTTTAAAGTATATTGTATTTTAAAACTTGAATCGATCAATGGATTCCGACAAATATCTAGAAGGGCAATCTTTGCAAAGACCACCACTTTTCGAAACCGATTGTTTTATTTATTGGAAAACAAGATTCGAAACGTATGTGAAATCAATAGACATTGATCTTTGGCATGTTATTACCGAGGGTGACTTTCAACCTATTCAAAAGAATCCGGAAACTAAAAAGGATGAAATAGTTTCCTATGATAAACAAAATGATGAACTTAAAAGGAAATTAGCCAAAAATAATGAGACTAAAATGATGATTTATAATGTTTTGCCTAAAAAGGAATTTGAAAGAATTTTCATGTGTAATACGGCAAAAGATATTTGGAAAACTTTGTTAGTCACTCACCAAGGTAATAACCAAGTCAAAGAGAACAAGATAGATCTTCTTGTTCAACAATATGAACAATTTTCCATTTCGGAAGATGAGTCAATAGATAATGCTTTTGCTAGATTCAATACTATTATTACTAGTCTTAAAGCTCTTGATGAAGGTTACTCTAGCAAGAATTATGTTAGGAAGTTTCTTAGGGCTCTACATCCTAAATGGAGAGCAAAGGTTAACCCCATAGAAGAGTCAAAGGACTTGGCGATGTTGTCACTCGATGAACTTATAGGAAACTTGAAAGTTCACGAGATGATAATCAAGAAGGACTCCGACATAGTCAAAGGCAAAAGCGAGAGAGTTAGATCTCTAGCATTGAAAGCCAAGAAGGAGTCTAGTGATGAGGAATGCTCGAGTTCCGATAGTGAAGATGAGGAATATGCATTAGCGGTTAGGGACTTTAAAAAGTTCTTTAGGAGAAGAGGTAGGTTCGTTAGGCAACCTCGTGATGAGAAGAAGACATCACAAAAGAACCATGTTGAAAAGAAAGGGACAAGTGATAGGAAATGCTTTAGATGCGGAGATCCTAATCACCTCATAGGAGAGTGTCCCAAACCACCGAAATTCAACAACCAACGAGCTCTCATAGGAGGCTCCTGGAGTGACAGCGGTGATGATGAAGAAAAGAAGCCCAAGGACGAAACATGCCTAATGGCTCACGCTTCTAATGAGGTATGTTACGACTACCCTAATTTTATAGATGACAACTCATCAATAGATGATAACATACTAAATGACGAACATAATAATCTATGCAAAATTGTTTCAAAAATGTTAAGTAGAAACAAATCACTAAAATCAAAATTGCATGAACTCGAAGTAGAAATTTTAGAACTAAAGGATAAAGTCAAAGGACTTGAAAGAAATAGAGAAATAGATGTAGGTTGTGAGTCATGCATAAATCTTCGAGTTGAAAATGAAAAACTCATGGAAAATGCAATTAGGATCATTAAGTTTAAAAAGGAAACAGAAAATGCTTCGACAGATAAAACAAATCAAGTAAAATTTGTCAAACCCACGAATTCTGTCAAATCCCCAGACGGCACCACTAAAGGTACCAACGGTACCATTAAATTTAACGGAACCGTGGTACCGTCTAGCACTGGAGACAGAACTGAGTCAAATTTCAAAAACAAATCAGGTCCTAAACCAACTCACATAATTGTAAATGGTACAAAGGTCTCTATTGCTAGTATAGAGGAAGTCAAAAAATTTTTACAAACCTATGTCAAACCCCAGACCTGGAGTTGTAAAACCCACTAGGTCTAAGACTCCTCCACTTAGAAAAACAAACACTCCCAAACCTCGGTCAAGAACTCCTCTACCGAGACGTAACTCTAGAAGACAAAGTTTTCCAAGTAACTATCCGTAACTTGGAATGACTGTCAACTACAAAGTTACTTGCCATGGGAAATTTGCCCTCAGTTCCAACATCCTAACCACATGCAAGTAATGCATGGGATGTTTAATGCTAACCACTTTGGACCCATGAGATATTGGGGACCAAATGTTTGAATGTTTGTCTTTTGTAATAGATATGCTTGGGAATTGACTTGGAGCCTGACGAATGAGTCAAGGATAGTGGATGCACTAACCATATGACAGGTAACCGAAGTTTATTCTCATCATACAAGGCATACAACGGAGGTAATGTCACTTTCGGTAGCAAACTTAAGGGTAACATCATTGGCAAAGGTACGATCACTCAAAACTCCCTCACTATTAGAAATGTTGAGCATGTAGATAACTTAGGATTTAATTTGCTTAGCATTAGTCAAATGGTAGATAATAAGTGTAGAGTTATATTCTCTGAAGAGGGTAGTGAGATCATTAAGGATGGTAAAACCATAGGCAAAGGAGTTAGGAGAAATGGCTTATTTGTTATGAAAATAGGAAATAAGCCTCAGGATAGGATATGCTTAGCAACCATAGATGATAATTCAACTCTATGGCATAGGAGGTTAGGTCACGCCAATATGCGTTTGATACAATCATTGGCATCTAAGGAATTAGTTAGAAACCTACCTAAGATTAAGTTCGACAAACACTTTTGTGACGCTTGTAAAGTTGGAAAACAAGCTCATTCAAGTCACAAAGCTAAGAATATGGTCTCGACCTCTAGATGCCTAGAACTCCTTCACATGGACTTATTCGGTCCATCCGCCGTACGGAGCTACGGAGGAAAATTACTACACCTTAGTAATAGTTGATGACTATTCTCGGTATACTTGGACTAGATTTCTTAAGAATAAGACTCAAGCTTTTGAGGAATTTGAAATCTTTAGTAGGAAAGTCCAAAACCAACTAGGATGTACAATAGTCTCTATTAGGACGGATCATGGTCGGGAATTTGATAATGAAGTGCAATTTGGAGTATATTGTGATGCTAATGGTATTACTCACAATTTCTCGGCTCCACGCACTCCACAATCAAATGGGGTAGTAGAGCGGAAAAATCGTACTCTACAAGAGATGAGTAGAACGATGTTGAATGAACAATCAATTCCGCAAAAGTTTTGGTGTAATGCGGTGGACACCTCAACTTATATTCTTAATAGGATTCTAATTAGACCTATCCTAGGAAAAACCCCATATGAAATCATGAAAGGTAGAAAACCTACTCTTGATTACTTTAGAGTGTTTGGAAGCAAGTGCTTCATACTAAACACTAAAGATTACCTCACCAAGTTTGACCCAAAGTCTTACGAAGGTGTCTTCCTAGGTTACTCCCAAAATAGCAAAGCCTATGTTGTCCTAAATAGAGAAACCATGAAAATCGAAGAATCACTCAACGTGAAATTCGATGAAAGTCCTCCACAAACTAAGACATCACCCTTGGTGGATGATGACGATGAGGACGAAGCCATTAAGGTTAATGGCAAGAAAACCCTAGAAGATGACATTGAGGATGAAATAGTTGAAGTTGACGAAATTGTCAACATTAAGGAATCCAAAAACCATCCTATTGAAAATGTCATAGGTAATCTAAACCAAAGAACCCTTAGGTCACAAGCACAAAACAAAAGTAATTTCTTTTGTTTCATATCAATCGTAGAACCTAAGAATGTGGGTGAAGCGATTAAGGATGAAAGTTGGATACTTGCCATGCAAGAAGAACTTAATCAATTCACCGCAAATCATGTTTGGGATTTAGTACCTCTTCCTAAAAATCAAACTATCATAGGAACTAAGTGGGTGTTTAGGAATAAACTCGACGAAAATGGCGTCGTAGTTAGGAATAAGGCAAGGTTGGTAGCACAAGGCTATAACCAACAAGAGGGAATAGATTATGATGAAACCTATGCACCCGTAGCTAGATTAGAATCAATTAGAATACTCCTTGCCTATGCTTGTGCCTTAGACTTTAAACTATACCAAATGGACGTGAAGAGTGTGTTCCTTAATGGTTATATCAACGAGGAGGTGTATGTTGCACAACCTCCGGGATTCGTTGATTTCGAATATCCGAATCATGTTTATAAACTCAAGAAAGCACTCTATGGTCTTAAGCAAGCTCTTAAAGCTTGGTATGATAGACTGAAAGCTTTCCTGATTGAACATGAATACACCATGGGAAAGGTTGATAACACACTCTTCACAAAGAAAAGAGATTCACATCTCATCATTGTTCAAATATATGTCGATGACATTATATTCGGATCAACTTGTCTAGAGATGTGCGATGATTTCTCTAAGATCATGCATGACGAGTTTGAGATGAGCATGATGGGTGAATTAAATTTCTTCCTTGGTCTACAAATTAAACAAATGGAAGATGGTATCTTCTTTAATCAAGCTAAATATAGTAAAGAGATGCTTAAGAAGTTTAGTTTAGAAGAGTCTAAGCCTATGAAAACTCCCATGTCCACGGAAATAAAACTCACGAAAGATGAAGAAGGTGAGTCCGTGGATAGCACTAAGTATAGAGGTATGATAGGAAGTTTACTATACCTCACGGCAAGTAGGCCCGACATCATGTTTAGTTTCTGCCTTTGTGCTCACTTCCAAGAGGATCCCAAAACCTCTCACCTCGAAGCGGTTAAGCGTATCTTCCGATACATTAAAGGCACTATACACTTGGGATTATTCTATCCCAAGGGGACCGGGTAGAAACTGTTGTCTAAGCCGACTCTGATCATGCGGGAGATTATGTGGATCGAAAGAGTACGAGTGGCGTTTGTACCTTCATGGGTTGTTGTTTAACTTCTTGGTTCTCCAAGAAACAAACGGCTCTTGCTATCTCCACAACCGAAGCCGAGTACGTAAGCGCCGGAAAGGCATGTCAACAAGCACTATGGATGAAACAAGCTCTTATAGACTATGAAATCCATTTAGATGACGCCCCCATTATGTGTGATAATAAAGGTGCTATTGACTTGAGCAAAAACCCCGTTCAACACTCCCGTACTAAACATATCGAAATTCGCCACCACTTCCTTCGTGGTAATGTTCAGAAAGGAAATATTTCTATTGAGAAAGTTCCTTCTCAGGACAATATCGCAGACATCCTTACCAAACCTCTCAAAAGAGAATCCTTCAACTACCTTCGTCTAGGTCTAGGAATGATGGAACATGTTCCATAAACCTCACGACTCTTGAAGTCATCTTGTGTGTCTCGTTAAGTCTAGTTTAGGTTCCCTAGTCAAAGGAATTTATTAGGTATAAATTCTTTCCTCGTGTCATAGAGTCTCACTAAAATAGCGAGACTTATTCGTCAAACATCAAAATGGGACAGAAAACCATCCTTGCAGATACACGGCTCCACTAAATGTGGCACGCACCGTTAAATTTAACGGTACCGTGGAACCGTGCATTTGGAACATTCCGTATTTCAGTTCCCTTTTTCCACACCACTCATTCCAAACCCTCATAACCTCAGCAACTGCTGTCATAACTTAACCTCACACCCAAAACTTAATTACACCCCTTCAAGATCATATTCAAGACATTGAGTTTCAAGATCCTCAATCATTCTCACCCTTTTCAACAAAAATTGTAAGTCATCTTACTCCAATTTTTCTTAATTTTGGGTCTAGTGTTTATGCATTGATGAAAATTGAATTGGGGTTTTTCAATTTTTTCTAGGAAATTTTCAATTAGAAGTCATCAACACCAAAACATTTCAAAATCTTTGGTACCAAAACATTGAGGTTACCAAAACACCCCAATTCCATCATTTTCAAAATCTCACGAAACTAGGACCATGAAATTATTCTTTTCATGCATTGTTGATGCAAACTAAAAACACTTTCTCATGCATACAAGATCTCACAAATCATGATCGAACTACATAATCAATATGTATTCTTCGACTTATTTGCTTGAGCAAAAGTAAAATTAGGAGTGTTTGGGTAATCTCATTATTTTCTTTTGAGTCGAGATTGCCGCACCTCCACATAGTTTGCATATAGGCACACACTAGGCATGTGCATATAATGCAACTATTCTTCATTCTAATTTTTCCTAAAAACACTTTTATAGGAAACAAAAATGTCTCATGAATATGATTTTGATCATCTCCTAACCGACACCTACACACCCCAAATATCACAAGAACCCACAACTCCCGGTAACCACATTCGTGCCTATGTCAATCTTGAAACCCGTCGGTTTCATGAAGGCCGTGTCGTTGATCCATCCCTTGTTTACCATCGGGACATCAACACTTCTTTTAGAGCTATAGGATTTGATTGCTTACTCCACATAAACGAGCACATTTATCCTCGCTTTATGTTGGAATTCTTCCGACAAGTTGAACTCGTACGTAACGAGGATCAATTCTTGTCTCTTTGGTTTTGGGTCAGAAATTTTAAATTTATCCTAACCCTTGAGCAATTTGCTCAAATCCTTCAAATCCCCAATCATGGGCAATGTGCCTATACTGAGGATTGGTGTCTTGAGTCCCTCTTCAACTATCGTGAAGAGGATAGTCCATATTGTTCCTACATACCCTCTCCCACCGAACTAACCAAAATCATCCGTACTCATAAGTACTCCTCTTATCCTAACCCAACGAAAATTCGTTTGGAAGAGGTGCGTCATGAACTACTTTCTTGGGCAGTCATCCTGCGAGAAAATGTTCTAAGTCTAACAGGAAATCGTGAGCAACTCCGGCGTGTTGTGCTCATATGATCTACTGTCTCCTTACCCAACAACCATACAATCTCGCTTACTTCTTCGCTAAGCGAATTGTACATCTCAAGGGTAACAAGAATAAATTGATACCCTATGGGATGTTCCTAACCCGCCTCTATCACCACTTCATGAACCTACACCCTTACCTTCATGGTCCTCAATACTCACTTTTCACACCAGTCATGAAACCTATAACCGAGTCATACGTGTCAACCATTCTCATTTCCGAATCCTCCACCCACTATGCACCCTTTGATGATCCAAATCATGAGAATGAGATAAATGCTCAAGACGGGAGTATAACAAGAATGGGAGAAGGCTCAAGTCATAAGTAGTTATGAAGAGATTTATATCTCCTACTAGGGCTTATTCTTAATAAACTATATTAGGAATTAATACTCTAATTATCTTGCATGTTTAGTACTAAATCTATCACCATGCATGAATGATCTATGTGATATTTGGATGTTAGCTTATTCTTATTCTTTATGCTTGCATGCTTATGATTATCTTGGAAAATTGCTTGATAATCTTTATGTGCTAGATGTAGCATTGTATGGGACATATTAGGAAAACAAATACTTAGTGAGTTGAAGCACTATCATTTCCAGGAACTAGTTCCCCTAGAAAACATCCCCCTAGCTGCCCAGAACTTGTCTCAACAGAAATTTTCGTGACAATAGTGTCACGGTACCACTAAATAGGGACGGTACCGTTAAATTTAACGGTACCGTGGGTCATTTAGAGGAATCGTGTCCCTGTTTGACGGATTTTTATTGTTCCTCCTAGAATCCCTGCAACCCTAACCTCAAACCTGCAAATTTTGCAACCTCACACACACCCTAAGATTCCCTTGCTACACCATAGGACACTCCCATCAACTTTAATTCAAATTTCACCCAACTTGCCTATTTAAGGCCTCACCCTTGCAAGCTTATCTTGCACTTCACCTTCAACCTCCCATCACACAAACACCATGTCTTCCACATAAGGATCCACCTCTCACATCTCCAAGAAACCTAGGATAACCGTGAAACCGCCCTCAAAACCACTCTTTGTGGATCTCACAAAAGATGATGAAGCTATGACACATCCTTCCCAAGCCACTCCTTACTCATCATCACCACCTAATGCACCCTCTAAAACATCCTCTTCCTACACAACATCTTCATCATCCTTCAACACAACATCATCCATGGAGTACACACTATCCCCCATAACTCCATTGGATTATGCCATGCCAACTCCTTCCCCAACAAACTCACCACCACCACCTTCTCCTATCATGGCACAACCCATCCAACCCCATCCCTTTGATTTACATAGGGCTAATTGCCTATGTTGTCTCCATAACCGTAATCTCATCTTCTTCTTAAGAGACGAGATTCATTTCATGTTCTCTTTTATAGAACATCTCTTAAGAACACCACCACCCCAAATGATGCCACAATCTCCACCACCTCCTAACCCAAACAACTAAACATGCCTTTGTTTAGTGTTTCAACAATAACTCTTTAGGACCCCTCTTGGAAATGAAGCTTGCCTCTAGTCATTAGGGATTTATGCTTGTTATTGTTTGTCTTTTTATGCTTCTTATGTAGTCATACATATGTATGGCATTTGCTTTTATGAATGAATGCTTTCATTTTATGTGGATGCTTAGCTACTTAGTCATTCATTTTGTGGTTGGATATTTGTCTTAGGTGCTACATGTTAGATATTGTATATATGTCATCTAACCTTGTTTTGTAGCACGAATCCTTGCTCGATTCCTTGGTATTCTCCAAATGAGGGGGAGTATACGTCAAGGGGGAGCCTTAGCGACCTTTTTGATTCGACAAAAAGGGGAGAAATGGGAGTAAACTCATTAAAAACTTGATAAAACTAATTTTAACTTAAAATGAGTTTATATTTTGTCATCATCAAAAAGGGGGAGATTGTTGATGCAAATAATGTTTCTAAAAACGTTATTTATATCTTTCGATTACTTCACGTTTTGAGGATGACAAAATGTGAAATCACGTTACGTTAAAATTAACGTAAACAAGTTTTTAATCGGAAGATCCCGTTTCTACGCAAATCACTCTAAAACGAATTTACAAACTTGACAAATGATCAAAGAAGTAAATTTTGGTTTTGAGAACTCACATTTTTAATGGGACAAAACATTTTTTCAAAAATACACATGACAAATTATTTTTGAATTATTAAGAAATGTTTTAATGGAAAAATTAGTTTGAAAATCACAACAGCTATTTTCCCCCCCAAAATAAGCTCCAACCTTCCCCAAATAAGTTTTCACTAGAAAAGACAAAATTTGGAGCGTCCTAGTCTAGGACGGCTCCACGGTTCCACTAAATTTAGTGGAGCCGTGGCATGTTTAGTGGAACCGTCCGTACAAAATTTTCTGTAACGTTCAGATTTTTCTTGCCTATAAATACCAACCCACTTCACAGTTTTTAGGCACCCAAAAACACACAGAAACTTCTGAGTTTAAAACTCTCTCACCTTTCTTTCTTTTTGATCATTTAGATTAGTTTTTTGTTTTGTTTTAAGAGTGATCCAATCATCCAACCAAGTGATCCTCTTCATTCCTCTTCATTAGCAAGAGAAGAACACAAGTATCCAAGTTGATACAAGGTGTTGTCATTCCTCTTCATTTGCAAGAGAAGAACTCAAGGTATTCAAGAAGATACAAGAGTTATAGTTGTTAGGTCTTTGTAAAATTTGTTACAACCTTGTTGTATCATAGTATACATCAAGTTTATTTATCTTTGGTGAGTGAGAGTGAAGATCAAGTGTGATCTTATAAGAGATAGTGAACATCTCTTGAAGCCATTGGGCTTGTGTGATTGATCAAGAAGATCAAGGGTCATTAGGATAGAGTTAGTAGAGTGTGAGTTGATCATTTTGATCGTGTTGAGATCTTGGTGATCTCTTGAAGCCATTGGGCTTGAGTGTTTGGTCACGTGGACCTTGGTAGATTGGTTCTAGCTAAGATTAGCACTCGACATCTAGCTTAGTGTCGGTAATAGGATAAGCGACGTGTACGGTTTTCTCCGCCTGAAGGGAGGTTGTTGACATAGTGCTTGAAACTCTCGAGTGTGGTACTCGGGGAGTGGAGTAGGGCGAAGAAGAGCTTCGTAGCCGAACCACTATAAATCTCTTGTCTCGGTTTGATCTTTCCAACTCTACTCTTTACTTTCATTAGTTAGTACTAGTTAGCTTAGTGTGTAGTTCATATTGGTGTTGATTGATTACGCATAGAGTTCGAATCAAAGCTTCCAATATCAAATCTTTTAAAAGGAACATTTTTAAAAGAACTTAAAAACCGGCAAACTATTCAACCCCCCTTCTAGTTTCCCACACACCCGTCTCACATGATTGTTAATGGATATACAGGGGAGATTTGTAGCAAGAAAGTTTCATGCTTCCGATCTTGAATCTTGTTGCAAATGCTATCTATATGAATCTTGTTTCACTAAAGATCATATGGATCCATGACTTTAGGACTTGTGTTTTCAAAGATTAATAAAATGAAAGAAAGGGCATTTTAGGCATTGTACGTCAACATTCGAGGGTATTTTAGTCATTTCACACTTTTTTAACTAGTCAAACTAACGGTCAACAAAAAATGGACCAAACCCGTTACGGGTCAGCGAAAATAGGACAAGATCCGTTACAAATGAAACTATTGGACCAAAATCGTTATACTCGGTAAACCACGAGGACCAAAAATGTAGTTAAAACACTTTTTTTTATCACTACAACTATCTGCCGCTATAAAATCTCGTTGCTATGCACGGGTACTCATCTAGTATTAATAAAGTTATCCATTAGTTGAATATTACATTATTACTTAACAAGGAATTGGGATCAAAGGAATGAAAATAATTCAATTTTCTTGAAAGGCTACAATTTTATAACAACAAACAAAACAATACAAAGTAAAGGCGTCTCAAATCCTCAAACAACGATTGAGACCCAAGACCAACAGAACACAACCCCTGCACATTGTGGAATTTACAAAAAAAAAAAAAAAAATGATAATAATAAAAATAATAAATAAATAAATAAATAAATAATTAAAAAAAAATAAAAATGACAATACAAAAGGACTAACTTGAAACCTAGGACAAAAGGAAGCATATCACATAGGACCACTATGACAAAACCGAAAGTGACCCAAGACCCACCACTTACAATCCCATGTGAAAAACATTAGAAAGAAAAACGAACCGTGATGGACAATCTCATGAGTTGGAAATGTCAAGCTACAACTCTTTTCTTCAAAATTATGATGATCAAGAATAAGAATGAATTATATCAAGATATTCTTGAATTGAAAATAGTCAATAAATTAGGAAATTATTTAGTTAGTTATTCTTAAATGGCGTGATAATTTAAAGTCAAAAGGTTAAAATGTAATTTTTGAATTTTAAGTAATTTAGCATTCAAATGTTGAGCATCTTTATATTACATTCAATAGATGTTTCGTTAATTACAACAAAATCAAATAGTTTTGTTCGTTAATGGAATTAATGAAAGATTTTGTAGAAACAAAGTTGAGTATGAGATACGTGGTAAAATTTTAAGCTTTAATGTATTAAATAAATAATCAGTTGCAAGTTTCGTTACATAGTTTAACATACCTTTAATTTTGACCTCATGATAAATTAGTTTAAGGAGATATTGGAATACTTCAAAGTTACAGTCGAACATTAATGTTTTGAAGCTGATTCATAAAAACTTTTTAAAAATGATTCAAAACTATTCTTTTAAAACGTTGCATAATATAGGACTTAACCACATTACGAAACATGGACAAAATTACAATTAAACATTAAAACTGTGTTTTATAGAGATACTAATAATAATAGATAATAGATTGAATCATCCAAATACAAATGAAAAAAAAAAAATTCCATCGATTACATGCATGTAGCAATTTATTCAAAACTATTTATATTTACCAGTAATAAACACGCATTTGAAGCTTTCAAACACCAGAGGACTTAAGATTTGCCACAACCAACCATTTGAAGATGAGAAAGTTGAGTTGTTGAGTGTATCGAACGCTAAAAACGACATGAAGTTTCGAAACTTATATAGGTATAGGATGAACGAGCAAATATTTAATATGATCCTTGAGTTCTTCTCCCACATTAGTGAAACTGTCTTTATGTTTATATAAAACATCCATCACCCGTGCCAAGTTAATCACACGCATCATCAGAGGCATCGGAATATCTTTACACACAAGGGATTCTCGGTTTATATCTTTCCACGCATCCTCGATTTTCTTGTGAAATACTTTATGGACATGCTCCTCCGTCACA
The DNA here is from genome assembly GCA_021014915.2 of Artemisia tridentata subsp. tridentata. Lineage (NCBI taxonomy): Eukaryota > Viridiplantae > Streptophyta > Magnoliopsida > Asterales > Asteraceae > Artemisia > Artemisia tridentata. Next base: position 115,410,461 of record CP139504.1, read on the forward strand.
TCATATTGCTTCATGTAACTTTCAACACTGGATACAACATGTATTCTTTCTTTCTCCTCCTGCAATAATTTTAGTAAAAAAAGTTTTATTAGCAAGATAGTGGGTGAACTTAAATAATTCTTAGCGGCAAGAAGGTATGTTAGCTTACAATGAGTTTTAATGAAAAAAATAAGCTAGTGCTAGGCTTTTGGTTTGGCATACATTAATTGTTAGCTAGCAATGAAGGTAGCAATATTCAACAGTCGAGATTGTTGTTGGAACAAGAGTACTGGGTTCAAATTCTTTGGTTGTAAGCTTCAAACAATTAATGGCATCTATTCCAGTTCAAAGGTTGAAGAACCCATCTAAATATATCTCTAGAATCTGTTTGAAGATTCAAATTTAGAAGTTTGTGTTTTTTAAATCATATCAATTGGCAAGTTTAGTTCTTTTATACGGAGTAGTTTCTCTAATTCAATATATGTATAGTTTTTTCCTAAAAAATATTTCATAACTAGCAATAAGTCAAAAAAACTAAACAACCAACTGGAATTTCATTGTAAATAAACGATATTTATTTTATTTTAATGTAAATCAACAACTAACATAGTATTACTAGTGAATATCAAAACTCAGTGTACCTTTTGAGAGTGAATATCATCCATGAGTCTAGCAATTGCACATGAAGCTTTGATGATAGGAGGTTTTGTCAGAGCCCATTTGAATGCTTCATCTGTAACAATATCACCCATGCCAACAAAACATGTTGTTGAAAGCATGCTATACCCGCTGCTTACAAACGCAACCGACACATGCTCCTCCGCTTTTGGTACATACCCCTCATTTGCCCATTTTGCTTCCATCATATAGCTTCTAATAAACTCTTTCATCTATAGGTGACAACATGTATATATATATATATATATATATATATATATATATATATATATAGTCTGGCAATTTTACATTTTGTTGGTTTTTATCATATAAATTATAACCGATGAATGATATCACAACTTACAGATTCTTTGGCATAGCTAAGATGATGTGCTTTTCCCTCTTTTCCCATTATTTCTTCCATTTCTTTGTATATATCCAAGACTACTCGGTATAATACTTTCATGTATTCTGGAAGCATATCTATGCATGTAATCGACCACCTATAATTATTTATGCAAGAGATGATCATGATTAGCTTGATTAAAGATTTTGTTTGAAGGACGTCAGTCGAAGTTCATGTCTGTCTACCAAATGCACATAAATTAATACCTTTGAATTGCTTCAGTAAAGATCTTAAGCTCTTCATAGGTTCCATAAGCATCATAAGTATCATCAAGAACAGTTGCCAGCGAAAGTACTTTTGCTAAAAAGATCCTAGCTCGAGAATATTTTGGCTCAAAATAGACACCCAGTGCCCAAAAATAACACTCAACCATTCTATCTCTTGCATAAGGTAGATTCTTTGGGACATCAAGACCTTTCCACCACCTATAGTAATTTAACATACATATATTGACGCGTGCAACTGGAAAATAAAGTGGAGAGGATGGGATGCCGGGGTATACATATGTGTATATAGTATACCTGGAAACTTCGCTAAGCTCCTTTCTATGCAATGATTGAAGTAAGTTGAAACCTAGCTTCGCAAGTTTGAGTAAAGACTCATTATGAGATGCTAGTTGTTCGTACATAGGAATGTAACGTAATGCCTCTAGTCGTGTCAACCTTTTTTGTAACGGCTGTTTTAGCGCTTCTTGTATGTGGGTAGATAGTGTAGGGTTGCTGGGAACAAGATCCTTTGCTATTTTGTCTAGAAAAGTCCTTGTGAAAACAAGAGCATCATCTAGAACGCCTTCGCCTTGCACCCTCAAATATGTTGCCTCATACAGCTCAAGCAAGCCTTCTACGTCGTTGGTGAGGGATTCCTTATATGAACCATCCTCTTCTTTATAGTTTTTAAAAATATCTGTCTTGGTCACAGAAAAGATCATTAGCTTCTTTGGCATGATTACCATAATAAAGTCATGCATGCATACTCACCGCAAGAAACATAAAAACCTTGTTGCCGAAGGATCCGAAACCAAAGGGAAGGGCTTCTGCCTTTACAGTTATCACCATATGTATCATAAATATGTTGTAAGGCTTGCTCAATCTCCTCTTCAAAATAATACGCTATACCAAGACGTTGGATAGCATCAATAAGTTTTAGCAAATTTGCGTGCTCCGCTTGAACATCTAAAGTTGACACTATATCTTTTCTCACATCTTCTCTTAACTTGTTGACTACTTGCGCTAAATTGGCTTGCTCTGCTTGCTACATTGACACATGCATGAATCACCATCAATGTTATCGTTCATATGCGCACACAAAAACTACTGTTATTTTTATTTTGTTATAAATAAATAACTTGTGTACCTCGTCGTCGAAGATGAGAAACTGGTCTGCCCAAACGCTAGGAGAAAAGTGGACAAATGGGACCAATTACTTTCTCTTCTTTGGCAGACAGTCTATGAGAAGTTTGGATTTATGTATTCAAAACCAAATGCTACTTAGGAATAAACACTACAAGAAAACATAGAACAGGCGAGGAAACCACGCCGACGACACAATGTCGTCGGCACAATACACTAAACGCCAAAAAAATGACTTGACCAAGCCAAGGTTGCGTTGAATTTTTTAGTTAGTATCGTACCGACGACGTGTCGTCGGTATAATGATACAATTGTTTGACTTTTCTAAACCTGGTGAAAACCTGGGCGGGAATTTGACCCGCCAAAATTATGTCGACGACAAGTCGTCGGCACTATATACACAAAAAAATAATTGTGATTAGCGTTAGGTTAGCGATTAATTAAGAATTATTTTACCGCTAGTTTTATTATACCGACGACATGGCGTCGGTATTTATTTAAGTCAAAATTTTGACTTTTCCCGCGTGTGAATTATAGCGAATAATTGGGCGGGGTTTTTTCCCGCCTTTATGACGCCGACGACATGTCGACGGTAATATGTCCCGCCAAATTTTCCCGCCAAATTTTTACTTATATATATTGTCACAAAACACGTAAATTTTCACAAAAAAACACATAACAATGGATGGTTTAACGCCGGAACAGGAATGGTCGAAGGCTTTATCACACGAGCTCCTGTATAATGAAATTATACTTCATTGGGGCTGGGAAATTTTTAATGAATATGGTTCTTATGCGAACTGTGCACCGTGGCAGAGAGACAAGATTCTGGAATGGTTGAGGAGAAAGCCGTACTATAGAGAGTATTTGGAAGAGCTAGATGCTGCTGAAGCTCAACGTGCTGCTGAAGCTCAAGCTGCTGCTGTTGGAGGTGACGATGAAGCTGAAAGCACGTTGGACCTCGACACCGAATTTGGTAATCTGGAAAATAGAGTAACAAATCTCGAAGCTACGTTTGCACGTATCAAGGAAATGAGAGCAAGGAAGGGAAAAGATGGTGCGAGTTCCAGCAAAGCGGGAAGTAGCCGCAAAAAAAATAAAATAATAAACGGGTTGTTTCGTTTGGTTGTCGAGTTGTTTAGTTTGAGTTGTTTCGTTTGGTTGTCGAGTTTTTCGTTTGAGAACTCTTGCGTGTTTTAAATAAAATGTTTGCCTTCGTGTTTGTTAATTGTGATATTGTTTCTTCAAATAAGGTCATAAACCCAAACACCCTTTTGGTGCAGGAAATAAGCAATCCCAAACACCCCTGTTTGGACAGCATAAACCAAACGGCCCCTTATGGTTGAATCTTGATGGATACTTAAGTTTTCACAGCAACAACAACATCATTGGAACATTTTAAAGCGTACGAATTAAAAATATAAAGCACGTTCGACATCAGTTTTCACAACAACAACAACATTTTATTAAACAACAACAATAACACAACAAACAACAACAACGACAATAACAGCAACAACAACAACAATAACAACAACAACAACCTACATACGAAGATTTCCATATCACCTACCATGTCATTATAAAGGTCGTGAAATAAGGCAGCTGAATCAATTGTGTGTTTATTTGGATGCATGTACACTTCTAGCATTTTATTGAGTACCATTATCTGGTGATTCAGTTTGATGCAGTTTGAGCACTCTGTATTTCTAGGACTCGATGTTGAAGGTCCTGCGGTGTAACGAGTTGGAGTTATGGATGGTCCTGCTGAATGAGTTGGAGGCGTTGAAGCTCCAAGAGAACCGGTCATTTTGGCTAGTCGTTCCTCCTTCCATAAAAAAAAATCGCATCCATACTCCTTTGTCCCACCCTGTTAAAGAGTAAAAACTATTATTTTTAACAACTAACAAAATTATTTATATAACACACAAAAAAGTATGTAAGTGTTCACCTTTGATAAAGGACACGCATAGTATTGTTTACCACGGGAGTAAGGTTTATGCGATTCTCGAAGAATTACGTCTCCTCGTTTACAAGGACAAGCAAAAGCTTCAAATTCCGCCATCTTCACCATGATAACAGTGTGTGTTTGTGGTTGTGAAGTTGTGTGGATAAGATGTTAGTATATAAGAGCAGATCTTGGTGGGAAATTTTTGGTGGGAGATTTTGGTGGGAAATTTTTGGTGGGAAATTTTTGGTGGGAGATTTTGGTGGGAAATGTTTTGTTGACATCTCGTGTAGAACCTTATCATCTCGGATCATTCGTTTAACATCTCGTGTAGAACCTTATCATCTCGGATCATTCGTTTAACATCTCGTGTAGAACCTTATCATCTCGGATCATTCGTTTAACATCTCGTGTAGAACCTTATCATCTCGGATCATTCGTTTAACATCTCGTGTAGAACCTTATCATCTCGGATCATTCGTTTAACATCTCGTGTACAACCATATCATCTCGGATCATTCGTTTAACATCTCATGTAGAACCTTACCATCTCGGATCATTCGTTTAACATCTCGTGTAGAACCTTATCATCTCGGATCATTCGTTTAACATCTCGTGTAGAACCTTATCATCTCGGATCATTCGTTTAACATCTCGTGTAGAACCTTATCATCTCGGATCATTCGTTTAACATCTCGTGTAGAACCTTATCATCTCGGATCATTCGTTTAACATCTCGTGTACAACCATATCATCTCGGCTCATTCGTTTAACATCTCGTGTACAACCTTACCATCTCGGATCATTCGTTTAACATCTCGTGTAGAACCTTATCATCTCGGATCATTCGTTTAACATCTCGTGTAGAACCTTACCATCTCGGATCATTCGTTTAACATCTCGTGTAGAACCATATCATCTCGGATCATTCGTTAAACATCTCGTGTAGAACCTTATCATCTCGGATCATTCGTTTAACATCTCGTGTAGAACCTTACCATCTCAGATCATTCGTTTAACATCTCGTGTAGAACCTTATCATCTCGGATCATTCGTTTAACATCTCGTGTAGAACCTTACCATCTCGGATCATTCGTTTAACATCTCGTGTACAACCATATCATCTCGGATCATTCGTTTAACATCTCGTGTACAACCATATCATCTCGGCTCATTCGTTTAACATCTCGTGTACAACCTTACCATCTCGGATCATTCGTTTAACATCTCGTGTAGAACCTTATCATCTCGGATCATTCGTTTAACATCTCGTGTAGAACCTTACCATCTCGGCTCATTCGTTTAACATCTCGTGTACAACCTTACCATCTCGGATCATTTGTTTAACATCTCGTGTAGAACCTTACCATCTCGGCTCATTCGTTTAACATCTCGTGTACAACCTTATCATCTCGGATCATTCGTTTAACATCTCGTGTAGAACCTTACCATCTCGGCTCATTCGTTTAACATCTCGTGTACAACCATATCATCTCGGATCATTCGTTTAACATCTCGTATACAACCATATCATCTCGGATCATTCGTTTAACATCTCGTGTAGAACCTTAGATCATTCGTTTAACATATCGTGTACAACCTTACCATCTCGGATCATTCCTTTAACATCTCGTGTAGAACCTTATCATCTCGGATCATTCGTTTAACATCTCATGTAGAACCTTATCATCTCGGATCATTCGTTTAACATCTCGTGTAGAACCTTACGATCTCGGCTCATTCGTTTAACATCTCGTGTACAACCATATCATCTCGAATCATTCGTTTAACATCTCGTGTACAACCATATCATCTCGGATCATTCGTTTAACATCTCGTGTAGAACCTTACCATCTCGGATCATTCGTTTAACATCTCGTGTAGAACCTTACCATCTCGGCTCATTCGTTTAACATCTCGTGTACAACCATATCATCTTGGATCATTCGTTTAACATCTCGTGTACAACAATATCGTCTCGGATCATTCGTTTAACATCTCGTGTAGAACCTTATCATCTCGGATCATTCGTTTAACATCTCGTGTAGAACCTTACTATCTCTGCTCATTCGTTTAACATCTCGTGTACAACCATATCATCTTTCAAACTGGAACAAGATAAGCTGGAACTTTGTTGTTGAGCACGAGTTCCATAATTGCTCGGATCATTCGTTTAACATCTCGTGTATTTGTCGACTACAACTTTCAAGAAATTGTAGCAGGTAATACTCTCTCGTATTTGTCGACTCATCCGTTTAACCGATTCCTATAAACATGGTGGTTGAAAGTGAAGTGGTCTGAGAAAATAGGCAAGTTTACGGGTCGGGTTATGGTGTTTGGGTGATATCATCGGCTCTTCTCTTTCTTCCATTATTATGTCTTCCGCCATTGTTGTACTTTTATAAGAAGTTTGTTCGAGGTGAATACTTTTTGAAGTGTGTGTAAAAGAACTACTAAATTATATATTAACTATTTTTTTTTTAAAAATTTTATAAAACTATTTTTTAAATATTTTTTTTAATTTTATAAAAGTATTTATAATAAATAAAAAATTTAACTACTTATTTTTTAATTTTATAAAACTATTTTTTAAATATATATATTTTTTAATTTTATAAAAGTATTTATAATAAATAAAATTTTTTAATTATATAACTGTAATACTACCGTGGACTTGTCGTCGGTAATATTACCGCCAAAATTTTGACCAAAATTTCACACGTCCCGCCAAACGAGAAACAACAAATTTTCTTATAGATCCCGACGACATGACGTCGGGACCATTAAAAGAGATAACAAAACTAGATCTCAAACACTTAGAAAAAAAAACGCATTTACTTTTTATCTCCTCCTCAATTATTGAAGACGACCGGCCGGCGATTATACTCCACCACCACTACCAGTACTCCACCACTACCACAGCTCCACCATCACTACACCCCACCACCTCCGACACCACAGCTCCACCTCCGACACCACCGCAGCTCCACCACAGCTCCACCACCTCCTCCTGCTCCTCCTCCTCCTCTCATGTTTAATTCACTCCTCAACCCCTCCTTTGTTTAATTCTTCTTCTTCCCCACTTCTTCTTCTTCTACAAAACAGGTAATTTTGATTTTTGTTAAATTTGTTTTTTGTTAATTTTGTTTAATTTTAGTGTTAATTTAAGTGTTAATTTTGTATTAATTTTGTTTATTTTTTTTATACAGCCGAGAGCGAGAGTCGAGAGCTGAGACAGCCGAGAGCGAGAGTCGAGAGCTGAGACAGCCGAGACAGAGGTAATGTGGTCCCTTTTTTATTTTTTTTAAACTTTTGGTATCCCGACGACATGTCGCCGACAACAGTTTTTTTTAAAAACTTTTTATATACTAATGTGCTCTCTTTTAATATAGCCCGAGCCCGAGCCCGAGACCACAGCCAAGAGCCCGAGACTGCAGCCCGAGACCACAGCCAAGAGCCCGAGACCACAGCCGAGACAATATGTTGTTATATATGTTTGTGAAATGTTGCGTGAAATGTTTGTGAAATGTTGCGTTTAAAAATCAGTTGGTGTAGGATAGAAGTAGGGCGCGTTAGCTGCTAAATGTTTGTGAAATGTTGCGTGAAATGTTCCGCTTATTTTCTGCACAAATAGGGCACGTTTGCTGCTGATTTTCTGCACAAAATAGGGCGCATTAGCTGCTAAATTTTCTGCGCAACAAGGGTATTTGTTTTGCTTATTTCAGCCCCGAAAAGGGTGTGCTTTGGTGAGGTTTAACAGCAAGACGCCAAGGTTGTGTCTCGGTTAGGTTAAACAACCACCAAGGATGTGTGTTTATTTGCTTTAGTTTATTATCTTGGGTCTCACTAAGACTAGTAATTAAATAGGGTACGTTTGGTATTCAAGTGGGCCAAAGAACACTTACGTATTAAAATTGTATTAATATTTTTGGGATTAATACTCGATTAGTGTAACATTTGGACTTTATCATATGGACTGTGATTTGGACTTTATCATAACGTTTTGTAGTGAATCAATTGCAAAAGTGTAACATGTATTTATATTCTATTAATTGTTTAACTTAAAATAGTCGATTTGTGTATTATTGTTAGACTTTTGTGAATGTTTTAGGATTTTAGTGATTAATTTCGGAAAGTCCCGTCCGAAGTTAATCATCCTATAGAAAACCCGCCCGGAATTAATTTATTAGAAATTAATTTCGGAAAGTCCCCTGTTTGGGACTGCTTTTTGAATGTTTTGTCTCATTTAGGATATGGGTGCGTATATCTGATTTACTATTTGAGATGATTTCGACAGTGTTTCTCCTTTACTCCTACGAATATGTCCTTAATGCACATATTTGAGGAGTTGAGGGGAAATGCTACCGAAATTTTCTCAAATAGTAAATCAGTTATACGCATTCATATATGAGACGAATCATTCCTGTTGATGACGACGATGATTTTATTGATGATGAAGACGACGATCCTTATGATTTAGCAGATTCTGATAATGAAGTCGCAAACAATTCTGATGATGAAGTTGAAGTTGCGACTAATGTTGTTTATGATAGTGATTGTGATTGTGCAGATTGATCTTAAAATGTAACTTGTAAAACGACACTTATTTTAATGAAATTGTTATGGATTGTTTAAAAGTGTATATTTATTTTGAATGTGTATGTATTTGAATGTGTGCATGCTTATGTTAATTTGTTCCCGAATTTCTATATGTTATTCAACTTGTACTTTTACAGATGGCAGCAGCAGTCGCGCGTGGTCACGGTGGTGACGGTGCTGGTGACCCACCTTCCCCTCCCCGTCAAATTGAGAGCGGTTGCCGTGATGGTGGTAAGAATTTCTAGATTACATATATATGTATATATATACACATATTATGTATATATATATATATATATAGATATATGTGTATATATATACATATATGTATACACATATATGTGTATATATATACATATATCTATATATGTATATATATACACTAGTGGTCGAAGCCCGCCCAATGGGCGGGCATGCTTTGCGATTTTTCCTTTAGCGTAATAATTTCGAATAATGTGACATATGTATACGAAGGTTGTATTTGTGTGTAAATAATGTGTTAGGAAGTTACTATGTGTGTTGTGATTATTGTTTGAGTGTATTATTTTTGAATAGTTAGATATATGAAAATTTGTTATGATTAGTAGAAAAACATAAGGTGTATTTACATAATTAGACTACTCCTATTACTATGGAAAAGATGTTGTGGATAATATATGCGAATAGTTTGTTATATATTTTGTATTTTCTTTAGTAATTAATATTTTAAAAAATCAAATATATTTTGAAAAGTTTAAGATAAGAATACATGTTATTAAAAAAAGTGATACATTTGTTAATGAGTGTTTAATTAGAATTGAACCAATGCATATACACATACTAAGCTCTAAATTTAGTAATCAATGTAAAGTTGCAAAAATACAAGAATACTTAAACCTTCCGATTGCCTAAATATCCAAATTGAATATCTGGTCGATGTTTAATCTCAAAGTTTAGTAATAAAGGTATAACGTGCCCGTGACATGTTAGAAAAGAAGGACAAGTACCTGGTGATGTGCTTGAGATTTAATCCAGTTTCCGATATATTGTCAAAAACGTACCTTATGTTTAATGGTGTGGTCATTCACTATGTAAAAACTGAGTCTTGGCTCTCCGGTGGGTCATCATTATTCCTCCTTTACAATTCAGCTACCCCTTTTAATAGCTTACCCCAGGTGCAACCTCTTATCTCTTCATAAGAACTACTTATTAACATCATTTCTAATAACGAACTTGATAAATGAACGTCTTAAACTAAACCATTCTATATAGGTAAATGGACAAACTTTGTGGTTTATCATTAGTTCCGAACTTAAGAGTTTATAATGAAATGCTATTGAACTCAACATTTTCCTATGAACAGGCTCAAATCGTATATACTGTAAGTTTGCAATGTTCAAATAATGCATGAATAGTAATACAACGTAGAAATACTAAATTTCTGGTCAGCTATGGACCTCTAGATCACCTTCAAGTACAAACCACTTGAAGCCAACAGAGCTATATTCAATTCTTCTTTTTCATTTGACAATTTTTTGTTTATGTTTAATGATGTTATATACCTAAATAAGATACATCAACCTACACTGTAAGAGTCATCTATAAACATCCTCCTTTTACAATGCCCCTTATTTTTCATCACTTTTTAACACATTTCAGCTGCTATTCTTTTTGATTGTTTGACCAAATTTCACATCCAACTGCAAGTGAATGAAATAAGCAACTTTGAATAAACATAAGTTTCTTTTAATTAGTCGAAAACGGATTACACCTAAATATCATAAGTACTTATAATCAGTAGCATGCATGATGACATATAAAGCATCAAAATTCTTGATTTAATCACAAGAAAAGAAGGTGAGAAAACCTTAAAAGAATGCTTAACTTTACAACCCATCAACTGCAAAGTGTTTTGAAGAACATGTCGTGTATAGACAATTCATCATCACCATCTTCCACCATTATTTACAATAGCATTGCTACCTCCATCTTCTAATCTAATTAGCCACACTACTATTATTCTTCTAGAAAATCAGAAATACTTGATACAAATACATAGATACATTATTAATAGACATGTTATTATATTAATGTTTAAGTGAAGATCAACCAACATTCAGCATGTTAGCCGTAGTTTAATCTATCTAACCAAATAACAAAGTTCAATAACAAAAGAGTGAGTGCCTATCATGGTAACAACAAAAGAAACTAATTAGTAAGTCAAGAGGATAATGAGAATAGTCTAACTAAACAGATGAACATAATGCAAAACAATGCCAGTTTCGGAAGATTTAAGAGAGTCGATATCTATTTTCACAATTCCATATGCTCTGCACAAACAACCTTAGTATGGACTTTCGGTTTCAAATACACCTGTACAAATGAGACACATTTAGTTTACTGTGAACATAGCCAATAACTCAAAAAGAATGTTAATAAGATAATAATATATTAGCTAGTATGAGATAGTAAGAAACCTTAAGCTCTTGTAAAACTTGTTCAACACGCTTAATAATATCACAATCTTTCTGATTAGATTGCAGCTTGCACCATCTAATACAAGGCATAATTCTTAAGTATACCAGACACTGTAAACAAAGAAAATCAGTAAAAAAATAAAATAGAAGCAATGTTACATATAGGAAGTATTGGGAAGAATTAAAAAAGGACCAAGACTTGTTTATTATGCTATTAATCCTTAAAATATATACTCAGCTGCAATTTCTTAACGTATGGTGAATAGGACTACGTATCAAATATTACTACCACTCACTTCTTAAATAAAGTAATGGCTTTCAAATGCGTCACGAGTAGAATATTGCAATTTAGACTTACTCGATTGTTCTCATCTTCAAGTTCAGTTAGTTCAGCGTTAACGATGACCAGTTAGTTTTTGACAGGTTCTTCCACCTGGAAAACCAACTCAAAGGTTTAATTCAAATACAGATGAATTTGAAGCGGGAACAGGTGAACTATGAGCAAACGTGTACCAAGGAGCCATCACTCCCCAAGCTTGGTTAATCAAACCGATATTTGTAGCGGGAAGTTTTATTGTAGTAACATATATAAGGGATTCTGATAGGCGATTTAGTAGATTAATTAAAGCAATCACTTCATTTCTTTGTAACTGCAGCTGTAATAACAGAATTACAATAGTGTTCATTAAGAAATGAAAAGACCTTCACTTAGACCAGCTTGGAAAGAACATAAGATACTCACATGCGGGTCCGGTTACTCTGATCATCGACAGAGAACAAAATCTTCAATGCACTTCCAAGACCAAGAACTTGAAGTTTTCCCCAAAGACGACACTTCTCACACCCTACACAGTCCATGAGTGCACTGCACCATGTAGCAAGCAATCCGAATTGCATTGCTGTCTAGCACATATGGCACCTGTTTGCAGCCATTAGTAGCCCCAAGTTTCTTTTATTCACAAAATAACCTCCTTGCCTACATATACAAATCAATAGATAAAAAAAGTAATCCAGATTAACCAATGTACCACAATAGTCAAGATTCATAGACAGTAAAGTTGAAAAGCTACCATTTACTTTCCCATAATGAGATACATTTGAAAGTTCATTGCTAACTTACATTAAACAGAAAATTACAACAGATATATCAAAGATAATCTTTGATAAATTAGATACCTGGGTGCATAGTTGGGATATTAGTAGTCTACAAACACCAGATAACTTCACTCACTGTGGGGAGTTTGCCGGGCACGTTTGGTTCTGTTACAGCGGGATGCAGGAAAAATAGTTGTTTTTTCTTTAGTGCCTGCTACAGCCAACAAATAAAGTTTAGAGAAATTGATAGTGAAATCATGACTGACCAGTTTAGGACATATACTTACGTGCAGTACGATGTGCAGACACATGTATGTCCTTAGAGATAGAGTAATCCATGTGTTGTGCTATTATTGAGTAAATCTCAGGTGTACTTATGTGATCATGCCGAGCAGCAAGAACAACGATAGCTACAATCACAAACTCATTATATTTATATTGCTTGAAATTATATATTTGACCAAACATAACATACATTTTGGGCGTCTTTTGACCCATTTATTATAACGTTAATATAACAGTATCTAGGTATTAAGGAAAATTCGACTACTAATGCTCAATTTTGACAACCCAGTAGAGATCCCATAGTAATTGTGATGACATCATGGTCAACATCTTAATGAACTTATGAAATCAGTGATATTGCTGCACTTCTCTTTTGAATGTAGATGATCATGTTTTTCAATTCATGAATGCTTGCATGTAGATGATCATGTTCTTCAATTCATGTAGGTGTTTACTGAATCATTTTTAATACGACTTTTACTTGTCACTGACACGCATGGATGTTTGCTGTCCAATATGGATATATGCTTATCCAATACTGAAAGTTTCTAATTTCTTAGATCAAAATTTTAAATTATTCTTCAAACGCTAAAAAACCTAATTTTGAAGAACAAATTTGTAACAGCTAATGATTTTCTTCCTCAAATATGAAACTTATCTAATAAAGTATGCAATGCGTAAACCTGAATTTAGGATTCATTGATGTATGATAACACAATATACAATGGTATAGCTGAGAGATTTGATTAAACGTATCACGGATAAATTTTTGTGGGGATTGAGATATAATGATGCCTTTTATATCAGTATATTTTCCAAGAAACTCAATGTCACAGCATGATTCAGAATTAGAGTTTGGATAGTCTCAAACCTTAGTAAAGTTATCCTGCATTTCTTGTATCTGTGTAGATTTAATACTTCTCAGATACGCTAAAAGCTATAGCCTGGCTGCACAGCCTCCTTTAAGAAACGAACAAAGCAATCTGATTCAATATATGATATGCTTTTCCAAGTTGGGCTCTGGTAATAAAGACATTAAGCAGAAAATATGTATCATTAAATCATTCTTCAGATAATCATAATATTTTTTTTCAAAATCACAACTACGCCTGGCTAATGCTCTAATAGTATCTATAAACAAAATAAATCAGTGTCGATTAATCATTTATGATGAGTGACATCACCTCCAAGTAGGAACAATTTCATCCTCCAAATCCCGTGTGCATAAATGACCATTCATTCTGGACTGATGTTATTGGATGAACAACATGAGCCCTTCTAATTGTCGAAGTAGATGGTTCTGATAATCCTACATACTTAACTTTGCCTTCCTCTACCAGTTTCTTCAGTTCTCCCATCTTTTTATTACAATAAGTGTAAAAAACAGTTCAGTATTAAATAACTCCAATACAATTATTAAACATGGGCATTAAACCTTTTCTTATTGATTTTCAAAATGAAAAGAACCACACCTTGAGAACATTACGGACGAAAAGACCCCCAAAACAGGTTAAGAAAGTGTAGCCCGTCATCCAGCCAACATGAAGTTCTTTATAATTCCTTGGAGAATTTGCTTCTCATGCTAGCTCATAATGGCAAAGATTTAATTTCCACATAGTACAAAATTCAAGTTCCCTGTTGAGAGATACAAATCAAATAAGCTGAACAACATCAACCTATTCAAGGTTATATAATGAATGAATGAATCAGTGAGAAAACCTTTTAATGTTAGAGCAATACGAATGGTAAAGGAGGGAGTTTTTAGATACGAATGGTCAATCGTGTATATCTTTTGCTTACCCTTGTCGAAAGGCGATAGGACGTTAAAATCTGAAATCTGGAACTGGGATCAGGTTCACGTATAAATAAACACACTCAACAGCTTGCCATGTTTAGGTAGCCATGATTTAAACGGTTAATGAGTGGCTAAAGGATTGATCCGACACAGCCAACTGTTGCAAATAGAAATACCATACACACACACACACACACACATCTCAATAACAGATATCTTAAAAAGATGTTCTAACTAATATTACAAACTATCCTACTGTTACAAAAATGAAAATAAAGCAAAATACCTATATGTGAAACATAAAATTAGGCTGCTAATCGAGCTATGGAGTACAATCAATAAGTTCCAGACTTCCAGCAGCTTCCCGAAACTGAAAGAACCTGAAACGGGCAATCATGTGATAATAGTAAACGATAAAATCATCGAAGAAGTTTAAAAGACCTTACCTTTGACTAATTTTCTTCTCCATGCTAACACATTCAATTTCATACCACCTGTTATAGCTGCATCATGTTAAAAATAATATCAAATAAATCATAAATAGATACACAATTCATTGTCATAACTAACACAGATGAAAGTATGAGTTGATCTAAAATACTAAAAAGTGAAGAAACTGTCATTCATTCATATTGAGTCATTGTCATAACTCATAACTGCATACCCCTTTAAATGGCTACTGATGCATGTTCAAAGTGAAGAAACTGTCATTCATTCGTATTGTGCGTCTTATGAGTTATTTGTCATAACTGCATACTCCTTATCAACTAACTCACATTCTGTTTTCATGTTTGTGATAATGTTTTCTTTCAAACCCGTGATGAAGAAAACTCCCTAAACCGATCATTAGAGGAGAGTGTGAGGAAAAAAGGATATTAGGGTTTTGAGAAAAGTATATTATGAATGAAGTGGTATTTTTTCACGTATATGTGTGTGATTAGGGTTAATTAAGTTGTAGGGATTAAGATTGACATTGCATATATAGCTTTATTATTTTTGATTTGCAAACTATAAAACAAATGTTGTGTTGCTTTAGTGGTTGATACATTTAATAATGTTAATAGATACCAAGTTCGAATCCTATTGCTGTGCTTTTTTTAAACCAATTTAATTTGTAGAGAGAATTAATGTAGAGAGAATTGCTTAGGTGGACATAATGTGATGACATGGCAAAAATACAATTACATTTTTTTAAACCAATTTAATTTGTAGAGAGAATTAATGTAGAGAGAATTGCTTAGGTGGACATAATGTGATGACATGGCAAAAATACAATTACATGGCAATGAGGTGGACTTTTCTGGTATTATCTACGTGTAATGCCTCCTATTATATATAATGTAGAGATATATCTATATTTGTGTGTGTGTGTATATATATAGGATCCGGTTCCATTGAGAAGGTTTTTATTTTGAGAAGATTGAGAAATCTTCATTTGAACAAACTGATTCATGTTTTTGATTTGATTCACAAGTAAAACATCATTTTATGGTGAATCGAATCTATAAATTACAAATTTGATTCACAAATCATTGTTAAAATCGAGTTATGATGATGATTCATTAAATTTGTACAGATGATTCAGTATTCTACATATATCGCAAAATCGAGAGATTTTTAACATTGATTCAAATTTTTTTTACACATTTTGAATTTTAATCACATTAAAATGAGTTTTACGCTTGAAAAACATGAATCAAAGTTAAGAATCTATCGTTTTTGAAAACCTTCTCAATCTTCTCAAAATAAAAACCTTCTCAATCGATCCAGATTCTGTATATATATATACATATATGTATATATATATATATACATATATGTATATATATATATATATACACACACACACACATATATAAGTTACTTTATGACGTTTTCACTCACTCCAATTGCAGGATCAGGGCGACCCCGCCGAGGAGATAGGGCCAGGGGGGAGGCAGGGGTAGGGGAGGTCAGAATGGCGGTAGGCAGCGAGTACGCGAAGAAAATAAGAATGTGAAGCTCAAGAACGCCGTGAAAAATAGCGGCCCACAGTCGATTGAGTTTGAGATAGGTGATCAGGGGACTTACTGTCATGTGGGCCCGCACCGAGCATGGTTTAGCAATTACGTCGGCGAGCTCATTCGGAAACTGCCGCTACACTATGACTCCTGGTACGATATAGAACCGGAGAAGACAGCTAACTTTCCTTCCACAGCTCGGGGTCAGTTATTTCATTTTCCTTTTATATTGTTATATTATCGTGTTTATTTATTTAAATGTGCATATTTATTTAAATTTGTTTATTTATTTATATCTCTATATTTAATTATTTGAATGTGTACATTTATTAAAATTTGTTTATTTATTTATATATTTATATTAATTTTAACTATATTTGTTTGCAGCGTATGTTCGATTTGGAACGCCACAGGCGCAGACCGGACTGGGAGGCCATTCGGTCGGCGCTCACCGCGTATTTCGCTACACGATATTCTGACAACAAATACGATATGAAACGCGCTTACTTTACCAAAAAGGGTGGGGCTGAGAAAGTGGAAGAGATCAGAAGAAATCCTCCTCCGAACTTGGAGCAGGGTGAGTGGGAGAAGTATGTCGATTTATACATGTCGGAGAAGGCCCAGAAACGATCGGCTGTGAACAAAGAGAATAGAAAGAAGAACAAGATTCTCAGCCACCACGGTTCGAAATCATTTGCCGCATCTCGACACGAATATGTAAGACACATTTTATTTTTATAAGATTATTTAATTTTAATAATATATTAATTAAAAGTATTTATACTAAATAAAATATATATGGTGTTTGATTTGTCATTTTAATTTGTTTCATCCTATATGCATGTGTATATATTTATATAGTTCGAGAACAGCGAGGACCACCAGTATCCGTCCCTGTTCGATACCTATCTTGACACCCACTTCAAGAATGGTGTTTGGTTGCAGGATGAGGCTCGTGCTCGGTTTGTAAGTATCGTTATTTATTTATTTATTTATTTTCCAAACACGCACTTAGTGATTTATTGAAACATAATCTAGTAATTAACCCGACTAACATATTAATTTTCTCATTTTTTCAACTACATAGGATGAGATGGTCAGGCTAAGGCAGCCTAGATCCGATATGCCGACAGACGAGGCGTGCCTCACGGAGCAGGAGATATTGGCCCGGATAATCGGGGGCAAGCAGCGTGGTCATATACCCGGCGTCGGCAGGGTGGTACCCTTCTTGAAGAGGCCACGGGTAGCCATGCCGCCTCCAGCTCCACCAGGTATGTACAATTGGATAATATTAAATGACTCATCTTATGTATTGAAATGACCGTTTTTAAATTTTGATTATTTCGTTTATAGGTACGGCCGATGTCGATGGGAAGCTTGCTGAAGCTCAGGAGAAGCTTGATGAAGCTAAAAAGATAGTGGCTGAAGCTCAGAAGGAGAGAAAAAAAGCTAAGAAGAAAGCGGCGAAAAATGAGAAGAAGCTCGAGTTGTTGACGCATTTTATGTCGACCAACCCAGACTGGGAGGCGTTTATTAGCCAGGCTGGTTCTCGAGGTGCCGCTGGAGAGAGCAGTAGGAGTGGCCCGGGAGGGAGCAGCGCAGGCGCTCCCGCGAGTGGCCTCGTCGGCGAGAGTGGCTCTAGCAGCGAGAGTGGCTCTCGCAGCGGGAGTGATGATGATGATCAGGATGGCGACGAGGGGCTCTAGAGGTATTATTTTGTCTTTGGAACTATATTTTGACGACCCAATTGCAACATTTGTAGATATTTTGACGACCCAATTGCAACATTTGTAGATATTGTAGATATAGGGGCTCTAGAGCGATTATAACACCCCTTTTTGATGTATTTTGAGGGTGTTATAAAGATTTATGGCCGTTTTGTAAAGTTTATTAAGTGTTTCGTGGTTATATAAAACCGTTTTAGCCGTTTAGCCGTTTTATCCGTTTTAGCCGTTGTTTGTATTGGAATGTCTTGTATATAGTGGTTATAGAAAGCAGGTTAGAAACCAGGTTTGTGTAGATTTTTGCTGCAAATTATTGCGGCAAAAATCTGGGCATTGCAGCTGCGCAGGCTGCTGTGCAGCTGCAATAGAACTTCCATACCGTGGACATGTCGTCGGTAACGTAGACTTGTGTATATAATACCGACATATTGTCGTCGGTAAAATATTGAACTTATTGTCTATTATAAATGGTATCGACATATTGTCGTCGGTAGTATATACACACATATTTGACTTTTCGTTGACTATTATAAATGGTACCGACATATTGTCGTCGGTAGTATATACACACATATTTGACTTTTCGTTGACTATTATAAATGGTACCGACATATTGTCGTCGGTAGTATATACACACATATTTGACTTTCGTTGACTATTATAAATGGTACCGATATATTGTCGTCGGTAGTATATGCACACATATTTGACTTTTGTTGACTGTAATTAGTTTGGCTAATTAAACCGTTAATTATTTAGTACACTACCGACGACGCATCGTCGGTAGAATATTGTCGGCATAGTCGTTTGACTTGAAAATCATGTGGGTCCCACTATGTCGTCGGCGTTATTTGTCGGCATAGTCGTTGCCGACGTGGCTCTGTCGACAAGATAGGGCCGACGAAATGACGTCGAGACGGCATTATGCCGACGTCATGACATCGGCATGATGGAAAATATGTCCACCGCGATGCTTCTGTTTGTACTAGTGAAAGCATGGTATGATACTATTTATAGCATCAAAAAATAGTATCATACATACAGTACGTGTACGTTAACTATTCAAAATACTAAACACACCGAAACTCTTTGACTTTTGTATTTCTAATGCAATAGTTGTTTTACTTCCAAACTTTTTTTTGTCTCATATTTAATACTTGTAACACCCTTATTACCTTTATAATATCTATAAAAATAGCTCGATTTTACAAAACTGGATTGTTACGAATTGGGTTTTATAAAACTGAATTTTTACGAACTTTATGATTGCTTTTCTTAATCCACTAATTTAATGTTTTATTTAATTATTTTCCTTAATCCACTGTTTCGTTTCTTCAACACTTTTTCATCGAGCTAAAATTAAGAATGTTTTTATTTACCTATTTTTAATTACTTAGTTTCAATCTACTAGTTAGTGTTTTCTTTTCATCCATCATTTTCCAAAGTCGATCTTCTTTTATCAGCTTTAAAATTTTTAATAAATAAATCCATTTGCTACAAAATCAGGTTATTGGTTAGCGATGACATATGTTTCCGGATCATATAGGGATGGCAAAAAAACCCGAAACCCGAACTTTTTGGGGCGGGGCGGGGCATGCTTATCAGGTTTTGGGCGGTGACGGGCCACACCATCCCCGCCCGGCCCGACCCCGAAATATATATATCTATTTTATCTAATAAAATAAGGTTTTGCACAAATCTTCTGAAGCACGAGTATTAAAAAAATTCATTAATGGTGTGACTAAAATTCCATAATTAGAGCCTATGTACAATAGCCATAATGCACAGATAAAAGTGGACGACATAACGAAGAAGTCATACGCTCCTCTCTTCAGTTACCTTCAGGAGCATTTAATCACACAACCCTTTCGAAAAATCTTATACGCTCCTCCATTACAAGCTTCCCCTACACTATTCTTAATTCAAATCAACCGATGCAGTTTCAAATCACCATTAAATGTCAATCACCAATTAATGTCACCCATTCAAAATCATGTATCTACCTTTCTGTTTCAATTGATCCCACTATTACTTTCAATTCAATATCAGTTTCAATTCATCAAATAAATTAGGTCTTGAATTGATGCTTCTTCTATACAGATGCTTGACATACGATCTTCTTAATCCTCCTAAAATCTCACACAACAAGGTATGTCTTTTCAAATTGATCATAAGTTACTAATAGTTTATTGTGTGTTTTTAAATTAGGTGTTCGAATTAGAGATTGGAATTGACTATGCGGCTTATTATCTGGTATACTCTTAATCCCCAGTTTTAATTTTTATACTTAGGGTTTTGGTGGTGATTTTTTTAACTATGTAAGTTTTGCCCCTTTTTGCCAGTTTTGAATTGAAATTAACATTCAAGTGCTAACGGTTTTTTTTTTTTTTTTTTAATTGATGGGAATCTGCTACAAGGACTTAAACATAGCTATCTGTTGTTATAATAGGATTCCACAAAGGAGGCATTCAAACAAAGGGTTGACGAGGCTAAAAAAATAAGCAGTTTCGAGGTTAGCTTCTTATATTTGATAATCTATACTCCCTTATAAAGCATCAATATCCTCAACCAACATCCAACCCTCCATTTTTAAGATTCAAACATCTAAACCTATATCAAAGCCTAAATTTACAGACACCAAACCAACATATAATCCTAAAAAATTACCAAACCAACAAAACCACATCAAACTCCCATACAAACAAATACCCAACAAACACTCATCCTCCAATCCCATTTACTTCTCCTTTATATCTTTATCTAAAAAAACACACACATAAAACACTCTTAAAAACTCACCCGATCTCACTCTAAGATCACACGGTGCAATCTCGCCGTGCCCCTTCGTCGTCTAGGTGGCACCTCGCCACAACTCGCCACTGCACCGGAGGTGCTTGTTTTTTTTCCCCACCACCTTAAGCCTCGTCGTCTGCACGACGAGGAAAATAATATGACAATGTGTACTTTTGCTTGGGAATAGGACGAAGAAAACGAATATATTACCGTTTAAAAATCAAACGGCTAGTTTTTTTTGTTTTTTTTTATTATTATTTTTTTTTGTTTAAAAAAAACTTAAACACCCTATAAATACCAAACCACTACACATATATTTTTCTCACATACAAATCATCCAAAAAATAATATTCTATATCTCAACTCCAAAAAAAAAAAAAAAAAAAAAAAAAAAAAAAAATCTCAAAACCCGAATGAAGGCGGCTATTTCACGAACCTCCTCGCGTCAAACCCACAACAATACGGGGGTTCGTCAAACCCGTCTACCCCCTCGTCGCAAAATTCAAACTCGTCGTCACCATATGGTACGCAATTGACCCCGAAGGCAATTTACCTTAATCAACAATATGCGTTTCAACAAGGATTCGCAAATCAACCCCAACGATTTACGGCACCACAGTTTTTTAACCCGTCACAACCTTCAACGTTTCCTCAATCTCAACCACAACCACAATTTGAATCACAACCATAAAAAATACGATGGCAAGAAAATAAAAAAAGCCGTGGATTTGGACGCGGACGATGACGATGACGTGGAAGCAGTAGGTACGCGTGTAAATAGGAAGTGGTCCAAGGATGAAGAAAGGTTACTTGCGGAAATTTGGATAGAAATTTCCCAAGACAAAGATATGGGAAATGACCGTTCCGAAGAGTACTTTTGGAACCAAATTTTGGAGGTGTTCAACCTTCAGACTGACCGTGACCCTCGTACCAAAAATATGATCACGGGTAAATGGACGAGGATTAATGGTGATTGTCAAAAATTCAACGCTGTTTATAAACATTTGCAGCGTCGAAGTGGTGAAAATGAGGCTGATCATCTCGAAAATGCGAAGATGAACTTCTAATAATGCTTTGGTTCGAAGAGTTTCATGTATGTTCACGTTTGGGAGGTCTTGAAAAATTACCCGAAATGGGATGCCGAGGACCCGATAGACATTACATGTCTCGAGGATATATTCGGCCCTGACAAACGATCTCGTCCCGAAAGAGACGACGCCAGAAAGAGTCGAACTGCAAAGAAACAAAAGTCGACGGATACGTCAAGCGCGGCGAGCTCCGATGGGAGTCAAACGAGTACTTTTTCGGGACACTTATCCGAAAAATATTCGCAAAAAGCGGACGTTCAAATGGCCACGTACGAGGTGAGGAGACAGAAGGAAGTGAAGACCTTAGAGATGGAGGAGATGAAGTTTCTCATGATTGATCCCGACCAGACGACACCGAAAAAAGCCGCTATCATTTGCCAGAGACAAGAACAAATCATGAGAAAATATCAACTCAACGACGAGGACGAGGATTTAGTTTGGTTTATTTTTGTTTCCGTATCGTTATTTCCCGTATCGTTTTTTTTTCCGTATCATTTTTTTTGCATCTTTGTTTCGTATGTTTTTTAATATGTTGTATTTTATTTTTATTTTTAATGAAATGAATTTAGTTTATTTGGAAATTTGAATAAAAAAATAAAGTTGTAAGTGGTGGGACCTAAATGAGTAAGTTGTGGTTAGTTGTTAGTGAGGGGTGGGGGAGGGTTAGTTGTGAAGGTTTGTTAAAGTGATGTGGCACTCGATGGACCAGCTTTTGTTGCTCACTTCACCTTGTGCTCTAAAAACCACAAACATTCTCATCTTAAAAAAAAACACCCTCGTCTCACTTCTCACTCTAAAAAAATATACACACTCTAAAAAGAGAAAATTACTGTGCTACCCATGTAAATGGGTAGCTATCTCCATTTGCCCAAACTTTTGACAAAACTCAAAAATACCCATGGATCCCGCGTATGATCATACGCAGGATAACGTGGCAAAATCTAAGCCGTCCAAAAAAATAAAATAATACAATGCATCTCGCGTAAAGCAAGACGCAGACCAACGCAGGATGAAAAAAATAGTAAAATACTATCTCGCGTAAAACTAAACGCATGGTTATGTATGATATAAAAAAAATTGAAAACCTGCTTTGGATCTCCTTAAAATAAGTATAAAAAAAAACCCCTAGTTCTAGTTCTGGGATGATTAAAATAAGTATAAAAAAAAAACCCCTAGGTTTAACTGTTCTGGATGCTTTGGATGCTTAAAATAAGTATAAAAAAAAACAAACCCTAGTTTTGTTAAACCTACTTAAAAAGAGTATAAATAAAACAATCCCTAGTTTTGTTAAACCCTAATTCAACTACATTATCAAAAAACGAAGTATTGATATACCATAGTTGTTACTATTAATAAGGATTAATATAGCATAAAACTTACTTTTATTCAACTACAAAGAAAAAAAAAGACGAAGTTTATGTAAATAAACATTACATAGACAATATTAAAAGGTTCAGCCAATAAAAGCTGTATCCTTGTCGTAAACCTGAACAATGTTCCTCAATGTAATGTTAAGACCAAAGGGTGTTGATTTTGGGGTAAACACTGAAACATTACGAAGTACCAACACAGCTCCGACTTTGATAGAGTCTTTGTAACCCGATTCTTCTGTAAGGACTTTGTGATGAATTGTACCAGAGAATGTCCCCGTTGGATCTTTTAGTGTCACTGTTAGCTCACCAAGTGCGGTAGGAGTACAAGTCTTGATTACAGCTACAACAAGTTCAAGTTTCCCTTTTATGATACAATTTTTTATATTGCCAAGACAACCAGTTACGATGATACCTTCGCAATTATGCAGCTTATTAATAGCGCATAGCCATGACCCACGCGAAAAATGATCATCTTCAACGACATCTTCTTTTATCTTCCTTACATATTCTTGTGTTGGCACTAGACAATAATCAGGGCCACCTTCCCTAATGTCCGCATTTTTGCGGAGAATAGCCGCTTGAATAATACCAGCTGGACCGGGTATTAACCTGTTCGGGATGTTTGAAGAGGTAGATGAAGCCCCAACATTATGTTGGTATCGTTTTGTGTATCCGGAATTGTTTTGTTGGGCCATTTTCTGAATTGTTAAATTTTTCTGGAGAGTAGATAATTTGATAATGATGATATGTGTTTAGAGAAATTGAATTGTGAATGAGTTTTTATAGTTGAAATTGTGTCATATCCCTCGTAAAAAATTACGCGTACGCAGGGTTGTCATAGATTAGTCAAATCATTGTCATAGACTTGTCACATCATTGTCATAGAGTTGTCTAATCCGTGTCATATCCCGCGTAAAAAATTACGCGTACGCGGGGTTGTCATAGATTAGTCAAATCATTGTCATAGACTTGTCACATCATTGTCATATTTCGGGTACAAAATTACATAGGCATGCAACTGTCATGTTTTGGTCACGTCATTGTATTAATATATAAAGCATAAGGTATATTGGCAACATTATGTTACCGGACACATAAATAAAAAACATTGAACATTAAGCACTAACAAATTGCATTAATTAGTTGTAGCATAAATAAAAAAGCCTAGAACAGTTGTAGAAATTAGAAAAGACATACATTGATAACCTTAAACACACCAAACTAAACCATATAGGTGTTGTTTGGTTGATCAAGAAGAATTAGTGATTCTTTGTATGACCCAATGAAAAACGAACCACCATTTGCTTCAATACCCATGTTTTGAAACTCCTGAGATGTTCGCTCGTACACTTGTAGTGAGTGAGCTATTTGTTGGTTGCTCTTAGCTTGAACAATTGGTTCTGCAGCCTTGGTAAATCCAAGTAATTTTACCTCATTGTCAATTGGGAATGGGATGATGAATAGCACTGGACACGATGATACAACACCACCATCAAATTCTAATTCCCATGCACACAAAACTTTGCACTCTTCTACAAGGTAACTACCTGAAACTACTAGAGAGTTACGTAGCTGAGATATATAGAATGGAGGCTGAACCATGGATCTTATCAATTGAGGTATGTCTTACACTTGAAATTGGTGAGTAACCAAATCAAAAGAAACAATCATGTATCGTTTGTACGAAACACCATCATTATGAACAAATTTTTCAAAACCAACCCAGAAAATTTTACCACCCACTACTGCTTGACCAGACCGTTTAATTCTAATTGATTCACGGGGCAAACGGTCATTTTCAAGATTGTTCCAACGTCTGGAGCTCAATGTATAAACTGACACATACCATGGTCCTTGACCGTAATACTGGTAATTAATCTTTAAAAGGGTAGGGTCTAAGTTTTCGGGACAGACACCGAAACCGATGACCATTTTTGGTGAATCAGGTTGATTCGAGAAAGTAGGGACGAATATTCCTACAGATCTTTTTATCGATGGGTTCCAAAGAACAACCACCTTATTTGAACCATACGAAAAGCACCAGACACCTTCAGAAGTAGCAATTGGCTTAAGAGTTGGAAGATTTAAAGTTGTTTCTAGATTCGTAAAGGCTAAATTTTCATTTACGGAAAACATAAAACCAATATTACCTTGCATATATGTTAAATTGAAACAACACATATCTCTTTCACGAAAACCGTAACTACGGATGAAGTTCGGCAAGTCTATAGAAGACTTCCATCTCTTTGACACAGTACGAAACTGTAGTAACGACTTAACTGGTAGTTTCTTCATGATATCAACTTGAAGGTCGAATGGTATGTTGTCCGACATTTTTTGAAAACGTCAAAAGGAATGTATTAGTAAATGTTTTTTAGTAATCGGTGTAAAGGATTGTGTGTAATTGGCGTAACAATGTAAGACTTAAATAGAGTATATCCCGCGTAAAAAATTACGCGTACGCGGGGTTGTCATAGAGTTGTCTAATCCGTGTCATATCCCGCGTAAAAAATTACGCGTACGCGGGGTTGTCATAGATTAGTCACATCATTGTCATAGACTTGTCACATCATTGTCATATTTGAAAGGAAGATGCAAATACTACATTGGAGTATATGCAAAGCGTAGACACCTGAAGAATTTGAAAGGAAGATGCAAATACTACAGGCTATTCAGCCTGAGGCATACAACAAGCTAGTTGAAGCGGATGTACAAAGATGGTCCAGAGCACATTCCCCACACACTCGTTACAATTATTGTACATCTAACAGCGTTGAGTCTATTAATGCTTGTACTGTTAAATCAAGGAAGCTGCCAATCACAATGCTGACAGAGCAATATCAAAAAATGGTGCAAGATTGGTATTTTAAACGGCGAGAAGTTGCTGGTATTTATCTTCCAAAAGAAAATATATATTTTTTTAGATGATTTTGTGTAATATAAAGTCACTGTTTTATGTCTATGTGTTTATGCAGCGAAAATGAAGTATGATATAATAGATTGGGCTGCCCATAAAGTGGAAAATAGAAAAATAAAAAGCGCAACTTGGAATGTATACGGGATTAACCAAGATCGATTCGAGGTGTACGATGGCCGATACAATCGTGAGGTCAACTTAGCGACCATGTCATGCGACTGCCGCAAGTGGCAGCTTTCCGGGATACCTTGTGGTCACGTTATTTCTGTTACTAGGTTCTTAGGTCTAACAGATTGTGTGCAGTTTGTACAAGATTGGTTTAAAAAACTGAAATGCCAAGCGACATACGCAGAGTCAGTTAATTTTGTTGGAGAGTTTCACGAATGGGAGTATCCACCGCACATACAACCCATCATTCCTCCGCGAATGGACAACCCACAACCCGGTCGGCCAAAAAATACTAACCGTATACCATCTCAGGGTGAGGAACCACAAGTAAAACAATGTGGTAGGTGTGGTCAAGCGGGTCATAAATCTTATCAATGCAAAAAAAAAAAAAAAAAAAAAACAGTGGACGAGCAACATGAAAGTCCACATACGTTCGACGCATACCCGACTGAAACACATCATCATAACTTTCCGACTAATGACACACACCTATCGCAAGTATTTGAACATAACACATATACACCGCAACCATATGAACAAGGTGAGGCAAGTCACGAACAAAATGCTGATTATAACCTGTCTCAAGGCTATGAACTATACGACTCCCAACTATACGTCTTTCAACATCTAAATGATCAAAACACGCAGGAATCTAGTAATAATTGGTTTAATTTCTTTAGTTTGTAGCAAGTTAGTTATTATTTTACTGCTAATTTTATGGATACTATTTGTTGACAATTATGAACACAATACCTTATATAGTATGCATATGAAACCTACTATATACGCTAATGAAATGTGTGTCTCTTTATAAAATATCTTTGTTTTACCTGATCTTTATTCTTAAAACTTTTGCACACAAAGCCACAAGTTCACATTTCAATTTTTTTTATCAATCATGCGTATGCCTGCGTAAGGGTTTACGCGAAATATATGTTTACTATTTTTTTTGCATTCTGCGTATCCCTGCGTCTTGCTTTACGCGAGATGCATTTGTTTTTTTTTTGTTTTTTTTGGACGGGTTAGATTTTGCCACGTTATCCTGCGTATACCTGCGTATGATCATGCGCAGGATCCATGGGTATTTTTGAGTTTTGTAAAAAGTTTGGGCAAATGGAGATAGCTACCCATTTACATGGGTAGCACAGTAATTTTCTCCTCTAAAAAACCAAACATTCTCATCCTAAAAAAAATCTCTCCATAAAAACATCACCGCTCATACCACCACCACCCTACGCCGCCACCACCGGATGCCGCCAACACCAGACCATCCGACGGCACCACCAACCAACTTCACCTCCACCGGAAACCACAAACTCATAAACCAACGCACCACCGAAACCTTCAACCTACAAGTTTTGAGGTATTTTGATAGATTTATGCGTTGTGAAGATTTTTTTTTGTAAATCTATATGTTTTTTTTGTAGATCTATAGTTTTTTTTTGAAGATCTATTGTTTTTTTTGTTGATCTATATTTTTTTCGTAGATATATAGTTTATTTTATAGATCCATACATTTTTTTTCTAGATCTATTGATTTTATTTGTAGATCTATATGTTTTTTTTGTATTTATAGTATTTTTTGTAGATATATTGTTTTTTTTGTTGATCTATATTTTTTTTCATAGATATATAGTTTTTTTTATAGATCCATACATTTTTTTCTAGATCTATTATTTTTTTTTTTGTAAATCTTTATGTTTTTTTAGATCTAACGTTTTTACTATTTTTTTGTTAGTGACGCCGCTTGCAGCCACTTATCGCCACTGCTGTAGCCGCCACTCTCGCCGAAAAAAGTTCCCACTGTCACCGGAAAATATTGTGGTCGCCGAAAAATTGTGTTGCTGCCGAAAATCTTTTATATCGCCGGAATAGTATGCTTTATTTCTAAATTTTTTGTTAATATTTGTTATAATGGTTATTGTTGTTAATATTTATTACATAAATTGTTGTTAATATTTATTATATAAATTTTGTTATAATAAAGTTTATCGTTTAAATTTTGTTATAAAGTTTATATTGTAAATTTTGTAATTAGCTTATATTGTAAACATTGTTACAAAGTTTATTATGTAGATTTGTTATTAATTTTATGTTAGGATCTCTGGGAAATAAGAGTTTCATTGTTGCTGCCGATAGTGTTAAGCTGGTTCCTGCCGATAAATTTGGTTCCTGCTGAAAGCTCATTGCTGTCGACAGTGTTATCTTGTTGCTGCCGATAGTGTTATTGCTGCGGATAGTATTATTTGTTATCCGTATATTTAGAATGTTTGTTAAGATTTATTTTTAGAAGAGATTGTTGTTTATCTCTTCACACGTTTTCTTGTAGAACGGGTTAGGGTTAGGTGATCTTGTTAGTATAAAAGATAAACCCGTCTATGAGTTTACGTACGCCTTTAACGTTTTCAATATTAAATATCACAATTCTTAGTTCATAGTTTGATCCATAGAGGATCATTGTCGTTTAGAGTTTTCTTCTTTATTATACTTGCTGTTTAGTTTCCGCATAAACGCTTGTATAGCATACAGAGGTTCTTGTTTATACCAAGCTCAATCAAGCTCGAAGTACTCGATCCTACAAGTGGTATCAGAGCCTGGTGAGGATCTCTGATAAAGAAGGAAACATTGTTAAAACTTCTCTCTTGAACCTTGTCACAATGTCACTATCAGGAGATGGTTTTGAAATGTGCGCAAGGAGGATTAGGAACTTGTTCCACAATAAGTCCTATGAAGAAAAAGAAAATTTGGAAGAATATGCTCTGTTAGGATTCCCATCTCAGGTACAAAGATGTAACTCAGCATGTCAAGAATTGTACTCAACTCTTAATAATGAATATGATGACATGAAATCCAAGTATAATGAATACTTTATTAAGGTACAGGCTTATGAAAAAGCAGTTAAAACATTAGAAAATCAAAAAGATTGGTACCAAAGTAATCAGTTAGCTTATGAAGAAAAGATAAGAGTTTTAGAAAGGAACTTGAAAAACACCACTAATGATCTTAAATATTCCGAGTCTCAAAAAGCTAAGGTGGTGTTAGAGAAACAGGAATTGCAGTCTCAGCTTGACAATACCTTGGCTAGGTTTGATAAATGGAAAGATTCATCTAAAAACCTAAACAAGTTAGTTGATAGCTCTATGTCTACAAAAACTAAAAGAGGTTTAGGGTATGGTAATCTGATAGGGGAAAATCAATACTATGATCCTAATGAGTATAGTGTCTTTAACCCTGAACCTGTAGACTACCAAATGCCTGTTAAATATGTGCCTGAAGGAGGAATGAATGTTGTTCCTCCACCTATCAGAGGAGTCTTTAAGCCTGTCCCTATTCATTCAGGCCTTGACCTTGACTCAGATGAGTCACACATGACCTATGGCAAAAAGTCAAAAGACTTACCTAAACCTGATGACTTTGTCTCCTGTTCCTCAAGTGACAAGTCATCAGAAGCAGAGTCTAAAGACTTTGTTTCATGTGACTCAAGTGAAAAGTCAATCACACCCAAATACAAGAAGTCCTCAAGTACAACTAATGATAAATCTGCTCCTAAATCAGCCTTTTCAGATAACAGCTCAATTAATTCTTTTAAAAACAACTGTGTCTCTAGTTCCACTAGTGATAATAGTGTCCATATTAAGAAAAGTTGTAGTAAAAACAAGGCTGCTAGGAAAAAGACATGTTTTGTGTGTGGTAGTCAATATCATCTAATTAAAGATTGTGATTATCATGAGAAACGAATGAATGGTGGGCAACAACAGAACAGATCTTTGTGGAAAAATGTTAAACATATACCACTATATGTTCCACAACCAGCAGGAATGAACTTTTATAGGGGTCCCTTACCTGCTGTTAGACCTGTTCCTGCTGGTACCTCTGTTTCTGCTGATATTCAGGGAACCATTTCTGCTGGTTCCTCTTCATACATTCCAAGGGATTTCAGACCTGCCTATAATAATCACATCTTTGGAGGGGGAATGGCTTATTCTCCATGGTATCCTTGGTAATTGTCTTGTTTGGTTTATCATGTTGTTGTAATTTTGTTTGCTGATTTATCTGGTTGCATTAGCCTAAGGGGAGGCTAATGCTTGTATGCTTGTAGTTTTATCTTGTTTTCTTTTGTTTATGTCTATGGTTTGTGTTTCTCTAATTTTGTTTTGCAGTTTCTTAATGCTTGGACTTAAAGCTAAACACAGCAATTTTCATTCATTCATAAGGGAGATAAGTACATTCAGTTGCTGGTTACAAAAGATTTCGAGTTTCAAAAGCTACTAGTCAACAACATTCAAATCATCATACCAACCTTCTAACATCAATCTACCTAAACCCTACCACCTATTCCATCTTCTCTTTACCCTTACCCAGATTGTCAGGCATGAACTTCTTTCCTCTCTGGCGACTGATCTCTTCATAAACATGGGGGACTGCAAGTGCCAAGATCACTGGCAGTGGTTGTCTCTGTTCAGGGGGTGGCTTTGAAGAGCTTGAGGTAGTTGGCCTTTGCTGTGTTCTGGAGCGTGTCCTTGAAGTTGGATGGATTGGTTGTGAAGTAGGGTTACTTGATTGTGGAGCTGGATGGCTTGGTTGTGGAATTGGGTTGCTTGATTGTGAAGCTGGTTGGGTTGGCTTGGGAGTGGTTCTGGTGGGATTCTTCCTTTGTCTTGGATCTTGGCCTTCACGTTGTCGATTGTCTCGACTTCGAGGGTTTGGTTTTTCTCGGCTAGAACCTTCTTGATGTTTAGCCTTGCCTTTTGGTACCGGTACTTTATAGAAGGCTGCAGTTGTTTTCTCCATCTTTTCAGTAAGCAGAGCAACTGTCTTCTTCATCTGTTCTCTGTCCTCATCTGTTAAAGGAAAATTGGGAGGGAAAGTCTCCCATTCACCCTGACAATACACCAAAGACTTCAACTCTGATGAATCTTCATCATCAGAGCTAAAGTACTCAAATGAAGAAGGGGTAGATGGAAGAGGATCAGATGAATCCTCCTCAACCTTGGCCTTACCTTTGGTTTTAGAGGATGATGCTGTTTTGGGAAAGTAGTTGTTCCATCCTGAGTCACTAGAGGAGGAAGAATCTGATGAGATTTCGATGATTGGATGTTTGGATGAACTCATTTTCTTGCTTGATTTAGAAGATTTTTGGTTTGGTTATGTGATTTGAGGGTTATATAATGATATGGAGATTAGTGCAAATTTATTGATGGTTGGTATTGAGAGTTAATTCGGGTAAGTTATTCTTAATGACTAAGTTCGGAAGGTTGACTTTGGTCAAACCACCTCATTCCTGCCGATTGGTCAAACCTCTTATTGCTGCCGAATGACCAAGTGTTTCTGCCGATTGGTCAAACCTTCTTAATTTAATTGGTCAATGTTACGTACAAAGAATTGCAGCAATTTAAAGTGATATTTTCGGCAACTCAACATATAATTGCACATCTCTCATCTCAATTTCTCAAAAACCTATCGAACCCTAATCTTCTCATTTCAAACCCTAAATCATTCCTTCAACACAATGACAACTCTTCGTTACAAGGATGATCATAACAAGGTTGCTTATTTGGAGTCTTCTTCAAGAAGTGTTGGTTATGATGAAGTTCTGGCATTTCTTCGTGGGTCATCTATTCGTTATGCCCTCACTTTTTGTCCAGTGACGGTGTATGATTCATTGGTCAAACAGTTTTGGAGGACAGCTAAGGTAAGATATGTCGTGGGAAGGGAAGATGATATTGTTGCTACCATTGATAACCAAGAAGTGATTATTACTGAGGAGTTGATTCGAGTTCAGCTTCAATTTCCTGAGGAGCAAGGGGAATATGATCTTTCAAGGCAAGACATTACTGATGGTATGGCAGCTATAGGGTATCCTGTTACTGGAAGTTGCACTTTCTTGAAAAGTAAGTTGTCTCCTCAATGGAGGTTTCTGATTCATACTTTACTCCAGTGTCTTAGTGTTAAGACAGGTGGTTGGGATCAATGTCCAAGTCCTATTGCATCTGGTCTAGTTTGCTTATCTCAGGGTAGGATCTTTAATTGGGCAAAATATATCTTTGAGGGAATGATTGAGAATATCAGTAATGGTAAAAACAGCTTTTTGATGTACCCTAGATTTCTTCAAATCATCTTAGGTGTTCAGACCATTAATACATCCCCTAAGATTATCAATAGGTTGACTGCCAAAATGTTTGCCCTGATGAAGATGAACTTTACTGGCCAACATTTGCCTTTGTTGCCCCCTATGTTGCACAACCCTGATCCTGCTGATAACCCTGATCCTGCTGATAACCCTGATCCTGCTGATAATGTCGGTATCCCACAATCACCTAATGCAACTGAGCAAGAGACTTCAGTTGCTGCTGATGCATCTGCATCTGTTGCTGCTGATGATCCATTACCACCATCACCCAGACCAGTGACACCTACACCTGAATCTAATGATCCTGATGAATTCAATGAACAGACCATCTCAGTTGAAACACCCATTGTTCAGCCAACAGATTCTGTGGACTTACCTTCTTCTTCAAGGCTTTCATCACCTAGTCCTACTAGGCAGCCATTTAGTTATGAAGCTCCTAATACCTCAAGTGCTCCTGCTGGTGGAGCTGAGGATGCTGTTGATCTCACCTCTATGTCCCAGTTACTTGACAGATCTGTGAAGAAAATTGAGGCATTGGAGTCAGAACTTAATGAGACAAAAAGGAATTTTAGTGAGAAAGTGGAGAATTTGGAAAAGGAGCTCAGGGATTCTAATGAAGCTTTTAGTAGAACTATCCAAGAACTAAATGAAAGGATCAGCATATTGGAGGGTAGTCATGTGCAAAAGAAAAGAAGGGTTATTCTTTCTGAGTCTGAGGAAGATCAGGATGATATGATATTTGATGGGCTTAATGTCCTAGCATCTGTTTCTCTTGATGGTGCAAATACTGAAGTACCTACAACTTCTGAGCACAACATCACTACTCAAGCTCAGATCCCCACTGAAGCAAGGACCACTGCTGCTGATGTCTCCATTGCTGCTGATGTCTCCATTGCTGCTGATGTCTCTGCTGTTGCTGCTGATGTTGACAGTATCTCTTCTGAATCTGAGGTTCCTGTTGATACTACTAAGAGTCCACTCATTGCTGCTGAAAGCAACACTATTCCTTCTGAAGCTACTCATAATGATGATGAGGTAGCTAGACAGATTCATGCACAGGACATTGCTGCTGAACAAGCAAGATTAGCTCAGGTTGCTCAAGATGAAGAGCTTGCAAGGCAATTGTCTGTTGATGAGAAGAACATTGCTGAAATTATGAATAACCCAAGTTCAGATGATCCTTCTTCAGAAGTGTTTAGTGCACAAGTTGAATATTTATTGAACACTGACATGATTATTAGAGCTCATGGGTTTATGGTTCTTCAAATGTCAGAATTGGACTCAGATGAAAGGTCAGATCTGCTCAAGGCATTCATCTTAAAGAAACAAAGAGCATCCTCTTGGAATGAATTGATGCACAGGATCAAGGAAAGACAAAGGTCAGGATTTAAGTTGCCAACAAATAAAGATAATATCAATTTTATGAAGGTATATCTGAAAAATGAAGCCAATTACAAGATCAGTGACTTCAAAGGTTGGACTGATGGTGCAGTTCAAAAGTTGTTTCTTGATACCTATGCAAGGATCAATTCTTCCATTCAGACAGATATTTCACAAAGCAGGAAAAGAGAGTCTTCATCATTAGAGTCTGATGTTGCAAAGAGAATGAAGTCTGGAGAAGGTTCTTAGGATGATTCATTCATAGCTCCAAGTTCTACTGTTGATGCATCTGAGGTACCACAAGAAGGTCTTGGTCATGCTGATCTTCCTACTGCTAATGTTTCTGTCTCTGCTGAGCCATCTGTATCTGTTCCTATCTTTCAATATGGTCTAAGAACAAGGCAGAAGAGTCACTCTTTCCACTCTTCTTCTGTGGATATTCTTGAAGTGGATGATCATGATTTGATTAGGGTTGATTCTGAAAGTGATTCAGAGGGTGATTCCATTCAGTCTTGGGGTCATATTGCTCATTGGGAGATTAGGTCTACTTCAAAAGGTGATGTCAATGTTTGGTTTTCTCTTGATGGGACAGTCAAATTCTTTATATTTCTGAGGGAGATCTTGAATAAGGTTGAAAGAAAAGATTTGGAGCATCTTTATGAGATTGTGGACAATCATTATCAATCTAATACTCCTACTGGGATTGTCCTATTGTTATGGGGAGATTTACAGGTCTTGATGAATGCATTGGATGGAGACAAGGCTAAATTGATATGGGGAAATCAATATACCTAGAGAGTATTTTCTTGGAAGTTATATCCATCATCCAATGTTCATGTTGTAGAACTCATCTCTGGGAAGTTCTTGACTATGTTTGTGGATGTCATTTATCCATTATCTGAAGAAGTTTTGAAGAGAATGCTGTCTCAGAAGATTAGAGTGCCCAAGCATACAATTGGCAATGATCTCACTACAGCTGAACAGTTGGTTAAATTCATCAAAGATCAACTAGCACCTAAAGGTTTATCAGCTTAAGGGGAGGATTGCAGATTAAGGGGAGGATGAAGCTTAAGGGGAGGTTTTTTCTTGTTGTTGTTGTATATTTTCTATCTTTCTTTCTTTCTTTTGATTTCTTTTCTTATTTTCTTTCTTTTCTTTTGGTGTGTTTCTTAGTTTAAAAAAAAAAAAAAAATTGTATATTTTGTGTGCTAATAAGTTGGTTTTGAGCAACACCTTGCAGGTACAGTGTTGGTGTTTACACCTGCACAATAAATGGTGCTCAACTCACCATGTCTTGCAGACAAGAAAGAGTTGACTCACCATGAGGGTACGGCTCTGGTGTGACAATCAAATCCGTTGATAGCTATAATAGCTTGCTCAAAGCTATAGGGTATTTCAACTCACCCATGATTTATTTCTGAGAGTTGAAAATGGTTCTCAATTCACCATGGATGTAACCCTTTATGGGATCCAAAGGATTGGCTAGTCCACAAAAGTATGGTTTGTGGTAAAGACAATTGGTATCCATATTTGGTATTCAATTCACCAAGGTTTGCTGTAACCTAAGAATTGACTAGTCCTGAGCAAACGGCTACAGGTAAAGACAAGTCAAATCCGTTTATAGTTGCTGATTTGCTAATAAATCAGATGGTTATCAATGTACCATGGTCTAATACACCTAAACATTGGCTACTCCAGTAGTGATGGCTATTGGTAAAGAGACATCAAATCCATTAATTTTCAATGATTCACCTCTCACAGGAGTTAACACACCTGGATGTGATGAGAATAGTATGAAACTTAAAGAGATTTGATGTACATATTGTCATAGTAGCAGCCAAGTTCAAGTGAAAGTAATGGTGACCAGTATACATGTTTTGGAGA
Source organism: Artemisia tridentata subsp. tridentata (assembly GCA_021014915.2). Lineage (NCBI taxonomy): Eukaryota > Viridiplantae > Streptophyta > Magnoliopsida > Asterales > Asteraceae > Artemisia > Artemisia tridentata. The sequence goes on from CP139504.1 coordinate 115,446,487, forward strand.
AGATTTCTAATTCCTGCTGAACTATTAAGGTTGCTGCTGGATGCTATAGAAGTTGGAATCTTGCAAGTTATGGATGTTGCTACTGGTTACTCAATATTGTTGCTGCTAAGACGCAGTCCTCAAGCCTGAGAAGTTCAAAGCTCTATCACAGTGGAATCTTGCAGGTTAACCTAGTCAACCTCAAGATTAGGGGAGGATTGTTAGGATCTCTGGGAAATAAGAGTTTCATTGTTGCTGCCGATAGTGTTAAGCTGGTTCCTGCCGATAAATTTGGTTCCTGCTGAAAGCTCATTGCTGCCGACAGTGTTATCTTGTTGCTGCCGATAGTGTTATTGCTGCGGATAGTATTATTTGTTATCCGTATATTTAGAATGTTTGTTAAGATTTATTTTTAGAAGAGATTGTTGTTTATCTCTTCACACGTTTTCTTGTAGAACGGGTTAGGGTTAGGTGATCTTGTTAGTATAAAAGATAAACCCGTCTATGAGTTTATGTACGCCTTTAACGTTTTCAATATTAAATATCACAATTCTTAGTTCATAGTTTGATCCATAGAGGATCATTGTCGTTTAGAGTTTTCTTCTTTATTATACTTGCTGTTTAGTTTCCGCATAAACGCTTGTATAGCATACAGAGGTTCTTGTTTATACCAAGCTCAATCAAGCTCGAAGTACTCGATCCTACATTTTATATTGTAAATTTGGATATGAAGCTTATAGTGTAAATTTTGTTATTAAGTGTATTGTGTAAGTTTGTCATAAAGTTTATTTTGTAAATTTTGTTGTAAGCTTAGAGTGTAAACTTAGTTACAAAGTTTATTTTGAAATTTTAAATTTTTTAAAACTTTTTAAACGTTACGGAATTTTTAAAAAAATTGAAATATTTTCAACTTTTTTAAAAATTAAAAATTCGAAATTTTTTAAGTTTTTAAAAACTTTCGAAATTTATATAAAATTAGAAAATTTTGAAATTTGAAATTTTTAAAAAATTAAAATATTTTCAATTTTTTTAGAGTAAAGTATAAAGTCTTTTCTTAGTTTGGGGTAAAGTTTAAATTCTCGATTCAAGTTCAAGGATGAAAAAAATGACAAAATGATGCAAGGACCAAAATAGCTGTTATGAACTTGTATATTTCAAAAGAGAGTTGAAACTTGAACCAAAAAAGCTGACACAAAGAGGGAGGCTTGTATAGCATAGTTTCAATCACTTCAAATGTTGTACAACTGGTTACCAAAGTTACAAATTCTCATCATCCTATTGGCCATATCTTTGGACTATCGAAAAGTAATGTGATTTATAGGTGGGAATTGGCACATAAGTGACTAATTTAAGCTCTACCAACGTTTAACAATTTGACATAAAGACAACTAATTTAGATTTAAAACTATGTTATCATATTTGTTTTAGTATGATTAATAAATAAATTGTTTAACATAAAAAAACACTAATTTAAATTAAACCTTTGTTTGTTATTATATTTGTTTTAATATGATTAATGAATATTATATCCGACTAATTTAGATGAGATTTGTTATTACTGAAGAGCACATCTCTTAGCACCTACTGTATAAGTTAGTTTTTGACCCACTATAATCATCTTCGACCACCGCAAGTTAACTTTTAACCCACTATTATCAACTTCAACAACCTTTTACAAAGATATGGTTTGTATTGGCAAAGCAATTTTTGTTGTTGAATCAAGGTTTTTAAGATCGGGATCTTACGTAGGATCGTTTTCGTCTTTGCAAAATCGTGATCGTAAGATCGGATCGAGATTCTAAGATCCTGCTATAATGTCATTTTCTAATAATCTTTGTAATATTATTCAAATCTACAAATTATTATATATTATTAACAAGAAATTTTATGAATGTTTCATGGAAATGTTGTTATAAATTATGAATATAGAATGTTTAATAAGAATCACCTGTTATTTTTTTAAATTATATAAAAACATAAACCATAAATTTGTAGTTTTTTAGTTTGCGATTCGATAAAAGTAAGATCGGATCGGAGTAGATCTTAAGATCATATGGCCAAGATTGAGATCCTACAAGATCTTAAGCTTGTTAAGATCCTACGTAGGATCCGGATTGTCTTTGTTTTGGAGAATCGCAAAATCGTAAGATCCTAAGACTAGGATCAGGATTTTAACAACTATGTGTTGAATGGCTTTTGATTATTAGAAATTCTATCGCATATCATTTTTTTACTCGAACTTTTTGATCATTTTCCATCAAAACAGCTAGACACCTCCTAACCCTATACGGAAAACCTTGCCACTCAAATGATGTTACGAAAACGATTTAGCTCGATTGTTCCAACGAATGCCTTCGTTGACCGTATAATTTGGTTGAATTGTCACCACTTAATGTTACGACAACGAAACATGCTTGAACTGCCGCTACTAAACATGCTTGAATGGATATGAAAACTATTTGGCGCCAAACTATACGCAAGTACCTTACCATTACCTCTAAACCACACATATGAAAAGAATATGCACACAAATATCAACTCATTTGAATATTGTCGAAAACTATATACTGCTGCCGCTAGGCGCGGGTACTCTGTTAGTTTGATTTTATGTGTGAAGATGATATAATATATTTAATTTTTATTGTAGGAGACGTGTTCGTCGCACATTGATGACCCGCTACAGAATGAGGAGTTGGCTGCTGTTAATAAGAAGCTCGAGGTACAAAATGAACTGTATATAACTCTGCTGCTAATACAGTTTCATTTGATTTAAATGTGAAGATGTTAACGATATTGCATTTCACACATATTTGTAGGAAAAGCTGGTGTAAAATTATTATATGCATCTCTTTTATATGTTTCTGTATATATAAGCATACGATGAATAGCTTTGTTAATTTGACTATTCAAGGGAGGATCTATTGTTTAATGCACAGATCAACCATTCAGATTTCCAGCTACATTCACCTTTGTTGTTAGTGCTTTCTTATGTATGAGGTTCTAAATTTGCTGACTATTGTTTTCTTATCATACACGAGGAGAATGTACTCTCCAATTAGATACCAAAATATTGATAATAATTATAATTTGCTTTGATCCAAAGGTGGGTAATCTGAATCTTGCAGTTAAGGTACCACCAAATATCATGAGACCTGATTTGGGTCCAAAGACCTTCATTGTGATATGACAGATGCGGTATTACTTCAATCCTGAATTAGTATATTTAAGCCAAATCAGTATACAACTATTCATAGTCATGTATGAATTTTGGTGAGTGTATATGTTTAGGTGAATATATTGACACACATATGTGAAATTGTCAATTAGTTAAAGGAGCAGTTAGCAATTGAGGAATTAAAGAAAAAACACAAGAGTCAGGACGAGAAAGAAAATAATGCGTATCTTATTGAATGTGGTAACGGGCTGATGATAATAAGGATGACTCTACTTTTAATGAAAGGGGATACAGAGGAGATACACAGGAAACAGTGGTGCTCTTTGGGACACATTCCGTAGGGAAGATGTTGAATCCTTAAAGAAGTATCTATTGGATCACTCCAAAGAATTTCGCAACACATATTGTTGTCCTGTTATGCATGTATGTTTACAAACAATTTACCATTTTATTTTTTAAGAACCTGTACTTTATTTATTGATCTTTGACACTTAAAGGGTTTGTGTAGGTTTAACAAATGACTTCCGTAAGCTCCCTAAAAATCACCTGGCCAGAGTAGACAAATTAGAGGTCACGGAAGTTCCAACCTTTATCTCATTCTAATGTCATTATATTTCAATAATATCTTAAAGAGAAACATTTGTTCTCACGCATGGAACAGATACAGAAGATTGCCGTGCATGCAATGCACAAAGCTCTTGCCGATATTGAGCAACTGGTGCCAGATTTGACTCCAACTACACATGTTGTGAATGCTGATGATATTTAGTTGACTTCAACTACACATCAGCAAGAAAGGCATGTGCGACAAAGAAAGTAAGTGGTAACATTTCACAGTAATTTACTATGGGGGTACTAAAATAGTGCTGATCAACAGCGGTAGTATACTGTTACTATCTTATCTCTGTTACTAACTATGCACAGTCATGACAACAATAAAGTTGTGTTAAAATTTTTTAGACATAAAGGGTTTGATCGCAACCGTTGATCGGTTTGAACCAGGAGGAAAACCTCTTAACATGTTTTTTGTGTTAATATTTGTATTTGTTCTTACTTCCCGGAATGCGTCGTAGAGGTAGCAAAATGAACGGGTCAGGTGGGTAGGGTAATGGGTTCGGGTCAAAATGGGTAGTTCTTTAGTGTGAGTTTAGATGTGTCAAACTTGCCATCTCTACCGCTCAATCATCTTTTCATATCATAAGTCTGCTATATTTTTGGTATTTATAAAAGTAAATTTTTGGTATTTAAGGAACAAGTGACTCATTGCTTATACAAAAGTTCTAATGTATGGATCAGGTTTATGCATGGATTACTGCAGGTAGAGGTAACTATTCTAACTATTCTAACTATGGAATTGAACATGTATGCTGGAAATAACACAAACTAGTGCCGTTTTAATGCCATGGGTCAGGTGGGTAGGGTAATGGGTTCGGGTAAAAATGAGTGTTTTAATGATGCAAACAAAATTTTTTTTGACAAACAAGTGTCGTTTTGAAACTTATGCGTAAGCTAAATAGATAGTGTATATTAGTTATCATGTAAACAACATGTTCATGTTGCATATCAGGTATGTATTGGTAAATAAAAGTGTAGGCGTCAGCATCAAATCTATGAGCAAAGAAAATACATGCTTCCTCTACAAATGAGCCCCGCCGCAACGCGCGCTAAAGACAAACACAAACTTTTGTCACAAAAGAATAACACGAACCAAAACCAAAAACACAAAAACCGGCCCAACAATATTATCGAGGAATTATATGTTTTTTGTTGGTTTTTTTAGAACTAATTTTGGGGTTTATTACGAATATATGTTTCCTTTAATTATCTTATATAGTAATTGTTAGAAACTCTAATTTTACTTGCCTACTAATTCTTCATTTTTTATTTCACTGGCAGATTATGTGGGTGTGGCATCTACATGGCACGTGACATGGAGTAATACTTTATCCTATGGAAAATTAGAAGGGGGGGGGGTTGAATAGTCTTACCGGTTTTTAATTTGTTTCAAAACTTTACTATTGAAAAATCTTGATTCAAATATTATGTGTAATCAATCAACACCAATATGAACATTACACTATACTATGTAATATAAACAATGAATGTAAAGAAAAGAGTTGGAAAGATCAAACCGGGACAAAGAGATTTATAGTGGTTCGGTCACGAAGCTCTTCTTCGCCCTACTCCACTCCCCGAGTACCACACTCGAGAGTTTCAAGCACTATGTCAACAAACCTCCCTTCAGGCGGAGAAAACCATACAACGTCGCTTATCCTAATTTCCGAAACTAAGCTAAATTTTGAGTGCTAATCTTAGCTAGCACCAATCTACCACGATCCACTCGATCCTTTCTACTTCACACAATCAATACACTAGACTTGATCTACCCAATCTACCCTTGATCAACTTGATCAACACACTAACTCACAAGCTACAAGAGATGTTCAATATCTATATAAGATCACAATGATATTCTCTCACAAACTCTCAAAAGAAAAATGAACTTGATGTATACAAAGATACAACAAGTGTGTAACAAATGTTACAAGTGAACTAACTACAACTACAACACTTTGTATCTTCTTGGATACTGGTATATGCTTATTCACATACCTTTTCTTGACCAAAACCGGACCCAAATAGACCAAAAACTCGACCAAAATGCCAAATATATTGTGTTTTTGTGTTTTTACATATGCAGGCACGGATATCGAAGGAAAGGACAAAATCAAGCAAAGAACCGGGAAACCGAGCACGAGATATGGAAGTATTATTTTTAGCCGATGCCGGGAAGTAATTATGGTCAACAAGTCAATCCAAGTCCTCCATCTATCAGAAGTTGTCAACATTAGCCCTTGGATTCAACTTAGAAAAAGTGGCAAGATCAGTCCCTCAAAAATCCAGAAAGTACACAATTGGTCCCTTGAAGTTAAATCCTTAAATCCTAAAAACATTCTATACCCGGATCCCTTTATTCACTACCCAACCCAATTAAGTAAACCCCATCCACAAAAATCCCAAGCCCAAAGCAAGTAACCAGCCCATCCCACTACCTATTACCCTTACCCGACCCAAAATCCTATATTAACCCGGTCAAATAATATTACACAGTCAAATAAATATTAAAAACACACACACACCTCACACGCACACAACCGCCAAAAGTTATCCCCAAATAATTTACCAAGAACCCTAATAACCGCACTTCAAAATTAACCTCGTACGCATGACTACCCAATGATTGGGTAATTTCTGGAAGGGTCTGACAAGCTAAGAGACACGTGGGACTCACTGATTGGTCAAGCCGTGTCACCAACTTAATCATACGGTAGAGATTAAAGATTGAAGAGCAAGGATGATCTAAGGGTGGTGATGAGCTCGTGTGCACGTGGATTGCCAGAGTGGAAAGACCAGAAGGTTCCTTGGATTGCTATAAATTGCCCTCTCCTCTTCACAGTCAAGTTTTGTCCAAATTTTATGTATTAGAAATTTGTTACCAATTTTCATTCCTGTCATTTAAATGTTTTCGTAGTGTAATTTTTGCATTTAAGTTGTAATTTACAATTCAAGTTCAGTTGTACTCAGTTTTTTTTTATTGTTAATGAAAGTCAATTTTGGTCAACGAAATTGTTCATCAGCTTATTTTAATGTTAAGTGCTTATTTTTAAATGTTTCTGCTTCTTAGATAAAGTTTAGATATCATTTGTTGGTTGTGAGCATCTGTTTTTTTATTTTCCTTTATTTTTGCTTAAAGTCAAGTGAAATAGTCAAAGAAGCTTTTCATAAGCTGTTATAAGCTGGGATAAGATGATGGTGGACAGAAGCTGGATATTGGGTTTGTTAGTGGCTTAAGCCTGGGTAGGTTTGGTTTTGATGATCTGAGATTACTACATGTGCAGCAGGACCACCTTGTGAGTAGTGTTCTATTTTTCTTTTTGACTTGCTTCTTACTTATTAGCTGCTCTTGTTTTATTACTTTTGATTAGTTTTAAGAAAAGTAGTTTTAGTGGTTTAATATAGGCATCAGTTTAGAGAAAATTTCACTAGATCTTAAGTTGTTTTTATTTTAGAGCTGTTTGTTATTAAGCTAAGTTTTTAGATTTTCATTGCGGAAAATTTTTGAGGTTCATCTAAGATACTAATAAGAGTCTGCAAAGTTGGATAGATTTAGAGTAATCTGTGCCCACTTTTTGCGCCATTTCTGCTGTCAAAAATAGTGCAATGTTTAGTGGAATTTGGACTGCTGTCATAGGCTTAATTCTGGCTTAACTAGATAAGCTTAGAACTTCGTTTTTGGTATTCACATAGTTCAAGTAGGTGTCTTAAGGTTCTACATCTGGGATTTAGGTTTTCGGCTTATTTAAGTGCTTTTTCTAGGGCTGCAAATTCAGCCAAACAAAACTGATCGGATATGTCCAAAGTAGTGCAGCAGCTATTGAGTGGTTTTTCACTACTGATCTAGGCCAAATTTAACTTAGTGATTAAGTTTTTGTGATAGGGCTTTTTAGATCTTAATAATCTCTGTTTGATAAGCTTTCTAAAATTGCTTTTATTTTTGAAATTGATTAAGTTTAGAGGTTATTACAAGCTTTTGAAAAGAGCTAGTTAGGACTGTCTGCTTATTTAAAAAATAAAACAAATATCTGTCTTTGTCATTTTTGGTCCCTGTAGTTTCTGCTTTAGTTTAAATCGAGGCTAAGTACTTTTAGTGTTAAGTAGTTTGTTTTTTTGGCAGTTTTAGTCCCTGTCTTTTATTAAGTCTAACCTAGTTTCAGATTTTACAATTTTAGTCCCTCGGGTTTTATAAAACTTTCATGTTCTTTATTTTCTTTTATAAAATTAGTTTTAAATAAATTACATTTTCAGTCCTTTAGGTTTTTAGCCTCGCATCTTTAGGTTTATTTCTTCACTATTAGTTTTATAAATCTCGGGATTAGCCCGGGATTTGCGTTATTTGATTTCTTTTTGTGTGCTTTAATTTGTTAAAAGTAGATTGCTTTTAATTTTCCATATTTTAGTGTAATCAATACCAAAATAATCTTTCACGTTCACTTATTCACTTCACATTTTCACGACACCGAATCGACTTAAACGCCGTCAAACCTTCGTTGGGAGAACGACCCGGGGAAATATTTTCACGAATATTCCTTCGGAAAAACGTACTAAAAATAACTCAAATCAAAATGGCGCCGCTGCCGGGGAAGGCTTGAAACGTTGTCGTTGATTCATATCGTATTTTGTGTTTTGAAGATCCTTCCTCGGAAGTTATCGTTTTATAAAAAATAAAAATACAAAAATATAATAAATAAAACACTTTTCCTAAAGTGTTTTCATAAATACATCTTAATAAACATCCTCGGTCTTCCGTTGAAGGAGGGCGGTTGTAAACCATTCCGAAATAACAACAAAAGAGATCGGAAAATTAAACGTTTCTTGGATTATTTCTTTACTACAACCTATACACGGGGTTTAAGGAGGTCTTGACATTAAATTGCAGACCGAAGAGAGATCCATTCTTCTCTCCCGCCACGCTGCACGTAGTTTTGAAAGAAACGAGTACGGTTGATCGAACGATCACCAAAAAGATAATAATTCTAATTTTTCCTTAATTAAAAAAAAAAAAAAAAAAAAAAAAATCCAAAAAGATTTTCTCTTCAAAATTATTTTCCATTTTTCTATTTTCTATGTTTTTAAACTTAAAAAACCAAAAAAATATTCTTCTTTAATCCTCTTAAATGTTTAATTCTTCTTCTCTAATCCTCTAAACCGATAATTCTTTCTCTTCACCCTCTTATGTTTAATTCTTATGGATCCGACTTGTGTTAAGTGTGGCGAACCTTTCTTCGGAGGGTTGTGTGTTTGGTGTACGTGCGAGCAATGTGGTAGTAATATTCGTGACGGAGTTTGTTGGTTTTGTAATTCTCACACATATGATCAAAGATCGTTCAACAATCCTTCAAACATTTCCGATTACCTTCCAACACCACCGCCGCCTCCGTTCACTTGTTTTAATTGTGGAAATCCCTCCGAAGCAGAAGTACCTTGTGGACAATGTTTTTGTAATCAATGTGGATACACAAATTGTATGTGCTACTCCCCGAGTGTTGAAACGTCTTACGCTTATGATACGAGCTTTGATAATTATCCTCAAAATGATTTCAATTTTCCTTTTCAAAACTCTTATGAGCAAGAACCGTATACGCCTAGTTTTGAGCCTTGTGGGGAGTCATTTGAAAATTCTCAGTATGAGCCAAATTTGTGTGATAATGACAAACCCACCATTTCGGAGTCACTCCAAGCACCCAACGAGGGTTACGAGGATGATTTCTTTGAACTTAAGGCTTTTAAGATCCACATTGAACAACTTCAAGCTTTGTCAAAAATGTCGAAATGTCGTATTGATAATGGACCATCGATTCCTATTCCCTCTCCGGTGAGGGAAATGGAACAAGAAACCGAGGTGACAAAGGACCCGGTACTTTCCACTAACAATGGAAGTGCTAAATACGTCCAACCTACGGTTGTCCAAGAATCTAAGCCTACAATTGCTCCTCCTAAACCGTCAAAAATTGATCCTAACCTTTCTCGATTTACGGTTAAGAGTTTGTCAAGCAAACGAGCTGAGCTTAAAACAATGTCTAAAAAGAACAACTTGCCTTATCTTCACGTTTATCAAGAACAAGAACCAGAGACCATAACGGAAGTGGTGGAAATTCCTAGCTCTCAGAGCACATCACTTGTCCCACCTCCGGATTCTTCAAGATGTTCTTCGAGACTTGTTATTGATGATTCCACTTCGTCCATAATTATTGAGTCCGTTGATGATCATGATGAGATATTTACCGATTCTGATGACGATTATACTTCTTTATCTTGTGGAGAAATCGATTATGCTGAAGAAGAAACTCCTCCAATCATTTCCGACTCTTCCCCTTCCCTCACTCCGTTTGAGGGAAGTAATCCTCTCTTGGAAGAGATCGATGCTTGTCTTAAAGATGAATCAATTTCGCCGGAAATTGATGATTCTTGTCTTGATCCGGAGGGAGATATTCTTTTTCTTGAAAAACTATTGAACGATGAACCATTACCTTCTCTCCCTCCGAAGGAAGTTGAAATCAATCCTTCAAAAGAATTTGATGAGCTTGTTTCCGAAACATTCAACACGACTTTCACCAATCCTCTATTTGATTTCGGGTCTGACTTTACTTTCATTTCAGATAACCCTATCTTTGATAGTCAGATGGAGGAGAGTGATGAGTATGTGATGGAACCTGAGCTCACAGATCATCATATGATTGATTCTCTTCATGAGGAGTTCTCCGGTGAACTCACTCATATCATACCTCCTCCGGAGTATGATTACTTTGCTTTTGATGAAGATCCTGACCCGGGGGGAGATGTACTCTATCATAAGAGTTTACTTGTCGATGATATCCTCCCGACCCTCCCGCCCGAGGTCTTTGTTGATTATAACCATAAGAGCTTCAATGTTGATATTCAAGATCAGAAAAATGGTAATCTTGAGGATGAAGAATGGATCTTCATTGTGATTAAGATCCTTCTCCCTTTCTTCATCTATTCGGTGACTTCTCCTCTTATTCACTCCTTCGGGAGTGAAGATACAATCTTTGACCCCGGCATTTTCTTTTCTATCTAGAGCCGCGGGTATCTCATCGGAGTGGAACTTTCGTATGTTTCAATGTTTATCCAAACATCTTGAACGAAAGTCCGATGGAGATTTCTTCTTCCACATGCTCCCCCATGGACAAATAAATTCGGGGTCGAGTCAAGCTCATGTGACTCGGTTACCAAAAACAAGCGCTTCGTGGGAGGCACCCCATGCTTATCCATCTATCTTCTTTCTATTTTCTTAATAAAGTGAGTGAGGAGGGCTACCTCTTCCGTATCTTGTGTTTCGTGTTTTCTGTGATGTATCCAGGAATGCCCGATGATGAAGACTCTCGTGCTCATAGTTTCCTTCACGCTACTCGAGTTTCATCATTCGCTGCTTATCCGATATCCTAAATCTTATCGTTTTACATCTATCTTTTGGCATAATTAATAAACGGCCTTAGATTTATGTAGGAGAACCCTTACCTTTAAGACATTGAGGACAATGTCTCGTTTTAGTCTGGGGGGGTAATCTGTCGATTTGATTTTTGCCTTGCATTTTTTCCGTTTTCTCATGCAACCCCGTTTTTCCTCCAAAATTGAAAAAAATCCAAAAAAAAAGAGAAAAATATAATAAATTTTGACATTTTTGTTGATTTTCCGCTGGAGAGAGTAGGAATAAAATTCTGACTTGACCGGGCGTGTTGAGCCCTAGCTTGTCTCCTTAACCGTTTATAATCTATAAGCTCGTGCTAGTCTTTTACACAAGGAGCTAGAAAACGCGAATTCTTTTTAAGAGTTTGCAAGTTCCCGTATTTGACTTTATATATGCATGGCTTGATTATTTGGCTAAGCATTCGCGGATCTTATTATTTAAGATTTTTAAATTTGCGAAGAACGAGAAATGATAGAGTTGTTTATAAGTTAGATTGCTAAACGTGGAGTAGTTGGATCTCTTTAGAGCTCATCGAAGTTACTTGTGGCTTTTTGTTCCCATAAGCTTGTTTCACTCAAAAATAGTAATCTAGGAATAATTAAAGGTATTTTAGTTTTGGCGATAATTAGTTTTTATTTCATCCTTAGAGGATCCTTGCTTATGAAAGTTGGGTACACATCAAGGTACTGTCAGTGTTACGGTGTAATAGACTATTCCATCTTGCCGGCTCGCAACCGATGTTGGGATTGTTATAAAAGCCGTAGGACTCGGGATTTGGCAAAATATATCATGAATAATGAATAATAATAATAATCCAAAGCCATAAAAAGTTTTCTGCATCTTGCCGGTTCGCAGCCGATGTTGTAGACTTCTAATAAAGGCAGAGGAAAAATTCCAAGGTCATAATAGACTATCACATCTTGCCGGTTCGCAGCCGATGTTGTGATTGTTATAAAAGGCCAAGGATCAATAATAATATGTGCTTAATAATGTTAAAAATGCCAAATTTCGACTCCGAGGTATCCTAATAAAGGCTTCTGTCTCTGGACTCGTAGATAAGTTGTTTCGGTCGCAAATAAAAGGGATATCCTCAAAATCGTGTTAAATCAGAGACCTTGATGTGGACCTCATTTTTGTATGCAACGGTTTTCGAGGGAAGGCTTGGAAACTACTTAGCGTCTAAACTAGGTATCTTTATCGACTTAAAAAATTATCGAAATGAGAATTTGAAGAAATTCATTTCTCACCAAAAATAAAATAAATAGAGGAAAATAGGAATTTGGGAACAAAGAGTCCACAATTAACTTCCATGGGTAGTGATAGCAATCTAACTTGTAAATGACAATGATTTCGTTTTTAAGCTTAGTTTGGGGACTAGTGAAAAATCAGGGACGACGAATTGTATCCGTATGGTCACTTCTTTATGAGTCGTGTTTCCTGCTCGAAGACCCTAAAAATTATCGGGAGATAATGATTGTCATCAAAAGCCGTCACATGAATAATGAGAAAAATACAAAAATAAAATAAAAGGAAAATTGGGGAGTTTTTAGAACTTTAAGATTTCTTAATCTCTTTTGAAAATTCTGCTACTTCTCAAAGTTAGTAAAAAGAGATTGAAAATTTTCGGTTTCAAAAACGTGTTTTTATAACATTGCATGAGGACATTGCAATAGCTTAGTCTGGGGGAATTTGGTATGTGCTTATTCACATACCTTTTCTTGACCAAAACCGGACCCAAATAGACCAAAAACCCGACCAAAATGCCAAATATATTGTGTTTTTGTGTTTTTACATATGCAGGCACGGATATCGAAGAAAAGGACAAAATCAAGCAAAGAACCGGGAAACCAAGCACGAGATATGGAAGTATTATTTTTAGCCGATGCCGGGAAGTAATTATGGTCAACAAGTCAATCCAAGTCCTCCATCTATCAGAAGTTGTCAACATTAGCCCTTGGATTCAACTTAGAAAAAGTGGCAAGATCAGTCCCTCAAAAATCCAGAAAGTACACAATTGGTCCCTTGAAGTTAAATCCTTAAATCCTAAAAACATTCTATACCCGGATCCCTTTATTCACTACCCAACCCAATTAAGTAAACCCCATCCACAAAAATCCCAAGCCCAAAGCAAGTAACCAGCCCATCCCACTACCTATTACCCTTACCCGACCCAAAATCCTATATTAACCCGGTCAAATAATATTACACAGTCAAATAAATATTAAAAACACACACACACCTCACACGCACACAACCGCCAAAAGTTATCCCCAAATAATTTACCAAGAACCCTAATAACCGCACTTCAAAATTAACCTCGTACGCATGACTACCCAATGATTGGGTAATTTCTGGAAGGGTCTGACAAGCTAAGAGACACGTGGGACTCACTGATTGGTCAAGCCGTGTCACCAACTTAATCATACGGTAGAGATTAAAGATTGAAGAGCAAGGATGATCTAAGGGTGGTGATGAGCTCGTGTGCACGTGGATTGCCAGAGTGGAAAGACCAGAAGGTTCCTTGGATTGCTATAAATTGCCCTCTCCTCTTCACAGTCAAGTTTTGTCCAAATTTTATGTATTAGAAATTTGTTACCAATTTTCATTCCTGTCATTTAAATGTTTTCGTAGTGTAATTTTTGCATTTAAGTTGTAATTTACAATTCAAGTTCAGTTGTACTCAGTTTTTTTTTATTGTTAATGAAAGTCAATTTTGGTCAACGAAATTGTTCATCAGCTTATTTTAATGTTAAGTGCTTATTTTTAAATGTTTCTGCTTCTTAGATAAAGTTTAGATATCATTTGTTGGTTGTGAGCATCTGTTTTTTTATTTTCCTTTATTTTTGCTTAAAGTCAAGTGAAATAGTCAAAGAAGCTTTTCATAAGCTGTTATAAGCTGGGATAAGATGATGGTGGACAGAAGCTGGATATTGGGTTTGTTAGTGGCTTAAGCCTGGGTAGGTTTGGTTTTGATGATCTGAGATTACTACATGTGCAGCAGGACCACCTTGTGAGTAGTGTTCTATTTTTCTTTTTGATTTGCTTCTTACTTATTAGCTGCTCTTGTTTTATTACTTTTGATTAGTTTTAAGAAAAGTAGTTTTAGTGGTTTAATATAGGCATCAGTTTAGAGAAAATTTCACTAGATCTTAAGTTGTTTTTATTTTAGAGCTGTTTGTTATTAAGCTAAGTTTTTAGATTTTCATTGCGGCAAATTTTTGAGGTTCATCTAAGATACTAATAAGAGTCTGCAAAGTTGGATAGATTTAGAGTAATCTGTGCCCACTTTTTGCGCCATTTCTGCTGTCAAAAATAGTGCAATGTTTAGTGGAATTTGGACTGCTGTCATAGGCTTAATTCTGGCTTAACTAGATAAGCTTAGAACTTCGTTTTTGGTATTCACATAGTTCAAGTAGGTGTCTTAAGGTTCTACATCTGGGATTTAGGTTTTCGGCTTATTTAAGTGCTTTTTCTAGGGCTGCAAATTCAGCCAAACAAAACTGATCGGATATGTCCAAAGTAGTGCAGCAGCTATTGAGTGGTTTTTCACTACTGATCTAGGCCAAATTTAACTTAGTGATTAAGTTTTTGTGATAGGGCTTTTTAGATCTTAATAATCTCTGTTTGATAAGCTTTCTAAAACTGCTTTTATTTTTGAAATTGATTAAGTTTAGAGGTTATTACAAGCTTTTGAAAAGAGCTAGTTAGGACTGTCTGCTTATTTAAAAAATAAAACAAATATCTGTCTTTGTCATTTTTGGTCCCTGTAGTTTCTGCTTTAGTTTAAATCGAGGCTAAGTACTTTTAGTGTTAAGTAGTTTGTTTTTTTGGTAGTTTTAGTCCCTGTCTTTTATTAAGTCTAACCTAGTTTCAGATTTTACAATTTTAGTCCCTCGGGTTTTATAAAACTTTCATGTTCTTTATTTTCTTTTATAAAATTAGTTTTAAATAAATTACATTTTCAGTCCTTTAGGTTTTTAGCCTCGCATCTTTATGTTTATTTCTTCACTATTAGTTTTATAAATCTCGGGATTAGCCCGGGATTTGCGTTATTTGATTTCTTTTTGTGTGCTTTAATTTGTTAAAAGTAGATTGCTTTTAATTTTCCATATTTTAGTGTAATCAATACCAAAATAATCTTTCACGTTCACTTATTCACTTCACATTTTCACGACACCGAATCGACTTAAACGCCGTCAAACCTTCGTTGGGAGAACGACCCGGGGAAATATTTTCACGAATATTCCTTCGGAAAAACGTACTAAAAATAACTCAAATCAGATACCTTGTGTTCTTCTCTTGCACTAGTAGAGGAATGAAGGTGATCACTTGGTTGGATGATTGGATCACTCTTTAAATAAAAGAAAACTAAACTAAATGATCAAGAAGAGAAAATGTGATAAGGGTATTGAACTCAGAAAGTTCTGTGTGAAAAAGGATGTCCAAAAATTGTGGATAGGGCTGGTATTTATAGGCAGAGAAAATATGGCCGTTATGAGGACACGGTACCACTAAATTTAGTGTTACCGTGCCAGACAAAAATGCTTCTCTTTTTGTCTTTAGTAGTGAAAGTTTATTTGGGGAAGTTTGGAGCTGATTTGGGGGGGGGGGGAAATAGCTGTTATGATATTTGAACTTATTTTTCCAATAAAACATTTCTTAATTATTCAAAAATAACTTGTAAAGTATATTTTTGAAAAAAATGTTTTGTCACATTAAAAATGTGAAGTGTTAAACACAAATTTACTTCTTTGGTCATTTGTCAAGTTGTAAATTTGTTTGTTCATACCCAGAGTGATTTGTGTAGAAATGGGATCTTTCGACTAAAAACTTGTTTACGTTAATTTTAACGTAAAGTGTTTTCACATTTTGTCATCCTCAAAACGTGAGGTTATCGAAAGATATAAATAACGTTTTTAGAACATTATTTGCATCAACATATCCCTTCAAAATTAGAAAAAACAGGCGGAGGGGGTTGCTAATGCTCTTTGACAAATCAACTTCTAATGTTTACGGGTTAATAAAGTATTGATGCTTGCAAGAGTTAGGCTACATGGTTTTCTGAGCAAGAAGTATCTTTTGCACACAAACTACTTACGTTGAAACATGAAAGTGCATATTTGATTATAAGCACAAACTTGAAATAGTTGGTATATATTTTGAAAGGATTCGAATACACTTAATAGGATGTTAGTCCTTTACAACGAGTGTATGTGATACTTTGAATGAATATGATCAAGTATGCAGAATCTACTTAATCACACTTAGAAGGTTATTGGTTATATAAATGGAACAGTGGTGGTTGTTGAATTTGATATTGAACAAAGAACAAAGAAAGTATATCACCAAACGATTCAATATTATTCAAAATAATACGAGTGATCTTCACTATCACTAGGGTTACAAAAACCTTGAATCTTAATGTTTATATGACTTGTGATATATGTTTTAGTTTTGATGTTCTAAGTAAATTAATTAAGCACACATATATCTAGTCTATGATCTCCCTTTTATACAAACAAAGGAGATCATTACAATTATGATAAGTCTTGTCGAACTACTTGCTTGAGTATGTCAGTCATTAAGATACAACATGTATCTGTGTTTACAACTTGCTCTGTGTAAACCACATGGTGACTGATATTGACTAAGATATTATCTACCGTATATACTTGACTTTAGTACACAAATATCTTCGTATACTTATCCATCCAGCAGTAGAATATGCGACACTTATCCATCTAACAGCAGAATCTGTTATACCAGCAGTAGTATTCTTGCAGCAGCAGAATCTCTAATGCTAGCAGTAGAATGAAATGCACTAGCAGTAGAATGACACTTAGTGTATTTCCTTGAGCAGAACTCGATACTAATCTTCAGTTTATTTAATTCCCAACAATCCTCCTCTAAACATGTGAATCTCTTTTCAACATGTTTCTTCTGAATTAAATCATGATTGTGAGGATCTTTCAAATACTTCATAGTCAGACTCTTGATCTGAGCTATCTTCTATTCTTCAAGATTAAATACCTATCTGTCTAACTCATCTACTTTCTGTGAATCTTTTTCAGTAATAACATCATCTTTCTTTGAGTTGAAAACAAATAATACCTTGAATAAAAGATGGTGCAATTTCCTTGGATGGAGAAATTATAAGAGGCAATGATGCTGTGTATCTTGGATGCTTGTTTCAACAAGTGAAATCATCTTTCAGCATGCCTTTGCAAGTGATGAACAAACGTAGTGAACTGAAATTGAAACTGAAAGCTCCTAGATAGAACTTTCTCCTTTTGAATGCTTCATCCCTTCTGAATATATAAAATACTCCAGAATCTTCATTTGAACTTTCTTCATTTGAAGAGCTTATTCCCAGTATCCATCAACTGAAAAAGCTTATTCTCAGCATCCATCAACTGAATGCTTAATCTTATTATTGGTAGAATAATAAGACATTTTAGCTTCTCAAAAAGCTAACATCATCATCTTGTATGCTCTTGTCTTTTCTGATTGAACTTGATCTGCTTTGTTTTGGGCAATCTTCCTCCATTGTTTGATCATTTTCCTTTTCCGAATCCTAAGCATACTTCCTTCCCTTATTGGTTAAACTCCCTCCCCTGTTTCTATTTTCTACCTTGAACTTGGAAGATTTCTCACCACGTACCAAAATATATCCTCCCATGGGTTGCAAAGAACATTTCCTTCCTCCCTTGTTTGGAAGATTTCTCACCATCATCTCAGCATTATCTTATCTACCAATCCTCCTCTGAGAACATGTTTTCAGACAATGGTGTACATGTTGGCCATCAATTCCTTAAGAGTTTAAGTTGCTGCCCTCATCACTTCTAGGTGTGTTAACTCCTATGAGAGGTGATTCATGGGGCATTTGACTCATGGTCCATCATTTGATGGTTTTTCTGAGTCTCTTTGAAAAATCCTTTTTAAGAAACTTTTGCCTTAGCAGCATGAACTTGATTTTATGATTGAAAAATCATACTGCTTACAACCATTTTGAAAGGATTAAGTGTGGTAACAGACACTTAATCAAAATTTCGGTTTGAAGTAACCTCTGGTTGTGTGAGAACCAATATTTTCAGTTATAAATAACTGCCTGTGTACAGATAAACTCATTCAAAGAGTTTTCCTGACAGGGTTTCCAGCTCGTGACAATTGTGTCTTCTAACACAAGTGTTAGATTTCACTTTTGTTCGTTGTTCTTTCTATCAGATGTCCTTAGACTTGCTCATTATACTTAGTAAAGTATAAAATGATAGAAAGTGAGTTGAATCAGTTACTATCTGATCAACTGAGCCATCAAGTCAATGTGAAACATGATAACTAGATTTCAAGAAAGAAGTTTTAAAGAATTAATTAACTTAGGTGTAAACCTTTGTTAATGAATTCCCAAACTCAGTCCATCATAAACCTATTATGTAAGCAACTGGAATCATTCTGCTGCTTCCATTTCACTTTAAACTTCTTTTGTGCTCAAATGTTCATATCTGAAAATGTTAGTCAAAAATCAAGAAACAAAATTCAAAGCATATGTCTTATAGCAGTATCATAGTATGACTAACAATATGAACTTAAACAAACAAAAATTTGTACCAGCAACACAAACTTTTCACTAACAGTAGTATCTTATAAAGCCAGCAGTACAATCAAAAATTTATATACATAAACACATAGTTTTAAATTATTGAGGATTAAGCATTCCAATACTTGCTACCAAGTACTAAAACCTTCCAACATCAAAAGCTTTTGTAAGAAGATCTGAAAAGTTGTGATCAGAATCAATTTTAAGAACTTGAATCAACTTTTTCCCATTACAATCTCTGATAAAATGATGTCTAATTTCAATGTGTTTTGTTTTAGAATGTTGCACTGGATTTTTAATAATGCAAATCGTACTACTATTATCAATATGAATGACAGTGTTTAAGAAATTGTACCCATAGTCAAGAAGTTGGTTTTGAAGCCATAGAACTTGACCACATCAACTTGCAGCAGCTACATATTCAGCTTCAGTTGTTGAAGTAGCCACAATAGTTTGCTTCTTACACTGCCATGAGATAAGTCTACACCCAAGGAATTGACATCCTCCAGTTGTTGACTTTCTGTCCAAGCTAGCACCAACATAATCACTATCCGAAAATGCTACCATGTCAAAAGGTGATTCCCTTGAATACCATAGACCCAACCTAGGTTGACCCTTAAGATATCTAAAAATCCTCTTGACAGCTGTTAAATGAGAAACCTTTGGAGATACTTGAAATCTTGCACAAGCACAAACAGAGAACATGATATCAGGTCTTG
This sequence comes from Artemisia tridentata subsp. tridentata, assembly GCA_021014915.2. Taxonomy (NCBI): domain Eukaryota; kingdom Viridiplantae; phylum Streptophyta; class Magnoliopsida; order Asterales; family Asteraceae; genus Artemisia; species Artemisia tridentata. Next base: position 115,466,001 of record CP139504.1, read on the forward strand.
ATGATGTGAGATACATCAAAGAACCTATCATAGATCTGTAAGTGTGTACATCTACATTGTCTCCATCTAAATCTTTAAGAAGAGGCTTCTCAGAGTCCGTTGGTGTGCTTGCTACTTTTGAATCAGCAAAGTTGAACTTCCTAAGTATCTCAGCAACATATTTATCTTGACTAATAAATATGCCTTCACATGATTGCCTAACTTGCAGACCCAAAAAGAATGTAAGTTCCCCCATGGAACTCATCTGAAACTTATCATGCATAAGTTTCTCAAACTCCAAACACATCTCCTTCCTTGTAGATCCAAAGATGATATCATCGACATACACCTGTACTAGTAGCAGATCCTTCTTGTGTTGTTTAATGAATAGCGTCTGATCTATCTTGCCTCTTTGAAATCCATTTTCAATTAAATAGGAAGCTAGTGTTTAATACCAAGCTCTTGGTGCCGGATGAAGGCCATAAAGAGCCTTAACTACTCTGTACACTTTGTCTGGATGTGGATCAATGAAACCAGGAGGTTGTGAGACATATACCTCCTTTTCAATTTTACCATATAAAAATGCACTCTTAACATCCATTTGATAAACTGTGAAGCCCATAAATGAAGCATAAGCCAAAAATAACCTAATGGCTTCAATCCTTGCTACTGGAGCAAAAACCTCTTCATAGTCTATCCCTTCTTGTTGTGTGTACCCTTGGGCTACTAATCTAACCTTATTCCTAATCACTATGCCCCTTTCATCCCTTTTATTTCTGAAAATCCATCAAGTGCCAATTACCTTTTCATCCTTAGGTAAATCAACTAGCACCCATACCTTCTGAATCTTAAACTGAAGAAGCTCTTCTTGCATAGCCTCTAACCAGCTTGAATCATCTAGGGCTTTAAGAATGTTCTTTGGTTCATCTTGAGAGAGAAAACATACAAACAAGCAAGAGTTTGAAAACTCATGCTGCTTTGAAGCATAAAGGGCATCAAGAAGCCCTTGTTGGTCTGAAGACATCAGTTGTTGTCTTGTCTTCACACCTGATTGTACATCTCCAATCACATTGTCCAGGGAGTGGACTTTGATTGTTAGGTGGGAGATTACTGAAATCCACCTCATTGTCTGAGAATTCTGCTTCATTTGGTTCTGAAGGGCCAGCAGTAGAAACATTTGGCTCAGCAGTAGAAAAATTTAGCCTAGCAGTAGAATGCTCTGTCTCAGCAGCACTATCATCAGCAGAAACATTTTGTTGTTCCTTGGTTCCATCCTCCTTGTGTTCATCTTCAACATCTTCTTTAGCTTTACCAGAAGAAGATTCATCATTTGTTGAAGTTGATTCCACACCTGTCCATATTGGCATCAAAATAAAATCTTGATCTTTCTCTAACCTTGCCTCATTTGTTGTTTCATCAGCTTTTGAACCTAAAAATTCATTAGTTTGTACAACAACAGGCACATAATTCATAGAATGGGTTAGTGTCTCAAGATCAAATAGCCATTTGGGACCTTGACCCTCTACATTGGATTTATTCTCTAAAAATTCCACATGCAGATTTTCCTCTACTATTCTAGTTCTTGAGTTGTATACTCTAAAAGATTTGCTATTAAGAGAATATCCAACTAAGAATCCTTCATCTGCTTTGCCATCAAACTTTCCAAGATGGTCTAAGGTATTTAGAATTGTCACATGACATCCAAAAGGTCTAAGAAATCCTATTTCAGGAGTTCTACCACTAAAAAGTTCATATGATGTCTTGTTGTGAGATTTGACAACTAAAACTCTGTTATGAACTTAACAAGCAGTATTGACTGCTTCTGCCCAAAAAGTTATGGGCAACTTTGAGTCAGCTAACATGGTTCTAGCAGCTTCTATAAGTGTTCTATTCTTCCTTTCAACAACTCCATTTTGCTGAGGAGTTCTAGCAACACTAAATTCTCTCCTAATACCTTTTTCTTTGCAGAAATCATCCATAACTCTATTTTTGAATTCTGTCCCATTATCACATCTAATGACTTTTACTCTTTTGCTTACTAGGTTTTCTATCTCTATAATCAATGTTTTAAGAATGCTAGAAGTCTCATCCTTAGAACCTAAAAAGAATACCCATGTAAATCTACTATAGTCATCAGTAATAACTAGACAATATCTTTTATGCTTTAGGCTACTAACAGAAGTAGGTCCAAATAAATCCATATGAAGCATAAACAATGATTGATCATTAGAGTTAAAAATTTTGGGCTTACAAGTGGCTTTGTGTTGTTTGCCTTTAAGACAAGCAATGCATGTTTGGTCATTTTCAAATCGTTTTTGAGGTAAACCTCTTACCAAACCATTCTTAACAATCTGATTTATGGTTTTGAAGTTAATGTGACCAAGCCTTCTATGCCATTTAAGTGACTCCTCCAATGTAGCTTTTGCAAGCAAACAAGTAAGTGCCTCTTTAGGAACAATGTTCTTCATATCAACACTGTACATGTTGCCCTTTCTAGGAATTTTAAGAAGTACTTGACTTTCATCAGGCATCTTAAAATCAGGAGAAAGTACAAGACATTCAGTGTCACAAAAAAGAACTTTGTTCTTTTTGTCACACATTTGTGAGACACTAAAAAGATTATACTTAAGTTCTCTTACAAAGTATACATCTTCAAAGTCTAAATTTCCAGTTTTAATGGTACCTTTACCAGAAATTTTGCCACCAACACCTCCTCCAAAGGTAACATAGCCTCCATCTATGGATTGAAAATCTAAGAGATAAGACTTGTTGCCTGTCATGTGCCTTGAACATCCACTATCTGAGTATCCTTGATCCTCTTGTTTATCAGTTGAATGTTCTTGCACAGTAATAAGGAGTATTAGTTTCCTTTGGGGATCCAAGCCATTACTGACTTGGATCTGCCTCGTGCATCAATGTAATTTAATCTCTTGAGAATGGTTGATGCACCATTGGGTTTAGTTTGTTTCCAAACCCAACATGCTGAGGCCTTAACAGCATTGGCCCTCTTTTCCCTAGCAGCAGAACCCTTTGGTTTCCAAATTTGTTTTTGTGTCACTGCTTTTGTTGGAAAAGGTCTTTTAGCAGTTGTTTGTGCATATTTAAAAGATGTTTGTGCACTATATACTGCTTGTTTAGGATTAACAGAGTAAAAAGGTCTGGCAGTAGATTGCTCTGGTCGAGCAGTAGAAACTTTTAGTCTAGCAGTAGAAACTGCTTTTGGTCCAGACTTTAATGAAACTGCTCTGGGGGTTGTTCTAGTGTAATTAGAGTGATTTTTAGGTGTTTGCCTTTTTAGATTCACCCTATTTTTTGAATACCCAGATACCTTTTGGTTGCAGAAAGCTGCAAGATGGTCAAATTCTCCACAAATGAAACAAGCTTTATTATAAAAGTCAAAGTCATCACCTAGTTGGTTAGACTTGAAGCCATTCCAATTTCTTTGGTTTCCTTTGGGCTTGCTTGTGGTTCTGTATTGCTCACAATATCTAATTGGTTGCCTTATGTGTTCAACATTGATATTAGGCCTATCAGTTTTTTGTTTGACTATCTTACGAAAACTTGTTCCTGCTTTCTTAACCACATCAGGTTTAGACATAACCTGTTCTTCTTCATCACTATCAGTTGTACAGTCCTCAACAACTATAGCATCTGCTTTCCTAACAAAGGACTCCTTGTCCTTAGGAAGTGAAGTTTTACTTAAACTTTCACTTACTTTCTTAGGTTCATCAACAACTAACTTAGTGTTTGACTGTACACCATATTGTAGCTCATGTTGTTGAATTTCAGCTAAGTCTGAATTCTCTAGGTCAATCCCTGGGGGTTTAGGGATTCCTCTGTAAGGAGGTGGGACATTCTTATATCCTAACCCAGATTTTGCTTTATTGATCACTTGACATTCAATCATGTTAGTTACACCCTTAGAAGCATGTTCTAGTGTTTCTACACTTAATTGAATCTAAAGAATATGTCTTGTCTAAGAAGAGCTTTGTCATCTGAAAAAGCAAACTCATTTTCCTTATAGTATATGATCTGTTTCTCTAAAGAAGCTAAACCACATTTATAGTTTACTAGGTCTTGACGAGTTGTGCTTAGCTCTTTCTTTTGATCATCATAATGTTTAATTAAAGTTTGTAATTCATTAAGAGCAGTGCAATCATTTGAACAAGCTTTATGAGATTGTACCTCAGTAGAGAAAGCCATGAGTGCCATCTGAGAAGAATCTTCTTCTTCTTCAGCCATGAAACTCCAATCAAATCCTAAGCCATCAATAGCTACCATAGCTTTTGGCTCAGAAACTTCCCCTATTTTGGATTTGCTTCCAAAACCTCTGTTCTTGCTATCCTGCTGCCTTGGTCTTCTACAATCTCTTGAGAAGTGGCCCATCATGTGGCAGTTGTAGCATTCTATCTTCGACTTGTCAAAACCAGCAGTATCATTGCTGCTGATTGTAAGCTTTTTCCCCGTCCTTTGATAGAACTTCCTAGCCCTCATGCTAAGAAGAGAAATTTGCCATTTTAGGTCCATTTCCTCCAGATCATCATCATTGATCTCTTGGAGGTCTTCATGTGTTAACATGGACCCATCATTCTTGCTTGTGAGAAAAGCACAACAAGTGTTCTCATCTAAAATACCAAAAGTACTGCTTGATGAACTAGCAGCACCATCTACACCATCAATCTTCACCTCTTCAACTGATTTTGAGGTACTAGGAGTTGACATAAATGCCATGTTCCCAGTGTTAGAACTAGTACCTCCAGTTTTCTTCAAATCATGCTCCACAATCTTGAAGTTGCTATACAAGTCCATCAGTTCCACGGTGTCTATGTCTGTTTTGTTCTTCCAGACAACAACATGTACAGCCCACTCTTCAGGTAGACTTCTCAGAAATTTTGAGTTTAAATCTTCTTGAGGTATTTCAACCCCAAGAATGGCTAGTTGGCTCACAATGTTCTGAAGCCTGTTAAACATGTGGTCTAATGATTCATGGTTGGTTGAGGAAAAGTTTTCAAACTGCTATTTGAGAATAGTCTTGTGGGTCTTTTTGGTGGCTTCATTCCCACCATACCTTGCAATAATGGCCTCAAACAAATATTTTGCATCTTTGAACTTGCTGAAGTTTAAAAGTTGATCATTAGGAATGGTCATCATCAGCATACTTCTGGCCTTTAGGTCATTCTTCTTTCTGACTCTATCTTCTGCAGTTGTTGGTTTGGTATTCAAAGTTGTAACAATTTTACCGTCCACTGTTGATGTAGAGGTTGTAGGCTTGAAAGAGTCTCCATCTTCAATAATTTCCCACAGTGTATAATCTTGCACTTGGAAATATTGCTCTATTCTCAGCCTCCACATTTCAAACTCATTCTGTTTGAGCATTGGTAACTTTGCAGCAACATTCGTCTGAATAGATTCAACATCCATTTCTTCTTCTTCTTCTTCTTCTAAGTCAAAGATATCAGCCTTGCTCTGATACCATTTGAGAGGATTCGAATACACTTAATAGGATGTTAGTCCTTTACAACGAGTGTATGTGATACTTTGAATGAATATGATCAAGTATGCGGAATCTACTTAATCACACTTAGAAGGTTATTGGTTATATAAATGGAACATTGGTGTATGTTGAATTTGATATTGAACAAAGAACAAAGAAAGTATATCACCAAACGATTCAATATTATTCAAAATAATACGAGTGATCTTCACTATCACTAGGGTTACAAAAACCTTGAATCTTAATGTTTATATGACTTGTGATATATGTTTTAGTTTTGATGTTCTAAGTAAATTAATTAAGCACACATATATCTAGTCTATGATCTCCCTTTTATACAAACAAAGGAGATCATTACAATTATGATAAGTCTTGTCGAACTACTTGCTTGAGTATGTCAGTCATTAAGATACAACATGTATCTGTGTTTACAACTTGCTCTGTGTAAACCACATGGTGACTGATATTGACTAAGATATTATCTACCGTATATATTTGACTTTAGTACAAAAATATCTTCATATACTTATCCATCCAGTAGTAGAATACGCGACACTTATCCATCTAACAGCAGAATCTGTTATACCAGCAGTAGTATTCTTGCGGCAGCAGAATCTCTAATGCTAGCAGTATAATGAAATGCACTAGCAGTAGAATGACACTTAGTGTATTTCCTTGAGCAGAACTCGATACTAATCTTCAGTTTATTTAATTCCCAACATATTTGTAGTTATCTGACTATAAATTTGTTATACCAACAACTATTCTATTTTAACTTTCATGTAATATTTTTTCCTAATTAATGTAACACACCTTTGTTTCTGATATACCCAAGTTACTTCTTATTTGTTATATAAAGACATTTGTGTGTTTCGATTTATTTGTTGACATGAGTTCTAAAAGTCATACCTAATTAAAGGGTGCTTTTAAATACCTTCTTTTAGTTTCCTATAAACAAGATCCTATTCGAAAGTATAAACAACTAATCAAGTTTCCTATAACTTGCATGGTCTTATTCGAAAGTATAAACAACTACTCAAATTTTGCTATAATTTTCTATGGACTATTAGGTGTTCACGTGATGGAAATTTGCTATTAAATTAATTAGCGCTCACATACGTCATTTGTTATTCAAGATCGTCAAATTTGGAGATGACAACTCATGGACGTTATTATTTTAGTTGTTACAAACTTAATTGATTGTCGAATAATTCACATTTTATCTCATTATTTCTTTTATATATTAATGAAACATGTTGACGTTCGTTGTTTTCTTATTATCTCATTTTCATATTTCTTTAAAAACTCCGCGAATCCGCGGGTCTTTAAGCTAGTATACATATACAAGTATTTATTTGGAACAACAGGTTTTAAAAATGGCAAAAATTTCCAAAATAAATTAGAAAAATGGGCAAAATAAAGTTCAAGTTATAATTCTACTCCCGTCCCCCACTTGAAATGTACAAAGTCCCTTTTGTATGTAAACATGCAATAATAAAGGAGAAAAGGAAGAATTAGAACGAGAACTCCCCAGAAATTTGCTCTTAAAAATGATAGAAGGATCACGTTTGAGAAAACATGCCTTCGCTTCGCCTAATGAGCAAAATCCAAATCCCTGAAATCACGTCAGTACCACAAGCATGAACCTAAAATAAAAAGAATAAAAACAAAACAAAGGAACGTAACTCACTTTCGTAGGAATCACGGTTGCATTTAGCATATGCAACAAGCCTTTTAAACCACTCGGTGTCCCGAGTGGACGAGTGAAGTCTCGTGAGGGTTTACAGGGAACACACCCACAAATTTCATTTAAATACTAATACAAGTTTTGGTATGTATGTTATTTTTAAATTAAATTTTTTCTGGTACAGGAGAAAGTTACGGCGTAGACTCATGAATTGAGTTATGCCGTAAGTAATGACACCTGACAAAACTGTAGATATCTGACGATGGTTACGGTGTAACCATAGCAGTAAGTTACGCCATAGAAACTTTCTGAGAGGAATTAGAAGAGTGAAAGACTCCACGGTGCGTTTCCAAGCCATCCGTCTTTTTCCAAACCTGCAAAAAGGCATAAAAAAATAAACCAAGCCTAACTACACTAATGAAAAGGAAAGAAAAGGGATAATTCGGGTTGTCTCCAAAGAAGCACGTTTGTTTATTAACGAGTCTTTAAGTTAGACTCAAGGTAATGGTTCAAGGTTCCTTACGGGCGCGCCCATCCGCGTCCAATTCCAGCTGCCTTCCCTTCCATGCAATAAAGGATGAGTCTAAAGCTTCCATGTTCCCATTCCCCTTAGGATACATTGAGAAAGGGAGGTAACGTTGCGTATCTTGTGGAAAATTTTCCTCGAACCATTCATCTCGAAATTGAATTTCGAATTGCTTACTCGGTGCAGTATTCCCAAATTTAATTTTGATCCAATCCTTGAAAGATATATCATTATACCAAATGTTACCTCTTTTATGCCCGTTAAAGCATGCCCATTCGTTTGTGAACCGTTCGAGCAAGTTTTTCTTTGGGGATTCTCCTCCTTTACACTTTTCTAGAAAGGGATTACACGTGGGCCATGTTTGAGTCATTCCTCTTTTTCTTACTAAAACCGTTTGGAAAAAGTGAACCGTCCATTTAGCTTTCTTGTTCAAATTAGCGTTCATGAAGTTTGTACGGAACCACGTTTCTTTAATTATACTCTCTTCTTCAAAACACCACCAAACTTTTTCCTCCTTTTTTAATCCCTTATTTTTGCTTCACCCCTGATGCGGGGTTTGTAACCTTCACAAAGAAGTTTTACAATCTCCTAGGCAGTGTACCTAACCGTTGTAGTTTAGTATAGGGAAGTCCGGGGGATTGATCGTTCTCTAGGGGAATAGTGTCTTTAGGTCAAGATGTATGACGAGACAGGTCTAGAGGTGAGGGATGATTCTTTTTTGTGTTTTTATATTTTTTTAGAAAGCAAGTAAAAATCTCGATTTTGAAGGAGTAGGCGGAATTAGTTGCTAGTCAACTAACCCAAAAACTAATAACTATAAAATTAATTAAAATAAAAAATTAAAGTGGTGATTACTTATGAGAGGAAAACGTGTTCACTTAGATATAATTACTCCCTAGTTATCTCCTACTGATTGGTTGAATTGTCACATCCTTGTTTTAGTTGAAGCGCTGTATTCCTTAATATTGGTCGTGGGGAGGTGCCGAAGTCCCCAACTCTATGAATCTTAGTCTCCCCTAAATCCCTTAAAGTCTATTAAGTTATCTAGGATCTACAAGTCGCAATTCACGCAATAAATACAACGAGAAAAACCAATAGTGCACTCTACGGTTGCGTTTCTAAGACGTTCAAGCTAGTTACATATAAGAGGTTAGCCAGTTTTCTTAGCCTAACGCTAGGCAATCAACTAAACAAGAGACAACAAATCAATATTCAATAACTAGGTTTCACTAGATCTAAGCAAACACAAATAAACTTAAGCTAACATGTTAAAGCAAAGAAAAGATAAACACATAATCAAACAATATATAGACATATCGAATGATGGAAAAGTTAAAATGCTGTAAAAGCCTTACAATGGCAGTAAAATACGTCTAGGGTTTCCCTCCCAAAAGTGTTACACGAATTAATGAAAAAATGCGAAAGTATATATAGATTTACAAATGTGACGGCGTCACCTTATAGGTCGTGACGCCGTCAGCTCGCCGTGTTTAGGGTTTCGTCTTGTGCAAGTCGCCGTTATGACGGCGTCAGGAATATCTTGAGGCCGTCACTTGTTAATTCTTCTGGGCCGTCTCTTTCTAGCTTAACACGTGACTCCCATCTCCAATTTGTACCTAACGGCGTCAGGTTGTATAATCTTCCAATTCCTCTGAAGCGTCACTTGATAAACTTGAACAAAAAATCTAGCTTCATAAACAAGGGACGGCGTCACGTTGTAGCTTGTGACGCCGTCAGATCTCCAAGTATGACAGGTTTTTCGCGACTTCGTCGTTTTCTTCACATTTTCGTCCAAATACGTCAAAAAAGTGCCGATTTCCAGATTTCTCATCCCAAGTACCTAAAATACAAAAAAAATAAAAAAAAATAAAAAATGATTTGAGGCAATATTGAATCATATTTATACGATTTTAGGATTAAATGACCCCTTAAAGGTACCGAATAAATCCTTACTAACCCCCACCATTGCATCCTTCGACGAAGGGGTCGCATGTTGGCAAAGTTAGCTTGGCCCCATCATCCATTATCGTCATGGGTGTACAACATTGCATCTTACCAATAGCGGTCACAGAAGCTCTGTTTCTTTCTTTATCCATCGAATCCTCTTTATCGTCAAACCAAAAGGACCCGTCTCCATCGCTCTCACAAGAGTTACATTCCTGTTCAAATCTTAAATACAAAGGGGTCTCATAGACAAAAATATCATTAGAAATTTAATGAGGTCACATGGTTCCTCTTCACCCACAATGTCAGTCATTTTAGCTACTTTAACAGTGGTTTGACATAAAACCCCATTCATATCAGACATTACCCTATCGTTATTAATTCCTAACAAAATTTCTCTTTCGAAAACCTTAATTCGGGCATGTGAAGTAGCAAGGAATGGTCATCCTAAAATAAGTTGTTCCGTAGGCACATTCGCCTTCATCACCACAAAGTATGTGGGGAATAAAAATTTGTCAACTTTAATTAACACATTTTCAACAATCCCTACCAGATTTGTTCTGGTCATGTCAGCTATTTCCACAATCAATTCGGTTTTTCTTAGACTTATCAGATTAAGGCTTTGAAATAGCGAAATTGGCATAACATTCACACTAGATCCTAAATCGGCTAATGCTATTAAGTGAATTTTACCGATAGTGCAGGGAAGAGTAAAACTTTCTGAGCTACTCTCCTTATCTAGTAACTGGCTTGGTGTACCTTCTTGTGGTTCGGCATTATCCTGCAAAAAAGAAACTCCACAAATTTGATTTAAATTATGGAATTTTTTGTCGGAGTGTTTTACCTCTTTGTCAGCAAAGATTGCCTTGCAAGACCCTACAGACTTATTGGCTTGTTCCATTGACCTTTTCTGATGGATATCTTCACTAAGTTTGCCAATCATGGCTTTAAGTTTCTTGAGGGAATCATCATGACTAAGAAGACTTTTATTAGTACTTTCTTGAAAACTCTTCAACAATTTGTCTTGTTCTTTTTATTTCTTGATTGAGTCTTCTAGGTACTTGTTGATCGTCTCCTCGAGATTGGATCTTCTCTTACCGTAAAGTGCTCTATTGTAGTATCCAGGTTGTCCAACACGGTACCCATTGCTATTTCCATTGTTTCCTTGAAAGGGCCTGCTTTCACCATACTTGAATTCCTCAACATTTTCATCTTCTTCGTTCAGTAGACAATCTTTGGCAACGTGAGCTCCACCACAAGTCTCGCATCCTACTTGAATAGCATGCACATTCTCTTTCTATTTCTTCATATCCCTGCCAAGACTTTCAAGCTGCAATACCGTCCAAACTTCCTCCCATGCTTCTACTGCTTCCTCTATCATGCCATTTTTGCGAATGGTCTGCCATGTCTTGAATAGCTGCAAGGGCTTAAATAGGAGTCATCCCAGGGATCGGCCCTGAGAGTCAAGCATTTGCCTTGTGGCAATGTTGATTCCCTTGTAGAAAATGTTGACCATTTGCTGTTTGTTGAGGTCATGAGTTGGGCATCTGTTAAGGAGATCATTGTACCTTTCCCAAGCTTGGTACAATGTCTCGTCACCGTCTTGCTTGAAGTTGTAAATCTCTTCAAGCTATTTTGCCATCTTTGAAAGAGGGCAATAACGTTGGATGAATGCTCTCTTGAGGAGATCCCATGTGCTAACGGTTCCTGCGGGCAACCGATCAATCCATCTTTTTGCGGCTCCCGTATGTGTCATAGGAAACACTAGGAGCATAACTGCGTCGTGAGAAACTCCAGGAATGTTGCAAAGGCTCGCTATGTACAAGACATTTTCAATATGTTCGTGAGCATCTTCGGTCTTGTTTATAGAAAAAGGGTCCTTTCTCAATTCCCGTATGAATTGATTCTTGATCTCAAAGTGAACATCTACTCCAATAACCGGCCTAACCACACCAGGCCCTTGCTCTTCTCGCGTCAATGCGAGGTATTCCTCGAGGGTAAGTGTATCGATGTCAACTTCACCCATGGTACCTGAAACTTGAAAAGAAATCGTGAGATGATTGAAAAATAAACAAAAATTTAAAACTTAAACAAAATCCTAAAATAGCTCCCCGGCAGCGGTGCCAAAAACTTGATGCAGGATTTCTGACCAGGTTTTAATATTTATAAATTCTCTTCTACCTATGGTCTACCTTATGCGCTAACAGGCAGTGCACCCGGTCGTGTGTAGTGTAGTAATTGGTAAAACCGAGGTCGTCTAAAGAGATATACGTGTGGATCTAATTTAAATTCTAGTGTCACTAGTTTTAATGGGGGTTTTGAATAGATTAATTATAAAACTAAAGAAATAAAACAAAAGCAATTAAACGTGGAAAAGATATCAATTGGGAGAAATGTGCTAGCCTAGTTACTAATCTTGCTAGGCTATGACTACATTTTCTAATTAATGTTTTATATCGCTCCACATGGGGGTTTAAGTCACTAGACTCAGTTGGTTAATTCGTCTAGTCCTATCTTCCATAGCGTCCTATTCCGTAACCTAATGATTACAAGAGTTAGTGGGTTTACCCTATGGAAGAGTCATTAAGTGCCACTACAATATAAGACTTATTCAACGGAACCCGGCCTTTCGGATCTTAGGTTCCCCCTAACTTCTTAAGCATTTCCGTTTGGAAGGTCCTCATTTAGTCTAATTCTCACGCAAGATAGTGATAGTCCTATGGTCAATTCTTACCACTACTCGCAACCTGATTCACTAGGGTCCTATGGTCAATTCTCCTAGCTTCGTAGATACTACCCAAACTTCCAAGCTACCAAAACGAGGGTGTCCAAAATAAGAAAAGAAAGTATACATATAAAGCGATATGGAAACGAGAAAACTACATCATAACATTAACAATTTCATAACTAGGCTAACATCAAAGGTGTTTAGCCTCTCATATTAAAACATGCAAAAAATTCAATGTTTAACATCATGAATGAAGACATGGAGTTAAATACAAGAATGTAATATGAAATACTAAAACTGTTAGGATTTTTTAACACGATAAGGTGGTTAAACCTTTGTACTTAGTGTATATGATATATTGAGTTAATACGATTAAGTATGCGGAATCTACTTAATCACACTTAGAAGGTTATTTGTGTTATGGAAATGGAACAGTGATGTTTGTTATAGAATAATGAACAAAGAAAGTTATCACCAAACGATTCAATATTATTAAGATAATAATACGAGTGATCTTGAATTATCACTAGGGTTACAACCTTGAATCTTAAATGTTTCTATGACTTGTGATATATGTGTTTGTTCTAACTATTCAACAGTTATGAAAGTTCTAATTTTGGCACACTATTAGACACATTCAAAAGACACACTATATCTAAGTCTAAGATCTTTCTTTTATAACACAAGAAAGATCTTTACAATATTGTCAAGTCCAATCGAACACTTGCTTTGAGAGTGTCATTCATTAAGATACAACTTGTATCTATGTTTACAACTTGTTCTGTGAATATAACATTATGACTGATCACATGGGGTAAGATATTATCTACCGTGTATTGTTGACTTTAATACACATAATATCTTTTCATACTTATCCGCTCAGCAGCAGAAAGTTAATCACCAGCATCAATGTTAACGCTAGCAGCAGGATCATAACACTAGCAGCAGGAACACTCAGCAGTAGAATCACTTAACGCTAGCAGTAGGAACCGATAAAGCTAGCAGCAGGAACAAATGCTCTTAGCAGCAGAATCATACTTAGAGTATTTATTTGAGTAGAACCCGATATTAAACTTCTTGAATATTTAATTCCCAACAATCCTCCCCTAAACATGTGAATCCATTTCAACATGTTTCTGAATTAAATTATGGATTGTGAAGATCTTTCAAACACTTCTGTTCTTCAAGATTAAATATCTTTCTCAGTAACTCATCTGCTTTTTGTTCTTTGACTTTAACAATATCAATACACATCTTCAGTTTTTAACCATTGACCTAAAAGATGGTGCAATTTCCTTTGATGGAGGAATTATAAGAGGCAACGATTTCAACAAGTGAAATCATCTATCAGCATGCCTTTGCAAGTGATGAACAAACGTAGTGAACTGAAATTGAAACCTTTCTCCGTTTGACCTAGATAGAACTTTCTCTTTTGGAATGCTTCATCCCTTCTGAATATATATAATACTCCAGAATAAGCTCTATTCTTGTCATTTTCAACCTCCATGTCATCATCTTGTATGCTCTTGTCTTTTCCTCCCTTTCATTGGTTGTCTTCCTTCTTTGGACTTATTTCCTCCCCTGAGATCTTTCTTCCCTTGGATTGCAAATAATATTTCATCCTCCCCTGTTTGGAAGATCTCTCACTATGTACCAAAATATTTTTCTCCCCATCATCTGATCTACCAATGTGAACTTGTTTTCAGACAATGTTGTACATGAAGCCATCAATTCCTTAAAGTTTAATTTGCTGCCCTCATCACTTCTAGGTGTGTTAACTCCTATGAGAGGTGATTCATGGGACAATAACTCATAATCCATCATTTGATGGTTTCTGAGTCATTTTTATTCCAAAAATCCTTTTTAAGAATTTTTTTGACTTTTAGCAGTATGCATATGATTTTATTATGAAAAATCATACTGCTTTCAACCATTTTGAAGGGATTAAGTGTATAACAGACACTTAATCAAAATTTTGGTTTAATTCAACCTCTGGTTGTGTGAGAACCAATGTTTTTCAGTTATAAATAACTGCCTGTGTAAAGATAAACCTATTCAAAAGGCTTTCTTGACAAGGTTTCCAACTCGTGGCATTTGTTACCTCTAACACAAGTGTTAGATTCACTTTTGCTTGCTGTTCTTTCTATCAGATATCCTGAGATTAACACATTATACTTGAAAGTATAAAATGATAGAAAGTGAGTTGTATCAGTTACTTTCTGATCAACTAAGTCATCAATTCAATATGAAATATGATAACCAGGTTACAAGAAAGATGTTTTAAAGAATTTATTAACTAAGGTGTGAACCTTTGTTCAGAATTCCCAAACTCAGTCCATCATAAACCTGTTATGTCAGCAACTAGAACACATTCTGCTGCTTCCATTTCACTTGAAACTTCCTTTGTGCTCAAATATTCATACCTGAAATAGTTAGTCTAAAACCAAAAGAACAATGTACAAAGTACTTGTCTTGTATTAGAATAATCATAGGACTTAACTGTATGAATAACACAATTTAAATTATACTAGCAGCACAAACTTTTGTAATAGCAGTAGTATCTTTTAAAGCCAGCAGTACAATCAAAAATTTATTTACAAAAACACATCAGATTGAAAAATTAAGGATTAAGCATTCCAATACTTGCTACCAAATATAGAAACCTTCCAACATCAAAAGCTTTTGTTAGCAGATCTGCAAAGTTATGTTCTGAAGCAATTTTCATTACTTGAATTAACTTTTTCTCATTACAGTCTCTAATAAAGTGATGTCTAATTTCAATGTGTTTTGTTTTAGAATGTTGTACCGGATTTTTAATAATGCAAATTGTACTACTATTATCAATATGAATAACAGTGTTTAAGAAATTGTACCCATAGTCAAGAAGTTGGTTTTGAAGCCATAGAACTTGAGCACAGCAACTTGCAGCAGCTACATATTCAGCTTCAGTTGTTGAATTGGCCACAATTGTTTGCTTCTTACACTGCCATGAGATAAGTCTACACCCTAGGAATTTACATCCTCTTGTGGTTGACTTTCTGTCCAAGCTAGCACCAGCATAATCACTATCCAAAAATGCTACCAAGTCAAAAGGAGATTCCCTTGAATACCATAAACCCAACCTAGGTTTACCCTTGAGATATCTAAAAATCCTCTTAACTGCAATTAAATGAGAAACCTTTGGAGTGACTTGAAATCTTTCACAAGCACAAACAGAGAACATGATGTCAGGTCTTGATGATGTAAGATACATCAAAGATCCTATCATAGATCTGTAAGTGTGTACATCTACATTTTCTCCATCTAAATCTTTTGGAAGTGGCTTCTCAGAGTCCATTGGTGTGCTTGCTACTTTTGAATCAGCAAATTTGAATTTTCTAAGTATCTCTGCAACATACTTGTCTTGAGAGATAAAGATTCCTTCACTTGATTGCCTAACTTGCAGACCCAAAAAGAATGTAAGTTCTCCCATAAAACTCATCTGAAACTTATCATGCATAAGCTTCTCAAACTCTAAACACATCTCTTTCCTAGTAGATCCAAAGATAATGTCATCCACATACACCTGCACTAATAGAAGATCCTTCTTGTGCTGTTTGATGAAAAGTGTCTGATCAATCTTTCCTCTTTGAAATCCATTTCAATTAAGTAGGAAGCTAGTGTTGCATACCAAGCTCTTGGTGCCTGATGATTGCCATATAGAGCTTTCAGTACTCTGTACACTCTGTCTGGATGGCCAGGATCAGTAAACCCTATAGGTTGTGAGACATACACCTCTTCTTCAATTGTGCCATACAAAAATGCACTCTTGACATCCATTTGGTAAACTGTGAAGCCTAGAAATGAAGCATAAGCTAAGAAAAGCCTAATTGCCTCAATCCTTGCTACTGGAGCAAAAACTTCATCATAGTCTACACCCTCTAGTTGTGTGTACCCTTGGGCTACTAATCTAGCCTTATTCCTAATCACTATGCCCCTTTCATCCATTTTATTCTTAAAAACCCATCTAGTGCCAATTACCTTTTCATCCTTAGGTAAATCAACTAGCACCCAAACTTTTTGAATCTTGAACTGAAGAAGCTCTTCTTGCATAGCTTCTACCCAGCTAGAATCATCTAAGGCTTTCAGAATGTTCTTTGGTTCAGCTTGTGAGAGAAAACATACAAACAAGCAAGGGTTTGAAAACTCATGCTGTTTTGAAGCATAAAGGGCATCAAGAAGCCCTTGTTGGTCTGAAGACATTAGTTGTTGTCTTGTCTTCACACCTGATTGTACATCTCCAATCACATTTTCTAGGGAGTGGACTTTGTGAATCCTGGTGTGTGGTGTAAGAGGAACTTGATAGATAGGTGTGATATTGGTAAAATCTACCTCATTGTCTGAGAATTCTGCTTCATTTGAGTCTGAAGGGTCAGCAGCAGAATCATTTGGCCTAGCAGCAGAATGCTCTGTCTCAGCAGCACTATCAACAGCAGAAACCTTTTCTTGCTCTTTTGTTCCATCTTCCTTGTGATCATCTTCTTTAGCTTTACCAGAAGAAGATTCACCAATTGTTGAAGTTGATTCCACAATTGTACTTGACCATATTGGCATTATCACCTGATCTTGATTTGTCTCCTTTTCTAACCTTGCCTTATGTGTTGCTTGTGAACCTGAAAAGTTAGTAGTTTCTGCAACAACAGGCACATAATTCATTGATTTGGTTAGAGATTCAAGATCAAATATCCATTTCGGTCCTTGACCTTCTACATTGGATTTGTTTTCTAAAAACTCCACATGCAGATTTTCTTCTACTATCCTAGTTCTTGTGTTGTAAACTCTAAATGCTTTACTATTGAGAGAGTATCCAACAAAGAAAAATTCATATGCTTTACCATCGAATTTTCCTAAATGGTCTAAGGTATTCAGAATTGTCACATGACAGCCAAAAGGTCTAAGAAATCCTATTGCAGGAGTTCTACCTCTAAAAATTTCATATGATGTCTTATTGTGAGGTTGTACCACTAAAACTCTATTTTGAACATAGCAAGCAGTATTGACTGCTTCAACCCAAAAAGTTATAGGTAGCTTGGAATCAGCTAACATAGTTCTAGCAGCTTCTATTAGTTTTCTATTCTTTCTCTCAACAACACCATTCTGTTGTGGAGTTCTAGCAACACTAAATTCTCTCCTAATACCTTTTTCTTTGCAGAATTCATCCATAACTCTATTCTTAAACTCTGTCCCATTATCACATCTAATGACTTTTACTTTCTTGTCTACTTGATTTTCTATCTGTGTAACGAATGTTTTAAGGATGCTAGAAGTTTCATCCTTAGAACCTAAAAAGAAAACCCATGTAAATCTGCTATAGTTATCAATTATAACAAGACAATATCTCTTATGCATTATACTACTTACTAAAACAGGTCCAAATAAGTCCATATGCAGCATAAACAAGGATTGATTGATAGAGTTAAAAATCTTGGGCTTACAAGTGGCTTTGTGTTGTTTGCCTTTAAGACAAGCAATGCATGTTTGATCATTTTCAAATCTTTTGTGAGGTAAACCTTTTACCAAACCATTCTTAACAATTTTATTTATGGTTTTGAAATTAATATGACCAAGCCTTCTATGCCATTTCATTGATTCATCCAATGTGGCCTTTGCTACAAGGCAAGTCAAATCTTTTTTGGGAACAATGTTCTTCATGTCTACACTGTACATATTGCCCTTTCTAGGAATTCTAAGAAGTACTTGACTTTCATCAGGCATCTTAAAATCAGGAGAAAGTACAAGACATTCAGTGTCACAGAAAAGAACTTTGTTCTTTTTGTCACACATTTGTGAGACACTAAAAAGATTATACTTAAGCTCTTGTACATAGTACACATCTTCAAAATCTAAATTTTCGGTTTTAATTGTACCTTTACTAGAAATTCTTCCACCAATACCTCCTCCAAAGGTAACATAGCCTCCATCTATTGATTTGAAATCAGAGAGATAAGACTTGTTGCCTGTCATGTGCCTTGAACATCCACTATCTGAGTATCCTTGATCTCCATCATCTGTTGATGAATGCTCCTGCACATAATTAAGAGTATTAGTTTTCTTTGGTGATCCAAGCCATTACTGACTTGGATCTGCCTCTTGCATCAATGTAATTCAATCTTTTAAGCACAGTTGATGCAACATTGGATTTAAGAATCCAACATGATGAGGCCTTAACAGCATTTGCCCCTGTTTCCCTTAGCAGCAGAATGAACTGATTGCTTAGCAGCATAAACTACTAGCTTTTCAGTTTTACCCTTTGGTTTCCAAACTTGTTTTTGGATCACTGGTTTTGTTTGAATGGGACTTTGAACAATCTTAGGTGCATGTTTGTAAGATGTTTTTGCACCCTTAGCTGTTGATTTTGGGTTAACAGTCATCAATGATCTAGCAGTAGAATAATTTTGTTTAGCAGCAGAACCATTTGGTCTAGCAGCAGGATCTGTGTTTGGGCTAGACTTGTTTGAGACTGTTCTGGGTTTTGTTCTCTTAGACTTAGAGTGAAAGTGAGTTTGAGGAGTTTGCCTTTTGAAGTTTACTCTATTGTTTTCATACCCAGATACCCATTGGTTGAAGAAAGCTGCAAGATGATCAAAGCTACCACATGTATAACAAGCTTTGTTGTAAAAGAAAAAGTCATCACCTAATTGGTTAGACTTGAGGTTATTCCAATTTCGTTGGTTACCTCTGGGCTTATAAGTAGTTCTATATTGTTCACAATATTTAGTTGGTTGCCTACCATGTTTAATGTTTGATTTAGGCTTATCAGTATCCTTTTTGACCACTTTAGGAACCTTTGTTCTTGCTTTCTTAACTTTTTAAGGTTTAGACATAACCTGCTCATCATCACTATCAGTTGTACATTCTTCAACAACTATAGCATCTATTTTCTCATCAGAGGACACCTTGTCCTCAGAAAGTGAAGTTTTAGGTAAACTTTCACCTACTTTCTCCATCTTAGAGCTCTCAGTAGACTTAGAACCATATTCCATAATTGGTTCTTGAAACTCAACAAGTCCTGTGTGTGCTAGGTCAATTCCTGGGGGTGAAGGAATACCTCTATATGGTGGAGGGACAGACTTGTATCCTACACCAGACTTAGCTTTACTAATTACTTGAGCTTCCCAAATTTTATTAACTCCATCTGAGGCATGAGCTAAAGCATCTATTGTTATCTTAACATTTTCACTGTTATTTAAGGCTTTAGCTAATGATGCTCTTTCTGAACAAATTATGTCAGCTTGAAAATCTATTTTTCTTTGGAGAGCATTCATGTCATCCTTAAACCTAGATTCATTTTCTTGAAAGTGTAAGATTTGTTTTTCAAGAACAGCCATAGCTCTTTTATGATTAGCTAAATTAACAAGAGCATTAAGCAGTTCTTCATATCTATTATCAGCTTTTCTTTTAAGTTCTTCATTATCTTTAAAAGCAGAGCATGATTCAGTACATTTGGTTATGGAATTTACCTCTGAATCAGAAAAGGCCATTAGAGCAGTCTCAGTGGCCACAAGAGCAGCATTTGGTGGTGCTTCCTCTTCATCAGCCATAAAGCTCCAATCATAGTTAATCCCATCTATGGCTAGCATAGCCTTTGGTTCTTCAACTGTGATTTCCTTCTTCTTCTCTTGCTTATACCATGTGTTTCTATTTTCCTGCTTCCTTGGGTTTCTACACTCTCTAGCAAAATGTCCCATCCTATGACAGTTGAAACACTCTACTTTCTTCTTATCAAACCCAGCAGCTTCAGTACCATTGATGGTAATTTGCTTTCCAGTTCTCTGCCAGAACTTCTTAGCCCTCATGCTAAGTAAAGCAACTTGCCACTTGATGTCCATTTCTTCCAAATCATCATCATCAACCTGCTCAAGGTCTTCATGATTTAGAGTAGATTCACTATTCTGACTAGAAAAAAACACATAGAATGTTGGATCTCCAAGAACAACAACATTCTTTTGTGAACTAGTAGAAGGAACACCATAGTTAGCATTAGAAACACCTTCATCTTCATCTACCTCTTCTGGCTTACTAATACTAGGAGATGACAAAAGTGCCACATTCCCAGAACTAGTACTATAATTTCCAGACCTTTTCAGACTTTGTTCAACAATTTTGAAGTTGTTGTACAAATCATTGAGTTTCATGGTTTCTATGTTTGGTTTGTTCATCCAGACAATCACATGAGTACCAAACTCAATAGGTAGACTTCTCAAAAACTTCATGTTGAGATCTTCCTTTGCTATCTCAACACCCAATACACCTAGCTGACTGACAAGCTTGTGTAATCTAGAAAACAACTTATCAAGAGATTCATTGCTATTTGAACTGAAATTTTCAAATTGTTGTTTCAGCAATGTCTTCTGTGTTTTCTTGGTAGTTTCATTACCACCAAACCATGCACAAATCTCTTCAAAAAGAGTTTTGGCATCAGGATACTTGCTAAAAGATAGCATTTGCTCACCAGGAATGGTCATAAGGAGCAAATTCCTTGCCTTTTGATAATTCCTTTTCTGTATCTTTTCATTATTGTTGGCTGGTCCAGTATTTCTTCTTCTATCAGCTTTGCCTTCAAGAATGATATCTGTATAACCTAGTGTAAAAGAATCACCATACAGAATAATATCCCAAAGAGCATAATCTTGAACCATAAAATATTGCTCAATTCTCAACCTCCATAACTCAAACTCATTCTGTTTGATCATGGGCAACTTTGCAGCAATATTTGTAGCAACATCTTGTGCATCCATTTCTACTTCAGCTTCTTCTAAATCAATAATATCAGCCTTGCTCTGATACCACTTGTAAGGATTCTTTAACACGATAAGGTGGTTAAACCTTTGTACTTTGTGTATATGATATATTGAGTTAATATGATTAAGTATGCGGAATCTACTTAATCACACTTAGAAGGTTATTTGTGTTATGGAAATGGAAGGGTGATGTTTGTTATAGAATAATGAACAAAGAAAGTTATCACCAAACGATTCAATATTATTAAGATAATAATACGAGTGATCTTGAATTATCACTAGGGTTACAACTTTGAATCTTAAATGTTTCTATGACTTGTGATATATGTGTTTGTTCTAACTATTCAACAGTTATGAAAGTTCTAATTTTGGCACACTATTAGACACATTTAAAAGACACACTATATCTAAGTCTAAGATCTTTCTTTTATAACACAAGAAAGATCTTTACAATATTGTCAAGTCCAATCGAACACTTGCTTTGAGAGTGTCAGTCATTAAGATACAACTTGTATCTATGTTTACAACTTGTTCTGTGAATATAACATTATGACTGATCACATGGTGTAAGATATTATCTACCGTGTATTGTTGACTTTAATACACATAATATCTTTTCATACTTATCCTCTCAGCAGCAGATAGTTAATCACCAGAATCAATGTTAACGCTAGCAGCAGGATCATAACACTAGCAGCAGAATCACTTAACGCTAGCAGCAGGAACCGATAACGCTAGCAGCAGGAACAAATGCTCTTAGCAGCAGAATCATACTTAGAGTATTTCTTTGAGTAGAACCCGATACTAAACTTCTTGAATATTTAATTCCAATCAAAAACTTATGTAGTGATAAGCATGAACTCTCCCTTGGAAATGACTTGTATGCTGCTTGAAATCATCCTCCTTGAAGCCCTTAATCTTCTCTGGTTTTTGTGTGTTGAGAGGATATGTAAAAATGCGGAATTAGGGCTTGTATTTATAGCCTCGACTAAGTTACGGCGTAACCTCTAGGATTGATTACGCCGTAACCTTTGGATCTAGGATGATCTTATCCACAGTGATGATATTACGGCGTAACCTAAATATAGGTTACGAGCGTAGAACACTCGTTAACGGTTTTATGCTGTAACCTTGCGATTGGTTACATCGTAACTTGTTTGGACCACGAAATTCTTCTAAGTCTTGGAAACATATATACGGCGTAACTTATTAAGGAGTTACGCCGTAACCTTGGTCAGCGTTGACTTTGTTCTTCTAGTGTTAATCTTAGTTACGGCGTCAGTAGAGTACGGATTTACGCCGTAACCTTTGTCTAGTCAGCATACTCTTGTATATTTTGCCTTAAAACCCTTCCAAATCCGCGTCTCTTCGTTCCAATGCTCATAAGTAACCTGAAAATGAAATATAAGTGAATAAGAGTATATATTCAAGTAAAATGATAGAAATGATGAGCATATTAGGGGGAAATTGACACTAAAATATCAGGACTATTTGATGTTATCACTAAGACTATTGACAAAATCATTAAGGTGAGAAGTCGCACCTGTATCCATGTTCAAGTTACCCGTAGCAGGATCCTGTAGTGTCACAGCCTTAAAAGCACTTGGCAAAATCGTCTTGTGACCCAAAAGTTGACCCGACTTCCTTTCGTGACCTGATTGCCCGGAGTGACCCAACTGCCCGGGTGAAATCAATTGATACAACTGACCCATGGGCTGACCCGTATAACTGATCCGAGTGGGCTATCGAGAACCATTGGGCTGATGAAACTAGGCCGAGGTAGATTGGTGGAATTGTTGGGCCGGCTTCGCAAACTGGACCTGCTGTGGATAAAGAGTATGGACCGACTATTGTAATTGTTGGGCCACGATCGGACTATTAAAGCCGGTTGGAGTGTCAAAACCTGGTGGACCGAATAGTGGACTAGCATGAAAAGCCATGGGTCAGGTTGGCTAGTAGGCTGTTGAACAATATTACTTGCAAGTGATTGAGTTCCCAACGCAGATACATTACAATCAAGGTTTGCCAACAAACCTTGCAATGTCACAATATCATTTGGAGTCAAAGTTGAGGTTGATGCAACAGTAGAAGCTTGACCACAAGTTGATGAATTAGAAACATTACCATGAACCCCATTGTAAAACCCAAAAATCTAAAAGCATGCAAAATGACCAAATTGCCCCTGAAACCTTTGAAAATTAACCACATATGAAGTAAGAAAATTTTTGTGGCAACATTTTAATATTTTATAAAGTACAAAAATATATATAACACATAAAATTGTTGTATGGGCCGAAAATAATTAATTCTTGTATAGTTATACATTTTAATTATTTGTTAAATATGTAAAATCAATTTAAAAAGGAGATAAGTATTGTTATTAAAAAGGAAATCAATCAAAACAGCAAATTGATCTCATATTCTCAATTAGGCCGAGATTTATGCCATTCCCTCCCCCTCCCACACGGTTTCTCATATTTTTCCTTTTATTCTCATTTGAAACCCTAACAAAACAAACACAAAACTCTCTCTTGTTCTTCCGATTTTATGGAAGCTTGTGGGTATTTTTCTGGTGATCATCAGGGTCTAAGGAAGCTAGAAAAAATGGTTTTGAGGTCGTGGATTCGTTGGTTCGATCGTGAGAGTTTTCCTTTTGCCGATTTGATTTAGCGAGAGGTACAAAACTCGTACGCCTCATCTACTCGTTCTAAAATTAACTTGGTATTTTTCCTATGATCTTTACATTGTATATGACTCATATAAAATGGCTAAATCGAACCATGCACGTAAAAATTGATCATGGCAATTATAGATGTTAAAAACACAAATAAAATCCAAATCTGTCCATACGATTTTTCTGGATTGAATACATATTTTATCTGGGTTCTATAGGCATGATATAACTCTGGAAAAATGATCATCTTATTTGTTGAGGCCTATGATGCACGCGTTGTGTCGTTGCGGTTTAGCAGTATTAATGCCTACTCAAGTTTTAAATTTATATTTAGCCGACTTATCAATAACACACACACTTAACGAGCAGTGTACCCGGTCAGTATGAATATAATGGTAAGTAGAGTGTCAATCACTAAGAGTGGAACGTATTATCTAGTTATTCTAATCAGTATTTTAATATCCTAAGTTAGCTATACAACCTAATCTAACGCAAGGGGGTTCAGCCTGAGAGACTGGCACGGTTTGGTTATGATTAAATAGTAAACTAAACTAATGAGCACGAATCAGCGATTAGCACACACGTACACAGATAGATACTCAATACAATAAGAAGACCTGTCCTGATAATTAAGTAGCTTGTCACTTGTTTTATTGCTAGTTTTATATGAAGTGTATATAATTAAACCTTTCTCGTTGGCTCTAATCTTATCGGCGAGTAAACCCTTAATGATTACTTATGTCTATCCTATTTATTAAGCGTCTCTTAAATAGGCGAGGAAGG
Source organism: Artemisia tridentata subsp. tridentata (assembly GCA_021014915.2). NCBI lineage: Eukaryota > Viridiplantae > Streptophyta > Magnoliopsida > Asterales > Asteraceae > Artemisia > Artemisia tridentata. The sequence goes on from CP139504.1 coordinate 115,490,596, forward strand.
GGCATGGCGACCCAAGCAATGCTCAGCTAGACACAGAGGTTATCAATGCACTAATAAAAGTCACCAAAGACATCAACATATAAACTTTAATTAATGGGAAAGCAATATTAAGGGGAGTGCATGATTTTCCGTAGTCACATGACACAAGCCCATCAATCCTGATGAATTAAAGTGTACTAATACAATAAAACAAAACTACTTAATGAATTGAATACATGCAGGACCTTCTTACAGCTCTTGTATCTTCGTTTAGGTGTGTCTTGTGCTGCTTGGTCGTCTGAATTTGGCTCTAGGGTTTCTGTCTTCGAAAGCTTAGTGTTCGAGAGAGAGACAAAATTCATCTGTCCTTAGGGTATTTATAGTTTCTGTCTCAGGGGTAGATGCGGCGCATAGAGTTGTTAGATGCGGCGCATTGACTTAACTTCGCGTGGGGTCCAAGATTAATATATTCAGGAATATTCGTACACCGTCTTCAGATGCGGCGTATCTTGGTCTTGTATGCGGCGCATGTACTTGGATTGTAACTTGTGAAATCTTGATAGTGATACGCCGTATGTTAGAAGTATAATGCGGCGTATCTGGAGTAGAACGAGCTTGATCTTCTGGATTTCAGTAGGCTTTTGACATCTTGCTTGTTTTGCTCCATAATTAATCCAAAATCGCCAAGTTTCACATAATGCTTGTTTTTACCTGAGAATTACTAAAGTAAACGTTAATGTATCGATTCTCATAGATAATATAATAAAACAAGTCAAATAAATAGGATAAATGATGATAATAAAATGTACTTATTTGAGTTCATCAAATATCCCCCCACTTGAACTTTACTTGTCCCCAAGTAAACCTTAGAATTAATTAAATGAAAATGTATCCTAAAAGATGTTAGGATTTATTTTTATATTTAAGCACGTATTCGTTTTGTCATAATCACACAACCAAACACTTAACGAAGTAGAAACCAAAATAATTTTTAATGTAAAACAATTCTAAATCGTTTAGTTGCTTAGTCGTGACGAATATTCTATCATAGGCTTGGCAAGTATATGCATCTCCCCCACTAAAGCCAAGGAATAACAAGTCTAAAGCGGTAAAAAGGGTTTGTTGGTTAAGGGTTGATCATCCTTTTTAATCTCTATCGATCTCAAATTCCAGAAAAGGCGACAAAATCACAAATACATGATCGAATCCACGACCACGATACTTGCAATTGCTCAAATCCTTAACTCGAATAGGCTAAAGATAGGACCAAGTAATCTTCACCAATAATATTATATCAAAAAGGGCGACAAAATCATAAATACATAGCCGAATCCACGACTACGATACTTAAGATTGCTCAAATCCCTAATCTCAATAAATCAAGGGTTTGGATGAAGAATGATATAGGGTATGGATAATATTTGGGATACAAATTGGTGTAAAATGAAAAATAAACAAAACAGATAAATTAAAATCCTAAGTGTTGTTAATCACTTTCCCAACCATCCCATGAATAAGACTCATATCATTGAATAACTCACGCTTTAACACTTGAAACACACGCTTTAGGTAGACACGAATTATACTCAACAAGATCTTAATCAAAGAATAACCTTAGTTGGCGTTCCCATAACGGCCAACTCCCATTCAATCCATAAATATAATATACAACAACAAATAGTGGTGATATCTCCCACTTAATACAAAACTTTACATAAGTTGGTTAAAACAAACTTCCAACTTTTCTTTTTTCTTTTTCTTTTCTATTTTTTTTTCGATTTTTTTTTTTTTTTTTTTTTTTTTTTTTTTTTTTTTTAACTTTATATGTGTAAAATTTTACAACTTTTCTATCACTATTTTTCCGGATAATTTTTCTATATTCTTCATACTTTCAGAAATAACTGTAATAGTGAAAGTAGCAAACACACGAAAAATAAACTAAAAGATATACAATATTTACTTTCATACCAATTGCATTGTGCAATTTCCCGAGCTAACCAAAGATAATGAATTACGCACGCGAACACAGGTAATGTAAGGAAACACACTTTGCCTAAAGCAATTAACCACGGATTTTAATCTACAGGGTAGGCTAAGGTGTAAGGGTGTATCGAAACATTATAACAAAGGTGTAAGAAACGAAAGGAATGGCTCTGAGGGGTTTTCTAGGGGTATCTTACTCTAAAAGTGAGAGTAACAAAGGGTTTATACAGGGGTTAACTAACCAGTGTAGTTAGTTAATATCACATAACATATAAAGGCTATTTGGGTGTAATCCTAGAAATTTACCAATTTAGACAAGTCACTCTAATTATATAGATAATACTTATTATGGTAGTCTCGAATAGTATACAAGCCAAGTTCTAAAGTTTACAAGTCACCAGCACACTAAAGTTTTAATATTTTTGAAAGAATAGAGTTATGTGTGCGGTTATGTAATTTAGACTTTAAACAAAAACATGCTAAAAATTTTAAATTTTGATATATTAAGCGCATTTTAAGCATATTTTGAAAAAGTTTAGGACAAGTAAGTGTTCTAATTCTCCAATCCCCCCACTTAAGTTAAACAACGTCCTCGTTGTTTGTGTCAAAGGTTAAAAACTGGAAAATAAAAGAATTAGAACAGAAAAACTCCCCTGAGATTTGCTCGGTATGATCCTCCATTATTCGTATAAGAGCAAAAATCAACTTTCTTGTGGATGAGAACGTTTAAGCTTCATAAATGATGTATCCACAAAAATGCAGGAATCTATAATACCATTTAGACTTTAACACACCTGAGTTAAGAAGGTTTGACAGACTCGACACAGAACAGAAAAGTAAAAAATTTTCTTTCGGGTTGTCTCCCGGTCAGCACTTGTCTTTATTCCAGAGTCTTCAAGTTAGACTCACGTTCAGCTCCTTATTTTGTTCTATTGATCCCCACATGTCCGTGCACGATGTAGTTGCGAATTACTTCGTCACGAACATATTCCGGCCCCAATTCAAGTACACCTTTGTAGAATCCTTTCATCTTTTGGTACGGATACTCGATCCCTTTCTCAGCGTCATTTTCATCTACAAAAAGAAATGGTGTAAATTTGTAACAAAATTTGTTAGGGGCATGTTTAAACCTTGGGTGAGCACAAGGCATCATGTAAGTGATAACGTTGCTTCCACTTTTAAAGGTGATCTTTCCTTCAAATCTTTTAGCGTTAATTTTGACCTCCTTACAAAATGGTTTCCCAACGATCACGTCACCCATCTCAATATCACGATAAGCATCCATGTTTTCCACCACGATGAAATCTGTAACAATAGTTAAATTTCCGACAAAAATAGGTACATTCATGAATATTCCAACTACGTTTTTCCCTCTATACTCAATTTTGTTTTTCATTATAGAATTATAGAAATCTTTTGACATTACATTAATTGGTAAAATAGGGAAAAAGTTGGCACTAACCTGCTTAAATCCTATCATGCAAGGAAATTGTAAATTATAAGCACAATCTACATGGATCTTTCTACCATAATCACAGAAACTAGGATATCCTTCAAATTCATCATAATTCTTAGTGTTGATCATATTGATTCTAGGTATATCCATAATTTCTCCTTCTTCAATTTCGGGTTCAAAATCCTCCATAAATTGATCATTGATTCCTATTGGTAAATTAAGATCATTTAATTCAATGTAGTCTCCACTATAGGTCTCAAATGATTCATTATTTACCAAGGTTTCTCCCATAAACCTAGCTTCTAGATCGAGGTCCATACGTTCTCTTAATCCTAGCACATAGACGCCTCTAATTATGCTCTTAGCAGGATTTTGGCACTTATAGACTAGTTTATTATTCCCTACCTTTAACGAGATTTTTCTTTTAAACACATTAATCTTAGCATGGGCGGTAGACAAGAAAGGTCTTCCAAGGATTAAAGGAATCTTAACATCCTCGGGCATATCTAATATAACAAAGTCTACGGGGAAAACAAACTTCTCAATCTTAACTAGCACATTTTCAGCAACCCCTTCAGGTCGTTTTACTGTTTTATTAGCCAATTCAATAAGCAGCTTAGTTGGTGCTAACTTTCCTAGTCCTAGGGTAGTGAATGTCTTAAGGGGCATAACACTAACGCTAGCTCCTAAGTCAGCTAATACATTATTGAAAGATAAGTTATTAATTGAACAAGGTAAAGTAAAACTTCCTGGGTCTTTTTCTTTATGAGGCAAGGCACGTAAGTTGGTTGCAGAGCTCTCTTCTTTCATTGTAGCCTTGATCTCCTCTTCAATCTTTGCCTTCTCTTTGAGTAACCTCCTTAAACTGATTGAAGAATTAAAGAAAAATTCGGGCTTTGCAGCATCATTACCATTCATCAATCTTCTAGGAAAAGGTATGTTAGGCGTGACTTCTTCAGTAGTGCATATGGCCTTGACATGATCTCTTGGGTTAGTTTTAGTTGAGCTAGGTAAACTTCCGTATCCCCTTTCTTGAAGAACTTTGCTCATTTGTCCGATTTGTTGTTCCAATGCTTTGATCGAAGCTCCTTGATTTCTTGTTATAGTATCTGTTGAGGCTCGGATTTCTTTGATCATAGCAGTGTTCTCTTCATGTCTTTTAGCAGCATCGGCCATAATTTGCTTTAGAGTGTCATCCAAAGTCTGCCTCCTCTCTTGATAAGTGGGATTATAGTTGTTCTTTTGATAGTATCCCGGAGTAGCTTCCTTAAATCTTCCTGAAGGTCGGAATGGTTGTCCAAATTGTGTGTAGTATGCTTCTTCAAAAGTCTCACTTTCATTCTTATTAGGGCAATCTTTAGTGTAGTGAGGTCCTTCGCATTTTTCACATCCAACTTGGGTAGCATAAACTTTCTCATCACGCTTCTTCATCTCTCTACTAATTTTATCCAATTGAGCTTGAATTGCAGCAAACCCGTCAAAATTAGTGCTGCTCTTAGATCTAGTAGAGGTTCCATCGTGCCATTTTTGAGAGTGATCAGCAGCTTCTTGGATAGCTTTTCTAGCATCGGTTGCACTCATTTGGGGCACAGCTCCCTTAGCATCCAAGATTTGTCTAGTAGGCACGTCCAATCCTTGATAGATCAATATTATCTCCTGCATTGGACTTAGATAATGTTGAGGGCATTTCATCAATAAGTCTTTAAATCGTTCCCAAGCTTGATAAAGAGTTTCATCAGGCTCTTGCTTGAAACTGTTGATAGCCTCCATCTTTTTAGCAGTTTTAGCAGGTGGACAATATCTTTTCAGGAATTTGCTCTTCAAATCTTCCCATGTTGTGATTGAACTAGCAGGTTCATTCCTTAGCCACTTATTAGCAGCTCCTTTAAGCGAAATTGGAAAGATTCTTAGCATAAGTTGATCGTCAGAGACTCCTTCTGTAGTAAATAAATCTGCAATCTCGAGGACTTTTTCAACATGTTCATTAGCATCTTCATGTTCCGTTCCACTGAAAGCATTTTCTCTTAGCTCCTTGAGAAACTGACCCTTCAACTCAAACTTTGACTTTTCATCAAACTTCGGTCTAGCAACTCCTGAACTGTAATCAGCACGGGTTTTGTTCATGTATTCCTCCATAGTAGTGTTTTCCGCCATTGTTTCTGTTTCTTCTTCCTCCTTCTCTTCAGAAAAGTAATCAAGCTCGAACGAACTTGAAATTTCAAAGCTTTTTTGTGTTGAAAAGCCTTTTAAGCGAATGTAAGGCTCGTTCAGGATCTTCGAAAGGTTTAATCAAGTTCTTAGTTGAACTCCTGGTCATGCACTTCCTGAAACCATCACAAAAGCATCAGTAGGGTATGTTCAAGGAAGTATGAAATCAGAAAATTAACAACGAAAACGGAATACGAAAAATAAAAGTTGCTGATATCTGCAAACGATGCGCCGTATCCAGAAAGCTGGATACGCCGTATCTTATTTCGTTAAAATTTAATCAGACTTTTATTCAGAAAACAGATACGTCGCTTATAATTTTAGAATGCGCCGTATCCAGTTTAAATTATCAAAAATCGATTATATTTATTAAAATTAAATGCGTCGTATTAACAAAAGCTAATGCGCCGTATTTTTGTTACGTTTCAAAATACAAGATTTTTGATTTAGAAGATGCGCCGTATCGATAAAAATCAATGCGTCGTATCTGTTTAATAATTCGAAAAACTGTTTTTAATTTAAATAGAAAATACGCCGTATCTGTTAAAACAGATGCGTCGTATGGCGTTAGGGTTTTATAAAAATTTCTTATTAAAAACACAATACGCCGTATCTTGGGGAAAGATGTGTCATACTCGAATTTATTAAACGCGTTGTATTTATAAAAATTAAACGCAATACGCCGTATCTGTGAAAACAGATGCGCCGTATCGTTTGTATCAGCACAGTACAACGATATCAGAATGCAGAAAAATACAGAAAAGAAAAACAAAAATAAAAACAAACAAAAAGAAACAAAAATTACAGAAAATTAAAAAAAAAAAAAATAAAAAAAATATGCATATTATACAATGAATGCAATTTATCTAATATATAACAGGGTTAGTGGTTAGAATCTAAAAAAAAAGGTCATTAAAATACTAATCAAATTAACAGATAATAACAATTCACTCCCCGGCAGCGGCGCCAAAAACTTGATGGGTGTTTTTTGTTCTAATTCTTTTATATCCCCGGCAGCGGCGCCAAAAACTTGATGCGCGCGTTGTGTCGTTGCGGTTTAGCAGTATTAATGCCTACTCAAGTTTTAAATTTATATTTAGCCGACTTATCAATAACACACACACTTAACAAGCAGTGTACCCGGTCAGTATGAATATAATGGTAAGTAGAGTGTCGATCACTAAGAGTGGAACGTATTATCTAGTTATTCTAATCAGTATTTTAATATCCTAAGTTAGCTATACAACCTAATCTAACGCAAGGGGGTTCAGCCTGAGAGACTGGCACGGTTTGGTTATGATTAAATAGTAAACTAAACTAATGAGCACGAATCAGCGATTAGCACACACGTACACAGATAGATACTCGAGACAATAAGAAGACCTGTCCTGATAATTAAGTAGCTTGTCACTTGTTTTATTGCTAGTTTTATATGAAGTGTATATAATTAAACCTTTCTCGTTGGCTCTAATCTTATCGGCGAGTAAACCCTTAATGATTACTTATGTCTATCCTATTTATTAAGCGTCTCTTAAATAGGCGAGGAAGGGGCATGGCGACCCAAACAATGCTCAGCTAGACACAGAGGTTATCAATGCATTAATAAAAGTCACCAAAGACATCAACATATAAACTTTAATTAATGGGAAAGCAATATTAAGGGGAGTGCATGATTTTCCGTAGTCACATGACACAAGCCCATCAATCCTGATGAATTAAAGTGTACTAATACAATAAAACAAAACTACTTAATGAATTGAATACATGCAGGACCTTCTTACAGCTCTTGTATCTTCGTTTAGGTGTGTCTTGTGCTGCTTGGTCGTCTGAATTCGGCTCTAGGGTTTCTGTCTTCGAAAGCTTAGTGTTCGAGAGAGAGACAAAATTCGTCTGTCCTTGGGGTATTTATAGTTTCTGTCTCAGGGATAGATGCGGCGCATAGAGTTGTTAGATGCGGCGCATTGACTTAACTTCGCGTGGGGTCCAAGATTAATATATTCAGGAATATTCGTACACCGTCTTCAGATGCGGCGTATCTTGGTCTTGTATGCGGCGCATGTACTTGGATTGTAACTTGTGAAATCTTGATAGTGATACGCCGTATGTTAGAAGTATAATGCGGCGTATCTGGAGTAGAATGAGCTTGATCTTTTGGATTTCAGTAGGCTTTTAACATCTCGCTTGTTTTGCTCCATAATTAGTCCAAAATCGCCAAGTTTCACATAATGCTTGTTTTTACCTGAGAATTACTAAAGTAAACATTAATGTATCGATTCTCATAGATAATATAATAAAACAAGTCAAATAAACAGGATAAATGATGATAATAAAATATACTTATTTGAGTTCATCAGCCTAAATAATCATTGTGGAGTTTTTGTTCCAATCGGATTTAAAAGAAAATAAAGAAAAAATAAAAACCCAATCGAATTGTGATGCGTGGTTTTGCGACCTTACAACAGGTTTTACCTCTCGAGGGATCTCAAGAGGCTTGCAATCCCCACCAGGCAGTGTACCTGACCGATGTAGTATAGTGTAGTGGCAAGTACCGGGGGATTGATCGTTCTCTAGGGGAATAGTGTCGTTAGGATTGAAAAACTACTCTAATAGGTCTAAGGGTGAGGGAAGATTCTTTTTGTATTTGTTATATTTTTTTATAAAAGCAAGTAAAATCTCGGGTTTGAAGGAGTGGGCGGAATTAGTTGCTAGTCAACTAACCCAAATAACTACAATCGCAAATAAAATAAAATAACTGAAAATAAAAAGGTTGTGGAACTTATATGGAGAGAAATGTGTTTACTTAGATTTCCTTACTCCCTAACTATCTTTTACCAGTTGATTAGTGTGTATTAATTGCGTGGATGGCGGGTGTATTCCTTAATACCAATCGTGGGGTGGCGTACGTACTTCCCCAACTCTATAAGCTCCTACTTCACTCCTATGTCGAGCCGGCTAAGAAGCTCCTAACATGGGATCACTAGAATTCGCTCATGCATTAAATACAACCATAAAAACCTTAGTACGCATTGGTTCATGTTTCTTAAGACGTTCAAGCAAGTTATCGTATAGGAGGTTAGCCAGTTTTCTTAAGCCTAACATCGATAAACAATCATCCAATACAATTAATAACACCCCAACAACCAATAATCAATAGTTAGGTTTCATTAGATCTAAGCAAACACAAGATAAATCTAGCCTAGCATGTTAATTAAAAGACAAGAACAAGATATAATCAAACAACACATAGACATATTGAATGATTAATTGATTACTTATCTTCAATTAAACATGGGAGATCCAAGGGTATAAAACCCTTAAAAATGGCAGAAAAATCGTCTAGGGTTTCTCCTCACAAAGTTGCACACTAATGACTAAAAATTGCAAAACAATATATAGAATTTAGGGGCTGACGGCGTCACGTTGTAGGAGGTGACGCCGTCACCTCGCCGCGGTTAGGGTTCCCGGATGGTCTTCCTGACGCCGTCCCTCTTTAATCCTCCAAAATCCACTCTGGTGCGTCAAGGGTTGACGCCGTCACAATTGTGCTTGACGCCGTCTCTCTTTAACTTAAACCGTGACGGCCTTAATCACCTTAAAGGGTGATGCCGTCAGACTTCGATTGTAAAACTCTCTGGCGCGTCACGTGTATTTGTCATATCCACCTCTTTTGCCAAGCCGTGACGCCGTCAGGAGCAATCCTTGACGCCGTCACGTGTACTTTTCCAGCAGCTTTGGAGACTTTGTCGTTTTCTTCAATTTTATGCTCCAAAAACGTCCAAAATGCTTCCTTTTCCAGATTTCTTCTCCAAAGTACCTAAAATGACAAAAGGAACGATTTTGGGCAATATTTGATCAAATAAATACGATTTAGGGCTTAAATGCCCCCCTAAAAGCGGTACACTTTTCGCTTCATCAAATACCCTTACACTTGAGATTTGCTTGTCCTCAAGCAAATGCGCTTTTATTCTAATCAAAATACAAGTTAGGGGTCATTTAACGCTAATATAAAAGTAATTACAACAAATAGTCGTTCCCCTTTAATCATAATAAGCACGGAGATTACACAATAGCACCTCACAAGTAGTGTTTAGATACTCACATCTCTCAGGTGTCATAAAAGTATATCTCATAAATGAAAATGGATAATATCTCTCACTACCTGTCATAGCAAATAGATTACCATAGGCTTAGGAAAGGGTCAAAAACCTCCTCCACTAGGCGTAAGCACCTAAGATAAACTATCAAAGAGGGCTTTTAAACGGGTTATAACGTTAGGTGTAGGGATATGATAAACACGGTTTTGTTGGATAAGGGATATTTTACTGGTGGCGAGTTAAAGATCTTGATTAATTACATGTACAATATGGCGTTGCTAAGCCAAGACTAGACTCGACTTAAGCTAAAAACAAAATAACAAAAACATAAAATAAACGTAAAATGAAACGGGATGGTAGTCCGTATGTTTTTTCTACTTTTCTTTTTCTCATTTTTTTGTATTTTTCTTGATTTTTTCGATTTTTTTTCTTTTTCATACACTCTTTCCCTACCATTCAAAATAATACATCGTAGGGGCGTTGCATTCCCCTTACACTTGAACTTTTACATAACTTCACGAATAATTATTCTAATGACTCGAATTAAGATAATCGACACACTTGGAGTACTTTTAAAATATTTAGCACATATGGGGGTAATAATGTTGTTCTTCCCCATTACTCCATTACACTAGTACTTTACCCATGAGTCCCAATCGTCCCAAAACAATATGTACAAGGATATGACTTGACTTAGCAACCATGTAATCAATTAGATAATTAAATCGGGGTTTAAACAAATGTTGTCACAATAATGCACTAAAAATGAGTGCATACAAGGTAGGCTAAGGCGATTTGGGTGTACATTTAAGTGGGGTGTAAACAAATTCTTACTTTAAGTAAAATGCTTAAAGTTAGAAACGAAAAGATAGGCTCTGAGGGGTGTACTAGGGGTATCGTGTACTAAAAATGAGTACAACGCAAAGAGTGTGGGAGAATTACTTGACCAATGTAGCCAATGTAATTATAACAAAAACACAGGTGTAAAACAATGGGTTAATCCTAATGCCTCTTATCATGTAGTAAATCTAACTACACGAATGTAGTCTCACTTGTGGCCTCGGAATGGTCTTAACGCAAGTTCTAGAATCTAAGTGCTACCGGTACACACATCATAGCATGAATGCTTTTCCTACCAATTCTAGGGGCGAACCTCACATATTGGGGGTGGAAAATTTTTTAGTGGTACGGTTTTGTGCTAGTCATATAACTCCTATCCGTGAGACGCTCATTAAGACCAAAGTTTCACTCCTATATGTTGTAAAAAATTTTAAATTTGGCACTAAAATTGCCTTAACAGGTATTTCTCTCAGTTTTATTACACATCTACCATCAAACAAACAAAAATCAAGTGTAATAGCATTCTCTAAAGTATCGTACTTTTACCCCCCCCCCCCTTACACTTAAGATGAACATTGTCCCCAATGTTCAAATAACAAGATGTAAAAGTAAATAAGGTAAAAGAATGAAATCAAATACTCCCCTGATTCGCTCGGTGGATAAAGAGGTAACATGGTTAGATCTTCTTCCAAGGTAATGTTGAAGCTTCAAGACTAAAGCAGCGCCAAAAGCTTGATTCCACATACATCTCCTTGTCCAAAATAACCTGTTAAACCTGAGAAAACAAACAAGAAAACCTGCATAACATCGGCGGGATAAATCTGTATAAGGATATAATGCTTGTGGAATGATAATTTTGCAGATTCCTGGAGTTTATAAGTTAGAGATTTAATAAAAACTTTTTATGAAAACAAAACTTTCAAAAATTTCAGAAAATTAAAACCTGATGCCGTCAGGTTGTAAGGCCTGACGCCGTTAGAAATGATCTGACAGAATTCTCATGTTAAGTTTCCGAAAAATTTTTGGAAAAACCTATACCTTACTTCCTGGAAATCCTGCAAAATATCATTATGACTCGATACAAGCATTTGACTCAAACAATTACTAATATGTATGTTAATTTAATATTGTTATGATTCATGTTCATTTGTTCTAATAAACTGATTTGGATTTCCCTTACACTTAACTTTTGCAAAATACCTTTATATGTAGTTAAGACGAAGTTAAAAACAAGATAAAGCATTTTCACAATTTAGTTTCGAACATGAATCAATAATAATAAAAATTAAACATACATACGGAAGCAAATAAAATCAAACAAACAAATAAATAAACACACAATGCAAATAAAGCTTGGGTTGCCTCCCAAGAAGCGCTTGTTTTTGTTCGAGTCACGAGCCTGACTCTACCCTTATTTAACGGAAATAGGGGAGGTTTTCCCTACACTTAGGATTAAGTATGGGTGAAAGTAGCGATACACACCCTTAGGGTGGAAATATGCCACGTGAGGAAAGAGTGACGGGTGAATTATATGCTCAAAGGTGCGGGATCCTATCATCATAACCTTACCTAATTCAATTGGGTTTGTGGGCGGATTAAGATTTTCTCCTAGAAAGGGATCATCTTCTATCAACTTCGAGAGACTCCAAGTTAAGAATCCACTTTGACCTAATAAACCCGGTTTAAACCCATAATGTTTCTTGTGATCAATCATAAATGGGTGATGTAAGTATGTAAGGTCATGGTTCACTCCTATGTTAGCTTCCTCTCTACAAGGCCTAGAGTCTACTACCTTAATCTTAACATTACCCGGACTACATGGATTGATGGGTGGATCGGGACCTAATTCAATTCTTAAGTTCACATCTAAGGATGGAAGATTAGGTAACGGTTTTGGTTTAGGCTCCGGTTCATCAAAACTAGGAACTTCCATAGAACTAAAAGAAAGGTTATGACTACAAGTATTCAAACCTATTTCTTCTAGTTTTGTTTCTTCCAAAGGTTCTACTTCAATTGGGGTTCCTATAGTCCCTTCTACTTCTTCCGGGTAAGTCACGGGCGGTGTGTGTGCCTCGAATGATGGTAGGACTTGTGGGGTACTTTGTAGGTTTGTGTTATTTACCTCATCCTTCCTTGTCTCTATATCAATTATATCCACATCATGTGTTTTAGTAGAATCTAACCCAAACATGTTCCTAAGTATCTCAAATCCTTCTCTAGCCATTTCAAGTTCTAAGTCCGATTCATAAGAATCTTCCCCGATAACATGATTACTATGTTCAATTTGCCTAAAGGATTCATCATGTGTTCCTTGAGATTCAAAGTCATTGATCATAAAACCTAGGTCTTTTTGCTCAATATGCTCATGTTCGGCTAAATCCTCCTCAATTGTTTCCTCAAGTTGTGATGTATACGAACCCATTAATTCATTAAACTTATGGTTCACGGTTAGGAGGCTTTCCTCAAAATTTTTCCAAAGGGTCTTATTAAAAGGAGTTGATCCTAACAATGATTGTTTAATAGAAGCCACACATGCACATAATTCATCAAACCTATCAAACTTTATACCCATCTCCTCTTGTATATATCTAAGATCACTTAAAAATTCATTGGAACAACAGGAAGCAAATCTATCCGTGTAAAGTAATTGTTCCTCTATTGTTAATGATCTAAATGGAATTTCATCCGCCATGGTGACAAATGAAAATGGTTTTACAAACAAAGGGCACAAAGAAAAAGATAGACTAAAGAAATCTAATAAAAAGAAAAATAAAAATCTCACTAGAAAGGAATCTAGTGAGTAGACCTAATAAAATAAAAATTCAACCTAAACAATAACTATTCCCCGGCAGCGGCACCAAAAACTTGATGCGTGGTTTTGCGACCTTACAACAGGTTTTACCTCTCGAGGGATCTCAAGAGGCTTGCAATCCCCACCAGGCAGTGTACCTGACCGATGTAGTATAGTGTAGTGGCAAGTACCGGGGGATTGATCGTTCTCTAGGGGAATAGTGTCGTTAGGATTGAAAAACTACTCTAATAGGTCTAAGGGTGAGGGAAGATTCTTTTTGTATTTTTTATATTTTTTATAAAAGCAAGTAAAATCTCGGGTTTGAATGAGTGGGCGGAATTAGTTGCTAGTCAACTAACCCAAATAACTACAATTGCAAATAAAATAAAATAACTGAAAATAAAAAGGTTGTGGAACTTATATGGAGAGAAATGTGTTTACTTAGATTTCCTTACTCTCTAACTATCTTTTACCGGTTGATTAGTGTGTATTAATTGCGTGGATGACGGGTGTATTCCTTAATACCAATCGTGGGGTGGCGTACGTACTTCCCCAACTCTATAAGCTCCTACTTCACTCCTATGTCGAGCTGGCTAAGAAGCTCCTAACATGGGATCACTAGAATTCGCTCATGCATTAAATACAACCATAAAAACCTTAGTACGCATTGGTTCATGTTTCTTAAGACGTTCAAGCAAGTTACCGTATAGGAGGTTAGCCAGTTTTCTTAAGCCTAACATCGATAAACAATCATCCAATACAATTAATAACACACCAACAACCAATAATCAATAGTTAGGTTTCATTAGATCTAAGCAAACACAAGATAAATCTAGCCTAGCATGTTAATTAAAAGACAAGAACAAGATATAATCAAACAACACATAGACATATTGAATGATTAATTGATTACTTATCTTCAATTAAACACGGGAGATCCAAGGGTATAAAACCCTTAAAAATGGCAGAAAAATCGTCTAGGGTTTCTCCTCACAAAGTTGCACACTAATGACTAAAAATTGCAAAACTATATATAGAATTTAGGGGCTGACGGCGTCACGTTGTAGGAGGTGACGCCGTCACCTCGCCGCGGTTAGGGTTCCCGGATGGTCTTCCTGACGCCGTCCCTCTTTAATCCTCCAAAATCCACTCTGGCGCGTCAAGGGTTGACGCCGTCACAATTGTGCTTGACGCCGTCTCTCTTTAACTTAAACCGTGACGACCTTAATCACCTTAAAGGGTGACGCCGTCAGACTTCCATTGTAAAACTTTCTGGCGCGTCACGTGTATTTGTCATATCCACCTCTTTTGCCAAGCCGTGACGCCGTCAGGAGCAATCCTTGACGCCGTCACGTGTACTTTTCCAGCAGCTTTGGAGACTTTGTCGTTTTCTTCACTTTTATTCTCCAAAAATGTCCAAAATGCTTCCTTTTCCAGATTTCTTCTCCAAAGTACCTAAAATGACAAAAGGAACGATTTAGGGCAATATTTGATCAAATAAATACGATTTAGGGCTTAAATGACCCCCTAAAAGCGGTACACTTTTCGCTTCATCAAATTGGAATTAGGGTTAGGGTTTTGGTGATTGGATCTGATCAATAAATGTGTTTTAAGGTTGTAATAATGATTGTACAATGATTGGGAATTAGGTTTAGGGTTTTGAAATGGTTTTGTGATTTACCGATTTAAAAAAAATAAAATTAAAAGGGTGTGTTTTGTAATTTTTCAAACTTGTGGGTTATTTTTGTAAGTCAATTTGGATCAGGGGTAAAACGTATAAATTATAATATGGGGGTATCTTGTGTAAAATTGGTAAGTAAAAGGTTTATTTGATAAATTAGTTAATTATTTTAATTCGGTTTAGAAATAATTAAAATTGAGGGACCTATTTTGTAAATTCTGGAAATTGAAGGTGGTTTCGTATAATACTTAATATAAGGGGCTTGATGTGTAATTTGGAATAATTGAAGGCTTAATGTGTAAATATGAATATTGTAAAAATGGAAAGTTACTATTTTTGGAAAGTTACTAAATATGGAAAGTTACCTAAAAAGGAAAGCTACTAAAAATGGAAAGCCGACTAAAATGAGTAATCTGAATTAAATAAGCTAATAATAAGACAGTCATGAATTCGTGTAGATTCGCTGAAGATGGAGTTGCTTCCGACCTTTATATTTCTGTTGTGTTTTTCATTTGCGGTATAAGGTACAGATATTCTGACCTTCTCACAGGTTTCTCATGAACTCTTTTCTCTTTATATCTTGTTTTCCCTTGAACCTTGCTATGTTTCCCCTGTTCTGTGAACTCTGCTATGATCCCTTCATATTCTGATCTGTTTAGCTTCTGATTTGATGCCATTGCTATGATTCCCTTGCTTTGAACCTTTTCTATTGATTCCCTTTGTTATGACCTCTGATATGAATCTATGTTGTGAAAACCTTTTAATTATGACCTGGAAATGTTTTGAGAAAATCAATTGTTTAAAATGATGTTTTGAGTACGATACGATACTACTTTTATATGAAATTCTACTAACTTTTATGAAGACTATTTTAACGACTATCTTTATGAAAAACCGTTTTGAAAGATCATTTGATGAAAAAAAAACTACTTTGAAAGATCATTTAATGAAAATCATTATTAAAGGATTGCTTTAAATGAACTTGTGATAGAAATTTCTAAAATGAACTTTTGCTATAAACTTTCTGATTATGAACCTTTGATATACTCTTCTGAAACATTTGATATGAACCTTTTGATATTGAACCTTTCTGATATTGACCATCTGATATTGAACCATCTGATATGACCCTTTTGATATGAACCATCTGATATGAACTTTCTGATATAATTGAAATGGAAATTGGACTTGAACCACTTAAAATGGAACTGAACTGGATACTTGACCCTTGACCCACAGTTTCAGACTACGAGCCACTATCTTTTTTCACTAGGCATGAGGGTTTCATGTCCATGTCATTGATGCACCGATGGCATGACTCTAGGGTAGGAGAGTGATGACCTATCCCGTCCCTGATTTTATCTGTTATGTAGGAGAAGAATCTGGCCTACTGGGGCGCATGGATGCATTCTAGATTTGATCTGTTTATGTTATCTGTATCTGTTTATCTGTTATATATATCTGGTGACTGATGGTGTGTGCGATACATGTCTTTCACATATCTGGGAGCTAGCTACTCCATTTGATACATGAGGACACCCCTCATATTATCTGGTTACTTGAGAGGTATCCCCTCTGGATTGCTTATATGGTTACATTGTTATGATATTATCTGTTCTGGGCTCGTGGTGGATTACTGTTCCTTTTCCTTTTCATTTACTTATCCCTTAACCCATATTATATCTGCATGACCTTTATTTCCGTTGCTGTGTACTTTTCTCTTTTACTGCTTTGTTATCGTTATATCTGTCCACTGAGCTCTCGTAGCTCAGCCGCATTTCTTTTCCTGCGGCAGGTTTTAGTAGGAAGCTGGGGATGAGTGGAGAGTACCTTGGACTTAGAAGGCTATACTTGATAGATTTTCTGGATTAGAGATGACCAGAAGAGTTTATTCTTGACTTAGTATTTGTTGTAATTCGCTTTGTAACCTTGTAGTTTCAGTATTTCATTTGTAACCTTTGAAGATTCTTGTATTACTATAGATGTATGCTTTGGTTTGATCTGATATGAAACCATTATTGTGATATCTTTACCCTTGTCGGGTTGGGGTGTTACAATTTATGGTATCAGAGAGACAGGCTGCGACTTGTAATACATTTACCCTTGACCTGTGAAGTTTGGACCACTAAGTTTCCACTGTAGGCGCTCATAAGATAACCTTAAGAATTTGCTTTAGGATTTCCCTATAGGAACTTAAGTTTGACCAGTGAGGAATGGGTAGACTATAAGTCAGTTGTTTAAGTATCATTGCTTCCGCATCACTCTGATTCGTGCCTTTCTTTTGGTTAAAGCTTGTTAGTTCACTTTTGGAAATTGAAAGCGTATGCTTTGCACCACCTAAGTTTTGAAACCTAAATATTTGAAGGCATTTAGAATTACATAGTAAATTCTGACACTATTTGATCCTTATCTACAGATTCCGATTCTGACCTCTGACCCTTTTGTTAATCATTTTGATGCCTCTTCGGACAATCTGAGAATCTTCATTGCGATGACGTACTTGATACATTCTGTTAATTCTCTCTTGCTTTTGATAATCATCTATGAATTTTCTGACACAAATTGATTTCGTCTTAACCATCTCTGTTCCCATGAGAAGCCTTGTGGTGTTTAACCACGAGTGTAAGGATGTTTTCCTTTCACTTTTGAACGATAAGACTTGCTTGTCGATCTGTTTTTCCTTGGATAGTTAACTTTGATTTTATTCTGATAAAGGATTGGTTGATTGATCATTCAATATTGACAACTATCCTCCTTTGGCATTTGAAACAATTTTGAACTTCCTACCATGATTACCGATTGTTAAACTCCTTACTATCACTATTACTCTAGAGACTCGTGTGTTACTTTCGCGGTCATGAAGTCTTCCTGGAAACCATTTCGTACACCAATGAATGAACCTTATCTTGAGAATTAATTGGCACCCTGAGTTTTCTAAATATGATTCCTGGTTGAACCATCAAGTTTTCCACCGGAATGTGAAGTAGGATTTGACATGATACCAAGAGATTGTCTAGCCGCCAGGTGAAGATGTCTTTCGGATCATACCAGTTGATTTGAGCAACCAGAAAGAGCAGCAACCGAAGACCAGGAAGTGAGCTTGCTTAAGTATATCTTCTGGGAGTGTTCCACTACCTGATTGTGATCTTCACTTCCGATCCGTTTGACAAACAGTTTGATACCTCTCCGACCATCCCAAAGGTCATTTAACCCCAATGTGTTTGACCCATCCTATTAATACATTTCCAGTGCTGGATATAAATGTATCATCTGATACTACTCTGTCTTGCAAACCCCGTTACTACTCCTATGAGAACTCTGGTGATTATTAACCATGGATATAGGAAGTTTATTCCCTCCCTTTGAATAATGAATCTTGCCGTCAACTAGTTTCCTTTGGAAGGACATGACGATAATTTTGTCTCGATATGAAATTGTTAACTGAGCTTCTATATGCCTCACTTTTGACAGTTATACGATATTCGTATTACCGATGATTCACAACCTACCTGCCACTTATGCTAAATAGCTAAACAAGACTCCAACACCTTGAATTGTTCGCTTATCTATTTCCACACTCTGATGAACCATGTACTTGACCTTGATATATGAGCTATCCGTCTGGCTTGGCGACCGTGCTCATCCTACGAATCCGTTTACTTTTGATACATTCGATTTTGAGGTCTTTAAGTTATGGATTGGCTGGCACTACAAGAAAAGTGGCTTTTTAGGACCCCCATAAGCGTCATAAAATGGTACTTTTTAGGACCTTTCATTTAATAGGACCAAGGATGAAAGCGTTTCATGTAAGGCGGTTGTAATAGGTCCAAAGCGTCCTAATATCTCAAATACCTTATGAAACCAATTTTGTGGTCGTATTATATGTCTATGAACAACCCAAATAGCGTCCTAATAAAACCATATTAGGACACTTTTACAATGTTTTGACATGTGCTTACCTACTTTTAATCTTTTGACACACATAAAAAGGTCCTTAAAAGTTTGTTAGGACGCATATGATGCAACATCATAGCTATTTTAGCAACCAAGAAAAGGGTCCTAATAACTCAAATAAGATTATGATACCAATTTTATGGTCGCATAATAGGTTTATAAACAACCCAAATAACGTCCTAATAAAATCATATTAGGACACTTTTACAATGTTCTAACATGTGGTAAACTACTTTTAATCTTTTGATACACATACAAGCGTCCTTAAATGTTGATTCTTAGGACGGTTATCATATAACATTATAGTTACTTTAACACCAAGAAAAGGGTCCTAATATCCCAAATACGATTATGAAACCAAATTTATGGTCGCATAATATGTCTATGAACAACCAAATAACGTCCTAATAACAATTTATTAGGACACTTTTACAATGTTCTAACATGTGGTTACCTAATTTTAATATTTTGATACACATACAAGCGTACTTAAAAGATAATTGTTAGGACGCTTATCATGTAACATTATAGCTACTTTAGCACCAAGAAAAGGGTTCTAATATCTCAAAGAAGATTATGAAACCAATTTTTTGGTCGTATAAATGTCTATTAACAACCTAAATAATGTCCTAATAACAACATATTAGGACACTTTTACAATTTTAAAGGTCCTTAAAAGTTTATTGTTAGGACGCTTAATAAGTTTAATAGGACAATTTCAAAGTCCTAACAAGTCATATGATATGACACTATTTTCAGCATGCACACTCTATTTTACGATATGAATAAAACATCAAATAATAATTAAATGAATAAAACGAAATTGTATTTCAAATAAGCAATTGTCATAACAAAAGCACTAAACATAAATAAGGTTTAGACATTATCCAACATAAAGTCTTGTAACATAAAGTTTTGCTTGATGCTGTCGGTACCAAAGTTTTAACTTTGGAAAAGAATCAAAAAAAAAAGGACCTGCAGATGAGAGAGCACACTCAATAAAAGAACTCTTCCTTTTCTTTTGGTCTTAAAGTGAATTCCCTCGTGATGTTAATTGGGAATTGCGTGCCAGCAAGAGGAACTCTGGTGTTAGCCGAGATCCTACAGGGGCTGCATTCCCCATTCCGTGCTCGGCAGGTGGTTGATCAAACCTCCATAACTTCAACAGAAGAGTAAAAGCATTTGAGAACACATCAAGGGGGTATAAATGTTCTCCAGTTGGAAGAGTCCAAGAAACAACGGGCGAGCATGATCCGAAAACCTCACATATGGGCATCAGGACACCAGCAAGCAGTGGAACCTGTAAACAAACATATATATACTTTAGCACCATTCATGCGGCCATACTGGCAGTTAGGTAAAAAGAACCCTCCGGGATGGGGTTTCAAAACAGATAATTTTGTGTGGAACAAAACGGGTCAGCTCGTCCAAACACTCTTTGCCCACACTCTCTATTAATAACCAGTGTGTCAAATATGGATAAATTATACTATGCCGAGTCATGACCAGTTTGACCCATTTCCTTTTTAAATACTTTTTTTTACGTGTAAGAAATAAAAGTTAAAACATAATCGAAACAACATTATTAAGTAGATGGTAAAAACCTTCCACCTCTAAATCAAATGTCCAATCATGATTCTTAATTCCATATGAATTGCTATGGTTAACAAATTTTAACATCGCCTCAAATCAGACGTCAAATTTGTGCATTTTCAAGGGCTAATTGAATCGTTTGCAATACCAAGTGTAATATACAAAAAAGTAATCCGCCTAGCTATACGACTTGTTAGTATTAAATGCATAAGCAGCATCCATATGCCTCTAAAGCAAGAGGATTTGCAAGAGAACCAGGCTGGAAAAAAAACATTACCAGGGCATTCTGTAAACCACCATTCTTCCTCAACCTTAATGACTTGGTCCTCTTAATACCTATACTTAATGGGCCTTGCCACGCTGGTTAAGATGTAGCAGCCCAATCTGTCATAAATATATCAGCCCAACTAAATGACTAATATATTATCTCGAATTCTTAACACATGCTTCTAAAATCTTTTCTTGTAGATCTGTTGACCTTCTCAACAATTTAAATAAATAATAAAGGCAGACAAATCGAATTTAACCTACCAAGCCAAGTAAGGAAATAATCTGAACACAATCAATAGTTGATATCCCCACGAGAAGAACATTTAGTAGGGGAGCACAAGCTAACAAATGACTCTCGCTCCCAGCATAATCAGTAGGAATGGGAGGTGACAACATCTTAATGATGAAGGATCCAATGTGTTCCTGCAAACACAGCACACAAAGGGTTCAGACTTCAGTTCCGATAAAAACTAAGTACTTGGATTAAAAAAAATCCATCTTACAAAGCAACACCCACTTTTATATTCCAACCACGAGTTAATGAAGCTCCACATAAAATAGTAGCAACAGAAATCTTGTCAAAATCCGAACCATCAGTTAGCATTCCATATAATTTCTCAATTTCAGCTAAGCTTCCATCAAATACAAGAGCTTCAATTTAGTTTCCATACCACTGACTATTTTAATAAACTCATACTGATAATACAACATCCAATACTGTATTCGACACACCTTACAAACTTAAACGCACCATGACTCGACTGGAACAGTAACTACAAACCATTTCATGGGTTTTCTACTAACCGAGAACTATACGACAACACTTTAAAAATTTTAAACCCATTCAAACAAAAACAAAAAAAATAAGCAACCCATCACAGACCGCAAGCGAACAACACCCTTTGGGTGTTAACGTTGAGCCTAGCACAACAAACAAACGCACCCTCTTGGGTGTGAGGCTGACCCGAGGTAAAACGCAACTACAACAACAACAACAACAACCCAATCCCGAGGTACACTAGTCAAATCATATTAACAGCTAAAAGGTTGTTCCCTACACAATGACATACTACACATAATCTAGGTATTTAATAGACACACAAGACATAAAGCTACAACAAATTCAACCAATAGCACACATGCAATCAGTCTTGCGTTAATAAAGAGTTTGATTAACATACATGTTCCTCACTATGCGTGTAAGTTACTTCCAAGTTTCCGCTGTCTGTAGCCGCCCACACCTTTATTGTTTTGTCCAGTAAGCAGATAAGCAACGCCAACCCATTCGTGAGCCTAAACGGGTCAAACAAAGATGATGACACAACAACAACACAACAACAACCAGTATACATGAATAAATAAAAATAACTCAACTCGACTGAGTTGAGTTGACTCAGTCGATGAGCAAACAAACAACCTCAGATTACTAAAAAAATAAATGTACAGGGACAATTCGAGTTCAATACAACACAATACATATAAAATAATCAAGTATAGCTCCGAGTCACTCAACTCGTGAGTTGACTCGGACGAGTCAAGTGACTCGGTATGAGTCCGAACGAGTTACACGAAAGAAATCAAGATCCACACGAGCTTGTTTTTGAAACTTGAGTTTTAAATAAATTTTCGTTTTATAATGTTAATATAAATGTTTTACTGGTTAGGGTTTTATATAAAAAAATAATAAATGACAAAGATGGTGGCGTGTGGCTTACCAATCGAGGGAGAAAGAAGGAGAGGGGTGGCGTAGAGTGGTGGTGATGGTGGTTGTCGGCTGTGGTGGCTCCAAAACACGATCAAACGAGCTCCCTTTGACTACAAATGCTCCAGAAACACTTCTGTGGTCTCGATCTATGCGGCGGCATCAAAAAGGGTTCGCTGGAATATTGGCCGGAAAAAGGGTGGCGGCGCCGGAACAGTGGAATCCTGCTATTGGTGTTATAATAATAAGAGTAAAACCCTAATTCGGGTATTTAGAATACGCAGGGACCATTCTTGTAATTTAACCTTAGTTTGTGAAGGCGGGGTAAATAAGTCCAGGGGTCGGTTGTGCCAATTTGTAATTCTTTTATAATAAAACAATGTGGGCCCCATTCGGCATACCAAACGGACTCGAAAAATTATGAAACTTGCGCCATTATGTCCGAAATAATTTTTACAATAAAAACGAGTACAAATATGCATAACTTTCTCAAAATTAATTTGTTTGTCAAATTCGATTCGTTTCGCGTGTTTTAAGTTGTGCTGGTTCGATAAGTGAATAACGCTCATGTTTCAACAAGATATCCACTGTGTTTCAATCCTAAACAAGTTCAAAGAGTTTCAGAAAAGTTTGAGAGCTTAAGGGAAATCAGAAATAAATATTTCGACTCGTAAAATAAATTTAGGAAATTTACCGGGGGTTACAGCACATACCGAACATATCCAAAAAATCTTATCCAAAATCTACATAAAATCCAAAAACCGTATCCCCCATCACCACCTTATATTCTCTCCCTCTCTCTCACAACAGCAACAACATCACCTCCTTCATCCCCCTGATAACACCAAACCTCTTATCTTCAAAACCTGAGATGCAGCGATAAAATCCTTTTATGTGTAATTGTGGAGCAGGAAATAAAAAAAAAAAAAAAAAAGAACATCACATACAGGGTGCTCAAACTTTAATGAAAAAGATCTTATCTTCAAAACCTCTTATCTTGAAAACCTCTTCTGCTTCAACATCTCACGGTTCTGGATCTGCACCAACATGGTGCTTAAACTGTAATGAAAAAGATCTTAGGATAAACATGCTAGACGCACAAAAGCAGGTGCTAAAGACAAGAGTAAGGATGCTGGAGGCAAGACTTGAAACGGCAACGAATCACGACAACCCTGACCACGCATGTCAGTCGGCTGCAATACTCCGTGAGCTGTTAGGTGACATGGACAATCTTCATATGTAATGTTGTCGTTGTTGTTGTTGTTGTTGTTGTTGTTGTTGTTGTTGTTGTTGTTGTTGTTGTTGTTGTTGTTTGTTTAATAAAATGTTGTTGTCCAAACAGGGCCGTTTGGTTTATGCACTGAACACTTTTCAACGCTCCTTTTGGTTTATATTGTTTGGTTAACAGCAGCCCACAAGGGCCGTTTGGTTTATGCTATCCAAACAGGGTTCTTTGGGATTGCTTATTTCTGCACCAAAAGGGTGTTTGGGTTTAACATCTTGTGTACAACCATATCATCTCGGCTCATTCGTTTAACATCTCATGTACAACCATATCATCTCGGCTCATTCGTTTAACATCTCATGTACAACCATATCATCTCGGCTCATTCGTTTAACATCTCGTGTAAAACCATATAATCTCGGCTCATTCGTTAAACATCTCGTGTACAACCATATCATCTTGGCTTATTCGTTTAACATCTCGTGTACAACCATATCATCTCGGCTAATTCGTTTAACATCTCATGTACAACCATATAATCTCGGCTCATTCGTTAAACATCTCGTGTACAACCATATCATCTCGGCTCATTCGTTTAACATCTCGTGTACAACCATATCTTCTCGGCTCATTCGTTTAACATCTGGTGTACAACCATATCATCTCGGCTCATTCGTTTAACATCTCGTGTACAACCATATCATCTCGGCTCATTCGTTTAACATCTCGTGTACAACCATATCATCTCGGCTCATTCGTTTAACATCTCGTGTACAACCATATCATCTCGACTCATTCGTTTAACATCTCGTGTACAACCATATCATCTCGGCTCATTCGTTAAACATCTCGTGTACAACCATATCATCTCGGCTCATTCGTTTAACATCTCGTGTACAACCATATCATCTCGGCTCATTCGTTTAACATCTCGTGTACAACCATATCATCTCGGCTCATTCGTTTAACATCTCGTGTACAACCATATCATCTCGGCTCATTCGTTTAACATCTCGTGTACAACCATATCATCTCGGCTCATTCGTTTAACATCTCGTGTACAACCATATCATCTCGGCTCATTCGTTTAACATCTCATGTACAACCATATCATCTCGACTCATTCGTTTAACATCTCATGTACAACCATATCATCTCGGCTTATTCGTTTAACATCTCGTGTAAAACCATATAATCTCGGCTCATTCGTTTAACATCTCGTGTAAAACCATAAATTAAACAACCCGCCAAATTTTTTAATAGCCCGCCTTCAATTATAATTGATACCACGAATAAATCTGTTTCTTTCTTTCTTTTTTTTTTTTTTTTTTTTCTAAGTCTTTATCTCCACACAAAAAAACCCACCGATGCTATTCTTCTTCTTCTTCAATCTGTGATCGATACCACAAATTCGACACCACCACAACCACCTTCAACACACACACACACACAAAACTCATCTCATCCTCCCAACCGAAACCACCACACACGCACCACTGTTTTTTTTTTTCTAATTATATTAAAGTTTTTTTTTTTTTTTTTTTTTTTTTTTTTTTTTTTTTTGGGTCCAATTATAATTTTAATGTTGTTACATTTGTGTTTGTTTATGTTTGTGTAAAAGACACCACTGCCGCCGCTGCCGGACCACTGCTCGCCGCCGCTGCTACCGCCGACCACCACAGACCTCATGATGAGTCAGATTCTCCTCGCACTCCAAAGTCAAGGCTGGGAATTCAAGAGAAAACATCATCTGCCTCACACGAGGACAGTGCATTAAACATGGCTGAGGTAATTTATTATGTCCATTCCTATTATTTCGACATATCAATGTCATCCCATACTAGTATCATGGTTATTCAAAGTTTTTTGGTTGGCTCGAACTCAATATTACTCCAAATGCATGATTTTTAGTGGCTGTTTGGGATTGGTTATTGATCGGCTGTTTGGGATTGTTTATTGAAAGTGCTACTAGTAGTTTCAATAAGCAATTCTAAACGGTCTCTTTTTGCATATTTGTTTCTTGCTGAATTTGGGCGTTAGTTTCTAAGCATGACAGGGAAGCCTTATGGTTATCATAACATGATTTTTAGCTGGATTGACACCATTGGTGAAAATTATCCACCGCCCATTGATGCTCACTTGGTACGTTTATTAGGTTTTTGTTAGCTTATATAGTCATGTCTACATCTATTCTGGCCTCTGTCACTGTTGTTTAAGTAGTGAAATATTTTGCATAGGTA
Source organism: Artemisia tridentata subsp. tridentata (assembly GCA_021014915.2). Lineage (NCBI taxonomy): Eukaryota > Viridiplantae > Streptophyta > Magnoliopsida > Asterales > Asteraceae > Artemisia > Artemisia tridentata. Next base: position 115,516,612 of record CP139504.1, read on the forward strand.
ATTTCTGTCATGTCTATGTGGGCTAGAATGCAGCCAACATACGCTGCCAACATGTGGAATGAAGCCCTCAATATACGTCTTGGGACCGAGGTAATTCTGCCATTCCTGAAATTCATATTTTGCAGAATTCCGTCATATGAGTCAATGTTTGTTGCGAGATAGTTGGAGAGGTGACAAAACCTTATACCTTTCATTACAAAACCAATAAACCAGAAAAAGATGGATTATTTTGTGAAAGAATTTTTGGGCCTATAAAAAGTGGAATTTGTGCTTGTGGAAATTATCGAGTTATCGGAGATGAAAAAGAAGACCCGCAATTTTGTGAACAATGCGGAGTCGAGTTTGTTGATTCTCGGATACGAAGATATCAAATGGGCTACATCAAACTCGCATATCCGGTAATGCATGTGTGGTATTTGAAACGTCTTCCTAGTTATATTGTGAATCTTTTAGATAAACCTCTTAACGAATTAGAAGACCTAGTATACTGCGGTGTGTGATTTGATCGAAATTCTGATTTTACAGATTTGAAATGAGAAACTGTGATGTCATGACAGCTGAATTGTCGGTGATTTTGACCATGTTAACTGTTTTCGTTATCTGACCCTTGAAAAAATGTTAATATAGGAGCTTACCTTAAATGAGAACTTTTGAAAGTTTAGACCTTTTGTGAGTGCAACTGTGTCCAGAATGACGTCTGACAGCCGATGTGTCGATGTGTCAGTAAGTTTGACCATGTTGACGATTTTTTCTTGATGTCGTGCGACATCCTAATTTATAGTCTTACCTAAATGAAAACTTTGTAACAGTTTAACCATTTAAGTGTGTTACGCAAAACGGAAATCAAATGATATTTAGGTCTGTTAATCTTGAAATTTAATGATAGTCCATTGTTGTTTTACAGATTCGTGATGCTTATATGCTCAAAATCTTTGAGAATAATTACATTAAAAGGTAAAACAAAACAAAATAGTTCATTACATACATTGACAATTAGGTGAACGTTTGTTACGTTTTGTTGAAGTTTTTATCTGATTTGACCAATTGCATTGTTTCCTATATTCTTTTTTGCATTTGTGATAGCCAGCGAGCGGTTACGACAGCCTTATGGTGCAACTTTCTAGTATTTTCAATCAAGTTTGGGGTATGGATTGCTACCTCAAGTCATGTCATGCTGGCTGAAGTCGTGCATTCGGTTGCTGATTTTGCAAATCAGGTGAAATGGCTGTTATGCAATTTAGTTGATCTTCTTGTTTGGTTTAGTAGATTTAAAGATACTGATGAATTTTGATGTTGTTGTAGGCGCTTCTTTTATACGGTTTAAACAGTTCAAAGCGTGCTCCAGATGCTCTTCATCCGTGAGTATTTCGGTTATCATTCACATATTCATCATGTTTGTTAGTGCTAGTTATTATCAGTGCAAAGTTGTTCTAGTTAAATGTCATGTTTTGTTCATTGAACATAATAGTTATATCTGTTGGTTTGATCTTTATATGTGCTGATTGATTTCACTTGTATTATTAGGTATGGTTATTCTAAAGAAAGATTTGTTTGGTCTTTAATATCTGCTGTTGGAATCTTTTGTCTTGGTTCTGGTGCGACAATTGTACATGGAGTTCAAAATTTGTGGACTACTCAGGTAACTTACTATTTGATTGGTTTGTGGCATTTGTTATTTGTTGATATTGAGCACTATTTGTCTCTTATCCAATATGTATGCTTTTCAGCCGCCCGGAAACATATTATATGCAGCTTTGGTGATTGGTGGCTCCTTCATTATCGAAGGTGATACTGAATCTACAGATACAATTTTAACTACTTAATTGATGCAAATGTTTGCATACTAAACAAGTATTTTGCTGTAGGTGCTTCTCTTGCTGTGGCGGTGGATGCTATCCGAAAAGGTGCAGCTGCAAAAGGCATGACAATTAGAGACTATGTCTGGCGTGGACATGATCCGACAGCTGTTGCTATCATGACAGAGGTCAATGCTTGTTACTTTTAATATCGTCAATCTAGCCGCTTATAATGATTATAACATGCTCAAAACGAGATTTATCATCCGATTGCTGCTCGAAGTGAAAACTTGATTATTACTACTGTATATTGAGACATGTATCTAGTGAATTTAATAAATGATCGTCATCCAAGCTTATATTGTCTTGTGGCATGCCTCTAAAAGTAAGTGAACGTGCAGGATGGTGCTGCAGTTACTGGCCTTGCAATTGCCACTGCATCGTAAGTTGCTGTTAAATTGACAGGGAATCCTATCTATGATCCCATCGGTTCAATCATTGTTGGAAACCTTCTCGGAGTGGTACGTCATTTGTAATAACTGAAATTCGTGCAACCTGTTACACGTCTCATTAAATCATTTCTGTTAAAGTCTCTTCATTTTAGATATGTTCTTTAATAATGAGACCACTCATGGCAATTCCCTTCTTTTTCATTTAATAATGAATCATTATTTGTATTTATTTTGAAGGCAGCTATATTTCTGATTCAACGAAATCGACATGCATTGATTGGTAGAGCAATTGATGATAATGATATGAAAAGGGTTGCAACTGTCAAATGGAAGTCTTTTGAGAATACATGATGAGGAAGATTTTAGTACTATTCATTATTTTAGTGTGCAGACTTTTGTGTTTATGAACTTTATGGTAGCTTGACTTTTGACAAATTTGTATTTGGAATATGATATTATTGATTATATTATATCATTGCTATGATGGAAACAAGTTATGTATCCACATATAATTAAAACATTGCTTATATTTTTAGCTTTTGAATATTGTTGAGCAAATATTCGGTATGAAAAGCTAAAGTTAGTGTTGCCTCTAGTGGAAAAAGTGTTGCACTAGTATTGTTAAAACGAAAAAGAAGTGTTGTAATAGATGATGGAAAGTGTTGCACTTGATGCGTAGAAGTGTTTTTATTGGTTGGTGTTGTATAATAAGAAGTGTTGCACATAAGTATCAAAAGTGTTGCAATATGAAAGTGTTGCATTTGTAAACACGAGCAACACTTTGACAAAAGTGTTGCACATTATGGCAAAAGTGTCGCTTTAGACCTAAGGCAACGGAGTCTAAGGCAGCACTTGAAAACGTGTTGCACTAGGCATTAAGCAACATTTTTTAGGCCTAATACAACACTTTACGAGTGTTGCTTTAGCCCCATTTTGTAGTAGTGAATTCTAGTACGTACAACAACGGTGCTGGTAACCGGGCCAGCATACACGTGGCACGACACAATCGTCTTATAAAGGTTAAGGTTATAAGACCCAAGTGTCAAAGGTCCTATTAAGTTTTATTAAAATATAACTTTTCCAATTAAGCGTTCTATAAAATTGATGTTTTATGACTAAAATTTCAAGTGTCCTATTATGGTGTATCAACCTATGAGACCCAAGTGACAAGGGTCCTATTAAATTTTGTTATAATAAAACTTTTGCGAATAACCATTGTAAAAACCTGATGTTTTATTACTTAAATAGCTAGTGTCCTATTAAGTTTTGTTATAATAAAACTTTTGTGAATAAGCGTTCCATAAAACTGATCTTTTATGACTCAAATATCAAGTGTCCTATTATGGTGTATCAAGTTTTGAGACCCAAGTATCAACTGTCATATTAAGTAATGTTTAAATAAAACTTTTGTAAATAAGCGTTCTAAAAAACTGATGTTTTATGACTCAAATAAGAAGTGTTCTATTATGGCGTATGATAATAAAACCATAACAAATAAGCGTACTATAAAGGTTAATGTTAAAAGACACAGGTGTCAAGGGTCCTATTAAGTTTTGTTAAAATAAAACTTTTGCAAGTAAGCGTTCTATAAAACTGATACTTTATGACTCAAATTTCAAGTGTCCTATTATGGTGGATGAATTTATGAGACCCAAGTGTCAAGTGTCATATCAAGTTATGTTTTAATAAAACTTAATTTGAATAAGCATTATAAAAAGCGGATGTTTTATGACTATAAAACTTTATGAATAAGCGTTCTATAAAGGTTAACGTTATAAGACCCTATTGTCAAGGGTCCTATTAACTTTTGTTATAATAAAAAACGTTTGCGAATAAGCGTTCCATAAAACTGATGTTTTATGACTCAAATATCAAGTGTCCTATAATGGTGTATCAATCTATGGGACCCAAGTGTCAAGTGTCATATTAAGTTATGTTTTAATAATACGTTTGCGAATAAGCGTTCTAAATAATTAATGTTTTATGACTTATGTATCAAGTGTCCTATTATGGTGTATTGTAATAAAACCATAATGAATATGCGTCCTTTAAGGGTCCTATTAAGTTTTGTTATAATAAAACTTTTGCGAATAAACGTTCTAAAAAACTGATATTTTATGACTCAAAAATAAAATGTCCTATTATGGTGTATGATAATAAAGCCATTATGCATAAGCGTCCTATAAAGGTTAACATTATAATACCCACGTCTTAAGGGTCCTATTAAGTTTTGTTATAATAAAACTTTTGCGAATAATCGTTTTAAAAAAATGATGTTATATGACTCAAAAATGAAATGTCCTATTATGGTGTACGATAATAAAACCATTGTACATAAGCGTCCTATAAAGGTTAACGTAAAACCATAATGAATAAACGTCCTATAAAGGTTAAAGTTATAAGACCCAAGTGTCAAGGGTCTTATTAGGTTATGTCATAATAGGACATCTAGTGATCAAGTGTCGTATTACACTATCACATAATGGGACACCAACAACTAAATGTCTTATAAAGTAATTTATTAGGATCCATATTTTAAGTGTCCTATTAAGTTATATGATAATAGGACCCCAAATAATCAACCATCCTATTATATAACTTTTTAGGACACCGCCTAAGTAGCAAATATTTAAAAAGGACCCTAAACGCTCATATGTCCTATTAAACAGTTTTTTAGGACTCTATTATCATACCGTCCCACACAAAGGGTCCTAAAAAGCCACTTTTGTTGTAGTGTTATGGATTGGCTGGCCCTCATAAGCTGCCAGGGATTACCGTATCTGATATGTTACTTCAGAAATCTATTTGCATCCTAAACAGTTACCTCGATCTCATTTGATTGTCAAATTTCTCCTGACACCTATTAATATCCACCCCTTAGAAAGCTTTGGCATTGGAAGTTTTGTTGTACAAATTTTCTGGTGTTTCTGATGAAACTCATGGGTTTCCCTCCTGCTTGAGAAGTGGAATTGACTTTGAACTGATCTCATTTGACGAACCATGATGCTATAGAAGTTGAGAGATTGAAGAAGCTGATAGAATATGATTTTGTTCACTTCAGTGTTTCCCTTTGAATACCCCTATTAGTTTATGAAGAAGAAAGAGAAATTTTGCGTCAGCGTATCGACTATCGTAAACCTAACCGTATCACTACCCGTAATCATTTTTTCATTTCCGCGTGTCAATGATTGATTTGTTCTATCTTTGTAAATTCCATATCAGACGGCCTCATTTAATGTTTGAAGGACTGAAGAAGCAACCACAAGAACTTCTAAGAAGGGAGATGACTAACTGAGAGTAACCTCCGTGAAGCATTTTGGTTTATGCATGAAGAGGGAGATTGGTGATGTGAAGTAGATATGAAGTTTTCCCTGAAACGATTCATGAAGCTGTTTTCGTACTCGTTGTGACCACTATAAGTTTTAAATAATGCCAATTGTATTGGCTAATAGGATCATGTTTTCGCGAGTAATTGGACAATTGTCATAGTATGACAGTGTGTTTGTACTCAGAGACGAACGAGGAACATGTAGATCATCTTGTAAAATGACCCTTGTTCTGGAAGAGTAGATTTGATTGGCATCCAGAGATTGTAGCAGACAACACTACCACGTATCCTGTGATGACAGCAGTTTGAGTTGGCGAATTTCGAACTGTGCTTGAAGACCTGGCTAAGACGCACAATCTTGCTTCTCTATTCATTTTAGTTGCACTAAGATGAATTGAGAGCAGAAGCAGACTCGCGAATGGAAGATGCACAGTGACCATGTCAGAGATTCACGTTCCACACCACAGTGTCCAGAAGAAGTGCTGAAGGCTTGAGGGACCAGACTCAAGTTTATATTTCCTTTCCACTCTGTGATCATATGGACAGACGTAGACAGACTACTTGGAATTTGAAATCATGTATTGAATGTATGATATTTCTGAAGCGAAAGTTTGTGTATGGAAGAGTCGATTATGTGAAGAATGAAGCTATGGATGACGTAATTCATTTTCCCCTTGACCTACTTAAGTTTCCGTTACCTGATAATAAGATCCTCTGAAAGATTTTGTTTCCCTACTAGTAATTCCGTTTTGTGTAGATTTTGCGTATGTTGGATGATGGTTTGTTATGAGAATTTTGAAGCAACCACTAATATTGCCTGGGTTGATTCTGGTGAGTGATGAAGGATTGACGCTATTGGCGACGTATCCAATTCTGATAGACATTCTAGATCTATTCCGTTAACTCTTTTGAGTAGATTAGTTCTCCTCTTAGTCATGGTGTTTGATTTTGATGACCTCTGAGACTGTAGTTGGATTAGGTGGATTAAGATAAGTTATTTTGTTCACGACTTGAAATTAAGTATGACCATCATGAGGGCATATTTATATGATGCCAGTATTATGACGTCTGGCCAACGTGATAATACTTACATCATATAACGTGCACTCGTTGTGGGCATAGGATATTTCGAGGAGTGCCTTAGGGCTTTAGAAATTCTGATAACTGTTTGAGATTATCTGCGTTAGTGAGACTTTAAGTTCATTCTACCTATACGCGTAATCTGCTTTCACCATTATGCGAATTGATACGCCTGGATTCTCGTCACGCATCTTGCTGACCTCTGCACTTCCGATAAGAATCTTAGGTTCTGTTGTAGAACTTTCTGTCAATTGATGTTATCGACAATCTATTTTCTGTACGTTCTCATCTGATTTGTCTAATCAAATTCTGTGGACGGCATATCCGTCAAAATCCTACGTATTTCCCGTATCTCTTCCGAGAGAATGCGATTATCATCTGTTACAATTGGTATATTATTCTTTGATCTGAATTCAGTATGATTTGTCTTTTCTGAGAAAACCGAAGCTTTGATCAACAAGATGGAGTCATGAGAAACAAGTCCTTCATGTTTCTGTTCACAGTCAGTTGTGTTTCCGTTTCGTTTCACCTCAATTTTCGAGGACGAAAAATTTTTCTTTTAGAGGGGAAGAAGTTGTAAAACCCAAAAATCTAAAAGCATGCAAAATGACCAAATTGCCCCTGAAACTTTAAAATTTAATTAAAACATATATAAAGCACCAAATTAATTCCAAACCTTTGAAAATTAACCACATATGAAGTAAGGAAATTTTTGTGGCAACATTTTAATATTTTATAAAGTACAAAAATATATATAACACATAAAATTGTTGTATGGGCCGAAAATAATTAATTCTTGTATAGTTATACATTTTAATTATTTGTTAAATATGTAAAATCAATTTAAAAAGGAGATAAGTATTGTTATTAAAAAGGAAATCAATCAAAACAGCAAATTGATCTCATATTCTCAATTAGGCCAAGATTTATGCCATTCCCTCCCCCTCCCACACGGTTTCTCATATTTTTCCTTTTGTTCTCATTCGAAACCCTAACAAAACAAACACAAAACTCTCTCTTGTTCCTCCGATTTTTTGGAAGCTTGTGGGTATTTTTCTGGTGATTATCAGGGTCTAAGGAAGCTAGAAAAAATGGTTTTGAGGTCGTGGATTCGTTGGTTCGATCGTGAGAGTTTTCCTTTTGCCGATTTGATTTAGCGAGAGGTACAAAACTCGTACACCTCATCTACTCGTTCTAAAATTAACTTGGTATTTTTCCTATGATCTATACATTGTATATGACTCATATAAAATGGCTAAATCGAACCATGCACGTAAAAATTGATCATGGTAATTATAGATGTTAAAAAAACAAATAAAATCCAAATCTGTCCATACGATTTTTCTGGATTGAATACATATTTTATCTGGGTTCTATAGGCATGATATAACTCTGGAAAAATGATCATCTTATTTTTTGAGGCCTAAATAATCATTGTGGAGTTTTTGTTCCAATCGGATTTAAAAGAAAATAAAGAAAAAATAAAAACCCAATCGAATTGGAATTAGGGTTAGGGTTTTGGTGATTGGATCTGATCAATAAATGTGTTTTAAGGTTGTAATAATGATTGTACAATGATTGGGAATTAGGTTTAGGGTTTTGAAATGGTTTTGTGATTTACCGATTTAAAAAAATAAAATTAAAAGGGTGTGTTTTGTAATTTTCCAAACTTGTGGGTTATTTTTGTAAGTCAATTTGGATCAGGGGTAAAACGTATAAATTATAATATGGGGGTATCTTGTGTAAAATTGGTAAGTAAAAGGTTTATTTGGTAAATTAGTTAATTATTTTAATTCGGTTTAGAAATAATTAAAATTGAGGGACCTATTTTGTAAATTCTGGAAATTGAAGGTGGTTTTGTATAATACTTAATATAAGGGGCTTGATGTGTAATTTGGAATAATTGAAGGCTTAATGTGTAAATATGAATATTGTAAGGATTAATTTGTAACTTAATTGATAATAAGGTTTAATTTGTAATTTATTATAACTTAAGGGTTTAAATTGTAAAATGGTTAAAGTTAAAGGATTGGAACTGTAATTATGGGAAACTTATGGATTAAAATGAACGACTTGTAATATTTGCTGATTCTGGAAACCTGCTAATTCGGGAAACCTGCTAAAAATGGAAAGTTACTATTTTTGGAAAGTTACTAAATATGGAAAGTTACCTAAAAAGGAAAGTTACTAAAAATGGAAAGCCGACTAAAATGAGTAATTTGAATTAAATAAGCTAATAATAAGACATTCATGAATTCGTGTAGATTCGCTGAAGATGGAGTTGCTTCCGACCTTTATATTTCTGTTGTGTTTTTCATTTGCGGTATAAGGTACAGATATTCTGACCTTCTCACAGGTTTCTCATGAACTGTTTTCTCTTTATATCTTGTTTTCCCTTGAACCTTGCTATGTTTCCCCTGTTCTGTGAACTCTGCTATGATCCCTTCATATTCTGATCTGTTTAGCTTCTGATTTGATGCCATTGCTATGATTCCCTTGCTTTGAACCTTTTCTATTGATTCCCTTTGTTATGACCTCTGATATGAATCTATGTTGTGAAAACCTTTTAATTATGACCTGGAAATGTTTTGAGAAAATCAATTGTTTAAAATGATGTTTTGAGTACGATACGATACTACTTTTATATGAAATTCTACTAACTTTTATGAAGACTATTTTAACGACTATCTTTATGAAAAACCGTTTTTAAAGATCATTTGATGAAAAAAAACTACTTTGAAAGATCATTTTATGAAAATCATTATTAAAGGATTGCTTTAAATGAACTTGTGATAGAAATTTCTAAAATGAACTTTTGCTATAAACTTTCTGATTATGAACCTTTGATATACTCTTCTGAAACATTTGATATGAACCTTTTGATATTGAACCTTTCTGATATTGACCATCTGATATTGAACCATCTGATATGACCCTTTTGATATGAACCATCTGATATGAACTTTCTGATATAACTGAAATGGAAATTGGACTTGAACCACTTAAAATTGAACTGAACTGGATACTTGACCCTTGACCCACAGTTTGAGACTACGAGCCACTATCTGTTTTCACTAGGCATGAGGGTTTCATGTCCATGTCATTGATGCACCGATGGCATGACTCTAGGGTAGGAGAGTGATGACCTATCCCGTCCCTGATTTTATCTGTTATGTAGGAGAAGAATCTGGCCTACTGGGGCGCATGGATGCATCCTAGATTTGATCTGTTTATGTTATCTGTATCTGTTTATCTGTTATATATATCTGGTGACTGATGGTGTGTGCGATACACGTCTTTCACATATCTGGGAGCTAGCTACTCCATTTGATACATGAGGACACCCCTCATATTATCTGGTTACTTGAGAGGTATCCCCTCTGGATTGCTTATATGGTTACATTGTTCTGATATTATCTGTTCTGGGCTCGTGGTGGATTACTGTTCCTTTTCCTTTTCATTTACTTATCCCTTAACCCATATTATATCTGCATGACCTTTATTTCCGTTGCTTTGTACTTTTCTCTTCTACTGCTTTGTTATCGTTATATCTGTCCACTGAGCTCTCGTAGCTCAGCCGCATTTCTTTTCCTGCGGCAGGTTTTAGTAGGAAGCTGGGGATGAGTGGAGAGTACCTTGGACTTAGAAGGCTATACTTGATAGATTTTTCTGGATTAGAGATGACCAGAAGAGTTTATTCTTGACTTAGTATTTGTTGTAATTCGCTTTGTAACCTTGTAGTTTCAGTATTTCATTTGTAACCTTTGAAGATTCTTGTATTACTATAGATGTATGCTTTGGTTTGATCTGATATGAAACCATTATTGTGATATCTTTACCCTTGTCGGGTTGGGGTGTTACACCCATTATGAAGAAACTTACGCAACACACCAAAGTGACAAGAACCCTTATTAAATTGAAGCATGATTTATTTACCTTGTCTGTAGTAAAACGCCTAGCATTAGAACCCGAGTTAGTCAACAAAACCATTGGCAACGAGGAAGTAGAATCTATGTATGCCGCTTGTACTCGTGACTTCCAACGCATCTCACCCGTAGTAAGCATAGAATGAACCGTTTTGAGGTCCGGCAAAGGCTTCCAATGAGCAATGATAGTAGACACACTCTCATACTTATCGAGCAATCCTTCAAGAGCAAAGGTAACCATATCATCATTACTAATGGGAGAACCAAGGCCCATCAAGATAGTAACAAGAGATTCAATTTTACGAAAATAAGCATCAATACTTAAGTCACCAAGTTTCAAATTCCGTAACTCCGGCTTTAAGGAAATAGATGAGAGCATTTATTATCCTGAAAGATTGAAGCAAGAAGTTCACATGAATCCTTAGTCGTTTGGGGATCCTGAACAACAAGACGGGATTGAAGGGTAGGGGAGAGAGTGATAAAAATCCAGGAGAGCACAATAGTATCTATCTTCAACCATTCTGCATCTTTAGGTGGTGGTGGTGTGGTACTTTTCAAAGTCTCAGTAGTACCCAATATACGGTCAAACAACCTATATCCGCGACATAAACTCTTAAAGAAATATACCCAAGAAGTGTAATTCAACTCGTCAACATCTATTTTGACGGGAAAAAGGTTGTTTAGGTTATGGATTGTCATTAACTTATCAGAAAGAAGAATGACAGGTTGAGGAGGTGTATCGTTAGTCATGATGGAGCAATAGGAGGGTTTCAAAGTTAAAGTAACATGTGCAACATAGCACAGTACGGTGTCTAGGTTTAGGTTCTAGGTTTAGGGTTTAGCACAGTAGGAACGTAAACAGTAGTGTTGCTAGGTTTAGGGTTTTGTAGGGTAACAGAAGCAAACAAACGCAACAGCAATCAAGAAACTTTAACAAACAACGATCAACCTTAAGAAATTAAACAAGTCGACTGGCTATCCAAAGAAACCAACGATCGACCAAACCTTAATAAATTAACAAGTCGAATGGTTATCACAGTTAACCAACGATCGCCTGAAGAGAAACAAAAACGAAAAAGATACAGGTTTTGAGGATCGGTTAGGGTTTATTAGGTTAGGCTCGATACCATGTAAGTGTATAAAGTGATTTGTATCTCATTAATGAAACCGGATAATACATATATAGGCTACAAACGCTAGCAAGAGATACTCGGGCCTTAGCCCATACAAACTAAAATTGCGCTATGCTAAAATACGAGTAACATATATTACCAAATGCATGCAAACATTGTTTTTTTTTTTTTTTTTTTTTTTTTTTTTTTTTTTTTTAATTGCAATTTTTACAAATAAAGAATAAACAAAAAAAATCCGTGATCAGAATGCTTATGTATTATCATATTTACATGTTCTCTTTTAATTATTTGATTACACATTGTTACTGAAATCTCAAAATAAAAACTTGGTCTTGAATATTTTATATGTATTATTTATACATTTTCTTTATTTATACATTCTCTTTAAGTTATTTGACCATTTGAATGGTTACACTTTGTACAAACACTCTGTTCCCGAGTATAAAACGGAAAGAAGAGAGATGGAGAGGGAAAAAAAGAGTGAAGTAAAGAAAAGAGGAATAAGAAATTATTTTTTTTATCTTGTGTTCCCGAGTTGTAAATAAAAGAGAAGTAAGTAACAAAAAAGAGCTTTAAAATCAACTTCACTCAATTTCATCCCAATTTGGGAAGTAAATTAAGAGAGTAATTTTGATGTAATTTACTATCCTTTACTTTCTTCTCCCCTCCTAAAAAATCTCAGAAACACAATTTTTTTTTGTTACCATCCTAAACCTTTCCCTTTCACTCCAGAAAATAAACTCGGGAACAGAGTGAAAGTGTACCTTCAATATTAATCGTCAATCTTTCAACAATCAATTAAATCTCGAAGGATTAATGTATAATTTTATATCATTTCAAGAAGCTCGATTGTCTATCTTTAAAGGCGATTTCAAACAACAACAAAGCGAAATGACAAATAAAATTGATGCTCTCTTTAAGATCATCAATGACCGAATGACAGGTGCACTTTCTAGTGACACCGTCAAGAACCCGAAACTCAATGTCAACTCGGTTTTTACCACCGACTCGGTGTGACGGCGTCAAGTATTTGGTTGTGACGGCGTCAAGTTGAGGTTGTGATGGTGTCAGCTAGGCCGTCTCCACCTAGTGATCCGTTACAAAAAATTGCAAAAATAATATTTCTGGGGACTTTCAGTAATGGCATCAAACATGTCGGTCACAACTCTGAAACTTTTTCTTTTTGTCCAATCTTCGTCCAAATGTGTTTAAATCTTGTATTCTAGATATGCATATCCAAAGACCTAAAAGTCAAATAGAAAAGATTTTAAGTAATAAATGATTCAAAATGCATGAAATTAAAGAATAAATAACCACTTAAAGTAGTATAATTTTGCATCTAATCAATTTTCCATTTTATATGTTCTTTTATTATATAAGAAATGTTGAAATTAAAAGCTTCAGACACATCGGGTATAACTTCTATTCATTGAGAAACAAATCGTATGTATAGACATACTTAATATTAATATTGAGATTAACGAGGTTCAAATGTTCTAACGTTGCGCCACGATATAATTCAAATCTCATATAGTTTAAGGGTCCGTTTAGTTTGTAAGTGTGGTTAGAATAGAATTTGAATTTGATGTAGGTTTAGGAAAGAGATGGTATTTATTTATATATATATTTTATAATAAAATTAAAATGAAAAGTATAATTTAAATGATAAAATAGTTAAAGACGTGAGTGAAGATGCAAGAGCCGCACAGGTTTAGATCAAAACCTGACCATCTACCAAAGATTTGAAAAACCCTTCTATTTGGGTTTTGAAACATTAAACCCCATCAACCAAACATTAATTTTTGGACTTAGCCCAAAACCCCCTATAAACCTTCCAGCCAAACGCACCCTAAGTTACATTAACTATTTTTTATTTATAAAATTCTTGTGGCTTCCCCCACTTTTAAACCAAATATGTGGTGAAGGTGAAAATAAATTAATGACCAATCAATTATGTGTTATTATAATAAAAGAAACAAAGCATTTAAGGAAATCAAATATTTGATTAAAAATAAATTGGACTATTGAAAAGCTCAATTTTGTCAAGTAGGATTTGAGCCACCTGATTTGTCAGTAAAATTAAAATTGCACACGCTCAAATTCGTTTTCAATAATTTTTATTAAATAAAAACACATATGTCTAAGCAGCAAAAAGAGAAAAAGTAAAAAGAAGTGTGATTTTTAATTTTTTTGTTGAAAAATATAAAATACTGTTATATTCTTATTACCTAATAGAATTTACGATCAAGTTCAAATTATTTTAAAATAATTTTATTTTCAATTTCTTTCTACAGAGTTAAGCATAAACTTCTCACATAATGTAGATCGATCGACCAAGGGTTTTAGAAGAAAGATGAAGGTCGTGCCCGTAGCATATACTCGGAGCTTACGGTTTGCAGGAACAAGTAAGTAATCCTATAAACAAACTATATACGTGTTTAGGTTTGAGTTACTGATAAGGATTTATTTGGTACATTTAAGGCCAAAATCGTATGAATATGATCAAATATTGCCCTAAATCGTTTCTTTTTGCATTTTAGGTACTTGGGATGGAATATCTGGAAATCAGCATGTTTTGGCCTTAAAACAACAAGAAAAGAGAAGAAAACAACCAAGTCTCAAAATCTGTCAGACAAGGGAGTCTGACGGCGTCACACTTTACCAAGTGACGCTGTTACTTGTTACTGAAGATGGATTTTTGGTGGAAAATTAAAAAGTGACGTCCCAGAAGAATCTGAAGACACTACAACCTGACGACATCATGTGTATTTGAAGACGAAAGTCACATACAAAGTTAACAAGAGACGACCCAGATGATTTACCAAGAGACAGCGTCAAGACATTCATGACGGGGTCAGAGATTCTAAGTGACGCCGCCACAACGGCGACTTGCACAAGACGAAACCCTAATGACGGCAAGCTAACGACGTCACAACCTATATGGTAACGCCGTCAGAGTTGTAAAACTATACATATATTCGCATGTTTTTCATAATTCGTGTAACATCTTGGAGTATCACTTAGGGAATGATTTTCTCAGCTTTTGTAAGGGTTTTACAACCCCTAAAACACATATTTCATTGAAGATAAGTTCTCATTTTAATCATTCAATATGTCTATGTGTTGTTTGATTACTTGTTCTCTTTTTTTCACTTTAACATGTTAGCTTAAGTTAATTAGTGTTTGCTTAGATCTAATGAAACCTAGTTATTGAATATTGATTTGTCGTCTCTTGTTTAATTGATTGCCTCGCGTTAGGATAAGAAAACTGGCTAATTTCTTATATGTGTTAGCTTGAACGTCCTATAAAACGCAACCATATAGTGCACTATTGGTTTTTCTCGTTGTATTTATTGCGTGAATTGCAGCTTGTAGATCCTAGAAAACTTAATAGACTTTAAAGATTTTAGGGGAGACTAATGTTCTTAGAGTAGGGGACTTCGGCACGTCTCCACGACCAATATTAAGAAATACAACGCTTCAATTAAAACAAGGACGTGACAATTCGACAAATCAATAGGAGATAACTAGGGAGTAAGGATATCTAAGTGAACACGTTTTCCCTATCATACGAGTTACCACCAATTTACTTTTCTTGTTATTAGATTAATTTTATTTTATAATTAGATTTGGTTTAGTTAGCTAGTAGCTAAACTGCCCACTCTTCAAACCCCGAGATTTTAATTTGATTTTCATAAAATATAAAAATACAAAAAGAATCATCCCTCACCTTTAGACCTATCTCGACATAAATTTTGTCCTAATGACACTATACCCCTAGAGAATGATCAATCCCCCGAGTTTTACGTATACTACACTACAACGATTAGGTACACTGCCTAGGAGGATTGTAAAACTTCTTGTGAGGTCTTGCAAACTCCGCATCAAGTTTTTGGCGCCGCTACCGGGGAATAGTTAATAGTTTAGGTTCGATTTCTATCTCTTTTAGGTCTACTTACTAGATTCCTATCAAGTGAGATTTCTATTTTCTTTTTATTAGCTTTCTTGCAGTTGATCTTTTTTTCGTTCCCTTTCTTCATAATCCATATCATTCGCCATCATGGTGGTTGATAATATCTTTGACCAACCACACCAAGCACACCAACCACACCAAGAGCAACCCCACTAAGAACAACCATACCAAGACCCACCTCAAGCCCGTACTCTAGGTGAGTACATCAAACCAAGCCACCAAGGTTATCGAAACACCATTGAGCTCCCCCAAAGAGCCAATGTGTCTCCCTTGCGATCCGACACCATCCGGTTGGTGAAAAACGGATGTGCATTTCATGGACTTTATTCTGAAGATCCAAACCAATATCTCAAGGATTTCCTCAAAATCGTAGATTCCATAGACCTTGATGTTGAAACTCAAGAGATAATGCGATTGCGTCTCTTCCAATTCTCTCTACCTGACCAAGCTAGTAATTGGCTTGAGTGTTTACCCGCGGGATCCATTTAAACTTCGGATGATCTTGCTTCTCGTTTCCTCGCTCAATTTTTCCCACCGGGGAGAACTATCAAGCTAAGGAATGACATCTTGATGTTCCAACAACGTCAAGGTGAAACTCTTTACGAAGCGAGACTCGTTTCAAGGACATACTCTAAAAAATCCCTTATCATGGCATTGATCTTTGGCTTCAAGTCCAAATTTTCTATGATCATGTCAATCAATCCACAAGGAAAACCATTGACCAAGCGGCCAGTGGTAAGCTACGTGACAAGAATGCGAAAGAATCGTGGGGAATCATAGAAGATCTTGCTCTCTTTGACAACGAATGTTGGAATGACCTCCGCGAGTTGAGTAAAACAGTCAAGGCAATATCCTTTCCTTTGAATAACTCAAGCATTCTCGACCGTAGGATCATGGAACTTAAAGACCAAGTCAAGTTTCATGAAATCCTACGAAGCTCCTAAACTAACACACCAAGTGAACAAAATAATTTCTTCATGTGAATTATGTAATGGTCCCCATGACACTCGTGATTGCATGGAACTCCCCAAACAAGCTTTTGCGGATTATGCATCCTTGCGTACCAACGGAGCGGGAGATAAGTGGTTCACTTTCAAACCCGAGCAAAACACCCTTGGTGATTCATACAACCCATCTTGGAAAAATTACCCAAACTTTAGGTGGAAACAAAACCAAAATTCTTCTCAAAACAATTTTTCTGATCCATCTAATCATTTTCAACCAAACGGTTCATCCTCGAACCGTACCTTTAGCAATAATCCTTCCAAAAATTCCAATAATCTTGAAGGGTTAGTGTCCAATTTTATGTCGTCTCAAGAAGCTTCTTTGTCCAAGTTTGAAGCTGATTTCAAACAACAACAAAGCAAGATCACAAATAAAATTGACAACATGTTGAAGGTTCTCAATGATCGAGTATTAGGAACACTCACAAGTGACACCATCAAGAATCCGAAACTAAATTTTAACTCCATCTCATTTGTTTTGTCTCCTAGTTCTTGTCCTCAATTTTACTAGGTCCATGCAATAAACATGTGTTTCGAACAAACTCAAATTTTCCAAAAAGACCAAGAAGATAACACACCAACTAACGTGTCGGTCAATCTGGTTATTGAAACACCACCCAAACAAGAACCTAACTCAACCCTTGATGATGAATTCAAAGATCTTTATCTTGAACTTCCGGTTCTTGATGTCTTAACTAATGCTCCGTACTAAAATGCCCTTTTGAAAAAATATAAGGAGAAAGTTAAGTTGGGTAAGAATGGTTCCCCTTTTGTTCAAAACAAGTTAACTAAGAAGTTAGATGATCCGGTCATATTTGTTTTACATTGTAGGATTGGGAATTCAAGCCTATGATACCTTAGCCAACTTAGGATCATGCATCAATATAATTCCGTTATCCCTTTATAGGAGCCTCAACTTAGGTAGACTTAAAGCAATGAAATAAATTATAGGATTGGCAGATGGAAGTGTTGCTTATCCGGTTGGGATACTAAAAGACATGGTAGTACATATAGATAGATTGACTATTTTGGCGGATTTTCATGTCTTAGATATTTTGAGTGACCGTAAGTGCCCATTGCTTGTTGGAAGAGGATTTTTGGCAACTGCTAGTGCAATAATAGATTGTAAGATGTCCAAAATAGCGGTAGGAGAAGGATACACTAGGTCAATCTATGATGTCCATAAGCATGAGTATGACAATGAAGGGGAAGTTATGCCTGATTGGTTAGTTAGGGATAGGAAATCACCTAGATATGGCCCCCGAATAGGTGAAGACATTATAGGACCTCAACGCCCATTTTTCTTAGAAGATGATTTTGTGAAGAATGCATCTTATATGGAACAACAATTTGCTAGGGAAACCGAAATTGACCCATTTGGGGACCCTCTAGTATTTAGGAAGATGATTGAGTTCCTAGGGGATCTACTTATTAATCTTAAGATGAACAAATGGGGTAAGGTGGATCCTAAGAGTAAATGGAGTTGGGATAAGCCACCAAAAGATGGAGATGGTTTGTGGCATATTAAGATGATATTAATAGATCCCAATGGTGAGAAGTTTGAAAAGTCATATCGAACGAAGCTTACTAAGAGAATCTTGTTGATGCAAATAATGTTCTAAGAATGTTATTTCTATCTTTCGATTACTTCATGTTTTGAGGATGACAAAATGTGAAATCACGTTACATTAAAATTAACATAATCAAGTTTTTAATCGGAAGATCCCGTTTATACACAAATCACTCTAGAACAAAGTTACAGCTTGACTAATGATCAAAGAAGTGAATTTGTGCTTAATACTTCACATTTTTATGTGACAAAACATTTCTTTTAAAAATATACTTTACAAATTATATTTGAATAATTAAGAAATGTTTTAATGGATAAATAAGTTTAAAATACATAACAACTATTTTCCCCCCAAAATCAGCTTTAAACTTCCCCAAATAAGTTTTCACCAGAAAAGACAAAAAGAGGAGAGTTTTTGTCTGACACGGCTCCACGGTTCCACTTAATTTAGTGGAGCCATGGATGATTTAGTAGAGCCGTCCCTTTATAACGGCTAGATTTTTTCTGCCTATAAATACCATCCCACCTCACAGATTTTGGGCATCCTTTTTCACACAGAAACTTCTGAGTTTAATACTCCCACGCCATTCTCTCTTCTTGATCATTTTGTTTAGTTTTCTTTTGTTCAAGAGTGATCCAATCATCCAACTTAGAGATCCTCTTCATTCCTCTTCAATAGCAAGAGAAGAACACACAGTATCCAAGTAGATACAAAGTGTTGTCATTCCTCTTCAATTGCAAGAGAAGAACTCAAGGTATCCAAGAAGATACAAGAGTTGTAGTTAGGTTACTTGTAACATTTGTTACACACTTGTTGTATCAAAGTATACATCAAGATCATTTTTCTTTTGTGAGAGTGTGAGTGAAGTTCATTGAGATCTTATAGAGATATTGAATATCTCTTGAAGACATTGGGCTTGTGTGATTGATTAAGAAGATCAAGATTAGATAGGTTAGAGTGAGTTGAGAGAGAGAGTTGATCATTGTGATCTTGTGAGATCTTGGAGATCTCTTGAGTCTTGTGTATTAAGTGTGTGAAGTAGAAAGGATCAAGTGGATTGTGGTAGATTGGTGCTAGCTAAGATTAACACTCTACATCTAGCTTAGTGTCGAAAATAGGATAAGCGACGTGTACGGTTTTCTCCGCCTAAAGGGAGGTTGTTGACATAGTGCTTGAAACTCTCGAGTGTGGTACTCGGGGAGTGGAGTAGGGCGAAGAAGAGCTTCGTAGTCGAACCACTATAAATCCTTTCAAAATATAACAATCTTGTGTTAGAATTGAATAAGTGTAGAGATGAATTGCTTGTACTAAAACAAGCCAAGTTAGAAAATATTGTTGATGCAAATAATGTTCTAAAAACGTTATTTATATCTTTCGATTAACTCACGTTTTGAGGATGACAAAATGTGAACTCACGTTACGTTAAAATTAACGCTAACAAGTTTTTAATCGGAAGATCCCGTTTCTACGCAAATCACTCTTGAACAAAGTTACAACTTGAACTAGTGATCAAAGAAGTGAATTCATGTTTTGAAAATTCACATTTTAAATGGGACAAAACATTTTTTCAAAAATAAACATGACAAATTATTTTTGAAATATTAAGAAATGTTTTAATGGAAAAATAAGTTTGAAAATCACAACAGCTATTTTCCCCCCCAAAATCAGCTCCAACCTTCCCCAAATAAGTTTTCACCAGAAAAGACAAAATTTGGAGCGTCCTAGTCTACCACGGCTCCACGGTACCGTTAAATTTAACGGAGCCGTGGGTCATTTAGTGGAGCCGTCCGTACCATTTTGAATTGTAACGTTCAGATTTTCTTTGCCTATAAATACCCACCTCTTTCACAGTTTTAGGCACCCTTCACACACAGAAAAATCCCTTAGTAAAATCCTCTCACACCTTTCACTTCTTAGGGTCAATTAGATTAGTTTTTCTTTGTTTCAAGAGTGATCCAATCATCCTTCAAGTGATCCTCTTCATACCTCTTCACTAGCAAGAGAAGAACACAAGTATCCAAGTTGATACAAGGTGTTGTCATCCCTCTTCATTAGCAAGAGAAGAACTCAAGTAATCAAGAAGATACTAGAGTTATAGTTGATAGGTTTTTGTAACACTTGTTACAACCTTGTTGTGTCTTAGCATACATCAAGTTTATTTTCTTTTTGTGAGTGAGAGTGAAGATCAAGTGTGATCTATAGAGATAGTGAACATCTCTTGAAGCCATTGGGCTTGTGTGATTGATCAAGAAGATCAAGGGTCATTAGGTTAGTGTTAGTTGAGTAGAGTGAAGTGAGTGTTGATCATTGTGATCGTGTTGAGATCTTGGTGATCTCTTGAAGCCATTGGGCTTGAGTGTTTGGTCACGTGGACCTTGGTAGATTGGTGCTAGCTAAGATTAGCACTCGACATCTAGCTTAGTGTCGGAAATAGGATAAGCGACGTGTACGGTTTTCTCCGCCTGAAGGGAGGTTGTTGATATAGTGTTTGAAACTCTCGAGTGTGGTACTCGGGGAGTGGAGTAGGGTGAAGAAGAGCTTCGTAGCCGAACCACTATAAATCCTCTGTCTCGGTTTGATCTTTCCAACTCTACTCTTTACTTTTATTTGTTATTCTTACGTAGCTTAGTTTGTAGTTCATATTGGTGTTGTTTGATTACACATAGAGTTTGAATCAAAGTTTCCAATAGCATACTTTTAAAACAAGATTTTTAAAAGAAGTTTTTTTAAACCGGTAAACTATTCAACCCCCCTTCTAGTTTCCCACAATTGGTATCAGGAGCCACGTCAGTCAAGTTTTTAAAGTATATTGTATTTTAAAGCTTGAACCGATCAATGGATTCCGACAAATATCTAGAAGGGCAATCTATGCAAAGACCACCACTTTTTGAAACCGATTGTTTTATTTATTGGAAAACAAGATTCGAAACGTATGTGAAATCAAAAGACATTGATCTTTGGCATGTTATTACCGAGGGTGACTTTCAACCTATTCAAAAGAATATTGAAACTAAAAAGGATGAAATAGTTTCTTATGATAAACAAAGTGATGAACTTAAAAGGAAATTAGCCAAAAATAATGAGGCTAAAATGATGATTTATAATGCTTTGCCTAAAAAGGAATTTGAAAGAATTTTTATGTGTAATACGGCAAAAGACATTTGGAAAACTTTGTTAGTCACTCACCAAGGTAATAACCAAGTCAAAGAGAACAAGATAGATCTTCTTGTTCAACAATATGAACAATTCTCCATTTCGGAGGATGAGTCAATTGATAATGCTTTTGCTAGATTTAATACTATTATCACTAGTCTTAAAGCTCTTGATGAAGGTTACTCTAGTAAGAACTATGTTAGGAAGTTTCTTAGAGCTCTACATCCTAAATGGAGAGCAAAGGTCACCGCCATAGAAGAATCAAAGGACTTGGCGGCATTGTCACTCGATGAACTTATAGGAAACTTGAAAGTTCACGAGATGATCATCAAGAAGGATTCCGACATTGTCAAAGGCAAAAGTGAGAGAGTTAGATCTCTAGCATTAAAAGCCAAGAAGGAGTCTAGTGATGAGGAATGTTCGAGTTCCGGTAGTGAAGATGAAGAGTACGTACTAGCCGTTAGGAACTTTAGAAAGTTCTTTAGGAGGAAAGGTAGATTTCCTAGACAATCTCGAGATGAGAAGATGTCATCTTAAAGAAATCATGATGAAAGAAATGGGACAAGTGATAGGAGATGCTTTAGATGCGGAGACCCTAATCACTTCATAGGAGAATGTCCTAAGCCACCTAAATCCAACAACCAAAGAGCCTTCGTAGGAGGTTCTTGGAGTGATAGCGGTGAAGAAGAAGAGAAGAAGCCTAACGATGAAACGTGCTTAATGGCTCAAGTTTCTAACGAGGTACAATCCGACTCTTCCTATTATAGTGATAATAATTCGTCAGTAGATGATAATGAATTACATGACGAATACAACAAACTATGCGTAGTTAGCACTAAGATTTTAGGTAGAAACACAAAGCTAAAATTAAAATTAAAAGAACTAGAACTACAAATCTTAGAACTAAATGATCAAGTCAAGAGACTTGAGAAAAACAAGGAAGTAGATTTAGGATGCGGGTCATGTATTAGTCTTCAAGTAGAAAATGAAAAACTTAAAGAAAATGCTTTAAGAATCATTAGGTTTGATGAAGGAACTAAAAAGCTTAATGATATACTTGAAAATATTAGATATAGTGAACATGACCGTTCGGGTTTAGGATTTGACCCAAATCAGGCTTGTACAAGTAGTACTGAAAAGTCCATGTCTGAAGGTGACGGCACCATTAAAGATACAGACGGCACCACTAAATTTAGTGGTACCGTGGTACCGTGTGGTGCTGAGGACAAAACTGGGTCAATTCTGAAAAGTAACTTAAGTCCTAAACCAAGTCAAGTAGTTGTAAATAGAACTAGAGTGTCTACTCCAAGTAGAGAGGAAACCAAAGGCTTTAACAAACCATTGTCATCTCCCGAACATGGATTTGTAAAGCGTGACACTAGGTCAACTACTCCTCCACCTAGAAAGGTAAACTCTCCCAAACCTCGGTCTAGAACTCCTCTACCGAGAGGTAACTTTAGAAGACAAAATCATCCAAGTAACTTTCCCGTAACTTGGAATGATCGTCCACCACAAAGTTACTTACCATGGGAAATGTGTCCTCCATTCTCACATCCTAAACTAACGCAACAAATGCGTAGGATGTTTAACTCTAACAACTTTGGACCCATGAGATATTGGGGACCAGATGTTTGAACATCTGTTTTGCTAGGAAAACATGAGTGTAAATAAACCTTGGAGTATAACAAAAGGAGTATGATGCATTATCAAGCATACCCGGTGACGCTATAGTTAAGTCGTGTCTTTCATGCTTAACATTCAACAAAGGTACCTTAGTCTTCTAGTTTTAAGAGCAAACACCTCAGGCACAGGTACGCTTTATTAAAACACCCTTTGTTAGTAGTAATGTTTGGCATGAAATAGTGTAGTTAGAATCTAACATGGTAGGCACTATAACACAGAAACTCTATTCACATCTCATCATGCCAAATTCAACTTGTCCAGAAATGTTCGATGATCGCTTGAAGATCATGCGTGACAAGTTTGAATTAAGCATTGATAAGTGAATCAAGTTCCCTTCCTTGCACATTCGTAATCTTGCCTAAATGAAGTATCCCTGTAAACTTATGTATACTATATGTATGAGATACATAGTTTAAGTAATAGTCTTTATTGACAATAACGCCCATATCTGCAAATGCGAAACTCACAAGAGACGAAGAAGGTGAGTGCGCGGATATACCTAGATTAGGGGCATAATAGGTAAAGTAGTTTACCTAACGGCAAGTAGGTCCATTATCATGAATAGTGTTGGCTTCGTGCCCACTTGTAAGAAGTATCCCAAAACTTCTTACATCAAAGTGTTTAATGTATCATACCATACATTAAAGATACTATACACTTGAGATTATGATATCTTGAGGAGATTGATGTAGAAAATGTTTCTATACCAACTCTGATAATGTGAGAGTTAATGTGGGTTGAAACATAATGAGTAATGTTTATACCTTCATAGGTTGATTAACGAACATCTTGGTTCCCCAAGAAACAAACTACTCTTATTGTCACCACGACTGAAACCGAGTACGCAAGCGCCGGAAAGGCATGACAACAAACACTATAGATGAGACAACTCCCTGTGAAGAGTAGCAGTCAAGATGCCATTAGACTTGTCCGGGAACCCTATAGTTTGCTCATGAACGAAGCTCGTCGAAGTACATCATCTCCCCGCGAAAAGACATCTCCTCCGTCATGATAACGTCGAATGAGAAATCTTTTCTTTGAAAAGTATTTCTTCTCACCTTAACCTTTACATTCTCGTCAAATGACCTCTTAATACTCCATTGGAATTATTAATGTCATTTCTCACGTCTCATCATATGACTTTTCAAGTCATTCCTCATATCTCGCTCATGACTATTTCAATATTTCTATAGAAATATTAAAGTCATCTCACACTTCCTTTCTATTCTCGACTCATGACTTTTGAATATTTCATTAGAAATTTCAAGTCATTCCCTAAGCCTTATCCCATGACTTCGTAATATTTCACTGGAAATATTAACGTTATTTCTCGCGTCTCGTCATATGACTTTTCAAGTCATTCTTCTCATCCCGCTCATGACTATTGAATATTCCTTCAGAAATATTAAAGTCATCCGTCACGACATACCTCATAACCTTTCATCCCTTCTATGACCTCTCGAAAGTTTCACGGGAAACATTGAAGTCATTCTCTACAAATCGTTCATGACTTTTTAAGTCATATCCTTCACTCGTCACATGACTCATGAATATTTCACGGGAAATATCTAGTCATTCCTCGTGTCGCGTACTCCGACTAATTAAATATTTCATGGGAAATATCATAGTCATCCTCCTAAACACAACTCATAACTTCTATTTATTTCACGGGAAATACTAGAAGTAAATCCTTATCCAATGACGTCTTAGTCAATTTCCTCGGAAACACTAAGGTCATTTCTGGTCATCCCATTTAATCATATTTCGTCAAAAAGTTTATTAGGTATAAACTTTTTCCTCGTGTCAAAAAGTCTTACTAAATAAGTAAGATTAATCAGCCAAAAGTCAAAACAGAAGAAAAACTGGACAATCAGATATACGGCTCCACTAAAGAGCCACGGCTCCACTAAAGAGCCACGGCTCCACTAATGTTTAGTGGAACCGTGGAGCCGTGCATCTGAAAAACGCACCCAGTCACTCTTTTCTTCTGCACAAACTTTCCAAACTCACAAAAACCTCTTCCACTTGCTGTCAAAATCGAACCATAACACTATAATTCAACTAAACTCTTGCAAATCAAGATTGAGGCATTGGAATTAACAAATCCTAACCACAACATCATCAATTGTAAGTAATTCACTCTTATTTTCTTTTAATTTGAGTCTAGGGTTTGTTCTTGAGTATAAATCCGAATTGGGGATTTTCAAAATTAGTTAAACCCTTGTGAAATTAAGACTAGGATTAGACAATGTAGTATTCACATGATTTCCTAAACCTAGGATTTCCAAAAACCCACTTATGTTGCAAAACCTAATCCGAAATTAATCACTAAATTCGGATTATGATTGTTTATTTGTAATGGAATCATGTTTAGGATGATTAAAATTGAATTAGGAACGTTCTGCATTAAAGCTTTTCAATCTTAAAGCTTGATTAGCACCATGTTGAGGCATTTGCCAAACACCCCAATTCAATCATTTTTTTTTTGAAAAACCTCACAAGTCTAGGATCATGAAACCTTTTTCATACATTGTTGATGCAAATTAAAAACGTTTTTGCATGCATACATGAACTCTCAAATATGGCTCGAAGTACATAATTGATATGTATTGTTCGACATATTTGATTGAGCAAAAGTGAAGTTAGGAGCGTTTGGGTAATCTCTTTAGGATAATTTTAGAGTCGAGATTGCCGCACCTCCACATTGTTTGCATTTAGGCACACACACTAGAAGTTTAATCATTAAAATGCAATGAACTAACATATACAAAAATATTTTTTTTGTAGACAAACAATGCCTCGAAATGATTATCAAGATACCAAACCATACATTCTTAGCACTCTTGAAAATCTAAATATTCCCGATGAGCAAAGAGCTTATCTCGCTAAAGTTCAAAATCGATACATACACGAAGGGCGTGTAGTCGATGCACTCTATGTCACAACAGACAACATAAATGCCTGTTTCCCTTCTATCGAGTTCGATTGTTTATACAAAATAAACGATCAAGTCTGTCCTCGTTTTATTCTCGAGTTCTATAGTCGTGTCCGTACCTGCACCGATCTTGACAGAAACGTCTTCCTTGATTTTTGGATTCGACACCAAAATATCATATTGTCTGTCACCGAGATTGGTCACATTCTCGGTATTCCCTCGTATGGTCAGTGTGCATTCACTAAAGACCATTCTCTAGAGTCTCTTTACTACAATCTTGAGAACGAAGGTGCATATTGTACCGAAGTTCCCGAAATTGAAGTAATTAAACAAGTAATTCAAATCCCTCGAGTCACCAACACGTATCAAAAACGTGATGGTTCCATCGTCTACCTCGACCCAAACAAAATATACCTCAAAGAGCTCCGTCCCGATATTAGAAATTGGGAACTTCTTCTGCGTGAGAACGCGTTAAGCCTCGCAGGCAACCGTGATCACGTTCCGGCAAGTCTTGCCCACATGCTCTACTGTCTTAGTATCGAGGAACCTTACAACCTCGCATACTACATGGTCAAACGGATGGCCAGTATTCATCTTCGTTCCGATGAGCTCATGCCATACGGCATGTTGCTTACTCGTTTATTCAGGTGGGTTATGCAAACCTACCCATCTCTAAATGATGTCGACTATGTCCTAGTCAATCCGCTTATGAAACCTCTTGGTGGACCACAGCGTCGCACAAAGCAACGTAAGGACAAAGGGTCCAAACGTGGTCGTAAATCCACTTCCGATATTCCCCATTCATCCTCCTCTTTCAGTCACGAATCATCATCTGAACCCATGGATGAGGACGATGATGAGGTGAACGAAGAAGGAACGTCTAGTTCTCAAATCCCTTCTCCCGACACCTACTTTCGTAACCTTGATACCTCATCATTTCGACGTACAACCGACGCCGAAAACGGGATGGTCAACCTATCCTACATGATGAGAAGGCAAACTACAATGTACAATAGACAAGTGGAGATGCATGAGCAAACTGTCGGGGGTTTCAAGTCTATTGGGAAGGCGCTAAAAGGGATCGGGAGCAAGCTGAAGAAGTTGGGGAAGAAATGAAATTAGTTAGGATTAGCTTAAGTAGTACTATTAACCTAAGTATTATTAAGCTATTTTAAACAAAGGCATGACATTAACTTGGTTGATGAACATGATTAATTTTCTTGTTAATTAATCCTCATGTTGCTTTATCTTGCATGTTAGTTTATTTTATTACATGCACTAGATGTTAAAAATGCTTGAATTCATGCATGCTTAATAGTTGCCTAAATACATAGATGATCACATGATCATGTTAGTTGCTAGTTGAAACTAGCTTTAGGAATTCTATGTGTTTAGTAATTTGAGGCTTTGAGATTTGCAGCCAATGGATTCCCCAGAAATTTCCCCATTTAGGCTGCCTAAAACCTGCAGACCTGGAAAGAAGGTCAAAAGAGCCCACGGCTCCATTAAATAGGCCACGGCTCCACTAAATTTAGTGGTGCCGTAGCACCTTTAATGGTGCCGTGCCTCTGGAAGACGAAAACTGCTATTCTCTTCCACTTTTTGACTATCTTTTCCAGAAAATCTGCAACCAAAACCTGATTCCCATGCACCCAAATCCCCAAATCCAACATTTCAAACTTGCATGCTTATGTTTTGGCTATTTAAGCTAACATTATGCATTGCCATTCTTACACCCATCCTTACACCTTCACACTCACCATATCACAATCATGGGATCAAGGGTATTCAAGAAGCAAAAATTCTACATCAAACCAACAAATGAAACCACTCAAATTGATCAATGGATCAAGAGTACTCACACATTACAAATCTCACCAAACACCAAAGAGACAATTTTCATTGATCTCACCTTGGATGATGATGATGATACACACACACCCATAGCCTCAACCAAATCATCATCTTCTTTCACTACACCCCATGCTCCATCCAAGGCAACATCAACCAAACCAACATCCTCATCCTCCACAACCTTTAGAACCAACACACCTTTAACCTTCACCCCATCATCTTCACCATCACCACAACCTTTAGCCCTCACACTAGCCCTATCACCCATATCACCTTTTGA
This sequence comes from Artemisia tridentata subsp. tridentata, assembly GCA_021014915.2. Lineage (NCBI taxonomy): Eukaryota > Viridiplantae > Streptophyta > Magnoliopsida > Asterales > Asteraceae > Artemisia > Artemisia tridentata. The sequence goes on from CP139504.1 coordinate 115,544,780, forward strand.
ACTTACCACCAACACCTCATCATCTTCCCTATCACCATCCCCTCAACATTTAATGGGTCATCCCATCCTTTATCCCCTACAACCACACACCTTGAGTTGTGCTTGTTGTCACCACAACCAACTCCTTATCATGGGCCTTAGAGATGAATTGAATCTTCAATTCTCCTACCTTGAACACCTCTTCACACCACCACAAGGACCCATCATTTTACCACCTCCACCACCACATAGCCCATCCAACTAAACATAGTCATGTTTAGTCCTTCCCAATAAATACCTAGGAACCTTTTGAAGTTGGAAGCAAATCTAGAAGCCTCATGTTACTTTAGAAGTTTATGTGTCTTCTTGTTAGTTTAATTTGCTTTCATATTGTAGTCATACTTATGTATGACATTTATTTCATATTTATGTAATGGGCTTTTCATTTTGGCTACTTAGCCATAATTCTCTTATTGTGGTTGGATATTTGTCTTATGTGCTACTTGTTAGATATTGTATATTTGTTGTCTAACTTTGTTTTGTAGCACGATCCATTGCTCGATTCCTTTGTGTTCTCCAAATGAGGGGGAGTACACATCAAGGGGAGCCTTAACCACCTTTTTGATTTGACAAAAAGGGGGAGAAATGGGAGTAAACTCATTAAAAACTTGTTAAAATTAATTTTAACCTAAAATGAGTTTATATTTTGTCATCATCAAAAAGGGGGAGATTGTTGATGCAAATAATGTTCTAAAAACGTTATTTATATCTTTCGATTAACTCACGTTTTGAGGATGACAAAATGTGAACTCACGTTACGTTAAAATTAACGTTAACAAGTTTTTAATCGGAAGATCCCGTTTCTACGCAAATCACTCTTGAACAAAGTTACAACTTTAACTAGTGATCAAAGAAGTGAATTCATGTTTTGAAAATTCACATTTTAAATGGGACAAAACATTTTTTCAAAAATACACATGACAAATTATTTTTGAAATATTAAGAAATGTTTTAATGGAAAAATAAGTTTGAAAATCACAACAGCTATTTTTCCCCCCAAAATCAGCTCCAACCTTCCCCAAATAAGTTTTCACCAGAAAAGACAAAATTTGGAGCGTCCTAGTCTACCACGGCTCCACGGTACCGTTAAATTTAACGGAGCCGTGGGTCATTTAGTGGAGCCGTCCGTACCATTTTGAATTGTAACGTTCAGATTTTCTTTGCCTATAAATACCCACCTCTTTCACAGTTTTAGGCACCCTTCACACACAGAAAAATCCCTTAGTTAAATCCTCTCACACCTTTCACTTCTAAGGGTCATTTAGATTAGTTTTTCTTTGTTTCAAGAGTGATCCAATCATCCTTCAAGTGATCCTCTTCATACCTCTTCACTAGCAAGAGAAGAACACAAGTATCCAAGTTGATACAAGGTGTTGTCATCCCTCTTCATTAGCAAGAGAAGAACTCAAGTAATCAAGAAGATACTAGAGTTATAGTTGATAGGTTTTTGTAACACTTGTTACAACCTTGTTGTGTCTTAGCATACATCAAGTTTATTTTCTTTTTGTGAGTGAGAGTGAAGATCAAGTGTGATCTATAGAGATAGTGAACATCTCTTGAAGCCATTGGGCTTGTGTGATTGATCAAGAAGATCAAGGGTCATTAGGTTAGTGTTAGTCGAGTAGAGTGAAGTGAGTGTTGATCATTGTGATCGTGTTGAGATCTTGGTGATCTCTTGAAGCCATTGGGCTTGTGTGTTTGGTCACGTGGACCTTGGTAGATTGGTGCTAGCTAAGATTAGCACTCGACATCTAGCTTAGTGTCGGAAATAGGATAAGCGACGTGTACGGTTTTCTCCGCCTGAAGGGAGGTTGTTGATATAGTGTTTGAAACTCTCGAGTGTGGTACTCGGGGAGTGGAGTAGGGCGAAGAAGAGCTTCGTAGCCGAACCACTATAAATCCTCTGTCTCGGTTTGATCTTTCCAACTCTACTCTTTACTTTTATTTGTTATTCTTACGTAGCTTAGTTTGTAGTTTATATTGGTGTTGTTTGATTACACATAGAGTTTGAATCAAAGTTTCCAATAGCATACTTTTAAAACAAGATTTTTGAAAGAAGTTTTTTTAAACCGGTAAACTATTCAACCCCCCTTCTAGTTTCCCACAAATATTACACTACAAATTCAAAACACAGAGATCTTGAAACAAAATCAAGCCCTTCAAAATGAACTTAACAAAGAAAAGGCTGTCATTAAAGGCTGGACTAAAAAGAACCCCAAGGTTTTTGATACTGTTGGATTAATTCCTAAGACAACTATAGGAATTGACCAACTCACTGAAACCCCCGGTGAGAGTTACAGTGAAATGACCTTTATTCCAGCTGGCATATCTTTTGAGCAAGAAATGAAACCCAAGTCAAATGACAGGATTGTCAGGGATAACCCAGTCAGATAGTGGATGTTCAGGGAGCATGCCTGGTGTGAAAGATTATCTGCACAAATATGTAGAAGAATCAGGGCCTAAGGTGATATTTGCTGATAGCTCATCATGTCTCACTGAAGGTTATGGTTTAGTAAACTGCAATGGTATAGTCTTTACTAGGATAGCTTATGTAAATGGTCTTAAGTACAATTTGATCAGTGTCAATCAACTATGTGATGCCAAGTACATAGTTCAGTTTGATGATAAGCAAGGAACCATCTTCAATGCAAATAAGGAAGTTGTCCTTATTGCACCAAGAAGACAAGATGTTTATGTGCTAGACATGTCCAGTCTAACTCAGAATAGAACCTGTCTCTTTGCTAAGGCCACTGAAACCCTCAATTGGCTTTGGCATAAGAGACTCTCCCACCTGAACTTCAAAAACATAAACAATCTTGTGAAACAAAACAAGGTCCTTGGCTTACCATCTCTTATGTTTTCTAAGGATAAACCATGCTCTGCCTGTGAAAAAGGTAAACATCACAGAGCATCCTTTAAAACCAAAACAAACTTTTCCATCCGGAACTGCCTTCATCTTCTCCATATGGATCTTTTTGGGCCTATCAGTCCTAGATCCATTAACCATGAGAAGTATACTCTGGTCATTGTGTATGAGTACTCAAGATACACTTGGGTTTACTTCCTGACCAAAAAGAGTCAGGAAGCTAAAACAATCATGTCCTTTGTCAGGAACATTGAAAATCAAAATGACATTAAAGTCAAACAGATTAGGACTGACAATGGAACACAGTTCAAAAACAATGAACTTGAATGTTTCTGTGATGAGAAAGGAATTTCCCAAAATTTTTCCTCTCCTTACACACCTGAACAAAATGGTGTTGCTGAAAGGAAAAATAGAACACTCATTGAAGATGCCAGGACAATGCTAAATGGATCAGTCCTTTCTAAACACTTTTGGACTGATGTAGTCAAAACTGCTTGTCATACATAAAACAGATCCATCATTGTCAAGAGACATGGGAAAACCTCATATGAGTTATTCAAGGGAAGGATCCCTGACATCAGCTACTTTCATGTCTTTGGGTGTCCTGTGTTTATTCATAATCACAAGGATCACTTAGGGAAAATTGATGCCAAAGCTGATGATGGATACTTCCTAGGATACTCACTTGTCTCAAAGGCCTTCAGGGTTTTCAAAACTAGGAGACAACAAATTGAGGAAACATTTCATGTTACCTTTGATGAGAGCACTGATACAATCAGTGTCTCTAACACCTCAGTGGAAGAGATAGGTATTAATGACTCATCAAAATACCTTCCTGATGAACATCATCCTGACAATGATCCTCCCACTCAGTACCAAGAAAATGCTGACATCTCCTAATACATTATCCCTCACAACCTTCCTAATCCAACCATCACTGAGTTTGTTGAAGCACATACAAGCACTGATGCAATCAATCAGTCTGTATAAAGTGTTCAGGAACCAAACAATCTCAGTGATCAGTCAACACAATAAGACACTCAAGATCATGAAGATCATCAAGTGTTTACTCCAGAACCTACCCCTCCAATCCATCAGGCCTCCACAAGTTCAAGTCAGTATCCAAGACCTCAGGACAGTTGGACTAGGTCTCAGGATATAGAACTTGTTAATATAATTGGAGAACCTACTGAAGGCATGCTCACCAGAAGCATGGCTACTAGTCTAAGAGCAGCCTCAGCCAATGAATGCCTGTTTGTGGATTTCATATCCATAATTGAACCCACAAGTGTCAAAGAAGCACTTACACATCCAAGTTGGGTTCAGGCCATGCATGATGAACTGGAACAATTTGACAGAAACAAGGTAATGACCTTGGTTAAATGTCCTGATGATGCTTCAGTCATTGGTATGAAATGGGTGTTCAAAAATAAATCTGATGAAAATGGCATAGTCATTAAAAACAAGGCCAGACTTGTAGCCAAAGGCTATAATCAACAAGAAGGCATTGACTATGAAGAAACATTTGCACCAGTGGCAAGGATGGAAGCCATCAGGATCTTCCTTGCATTTGCAACCTACATGAACTTCAAGGTGTACCAAATGGATGTAAAAAGTGCATTCCTGAATGGCTCACTGAAAGAAGAAGTTTATGTTCAACAACCCCCTGGATTTAAAAGCCATGAGTTTCCTGACTATGTCTGCAAGCTTAACAAAGCCCTTTATGGACTGAAACAAGCTCCCAGGGCATGGTATGAAACTCTCTCCGCCTTCCTGATCCAAAACAAATTTGTCAGAGGCAAGATAGACAACACATTGTTTATCTACAAGACAAATAATGATGTCATACTTGTACAAGTGTATGTTGATGACATCATCTTGGCTCAACAAATTATAAACTTTGCAAACAATTTGAAAAACTAATGGCAAAGAAATTTGAAATGAGCATGATGGGAGAACTGACTTACTTCCTTGGATTGCAAATCAAGCAAACTGATAAAGGAACCTTTATTAGTCAAGAGAAGTATGTCAGAAGCCTATTGAAAAAGTATGAGCTCAGTGATTGTGCCTCAGTCAAAACTCCCATGGTTCCCCCAAACAACCTTGGTCCTGACCTTACTGGTAAAACAGTCAATCAAACTCTATTCAGAGGAATGATTGGGTCACTGATGTATCTACTTGCATCAAGGTGTGACATCCAATTCTCAGTCTGTTTGTGTGCCAGATATCAATCTGACCCTAGAGAATCTCATCTCACTGCTGTGAAAAGGATACTCAGGTACCTGAAAGGTACTCCAAACCTTGGATTATACTATCCAAAATGTTCAGGCTTTGATCTCAAAGGATACTCAGACTCTGACTATGCTGGATGCAACATGGATAGAAAAAGCACCTCAGGCTCCTGCCAAATCCTTTGTGGAAAATTAGTCTGTTGGAGTGCTAAGAAGCAACAATCAGTTGCCTTGTCCTCAGCTGAAGCTGAATATGTTGCAACAACAAGTTGTTGTGCAAATGTACTCTGGATGAAAAGTCAACTCAGAGACTATGGAATTCAGTATAAGATGGTTCCCATCTTTTGTGATAACACAAGTGCAATTGCCTTCTCAAACAACCCTGTTCTTCATCAGAGAACAAAACACGTTGATATTAGATATCATTTCATCAGGGACCATGTCATGAATGGTGAAATTGAGTTACACTTCATTCCTACTGAATATCAGCTAGCTGATATATTCACCAAACCATTGGATGAACCAACTTTCACACGACTAAAAGCTGAATTGGGAATGCTGGATATTGAGAATCAGTCCACTGATTAAATCCATCCAACATAGTCTAATTTCTGAAAACCTCAGGCCCCTGACTCAATGTGTCCCTCAGTGAAAAAAGGAATCACTGAATCACCTTCCCTGAACCCCTCAGTGAATGAAAAGTCATTCAGGGCCCTCAGAAGACATTCAATGCTAACTTAAATGCTCTAAGTATTTAGTTAGTAAATGTTCGAGGTTGGTAACTGAATTCTTATTTAATATAAGAATATTTGTTCTTTTGCCTTTCTGGCATCCACCTCTGGGCCCCCACATACCAACTTGGCATTCAATGCTCTCTCTCACACATAACACTGTGTGATGATCAAAACTCTGCAACTTCCCCTTTTGCAGAACTGCTCAACTGTTCACCTCGACTGTTGCGCCAAACCCGGGAAAGTGGAGTGGTGGCATTTAATGCGGATCCCAAAACAGTTTATTCAAAACACTTTTCAAAATTCTTTTTGATAAAAAAAACCGCCAAATGCCTAAAACACCCCTAACCTCCACTTCCCTATAAATACCCCCAAAACAAATTACACACACATGCTTTTAGAAAACCTAAGCAAACTCTTGCCTTTTTACCTCTCAACAAAAAGCATTCTGTGTGTGTTCTTAGCCTTTAGAAACCCAGACCATTTTATCAAAAACCTAAAACAAAATGGCTTCTTCTAATGCTATCACCCTCGCCCCAAATGTGGAATTCACAATGGAGGGCGTAGACCTAACCAAGAATAACGTGGTAGGAAATTTTGCCTACCCCCAAAAGTTTTGGGCGTACAAGAATGTGGTGAAATACCTACAAAACTGCTTTCTTGCTACGACGTTTGCAAAGACCCCCCAGTCATTTACCATGACTATCTAAGGGAATTCTGGTGTACTGCAGTGGCAACTAGCCCTGAGGACACCAAAGACTCCATTATAACATTCTTAGTGTCTACAGAAGTACTGACAAGAGACACTTTTAGGTTCATGATCCCTTTAAATTCGCTGACTTTGTGATCACTGAATTGGATGAATTGGGTCCAATCATAGTGAAAAAGCAAAACGTAGTTTTCCTAGACCTGATGAAATCCCTGAGTTTGAGGTATGAAAAACTGGCAGCAACACCTCAGGAACTTGGTATTCCCTCTCTTCTCCCAGCTTCAGTCGATCAGCCTGCTCCCTCTCAGTCCTCTACAAGAAAGAGGAAGAAAGTTGAGTCGGTGCCTGAGATCAAAGTCCCTGGCCTTGAATGCAACAGAGCCCTCCCTGAAGGAGTTACATTCGTGAACAACAAGGTCATCGAACAAACTAAGAGAGGCATCTTCTTCACTTTTGCTTTTGGTGACCCAACCTTCCAAAGATGGAGTGACATTGATCAGGCAGGAATTAAAATAATGCTTGGTTTCCTCATGATGGCCTCCCCAATAAAGAGTCCTAAAAATGTGAGGTTCTGTCAAGACCTGAAAGTCAAGATCCAAGAACATCCTGACAAACATGAGCTAGAATCCAAAAGAACAAAGCTTGAAGGCCTTCGTTACAATCTATGACTGATGAATCTGCAACACCACTATCTTGTACTTTGTTTAGTTGTTAGGACTTGTAATAATATTAATAAGATGATGTTTTTGTTATTTCAGTGTCCTTAATAACTTTCTAGTATATTCAGTAGAGAAGAAGTCATTAGCTCACTTATAACTGATCAAAACACTTAGGAATAATTTATATCCAAATAGGGGGAGATTGTTGGGTCCGTTAGTACCCAAGTATCCTTAAAACAAGATTTGGACACAAATTAACTAAGTGATTAACAAACCAAGAACAACCTCAAGTCACTGAGTGAACAGTCACTCAGTGAGTCATCTTCAGGATGCTTAAGACGAGTTCAAGAAGAAGGATTCACCACTCAAGAAGGCGGTACTTCCTGAGTAAGACTTAAGCCGAAGAAGAAGATGATGGGTTCAGTGAGTGTTGGACAAGAACTCACTGAACCCTAGTCTCCTCAACAACAATGAAGTAATTAAAGACTAAGGACTGAAGGCGTGTACTGAAGAACCTGAAGGCTGAAAGAAAGGCGGGAAGTGTTTGAGAAGATAAGGAGTGGTCTTATCTGGCCAGAGACAAACCTTCCCTAAAATGGCTTAAAGTCATGAAGTGTCAGACCTGACACTCGGAAAGAACTTTAGGCCATTCCTATTGGTTCTTGGAAATGACAAATACTGTTGTAGTTGTCAGACACGCTAGGGTTCACCAACTTGTATTATTTAATCATTTATACTCTTTTATACTTGTGTATAAATAGGTAGCTGATAGGAGAAAATGAGTTTAAGTTTTGTGCATTAAAAGCTTAGACTTTCACAAAACCCTTTTCTCCAACAAAGAGTATCTGCATCCCTGAGATAGCTCAGTAGGTCTAAATTGTTACCACTCAAGAACACCTTGAGTTTAGATAGGAGACACCATACCTTGTCTATTCAATCCCAAGTCTTTGTTTCGCAAAACACTTGGGTAATAGATTCTTTGATTGATTTCTAATAAGAATTTAAATGTTGAAAAACTTCTGTTTTTATATTCACGTTTTACTTAACAAGATAATTAATCAAATACATTGTATCAGTCATGGAACACAATTAGATTAACTTCTTAGTTAATTCTATTAGTGTAACGGGAACAACACTCACCAAGGTAATAATCAAGTCAGAGAACAAGATAGATCTTCTTGTTCAACAATATGAACAATTTTCCATTTCGGAAGATGAATTGATAGATAATGCTTTTGCTAGATTTAATACTATTATCACCAGTCTTAAAGCTCTTGATGAACGTTACTCTAGAAAGAATTATGTTAGGAAGTTTCTTAAGGCTCTACATCCTAAATGGAGAGCAAAAGTCACCGCCATTGAAGAGTCAAAGGACTTGGCGACATTATCACTCGATGAAATAATAGGAAACTTGAAAGTTCACGAGATGATAATCAAGAAGGACTCCGATATAGTCAAAGGCAAAAGCGAGAGAGTTAGATCTCTAGCATTGAAAGCCAAGATGGAGTCTAGTGATGAGGAATGTTCGAGTTCCGATAGTGAAGATGAAGAATATGCGTTAGCGGTTAGGGACTTTAAAAAGTTCTTTAGGAGAAGAGGTAGGTTCGTTAGGCAACCTCGTGATGAAAAGAAGACATCACAAAAGAACCGAGTTGAAAAGAAAGGGACAAGTGATAGGAAATGCTTTAGATGCGGAGATCCTAATCACCTCATAGGAGAGTGTCCCAAACCACCAAAATCCAACAACCAACGAGCTTTCATAGGAGGCTCTTGGAGTGATAGCGGTGAAGAAGAAGAGAAGAAGCCCAAGGACGAAACATGCCTAATGGCTCAAGCTTCTAATGAGGTACGTTACGACTATCCTGATTATAGTGATGATAATTCGTCAATAGATGATAACACACTAAATGACGAATATAATAAACTATGCGAAGTTAGTTCTAAAATTTTAGGTAGAAACAAATCACTAAAATTAAAATTGCATGAACTCGAAATGCAAGTTTTAGAACTAAAGGATCAAGTCAAAAGACTTGAGAAAAATAAAGAAGTAGACGTAGGTTGTAAGTCATGCATAAGTCTTCGAGTAGAAAATGAAAAACTCAAAGAAAATGCATTTAGTATCATTAAGTTTGAAAAAGGAACAAAGATAATGATATACTTGAAAATGTTAAGCATGGTCAATATACCCAAGCGGGCTTAGGATTTGACCCAAATAAAGCTTCAACAAGTAAAACGAAACAAGTAGAATCTGTCAAACCCACAAGTTCTGTCAAAACAACAGACGACACCACTAAAGGTACGGACGATACCATTAAATTTATTGGTACCGTGGTACCGTCTGAGACTAGAGACAGAATAAGGTCGAACTTTAAAACTTATTCAAGTCCTAAACCAAGTCACATAGTTGTAAATGTGATGCGTGGTTTTGCAACCTTACAACAGGTTTTACCTCTCGAGGGATCTCAAGAGGCTTACAACCCCACCAGGCAGTGTACCTGACCGATGTAGTATAGTGTAGTGGTAAGTACGGGGGATTGATCGTTCTCCACAGGGAATAGTGTTCGTTAGGTATGAAAAACTACTCTAATAGGTCTAAGGGTGAGAGAAGATTCTTTTTATGTTTTTATATTTTTATGAAAGCAAGTAAAATCTCGGGTTTGAAAGAGTGGGCGGAATTAGTTGCTAGTCAACTAACCCAAATAACTACGAATGCAAATAAAATAAAATAACTGAAATGAAAAGGTTGGTGAAAACTTATATAGAGAGAAATGTGTTTACTTAGATTTCCTTACTCCCTAACTATCTTTTACCGGTTGATTAGTGTGTATTAGTTGCGTGGATGACGGGTGTATTCCTTAATACCATTTGTGGGGTGGCGTACGTACTTCCCCAACTCTACAAGCTCCTACTTCACTCCTATGTCGAGCCGGCTAGGAAGCTCCTAACATGGGATCACTAGAATTCGCTTGTGCATTAAATACAACCATAAAAACATTTAGTACGCATTGGTTCATGTTTCTTAAGACGTTCAAGCAAGTTACCGAATAGGAAGTTAGCCAGTTTTCTTAAGCCTAACATACATAAACAATCATCCAATACAACTAATAACACACTAATAACCAATAATCAATAGCTAGGTTTCATTAGATCTAAGCAAACACAAGATAAATCTAGCCTAGCATGTTAAACAAAAGACAAGAACAAGATAGAATCAAACAACACATAGACATATTGAATGATTAATTGATAACTTATCTTCAATGTAACATGGAAGATCTCAAGGCAAAAAGCCTTGAAAAAGCTGCCAAATTCGTCTTAGGGTTTTCACACACAAAGTTCCCCAATAAGTTCCACACTAATGACAAAAAATTGCAAAACTATATATAGACTTTCAGATCTGACGGCGTCACGTTATGGAGTGTGACGCCGTCACCTCGCCGCTTTTAGGGTTCCCGGATGACCTTCTTGACGCCGTCCCTCTTTAGCTCTCCAAAATCCGTTCTGGCTTATCAGGGGTTGACGCCGTCAGAATTAGGGGTGACGCCGTCCCTCTTTAAATTAAGCCGTGACGACCTTGATCAGATTAAAGGGTGACGCCGTCAGAATTCCCATGCAAATTTCCCTGGCTTATCATGAGGAATTTTCACATCCACCTTTTCTTGCCAAGCCATGACGCCGTCCAGGGATAATCCTGACGCCGTCAAAGGTAATTTCCAGCACAATTTTTAGACTTGGTCGTTTTCTTCACTTTTATGCTCCAAAAACGTCCAAAATGCCTCCTTTTCCAGATTTCTTCTCAAAAGTACCTAAAATGACAAAAGGAACGATTTAGGGCAATATTTGATCAAATAAATACGATTTAGGGCTTAAATGACCCCTTAAAAGCGGTACACTTTTCGCTTCATCAAATACCCTTACACTTGAGATTTGCTTGTCCTCAAACAAATGCGCTTTTATTCTAATCAAAATACAAGTTAGGGGTCATTTAATGCTAACATAAAAGTAATTACAACAAATAATCGTTCCACTTTAATCATAATAAGCACGGAGATTACAAACTAGCACCTCACAAGTAGTGTTTAGATACTCACATCTCTCAAGTGTCATCAAAATAAATCTCATAAATGAAAACGGATAATATCTCTCACTACCTGTCATAGCAAATAGATTACCATAGGCTTGGGAAAGGATCGAAAACCTCCTCCACTAGGCGTAAGCACCTAAGATAAACTATCAAAGAGGGCTTTTACATGGGTTATAACGTTAGGTGTAGGGATATGATAAACACGGATTTGTTGGATAAGGGATATTTTACTGGTGGCGAGTTAAAGATCTTGATTAATTACATGTACTATACAATGTTGCTAAGCCAAGACTCGACTCGATTTAAGCTAATAACAAAAACATAAAATGAAACGGGATGGTAGTCCGTATGTTTTTTCTATTTTTCTTTTTCTCATTTTTTTGTATTTTTCTTGATTTTTCGATTTTTTTTTTTTTTTTTTTTTTTTTTTTTTTTTTTTTTTTTTTTTTTTTTTTTTGCATACACTTTTGCCCTACCATCCAAAATAATACATCAAAGGGGCGTTGCATTCCCCTTACACTTGAACTTTTACTTAACTTTACAATTAACTAATCTAATGACTCGAATTAAGATAATCAAAACACTTGGAGTACTTTTAAAATATTTAGCACATATGGGGGTAATAAATGATGTTCTTCCCCATTACTCCATTACACTAGTACTTTACCCATGAGTCCCAATCGTCCCAAAACAATATGTACAAGGATATGACTCGACTTAGCAACCATGTAATCAATTAGATAATTAACTTGGGTTTAAACAAATGTTGTAACAATAATGCACCAAAAATGAGTGCATACAAGGTAGGCTAAGGCGATTTGGGTGTACATTTAAGTGGGGTGTAAACAAATTCTTCCTTTAAGTAAAATGCTTAAAGGTCGAAATGAAAAGATAGGCTCTGAGGGGTGTACTAGGGGTATCGTGTACTAAAAATGAGTACAACGCAAAGGGTGTGGGAGAATTACTTGACCAATGTAGCCAACGTAATTATAACAAAAACACAGGTGTAAAACAATGGGTTAATCCTAATGCCTCTTATCATGTAGTAAATCTAACTACACGAATGTAGTCTCACTTGTGGCTTCGGAATGGTCCTAACGCAAGTTCTAGAATCTAAGTGCTACCGGTACACACATCATAGCATAAATGCTTTTCCTACCAATTCTAGGGGCGAACCTCACATATTTTGGGGGTGGAAAAAAAAATTTTAGTGGTACGGTTTTTGTGCTAGTCATATAACTCCTATCCGTGAGACGCTCATTAAGATCAAAGTTTCACTCCTATATGTTGTAAAAAATTTTAAATTTGGCACTAAAATTACCCTAACAGGTATTTCTCTCAGTTTTATTACACATCTACTATTAAACAAACAAATATCAAGTGCAATATCATTCTCTAATCGTACTTTTACCCCCCCTTACACTTAAGATGAACATTGTCCCCAATGTTCAAATAACAAGATGTAAAAGCATAAAGTAAAAGAATGAAATCAAATACTCCCCTGATTCGCTCGGTGGATAATGAAGTAACACGGTTAGATCTTCTTCCAAAGAGAATGTAAAAGCTTCATGACTAATGCATCGCCAAAAGCTTGATCCAAAACATTTCCTTGTCCAAAATAACCTGTTAAACCTGAGAAAACAAACACGAAAACCTGCATAACATCGGCGGGATAAACTCTATATATAAGGATATAATGCTTGTGGAATGATAATTTTGCAGATTCCTGGAGATTATAAGTTAGAGATTTAATAAAAACTTTTTATGAAAACAAAACTTTCAAAAATTTTCAGAAAATTAAACCTGACGCCGTCAGGTTGTAAATCCTGACGCCGTCAGAAATGATCTGACAGAATTCTCATGTTACGTTTCCGGAAATATTTTTGGAAAAACCTATACCTTACTTCCTGGAATTCCTGCAAAACATCATTATGACTCGATACAAGCATTTGACTCAAACAAATACTAATATGTATGTTCTAATAAACCGATTTGGATTTCCCTTACACTTAACTTTTGCAAAATACCTTTATATGTAGTTAAGACGAAGTTAAAAACAAAATAAAGCATTTTCACAAATTAGTTTTTAACATGAATCAATAATAATAAAATTTAAACATACATACGGAAACAAATAAAATCAAACAAACAAATAAATAAACACACAAAGCAAATAAAACTTGGGTTGCCTCCCAAGAAGCGCTTTTCTTTATTAACGAGTCTTGTAGCTAGACTCAAAGTCACTCTACCCTATATAAGTGAGCTCGTCATCGAGGACGTCTTTAGGGTTAAGCTTGGATTGAAGTTTCCTATTGGTCCGCTTAGTACAATATATCTTTTCAAACTTCTCTCCATCCGGGTCATACAATGTCATCTTAATATGCCATGACCCATCTCCATCTTTGGGTGGTTTGTCCCAATTCCACTTATGATCATCTTCCTCACAAGTCCACTTATTCATTCCTAGGTTAATTGGCAAAACTACTAGGAAATCAATCATCTTCCTAAAAACTAGAGAGTCTTCAAATGGATCCAATTCGGTGTCCCTAGCTAAGAGTTGCTCTACCGTATGTGTTCGGTTCACAAAGTCCTCTTCTAGGTAAAATGGGCGTTGGGGTCCTATGAAGTCTCTATCAATCCAAGGTCCATATCTAGATGGTCTCCTATTTGATTCTAACCAATGGGGTGTCGGTTCCTCACTAGTATCATAGGCATGTTTCTTAACATCATAGACTGACCAAGTATCACCTTCTCCTACCGCTATCTTAGATTCCTTACAATCAATCATAGCACTAGCGGTCGCCAAAAATCCTCTACCTATCAACAAGGGGCATGTAGGGTCGCTAACCATATAAAGGACGTGGAAATCGGCTAAAATAGTTAGTTTTCCAATGTGTACTAAAACGTCCTTAACTACTCCAACCGGGTAAGCAACACTTCCATCCGCTAAGCCTATTATTACCTCAGTTTCTTCAAGTTTTCCAAGTTTTAGAGAGGTGTAAAGAGGTAACGGAAGTAGGTTAAGGCTTGATCCAAGATCGGCTAATGTGTCATAAGCCTCCGAATTACCGATCTTGCAAGGTAGAACAAATAAGCCCGGATCATCTAATTTCTTAGGTAGCTTGTTTTGAACGAAGGCGGTCCCTTTTTCGCCTAACTTGAGCTTCTTCTCATCCAACACATCAACAACCGGACTTTCAAGGTGGAGCTCCTTGAATTCTTCGTCAAGGTTTTGAGTGGGAGGTGTTTCAACTATGACTTGGGTTTGTTTGAAACACGTGCTCATGGAATTGACCGAATAATATTGTGGACAAGAACTAGGAGACGTAACCGATGAAACGGCGTTGATGTTTAGTTTCGGGTTCTTGACCGTGTTGCTAGGGAGTGCTCCCATTTCTCGGTCATTGAGGGCTTTCAACAAAGTGTCAATCTTATTGGTCATCTCGCTTTGTTTTTGTTTGAAATCGGCTTCAAACTTGGCTAAACGAGCTTCTTGAGATGCCATAAATTAGGACATCAATCCTTCAAAGTTATTGGTACTACCATTGCCGGAAGGATTGTTGTTGAAAGTACGGTTCGAGTTGGAACCGCTTGATTGGAAACGATTAGGTGGGTTGGAAGAATTGGTTTGTTGTGCGTTTTGGTTTTGTTTCCACCTAAGGTTCGGGTGATTTTTCCATTAGGGGTTGTATGTATCACCATAGGGGTTTGGCTCGGGTTTGAAAGTGTACCACTTGTCTCCCGCTCCGTCGGTACGCGAGGATGCGTAGTCCACAAAAGCTTGTTCGGGGAGTTCCATGCAATCACGAGTGTCGTGGGGACCACTACATAATTCACATGAAGAAGTGATTTTGTTCACTTGGCTTGAAGGTTTAGGAGCCTCGTAGGATTTCATGAGAAACTTGACTTGGTCTTCAAGTTCTATGATCCTACGGTCGGAAGTGCTTGAATTGTTCGAAGACAAAGATATTGCCTTGACCGTTTTATTCAAATCACGGGGATCACTCCAACTTTCGTTGTCATAAAGAGCAAGATCCTCTAGGAGAGCCCATGATTGTTCCGCACTTAGATCACGTAGCTTACCACCGGCCGATTGGTCAATGGTTTGCCTCGTGGAGAGATTGATATGGTCATAGAAGATTTGGACTTGGAGCCAAAGTTCTATGCCATGATGAGGGACTTTTTGGAGTAAGTCCTTGAATCGAGTCCATGCCTCGTAGAGGGTTTTGCCTTTGACGTTGTTGGAACATCAAGATATCATTCCTTAGCTTGGTAGTTCTTCCCGGTGGGAAAAACTGAGCAAGGAAACGAGTAGTGAGATCATCCCAAGAGGTGATGGATCCTGCGGGTTGACGCTCTAGCCATTGACTAGCTTGGTCCCGCAAAGAGAATTGAAAAAGACGCAGTCGGGTCGTCTCTCGAGTGGCAACATCAAGGTCTATAGAATCAACAATTTTGAGAAAGTCCTTGAGATGTTGATTAGGATCTTCAGAACGAAGTCCATGTAATGCGCATCCGCTTTGCACCAACCGGATGGTGTCGGATCGCAAGGGAGTGACATTGGCTCCTTGAGTGAGCTCAATGGTGTTTCGATAGCCATGGTGGCTAGGACGTGAGTACTCTCCTAAAGTACGGGCTCTAGGAGGTGGTGGTTGTTGTGGTGGGTTGTTGGGATCGAGGATATTACCACCTTCCATGATGTCGGATGGTAATGGTTACGAACAAAGAAACGAAGAAAAAGATAGACTAAAGAAAACCTAGAAAAATAAAATAAAAATCTCACTAGAAAGGAATCTAGTGAGTAGACCTATAAAATAAAAATTCAACCTAAACAATAACTATTCCCCGGCAGCGGCGCCAAAAACTTGATGCGTGGTTTTGCAACCTTACAACAGGTTTTACCTCTCGAGGGATCTCAAGAGGCTTACAACCCCACCAGGCAGTGTACCTGACCGATGTAGTATAGTGTAGTGGTAAGTACGGGGGATTGATCGTTCTCCACAGGGAATAGTGTTCGTTAGGTATGAAAAACTACTCTAATAGGTCTAAGGGTGAGAGAAGATTCTTTTTATGTTTTTATATTTTTATGAAAGCAAGTAAAATCTCGGGTTTGAAAGAGTGGGCGGAATTAGTTGCTAGTCAACTAACCCAAATAACTACGAATGCAAATAAAATAAAATAACTGAAATGAAAAGGTTGGTGAAAACTTATATAGAGAGAAATGTGTTTACTTAGATTTCCTTACTCCCTAACTATCTTTTACCGGTTGATTAGTGTGTATTAGTTGCGTGGATGACGGGTGTATTCCTTAATACCATTTGTGGGGTGGCGTACGCACTTCCCCAACTCTACAAGCTCCTACTTCACTCCTATGTCGAGCCGGCTAGGAAGCTCCTAACATGGGATCACTAGAATTCGGTTGTGCATTAAATACAACCATAAAAACCTTTAGTACGCATTGGTTCATGTTTCTTAAGACGTTCAAGCAAGTTACCGAATAGGAAGTTAGCCAGTTTTCTTAAGCCTAACATAGATAAACAATCATCCAATACAACTAATAACACACTAATAACCAATAATCAATAGCTAGGTTTCATTAGATCTAAGCAAACACAAGATAAATCTAGCCTAGCATGTTAAACAAAAGACAAGAACAAGATAGAATCAAACAACACATAGACATATTGAATGATTAATTGATAACTTATCTTCAATGTAACATGGAAGATCTCAAGGCAAAAAGCCTTGAAAAAGCTGCCAAATTCGTCTTAGGGTTTTCACACACAAAGTTCCCCAATAAGTTCCACACTAATGACAAAAAATTGCAAAACTATATATAGACTTTCAGATCTGACGGCGTCACGTTATGGAGTGTGACGCCGTCACCTCGCCGCTTTTAGGGTTCCCGGATGACCTTCTTGACGCCGTCCCTCTTTAGCTCTCCAAAATCTGTTCTGGCTTATCAGGGGTTGACGCCGTCAGAATTAGGGGTGACGCCGTCCCTCTTTAAATTAAGCCGTGACGACCTTGATCAGATTAAAGGGTGACGCCGTCAGAATTCCCATGCAAATTTCCCTGGCTTATCATGAGTAATTTTCACATCCACCTTTTCTTGCCAAGCCATGACGCCGTCCAGGGATAATCCTGACGCCGTCAAAGGTAATTTCCAGCATAATTTTGAGACTTGGTCGTTTTCTTCACTTTTATGCTCCAAAAACGTCCAAAATGCCTCCTTTTCCAGATTTCTTCTCAAAAGTACCTAAAATGACAAAAGGAACGATTTAGGGCAATATTTGATCAAATAAATACGATTTAGGGCTTAAATGACCCCTTAAAAGCGGTACACTTTTCGCTTCATCAAAATGGTACAAAAGTACCTATTGCTAGTATAAAGGAAGTCAAACGATTTTACAAATCTTTGTCAAACCCCAGGCTTAGCTTTGTAAAACCCGACACTAGGTCAAAGACTCCTCCACCTAGAAAAACAAATGTTCCTAAACCTCGGTCAAGAACTCCTCTACCGAGAGGTAACTCTAGAAGACAAAGTTATCCAAGTAACTATCCCATCACTTGGAATAACCGTCAACCACAAAGTTACTTACCATGGGAAATTTGTCCTCCATTTCAACATCCGAACCAAATGCAAGTAATGAATGGGATGTTTAATGCTAAAAACTTTAGACCCATGACATATTGGGGACCAAATGTTTGAATGTTTGTCTTATTCAATAGATATGCTTGGGAATCGACTTGGAGCCTGACGAATGGGTCAAGGATGCACTAATCATATGACGGGTAACCGAAGTCTATTCTCATCATACAAGGCATACAACGGAGGTAATGTCACTTTCGGTAGCAAACTTAAGGGAAACATAATAGGCAAAGGTACGATCACTCAAAACTCCCTCACTATTAGAAATGTTGAGCATGTAGATAACTTAGAATTTAACTTGCTAAGCATTAGTCAAATGATAGACAATAAGTGTAGAGTTATATTCTCCGAAGAGGGTAGTGAGATCATTAAGAATGGTAAAACCATAGGGAAAGGAGTTAGGAGAAATGGCTTATTTATTATGAAAATGGGAAATAAGCCTCAAGATAGGATATGCTTAGCAACCATAGATGATAACTCCACTCTATGGCATAGGAGATTAGGTCACGCCAATATACGCTTGATACAATCATTGGCGTCTTAGGAACTAGTTAGAAACCTACCTAAGATTAAGTTTGATAAACACTTTTGTGACGCTTGTAAAGTTGGAAAACAAGCGCATTCTAGTCACAAAGCTAAGAATATGGTCTCGACCTCTAGATGCCTAGAACTCCTTCATATGGACTTATTCGGTCCATCCGCCGTACGGAGCTACGGAGAAAATTACTACACCTTAGTAATAGTTGATGACTACTCTAGGTATACTTGGACCAGATTTCTTAAGAATATGACACAAGTTTTTGAGGAATTCGAAACCTTTAGTAAGAAAGTCCAAAATCAACTAGGGTGTACAATAGTTTCCATTAGGACGGATCATGGTTGGGAATTTGATAATGAAGTGCAATTTGGAGCTTATTGTGATGCTAATAGTATTACACACAATTTCTCGGCTCCACGCACTCCACAATCAAATGGGGTAGTTGAGCGAAAAAATCGTACTCTACAAGAAATGAGTAGAACGATGTTGAATGAACAATCAATTCCGCAAAAGTTTTGGTGTAATGCGGTGGACACCTCAATTTACATACTTAATAGGATTCTAATTAGACCTATCTTAGGAAAAACACCATATGAAATCATGAAAGGTAGAAAACCTACTCTTGATTACTTTATTGTGTTTGGAAGCAAGTGCTTCATACTTAACACTAAGGACTACCTCACCAAATTTGACCCAAAGTCTTACAAAGGTGTTTTCCTAGGTTACTCCCAAAATAGTAAAGCCTACATTGTCCTAAATAAGGAAACAATGAAAGTCAAAGAGTCACTCAACGTGACATTCGATGAAAGTCCTCCACTAACTAAGACATCACCCTTGGTGGATGATGACTTAGATGAGGATGAAGCCGTTAAGGTTAATGGTAAGAAACCCTTAGAAGATGACATTGAGGATGAAATAGTTGAAGTTGACGAAGTTGTCAACATTAAGGAATCCAAGAACCATCCTATTGAAAATGTCATAGGAAACCTTAACCAAAGAACCCTTAGGTCACAAGCTCAAAACAAAAGTAATTTCTTTTGTTTTATATCAACCGTAGAACCTAAGAATGTCGGTGAAGCAATTAAGGATGAAAGTTGGGTAGTTTCCATGCAAGAGGAACTTAATCAATTCACCGCAAACCAAGTTTGGGATTTAGTACCCCCTCCTAAGAATCAAACCATCATAGGAACTATGTGGGTGTTTAGGAATAAACTCGACGAAAATGGCGTCCTAACTAGGAATAAGGCAAGGTTGGTAGCACAAGGCTATAACCAACAAGAAGGAATAGACTACGACGAAACCTATGCACCCGTAGCTAGATTAGAGTCCATTAGGATACTCCTTGCCTATGCGTGTGCCTTAGACTTTAAATTGTACCAAATGGATGTGAAAAGTGCATTCCTAAATGGTTATATCAACGAGGAGGTATATGTTTCACAACCTCCGGGATTCGTTGATTTCGAGAAACCGAATCATGTTTATAAACTCAAGAAAGCACTATATGGTCTCAAACATGCTCCTAAAGCTTGGTACGATAGACTAAAGGCATTCTTGATCGAACATGAATATACCATGGGAGTGGTAGATAACACGCTTTTCACAAAGAAACGTAATTCACATCTCATCATTGTTCAAATATATGTCGACGACATCATATTTGGCTCAACTTGTCCAGAACTGTGCGATGATTTCTCTAAGATCATGTGTGATGAGTTTGAGATGAGCATGATGGGCAAATTAAATTTCTTCTTTGGTTTACAAATTAAACAAATGGAAGATGGTATCTTCTTTAACCAATCTAAGTATAGTAAGGAGATGCTTAAGAAGTTTAGTTTAGAAGAGTCTAAGCCCATGAAAACTCCTATGTCCACGGAAATAAAACTCACGAAAGATGAAGAAGGTGAGTCCGTGGATAGCACTAAGTATAGAGGTATGATAGGAAGTTTGCTATACCTCACGACAACTAGGCCCGATATCATGTTTAGTGTCTGCCTTTGTGCTCGCTTCCAAGAGGATCCCAAAACCTCTCACATTGAAGCGGTTAAGCGTATCTTCCGATACATTAAAGGCACTATACACTTGGGATTATTTTATCCCAAGGGGACCGGTCTAGAAACTGTTGTCTATGCCGACTGATCATGGTGGGAGTTATGTGGATCGAAAAAGTACGAGTGGCATTTGTACCTTCATGGGTTGTTGTATAACTTCTTGGTTCTCCAAGAAACAAACGGCTCTTGCTATCTCCACGACCGAAGCCGAGTACGTAAGCGCCGGAAAGGCATGTCAACAAGCACTATGGATGAAACAAGCCCTTAATGACTATGACATTCATCTAGATGACGTCCCCATTATGTGCGATAATAAAGGTGCTATTGACTTGAGCAAAAACCCCGTTCAACACTCCCGTACTAACCACATCGAAATTCGTCACCACTTTCTTCGCGATAACGTTCAGGAAGGAAACATTTCTATTGAGAAAGTTCCTTCTCAAGACAATATCACCTATATCCTAACCAAACCTCTCAAACGAGAATCCTTCAACTACCTTCGTCTAGGTCTAGGAATGATGGAACATATTCCATAAATCTCATGACTATGTCAATATTTCACGGGAAATATTGAAGTCATCTCTTGTGTCTCATCTCATGACTCTTTGAAGTCATCTCTTTTTGTCTAGACTAGGTTCCCCTCGTCAAAAGAATTTATTAGGTATAAATTCTTTCCTCGTGTCAAAAAGT
Source organism: Artemisia tridentata subsp. tridentata (assembly GCA_021014915.2). Classification (NCBI taxonomy): domain Eukaryota; kingdom Viridiplantae; phylum Streptophyta; class Magnoliopsida; order Asterales; family Asteraceae; genus Artemisia; species Artemisia tridentata. Next base: position 115,566,027 of record CP139504.1, read on the forward strand.
CTCACTAAAACAACGAGACTTATTCGTCATAAATCAAAATGGGACGAAATTTCATCCCATCAGATCACGGCTCCCCTAAATGTGGCACAGCACCGTTAAATTTAACGGTACCGTGGAATCGTGTATCTGATACATCCCGTATTTCAGTTCCCTTTTTCCTACATTACCAAATTCAAACCTTCTCAATTTCTGCAAGTGCTGTCACAAACAAACCTCACAACCCAAAATTCAATTACACCCTTTCAAGATCATATTCAAGACATTGTTTTTCAAGATTATCAATCACTTCCACCTTTTCAACATAAATTGTAAGTTATCTTACTTTAATTTTCCTTAATTTTGAGTCTAGGGTTTGCTCATACATGAAAATTGAATTGGGGTTTTCAATTTTTGAGTCTTTATTAAGTTAGTACTAGGATTAGACAATGTATGATTCCCTTAACATCGGATTTTCATAAATCTACTTAAATCATTTATTTTAATTAGGATCTAGACTTTAATAGATTTAAGAGGAATCATGTCTAGGAAAATTACAATTAGAAGTCACCAAACACCCCAATTCCATTGTTTTCGAAAAACTTCACGAATCTAGGATCATGAAACATTTTTCGTGCATTGTTGACGCAAACTAAAAACGTTTTCTCATGCATACATGATCTCACAAATATTGATCGAATTACATAATCAATATGTACTTTTCGACATATTTGCTTGAGCAAAAGTAAAATTAGGAGTGTTTGGGTAATCTCATTATTTTTTTGAGTCGAGATTACCGCACCTCCACATAGTTTGCATATAGGCACACACTAGGCACGTGTCTTTAATGCAACTATTCTCAATTCTAATTTTTCCTAAAATTTTCTTATAGGAAACAAAAATGTCTCATGAGTATGATTTTGATCACCTTCTAACCAATACCTATACACCCGTAATCTCTCGTGAACCCACAACACCCGGTAACCATATTCGTGCCTATGTCAATCTTGAAACCCGTCGGTTTCATGATGTAACACCCCCTAAAATTTGAGAGTAACAGCGGAAGACTTAGAAGGGGTATTACAGGATAGATCATAGTTATAATCACAGAAAACGACTCAAAGAGGCGTTTTATGAATCATTATCATTTGTTTAGGAAAAACAGTTTGAAAAGAGAATTTTATGGTTTCTCCAAAGTAAATTTGTTATAAATAATAGCAATTTTTGACACCATAAATCCTTGGTTTTATGCCCACTATGCTATACCTGAGATAAACATGTTAAGAAGTGTCAACACAAAGGTTGGTGAGTTCATAGAGTTTATAAGAAAGCAATTAACTTCAAAAGTTTCATGCTTAAAAGTACAGAATTAAATAGTGGTTTCACAATCATATGCCTTAATTCGTAGTTGACCTTAAGCGGGTCAAAAGTCAAGTATGTTTCACAAAAGTTTAACACAAGCTTCAAGTTTAATGCAAAGGAGCTACGTTTCCGTAGGCCCGAGAGTAACATATCATGACTACGGTACTTTTTATAATTCAATATATTGCGCTAAGCCTCACGACGCTCAAACCTTAACAGTACCGTACAGACGGTCAACACAAACCAAATTAATGGTTTGAGGTATGCCCTCTATAGGATATTGCCAATTATTGGTTATTAGTGTGTTATTAATTGTATTGGATGATTGTTCATCGATGTTAGGCTTAAGAAAACTGGCTAACTTCCTATTCGGTAACTTGCTTGAACGTCTTAAGAAACATGAACCAATGCGTACTAAGGTTTTTATGGTTGCATTTAATGCATGAGAGAATTCTAGTGATCCCATGTTAGGAGCTTCTTAGCCGGCTCGACATAGGAGTGAAGTAGGAGTTCATAGAGTTTGGGAAGTACGTACGCCACCCCACGATTGGTATTAAGGAATACACCCGTCATCCACGCAATTAATACACACTAATCAACCGGTAAAAGATAGTTAGGGAGTAAGGAAATCTAAGTAAACACATTTCTCTCCATATAAGTTTTACCAACCTTTTCATTTTCGTCATTTTATTTTATTTGCATTCGTAGTAATTTGGGTTAGTTGACTAGCAACTAATTTCGCCCACTCCTTCAAACCCGAGATTTTACTTGCTTTCATAAAAATATAAAAATACAAAAATAATCTTCTTTCACCCTTAGACCTATTAGAGTAGTTTTTCATACCTAACGAACACTATTCCCTGTGGAGAACGATCAATCCCCCGTACTTACCACTACACTATACTACATCGGTCAGGTACACTGCCTGGTGGGGTTGTAAGCCTCTTGAGATCCCTCGAGAGGTAAAACCTGTTGTAAGGTTGCAAAACCACGCATCAAGTTTTTGGCGCCGTTGCCGGGGAATAGTTATTGTTTAGGTTGAATTTTTTATTTTATTAGGTCTACTCTCTAGATTTCTTTCTAGTGAGATTTTTATTTTATTTTTCTAGGTTTTTTTTAGTCTATCTTATTTCTTTGTACTTTTGTTTGTGATACCTTCCACTTACCTCATGAGTAATAGTGATCGCTTGATCCCTGTTATTCGTATTTTCCGCCGTGCAAACTTTCAACTACCCGTTCCCGCCCCCATCGTAGAAAACAACAACCTTTCACCCGACCACCACTTTGGTAACAATTCTGAGATGGAGGAGTCTGACCATGAGAATGACTATGTTAGTCCGTTTTACTACTCAGACTCCGATGAGGATGCCGGTAATGGAGAAGTAGTTAACGAGGAACGGGGAAAAGAGGAAATTGATCCCTTTAAGTATGTTGACCCTAGGACTAAGATCGGAAAGGATAGCCTCTTTAACATGCAATTTCCATGTAAGATTGGTTATCATAGTTTTCATGCCTATCTTAACTCATCTTTGCCTATGAACATTATCTCTCGCGCTAATTATAATAAAATCATGGTAGATGAGCTAGAATATCAAGGGGATAACATTGTTGCTAGGATTGAGCCACTGCACGTATTCGTTGGAAGTTTTGTGTATTTGGTGGATTTTATGGTTATGGAGAACTTAGGAGAATTTATTGATGACAAATTAACTCAAGTCATTTTTGGAGAACCCTTCAAAAGGTTGACCAACCTTGACGAGAAACTTGTGGACGGGTTAATTACATTCTCGGATGGGGATGAAGATTTTGTTTACCAAATGCCCCGAGCACATCCTAGGTTTAAAAACTTCTCCATTGAATCTTGCAATAGACTTGTGCCTCTTGATTTGTTAAGTGAGAATGATAAGAGGAAGGGGCTCAAATATCCACATGAGAAAAATAAGAGATACTATCATGGATGTTTGGAGCTGAATGACGAATACAAGAAAGATGAGGCAACAATTAGATGGCTCACACTCGGATACGTGAGCATAAGCGACACTAGGTAGAAGGAATTTGAGTCTAGCTACAAGACTCGTTAATAAAGAAAAGCGCTTCTTGGGAGGCAACCCAAGCTTTATTTGCTTTGTGTGTTTATTTCTTTGTTTGTTTGATTTTATTTGTTTCCGTATGTGTGTTCAATTTTTATTATTATTGATTCATGTTCAAAACTAAATTGTGAAAATGCTTTATCTTGTTTTTAACTTCGTCTTAACTACATATAAAGGTATTTTGCAAAAGTTAAGTGTAAGGGAAATCTAAATTGGTTTATTAGAACACAAATGAACATGAATCGTAATAATAATAAATTGACATACATATTAGTATTTGTTTGAGTCAAATACTTGTATCGAGTCATGATGATGTTTTGCAGGATTTCCAGGAAGTAAGGTATAGGTTTTTCCAAATTTTTTCCGGAAACTTAACAGGAGAATTCTGTCAGATCATTTCTGACGGCGTCAGGATTTACAACCTGACGGCGTCAGTTTTAATTTTCTGAAAATTTTGAAAGTTTTGTTTTCATAAAAAGTTTTTATTAAATCTCTAACTTATAATCTCCAGGAATCTGCAAAACTATCATTCCACAAGCATTATATCTTTATATATAGAGTTTATCCCGCCGATGTTATGCAGGTTTTCGTGTTTGTTTTCTCAGGTTTAACAGGTTATTTTGGACAAGGAGATGTATGTGGAATCAAGCTTTTGGCGATGCATTAGTCTTGGAGCTTTTACATTCTCTTGGAAGAAGATTTAACCATGTTACTTCTTTATCCACCAAGCGAATCAGGGGAGTATTTGATTTCATTCTTTTACTTTATGCTTTTACATCTTGTTATTTGAACATTGGGGACAATGTTCATCTTAAGTGTAAAGGGGGTAAAGTACGATTAGAGAATGCAATTGCACTTGATTTTTGTTTGTTTGATGGTAGATGTGTAATAAAACTGAGATAAATAATTGTTAGGGCAATTTTAGTGCCAAATTTAAATTTTTTTACAACATTTAGGAGTGAAACTTTGATCTTAATGAGCGTCTCATGGATAGGAGTTATAAGACTAGCACAAAAACCGTACCACTAAAAAAAATTTCCACCCCCAAATATGTGAGGTTCGCCCCTAGAATTGGTAGGAAAAGCATTTATGCTATGATGTGTGTACCGGTAGCACTTAGATTCTAGAACTTGTGTTAGGACCATTCCGAGGCCACAAGTGAGACTACATTCGTGTAGTTAGATTTACTACATGATAAGAGGCATTAGGATTAACCCATTGTTTTACACCTGTGTTTTTTTTATAATTACTTTGGCTACATTGGTCAAGTAATTCTCCCACACCCTTTGCGTTGTACTCATTTTTAGTACACGATACCCCTAGTACACCCCTCAGAGCCTATCTTTTCGTTTCGACCTTTAAGCATTTTACTTAAAGGAAGAATTTGTTACACCCCACTAAAATGTACACCCAAATCGCCTTAGCCTACCTTGTATGCACTCATTTTTAGTGCATTATTGTGACAACATTTGTTTAAACCCAAGTTAATTATCTAATTGATTACATGGTTGCTAAGTCGAGTCATATCCTTGTACATATTGTTTTGGGACGATTGGGACTCACGGGTAAAGTACTAGTGTAATGGAGTAATGGGGAAGAACATCATTTATTACCCCCATATGTGCTAAATATTTAAAAAAAAGTACTCCAAGTTTTTCAATTATCTTAATTCGAGTCATTAGAATAGTTATTTGTAAAGTTATGTAAAAGTTCAAGTGTAAGGGGAATGCAACGCCCCTATGATGTATTATTTTGGATGGTAGGGCAAAAGTGTATGAAAAAAAAAAAAAAAAAAAAATCAAGAAAAATACAAAAAAAAATGAGAAAAAGAAAAATAGAAAAAACATACGGACTACCATCCCGTTTCATCTTTTGCTTATTTTATGTTTTTGTTATTTTGTTTTTAGCTTAAGATTGAGTCTAGTCTTGGCTTAGCAACATTGTATAGTACATGTAATTAATCAAGATCTTTAACTCGCCACCAGTAAAATATCCCTTATCCAACAAAACCGTGTTTATCATATCCCTACACCCAACGTTATAACCCATTTAAAAGCCCTCTTTGATAGTTTATCTTAGGTGCTTACGCCTAGTGGAGGAGGTTTTCGATCCTTTCCCAAGCCTATGGTAATCTATTTGCTATGACAGGTAGTGAGAGATATTATCCGTTTTCATTTATGAGATTTACTTTGATGACACTTGAGAGATGTGAGTATCTAAACACTACTTGTGAGGTGCTAGTTTGTAATCTCCGTGCTTATTATGATAAAATTGGAACGACTATTTGTTGTAATTACTTTTATATTAGTGTTAAATGACCCCTAACTTGTATTTTGATTAGAATAAAAGCGCATTTGCTTGAGGACAAGCAAATCTCAAGTGTAAGGGTATTTGATGAAGCGAAAAGTGTACTGCTTTTAGGGGGTCATTTAAGCCCTAAATCGTATTTATTTGATCAAATATTGCCCTAAATCGTTCCTTTTGTCATTTTAGGTACTTTTGAGAAGAAATCTGGAAAAGGAAGCATTTTGGACGTTTTTGGAGCATAAAAGTGAAGAAAACGACAAAGTCTCAAAATTATGCTGGAAAGTACCTTTGACGGCGTCAGGGATTGGTCCAGACGGCGTCATGGCTTGGCAAAAGTGGTGGATATGAAAATTACTCATGATAAGCCAGAGAATTTTGCATGAAAAATCTGACGGCGTCACCCTTTGAAGTGATCAAGGCCATCACGGTTTAACTTAAAGAGGGACGGCGTCAAGCCCATTTCTGACGGCGTCAAGCCTTGATAAGCCAGAACGGATTTTGGAGCACTAAAGAGGGACGGCGTCAGGAAGGCCATCCTGGAACCCTAAAAGCGGCGAGGTGACGGCGTCAGGATCTATAACGTGACGCCGTCAGCCCTTGAACTCTATATATAGTTTTGCAATTTTTTGTCATGAGGGTGGAACTTATTGTGTGTAACTTTGGAGGAGAAACCCTAAGACGAATTTCTGCCATTTTTAAGGGTTTTCATACCCTTGGATCTCCCATGTTTAATTGAAGATAAGTGATTATTTAATCATTCAATATGTCTATGTGTTGTTTGATTACATCTTGTTCTTGTCTTTTGATTAACATGCTAGGCTAGATTTATCTTGTGTTTGCTTAGATCTAATGAAACCTAACTATTGATTATTGGTTATTAGTGTGTTATTAATTGTATTGGATGATTGTTCATCGATGTTAGGCTTAAGAAAACTGGCTAACTTCCTATTCGGTAACTTGCTTGAACGTCTTAAGAAACATGAACCAATGCGTACTAAGGTTTTTATGGTTGTATTTAATGCATGAGCGAATTCTAGTGATCCCATGTTAGGAGCTTCTTAGCCGGCTCGACATAGGAGTGAAGTAGGAGTTCATAGAGTTGGGGAAGTACGTACGCCACCCCACGATTGGTATTAAGGAATACACCCGTCATCCACGCAATTAATACACACTAATCAACCGCAATTAATACACACTAATCAACCGGTAAAAGATAGTTAGGGAGTAAGGAAATCTAAGTAAACACATTTCTCTCCACATAAGTTTTACCACATTTTCATTTTCAGTTATTTTATTTTATTTGCATTCGTAGTAACTTGGGTTAGTTGACTAGCAACTAATTCCGCCCACTCTTTCAAACCCGAGATTTTACTTGCTTTCATAAAATTATAAAAACATAAAAAGAATCTTCTCTCACCCTTAGACCTATTAGAGTAGTTTTTCATACCTAATGAACACTATTCCCTGTGGAGAACGATCAATCCCCCGTACTTACCACTACACTATACTACATCGGTCAGGTACACTGCCTAGTGGGGTTGTAAGCCTCTTGAGATCCCTCGAGAGGTAAAACCTGTTGTAAGGTTGCAAAACCACGCATCAACATGTATCTCCCGGTGAGATAGAAAGAAAATGTTTTAAATATAGGCATGCGAACTTATAGAATTTCATGAAGGTTTATGGTACTTAAGCATGTAAAGGAAAATCATGTTTTATCACTAATTGAAACCAAGTATGACAGAGTAAAATGTTTTAAGGTAAAACAATTATATTCATAAGTAGAACGAGCATGTATCTCCCATAAAAGTTTATAAAACTTATGTAAACGAATAAAACGTGGGGCTATGACTCACCTTGAATGTAGTGGAAATGTTAACGTGATATCAGAGAAATTATGGGAACAGCTTCTACACACGACCTGGAATTTAATAAGATAGTTTGAGATTTTGACGGTTTTGGCCCATTATGAATAGTGATTTTAAATTAGTGATTTGTGAATAGTGAATTGTAAATAGTGATTGTGAGTATGTATCGGGTGAAAAGGTGATTTGAGACGAAAGTTGATTTATATGCTTAAGTTTCCAAAACTAACATATATATAAAAATTGCCCTTATGTGTGGGGCTTGGTATGCTTAAAATGTTTAACGCAGTTGAATATTAAATTATATAAAGTTGGGTGTTCTGGTTGTGTTATAGCTTATCAAGCTTAAGTCCTTTATTAAAGTTTTTGTATAACCCTTCAAATCATAGGAAAGTCACATTTTAAACCTTTTTAGGGATATTTACATTTTTAGTCCCTGTACTTTGACAAAATGACATTTGTGGCACAAAGTATCAAAATGTGATAATTTATCATTATTATGTTCCAAATATTCACTTTTAACCTTGTAATTATTAAAATGACAATTTTGGTACAAGTTTTGGAAAATTACACTTTTGGCCCTTTAACTTTAACATAATTACATTTTTGGTATATATATATCGAAAATGACATTTTATGCCCTTTGATCCTTAAACACTTCATTTTCAATCCTAATTCATAATTATAACAATTTTTGATATTCCCTTAAAAATATTTACATAATTGGTCCCTTAACTTTACAAAGTTACACTTTTAGTCCTTAGTTAACAAAATATAATATTTTAGTACTTGTACTTTTTAAATGTCCAATAAATACTTTTATTTTACTGAAAATACTGTTTTGAAACCATTTTTATGTGGTTGACAGTTTCAGTCCTTGTGTTTATAAGTTTGCAAAAATAGTCCTTTTTACCAAAATATTTATTTTATCATTTTAGATCCTCGGATTCATAGATTTGACAGTTTCAATCCTTATATTTCAAAATGACAGTTTTGGTCCCTCTAAGTGGATAACGTTTGCAAACTAGGTCCAATTTCTACAAAACTTATATTTTCCATATTCTGAAAGTTAGTATATCTTTGTTAGGCTTATTTGAACTTATGCCAACTGCTTATTATCCCTAATAACTTATTTTGGCTTAATGGGCTTTTAAGCAAAATGTTAAGGCCCTTTAACATTATAGGCTTCGTTGGGTTAAAAAGCTTATTGGGCTTTGACTTGGGCTCATGAATGGATTTTAAAAACTGTTCTAATGGGCTTATCGAATGGCTTATCTGATTTGGCTTAGTGGGCTCGTTAAAAGCCCACTCTTTATATGTATAAGTGTTTCTCCTTTCTATTTAGCGACTAAAGTGAGATTCAAAAGGGTCCTTTAGTGTTTATTTTCTAGCCACTCGTTAATCTATTTTAAGAAAAGTGAGTTTGAACCAAAAGTTCTACATGACTCGTGTATGTATACATCTTTACGAGGTCAAAGCTAGTTAGCATGTCGTTAACATTTTATACGTATGACTTATATATATTGGTGAGTTTTAAGGTTTGTGAACTAATGTACGTGTGATAACGACTTATTAAGGGTTTTAAAGGATCGTGGGCAAGGTTGCATAAGTTGTTTCCATGTTTCCTAGCCAACCATTAAGGTGGCAGTTACTACATACGTTTAACGAAGCAAATGAAAAGGTTTTAACGAGAGATTTGAAGTTTGTACATGTGGTATATATATGAAAAGATGCATGAGAATGAACCTTTTGATAACCTAGCCATCCCAAAGGATTGGGTGGTCATTTTACGCATGATATGGATTAAAGAAAACGTGAATGAACGTCACATGGTGCTATTGTATGATTGAATAGAGTACGTGACTTATAAGCAGCATGTATAGCACTGCTATTAACGTTTTTAATATATCATAGTGTAAATTAAGAAGAATGAGTGTTGTGAGATAACGAAGCATGAATATTATCTAGTGTATGTGCAATGAATGATTATCAAATGATTGAAAATAAAATGAAGGAGTTTACCGCACCTAGTGGGAATGATTAGGGAGGGTCTAGAACTCAAGAGTCACGCTCGAATAGTCTTCAAAGCTTCCCACCACATTCTTAAGCATTCGAAGAGAAACGAGATTTGAGAAACTTAGCTTGATCCTTGCGTTCGCCTTTCTTTGAATGGTGTTCAGTAGGGAAATGCTTAGTGTTTGTAGTGGTGAGGTGTGGTTTTACGTGAGTGTGAGAGAGTGAGAGTTTTACTAGTGAAGTATTTAACGAAATTATGCATGGGAGCAAATCGAATATATAGGGCAAGTGGGAGCAGAGATTAGGATAGAGATATCGAATATAATGAGTGCCCTATACCCTAGACTCGTTAAGTTGGCAAGGAGGATACATGCATGGAATACGTGTACACATTTTACGTATTATCTCATTGGGAAACGTCTGTGATTGGCCAAGAGGAACGGTGAGAATAGATTTGGTAAGGACATAGCTATTTTCGTATACATTTAGTAAGGTTAAGGGTATAAGCTTGATCAAAAGTTGTAATGTATAAGTATAAAAATGTATATGTAACTTACATTATATTTTAATGGGTCCAACAACATTTTAACGTGTTACATTGTGGAAGAATGGTGAGAAACGAGTCATTGTGCTCATATTTGATCATGGGAAGTCGAATGTGTTAGGAAAAATATATTTTGATCAAATTTTGTAATTTATTGTGTGATTGATATACGTTGCGAGTGTCTTTTACTTTGGGTCTAGTTCGAGGCTTGCATGTTTGAATTATGATTTATAGTTTGTTGTTCTTGATTGTTTGGAATGTGAGGAATTAGGTGGTACAAGGTATGATATGGGTTTAACGTCAAATTACGGGGTAAACGAGGCATTTTGGTGATTTAGTGGTCGAATGAAAAAGAAAAGAAAGAATGGAAATTTGGTTTATGGGCTTTGAATAGTGATGGGCTAAGGTTTTAGCCTGTTGGGCTTGAAATGAATGTAAGGATACGTTTGAGTTTTATTGTGAGTTTTCAGAGTTGTTGTGACGCGTGTGAGAGCTTGTTCTGTACTTATGAATCACATATTATTGTTGTTGACATATAGTAAACAAATAAAAGTTTAAATTTCTCCGTAAAAAATGGGTAATTGAATTGTAATGAACTTTTAATACATAGTTAATGTTTACAAATTATAGGGGATTTTCACAGGTTGTTATAGTATCCGCTCCTCATTTTTGAATCTCGTCCCGAGATTCAGTCTGTGTTATTTCCTAAAAGATGTTAATGACTAGTCGATGTGTGAAGCTTAAGGAAATTAGGCACAACCTAGGCATCTAGGATAGAATATGGCATGGTTACCTAAAGAGGGTCGGAAATGGGAGCAGTTTATCTTGTTTCAAGGCTCACTTTTGAATGAAAATTGTCATTAGAAATTTTTGTAAAGATGACTGTCCTTTTTATGACATGATTTTCCCTGAATTAGACATAGTTAATCAGGCTATGTATAATTGAGGACAAATGATGTGATGCTAAGTCCAGTCAAGGACATGTTATGTTTTCTAGAAGTTTTAGATGGTGTTCAACGTGTTGTTTTTATGAAATGACAACCTAATTTTGTTTTCAAGCCAACGAGTGATGTCGGTTCGCATATCGGTGTGGGGTTAAAATCTTATGGGGACTATAAGATAGATTAGCCTGAAATGCATTTCTAGGTCTCGGAATGAAATCTTATAGAATATTAATAGTCTGTCCTCTGTTCAGAAAGGGAAATATCCAAATTCCCAACATGTGTTTACGGTGTGGCACATAAAATGGAAAATGAAACGGATAGTGACAATGATTATTATAAATTGGAAAAGACAAAGGTTCATATCATAAGAAACAATTCATTGTACTTAAGTTACATTGTCGTACTGAAAGCAAAGTACATAGGAATACAACCCTAGAGAGCTTAAACTAAGATTTATTATAACTGGAACTCCTTCTTCGCTTCAGACCTTGTCGTCGTCCTTGAGGTCTTACCGAGTTCTTTATTCTTTTCCACTGGTCTTATTAGTCTATTCGGCCTTTCTAGATGGGCACCAACTCACGTAGTGTCCTTTTTCCTTACACCTGAAGCATACTACATTTTTTATCTTTAGATTTGCATTCGTGGTTTTGCATTCGTTGGTTCTGTGACCTAGTCTATGGCACCTTCCACATTTGGAAAAACAGAGTCCGGTGTGATGCAGCTTGCATCGGTCACACAGAGGTAACTTCCCAAGATAACCAGTGGTATTTATGGTATTGCAGTGTCCGCCGACTCCGTGCATACGGTTCAGGTGATGGTGGAAGCTACAATACTGCAGATGGGGGCGGTTGTTGTGTGGGTTGTTTACTGGCATTTGTTGAAGATATTTATTTCCCTTTCATCCAATTTCCGCTTAAGGTTACTTTTCTTAGGCATGGCTCTTATTTTTGCCGTTCCATTGTTACTACCCGAATGAGTTATGGTGATCATCTGGGCGTCGAGCACAACGACAACTATGTCGTTTACCAATTTACGGATTATCCCAGGGGTCACAATTGGGGTGAATGTGGTGGCTTCCTTACTTGCGGGAGTCATTTTTCTATCAAAATCACAAGAAAACACGGGTTTAGCATTTGTTGTAAAGATCAGGTTAGGTAAAATAAGATATTTTTAATTAACTGAGTTTACAAAACTCACAACATGCTCAGATACTATCATTTATGTAGTTATAACGATGATTAATTCTTGATATTCGGTTCTTAAGAACGGAACTAAGTTTTCTTACTTATATCACCGGAGTTCATTAACTTTCTCTACATTCATCAAGTTCTCTTCCGAAATTTTTGTATGAATTTTATGGTTATAGTCTAGTCCTATCATGTATAAAGAATCATAACAACCATAAGTAACATCACGACATGTCTGGATAAATCATAACACATATGCAAACAAGAAAACAACCACGGCACACAACTCTACATCAATACATAGCATAATCACAACTAGCAAAATAACATTAATAACTTGATTCATTGTTGTACAACACAAAATGATACAAGGCCCTTTATTAATGCCAACGCAGCGGGCTATGATGTCCCAAAACTACAACTGATGTAGCATATGTACAACTCCTGGCAGTCTTGTCCATGTGATCTGATCCAGAAATCCATCAGCTGTCTGGCCTACCGGTCTTCTAGGTGGTCTTCTAGTATGGCAACCTCGTAACGTGCTGGTAAAAACTCCTACTAACTACAACTAAAGGTAACGTCCTATGGAAGCATATCTAATCATCTCCGTCTAAATCCTGATCAGCTCCATCGATGAGTTTTGGCGACGTGTCGCCCTGCTCCTCACCATGCTCCTGTCGTGTCGTGATGGTAGGTGCATGGGCAGGGGTTGTGCTGGAAGACTCTCCAATCTCAAATGTCAGAGCCGGGAGGTTAAGGTCTGGGATAGGTGGTACTGGTGAAGGAGTACGGGAACAGGCATCACTGGGGTCTGGTGGACTAGCCATGTTCTGAGGGGGTACGACCTCCTCAGGTACTGGTACTGGGTATGGTGGTGGGAAGGGATATGTGTGAGTGTACATATCAAATAGGCGGTCGGGTCGGATGGGTACTGTAGGGGGATGTACTGGTGTAAAGGGGTTGGTTCGGGAAAGTATGTCTAGGAGGTGGTCAGGTCTGATGGAGGTTTGAGGAGGTGGTGTAGGTGGAGGAAAATACTCCTCTGGGGGACAGTGGTGGTGTCAACATAATCATCTCTAGAGGGGAAATTGGGGACCAAGGTGCTAAAAGTACGACGGGAACGGGAAACCATATGGTATTGGGTGCATTGTTTCTGTTAGGTTGTGGGGCGTTAGGGTCACTTTCGGCAGACATGGTACTGTAACAATCCTGTAAATAGTAAACATAAGTTATCTATGTAAGATCAATTATAAAAGTTGACACAAATTAGTATCGTTAAACAATACTCTAAATACGATGTTTGTGAAGCAGGCAAGCACGAAGGGGATAATATGGTAAGGTGATCCGTTTTGAAAAATTGCAGTTATGGTCCAATGTTAAAAACATTTGGTTCTCTATAACTATAGCTCTGATGCCAATCTGTAACACCCCTAAAATTTGAGAGTAACAGCGGAAGACTTAAAAGGGGTATTACTGGACGGATCATAGTTATAATCACAGAAAACGACTCAAAGAGGTGTTTTATGAATCATTATCATTTGTTTAGGAAAAACAGTTTGAAAAGAGAATTTTATGGTTTCTTCAAAGTAAGTTTGTTATAAATAATAGCAATTTTTTGACACCATAAATCATTGGTTTTATGCCCACTCCATGCCTTGAATGCTCCATGCTATACCTGGGATAAACATGCTAAAAAGTGTCAACACAAAGGTTGGTGAGTTCATAGAGTTTATAAGAAAACAATTAACTTCAAAAGTTTCATGCTTAAAAGTACATAATTAAATAGTGGTTTCACAATCATATGCCATAATTCGTAGTTGATCTTAAGCGGGTCAAAAGTCAAGTATGTTTCACAAAAGTTTAACACAAGCTTCAAGTTTAATGCAAAGGAGCTACGTTTCCGTAGGCCCGAGAGTAACGTATCATGACTACGATACTTTTTATAATTCAATATATTGCGCTAAGCCTCATGACGCTCAAACCTTAACAGTACCGTACAGATGGTCAACACAAACCAAATTAATGGTTTGAGGTATGCCCTCTATAGGATATTGCCAATTTCCTACTGGATTCAAATAAAGTGAATCTGAACCTATCTAGCTAGCAACAAAAGCCATCTTCTAGATATTTCTGACAGGGGTCAACCTTAACAGATCTGCTCACTATATTCGCGTTCACTCGCAAGTGATTAATGGCTCATGATGGGAGGGACTTTAAATAATAATGGAAATGTTCGGTAACTTAGGAAAAATCAGTCTGGTAAGCATACAAAAAAATACTTGTGTTTAGTTCCATAACATGTATCTCCCAAAGAGATAGAAAGAAAATGTTTTAAATATAGGCATGCGAACTTATAGAATTTCATGAAGGTTTATGGTACTTAAGCATGTAAAGGCATATCATGTTTTATCAGTAATTGAAACCAAGTATGACAGAGTAAATTTTTTTAAGGTAAAACAATTATATTCATAAGTAGAACGAGCATGTATCTCCCCCAAAAGTTTATAAAACTTATGTAAACGAATAAAACGTTGGGCTATGACTCACCTTGAATGTAGTGGAAATGTTAACGTGATATCAGAGAAATTATAGGAACAACTTCTACATACGACCTGGAATTTAATAAGAAAGTTTAAGATTTTGACGGTTTTGGCCCATTATGAATAGTGATTTTGAATTAGTGATTTGTGAATAGTGATTGTGATTATGTATCGGGTGAAAAAGTGATTTGAGACAAAAGTTGATTTATATGCATAAGTTTCCAAAACTAACATATATATATAAATTGCCCTTATGTGTGGGGCTTGGTATGCTTAAAATGCTTAAACGCAGTTGAATATTAAATTATATAAAGTTGGGTGTTCTGGTTGTGTTATAGCTTATCAAGCTTAAGTATTAAAGTTGTTGTATAACCCTTCAAATTATAGGAAAGTCACTTTTTAAACCTTTTTGGGGATATTTACATTTTTAGTCCCTGTACTTTGAGAAAATGACATTTGTGGCACAAAGTATCAAAATGTGACAATTTATCATTACTAGTTTCCAAATATTCACTTTTAACATTGTAATTATTAAAATGACAATTTTGGTACAAGTTTGGGAAAATTACACCTTTGGTCCTTTAACTTTATCATAATTACATTTTTGGTATATATATATCGGAAATGACATTTTATGCCCTTTGATCGTTAAACACTTCATTTTCAATCCAAATTCATAATTATAACAGTTTTTGATATTCCCTTATAAATATTTACATAATTGGTCCCTTAACTTTATAAAGTTACACTTTTAGTCCTTAGTTAACAAAATATAATATTTTAGTACTTGTACTTTTTAAATGTCCAATAAATACTTTTATTTTACTGAAAATACTGTTTTGACACCATTTTTATGTGGTTGGCAGTTTCAGTCCTTGTGGTTATAATTTTGCAAAAATAGTACTTTTTACCAAAAGTTCACATTTTAAGTCTACTTACTTTTAAATTGACATATTCGACTCAAAAATATTTATTTTTTCATTTTAGATCCTCGGATTCATAGATTTGACAGTTTTAATCCTTATATTTCAAAATGACAGTTTTGGTCCCTCTAAGTGGATAACGTTTGCAAACTAGGTCCAATTTCTACAAAACTTATATTTTCCATATTCCGAAAGTTACTATATCTTTGTTAGGCTTATTTGAACTTATGCCAACCGCTTATTCTCCCTAATAGCTTATTTTGGCTTAATGGGCTTTTAAGCAAAATGTTAAGGCCCGTTAACATTATAGGGTTCGTTGGGTTAAAAAGCTTATTGGGCTTCAACTTGGGCTCATGAATGGATTTTAAAAACTGTTCTAATGGGCTTATAGAATGGCTTATCTGATTGGGTGGTCATTTTATGCATGATATGGATTAAAGAAAACGTGAATGAACGTGACATGGTGCTATTGTATGATTAAATAGAGTACGTGACTTATAAGGAGCATGTATAGCAATGCTTGTAAATTAAGAAGAATGAGTGTCGTGAGATAACGAAGCATGAATATTATCTAGTGTATGTGCAACGAATGATTATCAAATGATTGAAAAGAGAATGAAGGAGTTTACTACACCTAGTGGGAATGATCAGGGAGGGTCTAGAACTCAAGAGTCACGCTCGAATAGTCTTCAAAGCTTCCCACCACGTTCCTAAGTGTTCAAAGAGAAACAAGATTTGAGAAAATTAGCTGGATCCTTGCGTTTGCCTTTCTTTGAATGGTGTTCAGTAGGGAAATGCTTAGTATTTGTAGTGGTGAGGTGAGGTTTTACGTGAGTGTGAGAGAGTCAGAGTTTTACTAGTGAAGTATTTAACAAAATTATGCATGGGAGAAAATCGAATATACAGGGCAAGTGGGAGCAGAGATTAGGATAGAGATATCGAATATAATGAGTGCCCTATACCCTAGACTCGTTAAGTTGGCAAGGAGGATACATGCATGGAATACGTGTACACATTTTACGTATTATCTCGTTGGGAAATGTCTATGATTGGCCAAGAGGGGCGGTGAGAATAGATTTGGTAAGGACATAGTTGTTTTCGTATACATTTAGTAAGGTTAAGGGTATAAGCTTGATCAAAAGTTGTAATGTATATGTATAAAAATGTATATGTAACGCACATTATATTTTAATGGGTCCAACAACATTTTAACGTGTTACATTGTGGAAGAATGGTGAGAAATGAGTCATTGTGCTCATATTTGATCATGGGAAGTCGAATGTGTTAGGAAAAATATATTTTGATCGAATTTTGTTATTTATTTTGTGATTGATATACGTTGCGAGTGTCTTTTACTTTGGGTCTAGTTCGAGGCTTGCATGTTTGAATTATGATTTATAGTTTGTTGTTCTTGATTGTTTGGAATGTGAGGAATTAGGTGGTACAAGGTATGATATGGGTTTAACGTCAAATTATGGAGTAAACGAGGCATTTTGGTGACTTAGTGGTCGAATGAAAAAGAAAAGAAAGAATGGAAATTTGGTTTAAGGGCTTTGAATAGTGATGGGCTAAGGTTTTAGCTTGTTGGGCTTGAAATGAATGTAAGGATAAGTTTGAGTTTTATTGTGAGTTTTCAGAGTTGTTGTGACGCGTGTGAGAGCTTGTTCTGTACTTATGAATCACATATTATTGTTGTTGACATATAGTAAACAAATAAAAGTTTAAATTTCTTCGTAAAAATGGGTAATTGAATTGTAATGTACTTTTAATACATAGTTAATGTTTCCAAATTATAGGGGATTTTCACAGGTTGTTACACATAAAGGTCGAGTCGTTGATCCATCCTTAATTTATCATAGGGATATCAACACATCATTTAGAGCTGTAGGATTCGATTGCTTACTACACATCAACGAGCACATCTGTCCTCATTTTGTGTTAGAATTCTTTCGACAAGTTGAACTCGTACGTAACGAGGATCAGTCTTTGTCACTTTGGTTTTGGGTCTGAAATTTCAAGTTCATCCTAACTCTTGAGCAACTTGCTCAAATTCTCCAAATTCCCAATCATGGGCAATGTGCCTATACTGAAGATTGGTGTCTTGAGTCCCTTTTCAACTATCGTGAAGAGGATAGTCCATATTGTTCATTCATACCCTCTCCAACCGAACTAACCAAACTCATCCGTACTCATAAGTACTCCTCCTCTTACTCAAATCCAACAAAAATTCGTTTGGATGAGGTTCGTCATGAACTACTTTCTTGGGCAGTCATCCTGCGAGAAAATGTTCTAAGTCTAACAGGAAATCGTGAGCAACTTCCGGCGTGTTGTGCTCATATGATTTACTGTCTCCTAACCCAACAACCATACAATCTCGTATACTTCTTGGCTAAGCGAATTGTACATCTCAAGGGTAACAAAAACAAATTGATACCCTATAGGATGTTCCAAACTCGTCTCTATCACTACCTCATAAACTATCAACCATACCTTAGTGGTCCTCAATACTCACTCTTTGATCCCGTCATGAAACCCCTAAACGAGTCATATGTCTCATCCATTCTCATTTCCGAATCCACCACACACTACGCACCCTTTGATGATCCAAATCATAAGAATGAGATGCATGCTCAAGACGAGAGTGTGATGAAAATGGGAGAAAGATCAAGTCATAAGTAGTTAGGAGGGGATTAACATTTCTATTAGAATTTATCTATGATAGATTATAGTAGGGATTAATAATCTTTGTTATCTTGCATGCTTAACACTTAATCTATCACCTTGCATGATTATTCTATGTGATGTTTGGATGATAGCTTATTTTGTCCATTATGTGTGCATGCTTATGATTATCTTGGCAAATTACATGATAATCTTTATGTGCTAGAAGTAGCTAAATATGGGACATATTAGGCAAATAAATCTTTAGTGATTTGAGGCACTATCATCTCCAGGAAATAGTTCCCCTAGAAAACATCCCTCTAGCTGCTCAAAACTAGCCTGAACAGGAAAATTTGTGACTACAGTGTCACGGTACCGTTAAATAGACCACTGTACCGTTAAATTTAACGTTACCGTGTGGTATTTAGTGGTGCCGTGTACCTGTCTGACGAATTTTCACTGTTACTCCTAAATCCTTGCAGCCCTAACCTCAAACCTGCAAATCTTGCAACCTCACAAACTATGACAAATGGTAATTTAAACTTTGTTAATTAATATTAAATGAGTATTAATTATTTTTAAGCTAAGCATTTCTATGCGCATTTGCATGTTTCTGAATATTTTTGAGCACTTTTGGGAGCTGTCCCGCATACTGTAGCTTACAGTCACTGCAGAAAAAGTATATTTTTGTCAGTAAACCTAAATTATCTTATTTTTGATAGTTACTGACAAATCTCGTAATTAACTGAGAGTTTCTCGCATTTTTCTGAAAAACAACCGCACGCGCGTACCGACAGCACAATACACATGGTAACAGTCAAATAAATATACTTTTGAGTCAGTAATAATATTTTATTATATTTCTGACAAAAATGTGCATAATAACTTTATTTTACGAATACGTGTCCAAAAAGTCAAACCGGGACTTTACGGTCACGTTTAAGCTCAAACCGACACACGATACGCCAACGCGGAGTAAAAATTTAATCTTACCTTCCCTAATACATATCATATCCGGCCTTAGGTGAGTCTTTCACCACTACACTCCAAAACTATCCTACTAACTAAATTATATCTTATAAATAATACTACTATTACTCTAAATGTGACAGAAGCCAAATCTCTTATCCATAATACACTCTAAAACTTACCTAGATCATTTTTCATCATCCTAACTCACGACACACTCTTATCATCAAGATCCCATAATTTTCTTTGAAGTTCAATCAAATTGGAGTGTATATTCAAGCTTTACGGGTTATTTGGAACGTGGTTTGGGTAAATTTGGTGAAGTTTTGGATGTTCTTGGTTTCTCCTACTCACGTTAACATCATAAGCTTTGTAAGAACTCATAAAATTTTCCTAATCTTGTTAATTACATGTTCATTTGAGGTCTAATGATGATTAAAAGTGTCAAATGTACATATTTTGATAATATGGAAAAAGCTAGGGTTTAAACTTGAATACATAGTGCTCGACATTTTTTTTGATATATGAACAAGTTTATAAATTTCTTGCTTGTGTGGTAAATCTTGTTACATATAGTGTTAGTTTGATGATACATATATATAAATCGGCCAACTATAAATTACAAGATTATTGGGGTTTTGAAAAACATAAAATTTTGACTCAAATGGTGAAATGGTGGAAAATATACTTAAGTGCTTATTTGGAATAGCTTATTGAATAAGCCATAAGTTATAAGGATTAACTGGTAAAAATGAGAAAATAAGTTGACATAATTAATATGGGTCGAATGAAACATATTTTGGTCATAGTTGACTATTTGACTAAATAGCTTATTTATTAGAGCTTAATTGATAAGCTTAAAGTTTATTACGTAACTAATAATTACTAAATTACAAGACAATGGACTAAATGGATTTTTGGACCATAAAGCCCACGTAGAGGCTATTGGGCCGAGCCCAACAAAATATTTTGTAACTTTGACTCTTTGACCAAACGGACTTAATGAACGAGTTAAATGATTTTTTTTTGAAACGCGACGATATATACGTTTTAACTAAAAATGTGTTTTGGGCTAAAAGTGACTATTGGGCTTATTACATGAATTTCGGCCCAATAAACAATTTAAATGACGAAAATGATTTTTGGAATATTTTCCGACTCACTATGGATATTATTACTTAACGGTACGATAAATTTAACGAAAACTAGTTTTGGACTTGTTTTGAGACGCTTAGTCTCCAAAAGGGTGAAAAATGACATACTTTCCGACTAAATATTCACTTTGTGTCGAAATCTATTGTTAATAATTAAACGTAACAATAACGATAACTATAACGATAAAAATAATCACGACGACCAAAATATATATTACGAACGTATTTTGCACATATAGTTAACGAGATGAGTTATTTGGGAAAAATTGCAACACTTGAGGAAAATGGAAACGTTGTATAAACGAATGGGTCATGCCCAAATTTTCTAAAAATCTAACACTTAGAGTATTTTAGTGAAAATACTTAACTTAAGTAAATTTTCTAAAATTACTTAACAATGTTTTATTTTCTTATAATTAAAATTGTATTATAAATAATAAATAATATTTATAATATAAAAATCCTCCACTAACACCATTATTTTATTAATTTCTCAAAAACCTATTTAATTAATTATAATCTTAATTAATTAAATACATAAATACTTAACCTAATATATATATATATATATATATATATATATATATATATATATATATATATATATATATATATATATATATATATATATAACACTTGCGCATTTTAAACGGCGAATACTAGCACGGATGTTCCGTTACGTATTCCCACCGTGCACTTTCACCATGAGCCACCACCATCAAGGGTTACAACAATAAATTATTTCAAAATATATTTTACCACACAGCAAGCAAGAAATACACGAGCACTGGTCAAACGTAAACTTTTCAAATAAAATAAAGTCATATGAGACACGAATATTTCGCTAAGACATACTGTACTGATTTAGGTTGCGTGTCGGCGCGGTTGCACTATTTCTTTTGATTAGCAGATTGCTGTTGTTGAAAGGTGTGTTTATAGCCCCATATTTTTATACGATTTGTTTTTACAAGCTTTGGGGTGAGGAACATGCAAAACTGTTTTCATGGACCAAAAATGGATTTTGTTTTTATACACACTAGTATGCAGAAACCTAAGTTTAGCTGAATCCCATGGCGCCCACTATCATCAACCATTAATTCCTTTCTAGGAAGCCGTTTGATATAAATAGATCTATTGGGGATGACACCCCCGTTCGGTTGGCTCGGCATAGTCAAGGCGAACGTATACCAATCGAATAATAGGCCGAGTGTATGGGGATTAACACTCGCGGGCACCCATATTTATTTTCTAATGCCAGTTGGGCATGCTGCGTTGTCATAGATCGGTTGGATGAGGCTTAGTGTTTGCATGGCTGAGTAGTGTGTATTTGCTGAATTGTTTGTTGAATATTGCTATTGGTCCATATGTGCTATTTACTTTAAACCTATGAACTCACCAGCGTTAGCTGACTTTTAGCATGTTTTTCTCAGGAAACTGAGGTGTGTTAGCTGAAGGCAGGGCATGACGATGGTCATAATAAATGATGGAAATGTTTTTAATAATGCGTTAACTCTGAAATTTGGACCTCTTGTTTAATGGGCTACATTTTCATTTAAAATGGATTTTATGTAAGACAACATGACTTAAATTATGTAATGTATTTTAAAACGGATTTTAAATCCATTCCCTATATCTTGTGTTGTGATTATCGATTTAGTAGCACCCAAAGTGTATGCTTCCGCAATATTATGATTTTGGGGGTGTTACAGATTGGTATTAGAGCCAGGTTATAGAGAACGAGGTTTATAAAAACCTTAAACTATAACCGATTTATGAAAAACTTTTCCTTATGACCGCCAGATGCCTGCCAGTTTAGCTTGCTATGATTTGAGCATTATTTACTTTATTTGATTAAGTGTTATGATATGCTATTTGAGTATTTTACTAAGCATATATGATATAAGTATTTTGTATATACTTACACGTGTCGCACCATATTTGTCACAAACTATGTCTCTCCCTTTCGGCACACACTCAGAGGTAGCTGCTGCTGGACTCACTTCTCTGATGCGATAGCCAGTTCCATTTGTGGATGACCCATTGATGGAGGTTGTCCGAGCTGTTGCTCAGCCACCCATTCCAGCCCAGCATGTACACACCACTCCAGTGTCTACCTCACCATACTTGCCCAGATACACCATAGCACACCGCTCATCCCCAGCCCAGCTATACACCTTCACCCAGCATGTTCAGGATACCCCACCTGTCAGACGTCGGGCCTCGTATAGGCGAGTTCGTGGATGTCGCCTCCAGTTATCATTTGTGTTGTCTTCATCTCTCAGTAGGACCCGCTATGGCTATATGGTTACTCCTACTGAATCACCATCTCGGTCACCCACTTCATCTCCAGACCATTCCCCACCTAGTCAGAGACTTAGGAGATCAGTTGAGACCTATTCAAAGGAGGATGAGGATCCAGTGGAGGATACAGATCAGGTTTAGGATGAGCCTACTCCAGCTGTTACTGCACCTACTGAGCCCACTCCTATGGGTATAGATGATGACAAGGATAGGGATACCCCTATGGATTTGGATCAGGTTATGATGCCGAGGGATGGTAAGGGCATCATGGAGGATGTTCAGGGTATATTTGAGGTTGGACAGAGTTCTAGGGATGCACAGGTTCAGGGTATGTTTGAGGTTGGACAGAGTTCTAGGGATGCACAGATTCAGGGTATGTTTGAGGTTGGACAGAGTTCCAGGGATGCTGAGATTCAGGGTATGAGTGACAGTCAGTGGACAGATATTTCTTGTGATATCAACATGGGTGTATGTGTAGCTAGCCCAGAGTACACGCCGTCATCTCCTTCATTCATGCCTCCATCTCTGATGCCTACTCCACTTCCATCACTAGTGGTTTCTCCGCTTTCAGAGCTCGAGGAGCCCACTGAGATGGAGCGGTATGGATCCAGCTGACGAACCAGGCGAATTTACTTGATGTACATTCAGACCAGCTTAGGAGGTTGGAGCAGTCCAACCATATTCAGAGTGTGGAGAGGAGGATTGGGACTGTTGATATGGCAGCTTGTGTTCTATTTGAGGGGATGTACTATGATCGGAGGGTGATGATTGGATTGAGAGCTAGATTGGATGCTTTGGAGAGGTTGCATGGTAGAGAGCTTAGGAGTTTAGATTTCAGGGCTATAGGTTTAGGCAGAGGCCAGAGCAGGATACAGGGAATGTTGAGACGAGCCAGAGGTGTTGACCGTACTCAGTGGCAGAGGATTATGACTGCAGAGTACACTATTGGAGTAGTGATGAGAGAGAATCAGGAGTTGAGAGATCGTATTGGCCAGTTGGAGACTACCATTGGAGGGTTGACTTTAGGTTTTGAGGAGTTACGCCTAGCTAGTGACCGAGCTTAGAGTAGTTGTAGTTGATGATGTATCCATTAGGACGACTAGTATTTCTGTAGTACTCTAGAACTAACTATTAACCAAGCTTGTAATTTTGTGAACCTTTATCTTTTCGATATATATATAACAAGCTTAGTTTTCCTATCCGATTATTCGTTTTTCCTCTGTGGTTGACTTTATTCTTGTATTCTATTTTCGCTATCCACATATTCATATGATTCTTGCCTTCCATAAACAAAAATCTCATTTATCGCCATCTTTTTGTGATGCAGATAAATGGTACCTAAACGAAAGTCAACCAGAGTCACACGAGGACAAACCGCCAACACTCCCATCCCGACAAGGTCAGTAAGGGGAAAAACTGCTGAGAATGTCGCCCCGACAAGAGCCGCACAGGGCCAAACTGCTGAGAATGTTGCCCCGACCAGGGCCGCAACTAATGCCACAGTGGTGAATAAAGCAACACTGGATCAGCTTGTTGATGATCGTGTGGCCGCCGCTCTCGTAGCCGCAAACAATTCGACCACCAACACCGGAACATCTATGCCAGTGACCAACAACCGTGGTTGTACTTGCTCTGAGTTCCGAAAAATCATGGTTAGAGGATTTGGAAGAACAGAGGGAGCCGTTGGTTTGACTAGATGGATCGAGAAGCTAGAAACTGTGTTTCGCATAAGTGGTTGTAACGATGACGACAGGGTCAAGTATGCATCTTTCACTTTCATGGATGCCACTTTGACCTGGTGGAACAACTACATGAAATCTGCTAACATGGATGTTGCTTATGCCATGCCATGGGAAGACTTTAACGAACTAGTGATTAGGAAATATTGCCCACGAAATGAGGTCAAGAAGTTGGAGATAGAGTTTTGGAATTTGAAGGTGCAAAACAACAATATGGCTACTTACAACCAGAGATTTCAGGAGTTGGCTTTGCTATGTCCTGAAATGGTTCAGACTGAGGCAAGATTGATTGAAAGGTATATCGGTGGTTTGACAAAATCCATAAGAGGTGATGTGACTACCTCGAGAGCTGCAGATCTGTAGGAGATTCACTAACTATAAACACACGATTTGGGACACTATCTTGGATCCAATAAGAAGTAGTAGAATGTAGAGAGAGAAAGTGGAACCTAGAGAGAGAAATGTATGTGTATTAGATTAATACTTAAATGAGGTTCAACCCTTCCCAAGAGTGGGAAGGGGTATTTATAGTTCTACCATATTGTGCCCCTAGCGAGCTGTGGAGCGAGCTGACAGAGGGTAAAGACCCGACCCACTCCACAATACTAATTAATAACTAATCTACTAATAATATTACTGATAATCCTATGAGCTATGATGTGCTAATAAGTACTCGGGGTGACCGAGTCTTCAGCTGAATATTCATATTCCTAACAATCTCCCCTAAGGGAGGTCACCCCAGAAGTAATGTTCTGAATTTCAGCACTTCATCCTTGGATCTTGACTTCATAGCTCGTAACCATTGATTCTTCAATTTCATAGATCGTTGTGCATACAGCCGCGATCTTCAGATGACTTCTCTTTTGTCTTGGATGAACTTTGAGTATTCTTTGAAAGTATCATCCCACTTGAGTCTCCAAGTCATCTTTCAGTAGTAAGTCTCCATGTGATGAAATATACTTTGAGCCGACATGCTCACACTATTCTGGGTCATGATCTTCAGCATCAGAGTTAGCAGAAGCAGTGTTGAAGGTCTTTTGGTTGATCATGACTTTGTTGAATTATAGTGATGATGTAGTGTGAACATGTGGTAGTGGATTGGCATCTTTTCTGCAACCAGCTACAACTGCAACCAGCTACAGCATCCAACAGCTACAGCCGCCAGAAGTTCCTGCATACGACAGTTAGCAATAAAACGTCCGGTACTTACAGGTTCGGACTTTGAGATTGTTAACAGCATATTGTGAAAACTCTCTCTAATCCTTACCAAGACCGTTCCTAAATCAAAAACCCACAGAGGGTTTTTTAAGATCTTACCGTAGTAAATCAACGATTAGGTGAGTCGTTGGAGATCACTCCACGACTGTAGACCGTTTGGAACCGTCGTGATCACTAGGCGTAATCCACAGGGAATTACCGAAGTGACCTGCTTTCAGGGCTGTTTGATGTTGACCCTGGCAGGAATTTCCATTCAATCATTGAGAATTACATACGTAAATTCTCTCATAAATGTTCTGGCAGATTGCTAAGATCTGCGTAGGACTCATGAGTTTACAACTGGTGTCCTTAATGTTGAACAACCAGTGTAGAAATAATTTGTGTTCCTATGAGATCTTATTATGCATCTCGTGGCTCTAGACTCTATTGTGCGTTTTGATTTGGTGATCGGAGGCTGGAGAGGATTGCCACCTTTTCAATATCATCTAACTCGGAGTGAGAGAGACGATAGAAATGCATTGAACTCCGTGACAATTGAAACAAGAATCCTTTGAGGGACCTTGAGTGGCTAGGGAGGGTTGTGCAACGTATCACTGGGTCCATGATACTTTGTCTTCAATGCCAGCAATCATCTAAGTGATTCTGACAGCATATGAATTGACCGGGTTTCTGCCTAAGTTGTAAGGAGGGCTTCTTTCTTTTCACCCTTTATCTTTACAATTCTTTTTCATTCTTCAACCCCTTCAGTGCTTACCGAGACTTCATTACTCGTACCTTGTTGGGTTTGTTCCAGTACTAGCTCCATCTCAGTCGGCACTTTTCCCTTATCCACTTTTCTCCTTTTTAATCATACCTAAGGACTTCTACACTAACTAGTGGATTGTCCCTGGGTAGATCCCTCCGGCTCTGGCGGGATCGTGGGAACTTGAGCCTAACCTAACCATCCTTATAACTCCATACATTAATTAAAATGGTCGGTCTTTGGTATTCTTCCACGATTGCCATAAACCAAATTTTTTTTTTGAAAAATCTCTCAAAGTGTTCATGATTCTGAAACACATTTTTGCAAACACTTGAGAGTTTTATATTTTTCAAATGCTCCCCCTCAACATGTGCTCGAATAATTGTTTTATAAATTTGCACATGTCAGGTGAAGCTCACACTTTTGAATTGATTGATTTTCCAAGAACATGATCATCGCGAGACACGCTTACATCACTAGTGAACTAGCTTGAAATTATTACCCGTCCAGATCACATTCAAGAAAAATCGCTCGAAATCGGTACATTCTACTCAGACACGTCCTTTGCGAGACACGCTTACATCACTAGATAAACTGGCTTGAAATTATTACCCGTCCAGGACATGTCCTTTCGACTACTGACTTTAGCTATCGTCAATTCATTGGTGAAGTCTGAGCCTTGCTCACATAAGATGCATGCCAAATCCTTTGCTCCCCCTCAATAAGTGCATTGGTATACAAAAGAGTTTAGCACTTACTGGAGAGCTTACTTTCACATCCAAAACATTTTGCTCCCCCACAATATGTGCATTGATATATAAAATGGTTTAACACATACGGGAGAGCTTGCATATATGTTCAAATCATCACATTTGATCAGATTTCATATTTAAATCACATTCTCTCCCCCGATCAAAAATTTCAAACCATTTGAGATTTGTGATCCCAATTGATTTAAATAAGTTTAGAAAATTTGGGAGAAAATGTGGTCAGGTTTAAATATATTCTGATTTCGGAGCATACTATGCTCCCCCTTAAACCACGAGAGAGTGTCACTGCTGATGTTGCACAAATTTGGCAAGGTGTCAGAAATTTGAACAAATATTCTCCCCCTCAATTAATGACCCGTTTTCTATTTAAAGAGCTGTAGTCATTCAATTGAGCGACGAGTATTTGTGAAAATTTAATTCAATTTACCACCTTGTGTAACATCAAGACTCTCTTGAAGAATCAAAGAAGATAAAGAGTCTGATGTAAGGAAGACTTCTCTTCCTATACAAGAAATGATGCACTAAAACGTACATCAAATCAGAGAAACATGGATATAAAGTAATCCATGCCCAAGTGAACATCACCCGGTCGGAGGAACAGCTGTCTTTTTGGCGACATGCTTTCCCCAGAGTATAGCACGGGTTGCAGTATGAAGTAACTGCAAGCCATTAAGACATGTTTTAACTGATTAGTATAACTTCTGCTCGAGCTTCATTTAAAGATCCGTGTCATTGTTGAATGACATTTCTAGATCCGTAAATGTTATCGATAAACAGAAGACATGCCTAGGTAGGACTATTTTTGGTATTTTTTGATTTTTCGATTTTTTATGGTTTTTATAGGTTTTATATTTTTGTATTTTCTTTTTGTTTTAAGATATATACAACTATGTACAAGGATATAAGAAGACAATCCTTTACTCCTCCTTTTCTTCCTGAAGACACTTGAGGGTTTCAGGTGTCATGCTCTTCATACCAAGGCGTGGGAGAATAAATTGAAACCTTTCTCTTGGGAGAGCCTTGGTGAAGATGTCAGCTAACTGAAACTCTGTCCTCACGAAATATAGTTCTACAATACCCTTTTCCACCTGTTCCCTGATGAAGTGATGCCTGATGTCGATGTGTTTAGACCTAGAGTGCTGAACATTGTTACAACAAAGAGCAATGGCGCTTTTGTTGTCACAATATAGGGGAATTTTGTTGTATGAGAATCCATAGTCTGAAAGTTGTGATCGCATCCAAAGGATTTGTGTACAACAAGCAAACATGGCAATGTACTCAGCTTCAGTAGATGATATGGAAGTACTCATCTGCTTCTTAGAAGACCAACTAACCAACTTTTCCCCTAAAAACTGAGCTCCTCCTGAAGTACTACGGCGAGTGTCTTGACATCCCGCATGATCAGCATCTGCATAAGCCGTTAACTCCATTGCTGTGTCCTTAGGATACCAGAGACCCATATGAACTGTGCCTTGTAGATATCGGAAGATCCTTTTCACCGCTTCAACATGCTTTTTGGTTGGCTTGGATTGATACCGAGCACACATACACACAGCAAACAGAAGATCTGGTCTACTAGCAGTGATGTACATCAAAGATCCAATCATGCTTCGATACTTTGTTTTATCCACTGGAATTCCTGAAGGGTCTTCATCCAGCTTTGTTCTATCAACCATGGGAGTGTCAACAGGCTCACTTGAATCGAATCCAAACTTTTTCAAGATCTCATTGGCGTATTTGGATTGATTAATGAATATGCCTCCGGGACTTTGAGAAACTTGTAATCCTAAGAAGAATGACATTTGTCCCATCATGGACATTTGGAACTTGGAATTCATCTCCTTTGAAAATCTATCACATTCACTAGGATCTGTTGAAGCAAAGATGATATCATCTATATAAATCTGAACAAGTAGTAGATGTTTTCTTGATTTCCTGGTGAATAGTGTGGGATCAACAACACCCTTGGAGAACTCGTTCACTAGAAGGAACTTGGACAATGTATCGTACCATGCCCTTGGCGCCTGCTTCAACCCATAAAGAGCCTTCTTCAAGCGGTAAACATGAGTAGGATGTTCAGCGTCCACGAATCCCTCGGGTTGGCTCACATAAACTTCTTCCTTTAAGTCACCATTCAAGAAGGCCGTTTTGACATCCATCTGGTAGACTATCATATTCCGACTAGCAGTATTTGCAAGGAAGATTCTTATGGCTTCAATTCTAGCAACCGGAGCAAACGATTCTTCAAAATCAATGCCCTCTTCTTGTCTGAATCCTTTTGCAACTAGCCGTGCCTTGTTCTTTAACACATCACCATGCTCATCAAGTTTCACTTTGAAGATCCACTTTAAAGCAATGATCATTGCAAGCTCTGGAGGAGGCACTAATTCCCATACTTCAAGTCGATCAAATTCATGAATTTCATCCTGCATAGCCTCGAACCAGCAATCTTTTGTCATTGCTTCCTTGGCATCTTTAGGTTCGACTTTGGATAGCACGGAATTGAAGAAGCACCATAGTGCATCAGTGGCTAATTGATTACGTGTGGATACTGGACGTGAGGGATTGCCTATGATGTTGTCGATTGGATGATTGTTGGTCCATTTTCTGAGATGGTCGTGAGGTTGAGGGTTTTGAACTGATGTAGCAGTGCTGTGTTCTTCAAGAGAGGATGTGTCTGATGAATGTTCAGGAGCAAATATGTTTTCAAAAGGAACCTCATCAACAGGAGCAAAAGGATTAACTTCCAAAGAATGGTTATTTGCAGATTCTTGTAGTACTGGAGAGGATTGAGTATTTGATGATGAAGGCGATTGACTGGCAGCTGGAGCATCGAGACTGACTGATACTGAAGCTGTTGGGCCTTCTGTGCCTTGCGGGGCTTGAGCCTCAGCCATAGGAAGTACTGATGGTGTAATTGGGGTGGTTCCATTCGTTGGCTCAAAGTATTCATCAAACATAGGATCAAATAACTTCTTCAACTCCTCACATGTAGGTAGTAGAAAAGAATCCGCAGGCGTGGAATTCTGTACAAGTCCTGAACTAATGGGTCCAGGTGTCAAAAGTTTAAGATCGGGTCCAGAACTAATTTGTCCTGAAGCAAGTTGCTCACTCAGCTCATCGAACGTGACGTGAATGGTTTCCATGATTTTACGGGTCTTCTTATTATAGATTCTATACCCTTTACTGTCTGGTGCATATCCAACAAAAATACCTACATCTGCTTTAGCTCTTAACTTTCCCAAGTCTTGACTATCATTAGTCGGATAGCAAAGTGCGCCAAACACACGGAGAAAGGAAAGATCTGGTTTCTTGTTATGAATTAACTCGTAGGGAGTCTTTTCATGAACCGGATGAATTAGAGATCGGTTTTGGGTGAAACATGCTGTTGCAATAGCCTCTGCCCAGAGAAACATCGGTGCATTTGAAAATATAAGCATGGTTCTTGCAGCTTCCACCAGAGAATGGTTCCTTCGTTCGACAACACCGTTCTGTTGAGGAGTGCGAGGGATACTTTTCTGATGCGTGATGCCAATACTTTCATAGAAATTTCGGAGTTGTTGGTTAACAAACTCAGTACCATTATTAGTGCGGATGATTCTGACAGTTTTATCGAGCCTTACTTGCAGCTGTTTTATGAGTTTAATGATAACCTCTGGAGTTTCATCCTTGGTTCTCAAAAACTTTACCCATGTGAACCGGGAATAATCATCTACTATCACCAGAACATATTTCTTTCCATTTATGGTTTGAATTCTCATTGGACCGCACAAGTCCATGTGGAGGGTATGAAGAACTTCCAAGTTGGTGTTCATGGTTTTAGGCTTGTGGGTTTGTTTCTTGCTTTTGCCCAGTTGACATGCAGAGAAGAGATGATCTTTCTCATATTTTAGTCTGGGCATCCCTCTAACAAGATCTTTACGGGAAAGATTATTTATAGTACCGAAGTTCAAGTGGTTCAAACGACGATGCCACAGCCATGATTTTGTTTTAGAGGCTTTTGAAAGCAAGCATATGGGAGAGGACTTCAACATTTCTTCAATCGATATGGTGTATAGATTGGTGCCTCGACTGCCCTTGAGGAGATCTATACCATCCAATTCCCTGACGAAACATGTATGTTTTCTGAAAGCCACTTCCAGATTTGAATCACAAAATTGACCCACAGAAAACAGATTATGCCCTAATCCTTCCACATAATATACCCTTGAGATTACACTGTCACCGAACACATAATCTCCATAACCCATAATCGCACCAAAGTGGTCGTTCCCGAATCTAACTGTCCCGATAAACTTTTTCACGAAGTTCTTGAGCCGTGAGCGATCCCCAGTCATATGTTTAGAGCAGCCTGAGTCCAAATACCAAAGGACGATTTGTACGACCTGCATTTGAAAACAGACAACGATGGATAACTGAAAGATGTGGATCCCCACGTGTAGTTGGGGTCCGTTTGGTTAGCACACACAAATTCAGGAGCCACAGAAGTATCAATCACTGAGGTTACTATAGTGGAATCTACCCTAGGTTCAGCAGATGACTTATGATGAAGGCATTGTGTTCCTAATGGCAAAATTTGACCTGTTGGTCTCCATTCCTTAACTTTTACATTCTTATGTTTATTCACCTTAGGTAATGGATGTTTATTTCCTAAAGCAAATTTCCTTCCAGTGGGTCTCCATTGATACCCAACATTTGTAAAAGTTTTTCCTGTTGCCTTCCAAACTTTCTTACTTCTTTCAGTTTTTCTAACATAATTAACATGGGGAGGTACATGAGGCATCAGAAATGACACAACACATTCATCATGATTAGCAGAAAATAAGCATTTGTCACATGTTTTACAGACCAAATTAGAATTCAAATTAATTACAGTACTTTTAATACTAGAATCAACATGATTCAATCTAGTCTTTGCAAACTTATTGTTCCTAGGTTGAGCTTCTACACTCTTCTTGTGATCACTCTTAGCTGGGGTAGTCCTATCATTCCTTGTATTGCCTTTAGGCTTTGACCCGCAAGCTTGGGTGTCACTTTTCACTCCTGTAGAAGTAACGATGGGAACATTAGTTTGTTTCACTAACACATGTTTTCCTGATTTTGATGTGCTGGGTTCTGATGTAGTACATGGTAAATCAAAGGCTACATGTTTGTTCTTAACAGTGGATGATGATGCAGCAAATCTATCTCTATGGCTGTTAAACTTAGGGACTGAGCCTATGGCATATTCTAAGTTTTCCTGAATCCTTTTCGTGAGTTTGCAGGCATAAACAACTGCCCTATCAAGTGGCTTTTCAGTTCTATCCTCTTCAACTACCTCACGAAGTGTGTCAAGGCCCTCTCTAAGATGATCGAGATATGTTTGATGGGCAAAGCTATTATTTCTAAGGTTAAATGGGATATGCCCAACATCAACATCATACTTTTTACTAGAAGTAGCCTTTGGTGCATCACAATTACAAGTGGTGCATGACATTTTACCTTTCACCTGAGCCTTAAGATTCTCAATTTCATTTTTCAAAGAGGTTATTTGATCATTGTGATTGCTTCTTGTAACTTTAATAGAATCATATAACTCTTTGAAATGTTGTTTGACCTTAGAATTTTCTTCTCGATAACACTCATTTTCATGATGTAACTTGTTTATGGTGTTTTGATATTGAAAATTCTGAGAATCTGAAGACGAAGGTTTATTGGTGCCATACTCATCACACTTGTTGGATTTCATTTGGGCAATTTGGGCCCTCAGCAGTCGAATCGTGTTCGTGTGAGCTTGAATTTTCTCATCTCGTTTGCTTAATTCAAAATAAGTATCAAATTCAGGAGCATCCAAGGATGTCTTGTCATTTGATATTTTGTGTTTTTCATTTAAATGTTGATGTTTCATTTGAAAATTTAGATAATCAACTTCTAGTTTTGAAAAACGTTTAACCATATTGTCATAGTCATCATTTTGAATTTTTTCAAGCAATTTTAAATTCTCCCCCTCAAGCTTAACAACACGATTCTGGGTGACATTTAATGCAATAGCATACTCATAAAATTGACAAGCAGATAATGTAGAATCAGTAGCAGTGTAGAATACATCTTGTGCAATACATTTAGCAATCAAGTTGTCATTTGTGATGAGTATGTTTTTTCTTTCAATCTCACGACTCTTAAGTTCTATTGCATATTCATTCACCTCATTTTCCATATCTTTAAACACTACTTTCATTTCTTTTATTTCTGTGTTGAGGGCAGTTTGCAGCCCTTCAAAATGTTCTTTGAGTAGTTTAAAGAATGGCATGACCTCAGTTAAGTAACACCTTTTTTCATGTTCAAAACACCTTTCCCCCTCAGTAATGCCGATTGGTGTGATTCTCTTCTTACATGTTTTATCGAAATCAGCAAACAGTTGCCAAAGCACATATAAGCTAATAAAGGTTTTGCATTCAGTGGGAAGAGACAAAGGCACCAAATTCCTAGGTGTATTGGGAGGATACACTGTTATGGACGCAACTTTTCTAATGAGAGGGGTGTTGGCCTTAAGTTTTTCTTCCTTAAGTTTTTCATTATCTTGTTTCCAGAATATCTGTTCAGGTGTTAACTTCTTTTGAGGAGCAAACACAGTCAAACAATTTTCCTCACTATAGTCATGGGGTTTGATTATTATTCGTCTGGCTATGCACTCGGGATCCCTCATTTTCTCATTCATTCTTTCCCTTGTTCTATCACTTATCTCATCCTCTTCGTTTGTGTAGATATGCTCAGGCGGGTCATGAATAGGCATGAGCATCACATTACCATCATATAGGGCAGGTTGAACTACTTTCATGTCCCTAAGGATGGTTGACTTGGGTTCACCTATCATGATTTTACTATGCTTATCACTCAACTTTCTGTGCTTATGAATCATTTGAGCAGTTTGTATGGTTTGATCTTGTGTGTACAACTTATCTTCAAGCTTATTCTTTAAGGTTTTGAGTCTAGAAAAATCATTTAAGAGTTCCTTTTCTTTTTCTTTGAATTCTAGCTTAAGTGTAGTTATACACTTTTGTACTTCCTGTTTTTGTTTGACAGACTGTTCTAGCTGATTTTTCAAAGAATTCAACTCTTGTTTTAATGTTTCTTCTCTTACTCTAGACTCTTTAATAAGTGTACTCATTCGACCTTCTAATTTCTGCTCACGTTCATTAAGCTCAAACTTAGCACGCTGTTCATACATAGCTACTTGTTCTTTATAAATGTTTAGGCTAGTGATCAAGTTATCATCAGGGACAGGCAAGTTGTTCTCATGGCACTCACATGTATTATCTATATTACACGCATTATCTAAGGCACGCACATTACTTATAACACAAGCATCATTATTGACAGAAGATTCACCATTTGGAACATCAGGCGAGTTGTTGTGATTCAAATACTGTTCATATGAAATAATATTGCTATTTTCCATGTCAACATTATTTGAATAAGAAACATCTGCCTGTTGTACTTCTTTGGGATTCTTTTGTCCATCAACTATATCATATGTATCATAAACTTTTAGTACCTCAGATATCACAGATGCACTAGAGGAACCAGCTTGTCGAGGTGATGAAGCCAAGGAAGACAAGTTGGCCATGAAGATGGTTTGAGCAGTAGGTTCATCATCTACATCTGAGTCAAATGCATCACAATCATCCGCTTTGAAGATGTTGGGGTCGTTAAGAGCTAGATCCTGAACTGGTTGCTCATCCACATCTTCATCAAACATATTTCCCCCATCACCAGCCAAGAACAATAACTCTTCCTCATCCAATACAGCTCCATTCTCTTGAGCTTGCATTAACAGCATCTTGTCTTTGAAGTAATCTGAGTTCTGAGGACGTTTAGGTTGATTGCAGTTTCTGGCAATATGTCCTAGCCCCCCACAATTACAACACTTGATCTGTTTCCCTTGCCCCTGATTGGCATTCCCGGCTCTATTCTGCACATAACCTCGACCCACGTTTCATCCAGCTCTCCCTTGCACATTCTGAACCACAATTTTCCCATCCTCCACCATTGCTAGATTGCGTGGGTTGGATGAATTCCTTAACTGATTGTTGGTCTGAGGGAGTGATGTTTTAAACTGTTGAACCAGTAATGATACTTGATTGGTGAGGTTGTCAATCATTTTGTCGGTCTGAGAGTAGCCTGAGTCAAGTTGAGAACTCATAGCAGGTACTGGTGAGTGAAGTTGATGATAGCTTGGGTTGGAAGATGATTGGGTTGTTGGTAGAACATTTGTCATAAAAGCCAGTGGATCATTTGGAGTTGAAGGATTTAACTTTTCTCTCAACACCCGATCGTAGGCAGCATGCTTCTCATGTTGTTGCAGGTAGGCATACAGCTATTCATAGTTGGTATCCCTTAAACCTTTGTTGAGTTTGACAGTAGTAACAAATCTGTCCCATTCAGGAGTCATGTTGTTCACAAACTTTGAGTTTAGTTGGATGTTGGGCATAGTCATTCTGATCATCCTCATATCATTCACCAACTTATGAAATCTCACATAGTAGTCTCTGATATTCTCTCCTGAGTTCATTTTGAAATGCTCGAACTCATCATACAGCTGTGACTCACGATCTTCCTTTGTGAGTTCTGACCCTGCCAACAACATTTTAACGTTGTCCCACACAACTTTAGCTTCAGTGTTGAAATTGATGAGCTTGTATACATCCTTTGGCAGACCTTCAATGACAATGTTTGAAGCTCTAATGTCAGCATCATACCTCTTCTTTTCTTCTTCATTAATGTAACACCCCAACCCGGCAAGGGTAGAAGTATCACACTAATGGTTTCATATCAGATTAAACAAAGCATACAATCAATAGTAATACAAAGATTCTCAAAGGTTACAAATGAAATCTTGAAATACAAAGGTTTACAAAGGATAATAAAAGCTGCCTAACAAATCCATAAGTACATCTCTTCTAATGGCTTCTACTCAAAGTCTTCTAGGTCCAAAGTCTCTTCACTCTTACTCCGCTTCCAACTAAAACCTGCCGCGGAAAAGAAACGCGGCTGAGCTACTAGAGCTCAGTGAACAGATATAACGTAACAAGCAGTAGCATAATGAATAATACATGAGTAAATGAGAATGGAAACATGAGTACATGGTAAGAATACATGGTAAGGAATACATGGTAAGAATACATGGTATCATAAGGGAAAGGAAAAAGGGGTACATGGTAAAGGAAGTCAGAAATCCACTACGAGCCCATAACATAACATGAATCATAATCATAATCATAATCGTAAACATGCAGAGGGGAGACCTCTTAGTATCCTATGAATATGAGGGGTGTCCTCAATCATGGGTATCCTGTAAATATGAGGGGTGTCCTCATCATGGGTATCCTGTAAATATGAGGGGTGTCCTCATCATGGGTATCCTGTAAATATGAGGGGTGTCCTCATCATGGGTGGAGTAGCTAGCTCCCGGAGTGTGAAAGACGTGTATCGCACACACCATCAGTCACCATGAATAACATAACATAACATAACATAACATGTACATGAACAAATCTAGGATGCATCCATACGCCCCAGGTGGCCATAATCTGCCTCTACGTAAACATAACATGCAGGGACGGGACAGGTCATCACTCTCCTGCCCTAGAGTCATGCCATCGGTGCATCGACTGACATGGACATGAAACCCTCATGCCTAGTGAGTGGCTCGTAGTATCAAACTGAGGGTAAAGGTCAAGTATCATGAATCATGTTTTAAGTTTACTTGCATAGGTCAATATCATGTTTCAATAGTTCATAATCATGGTTCATAATCAAAGGTTTATAAGCATGGTTCATAAGTAAGGGTTCATAAGCAAAGGTTCATGTATGAAAGGTTCATAATCATAAGAGGTTCAATAACATGATGGTTCAATAATCGGGGTTCATGAATAAAGTGAACATGGAAAGGGTATAGGGAAAACCCTAACATGAATCATAATCAGAAACGAAGGCCTCTTAATAAAGAAGCAGAATATCTGTACCTTAACGAAATACGCAAGCAAGAAATGAAAATCAAATCAAGTAGGAGATCACTCCCTCTTCACCCGATCTACAAATAAGCACAAGTTCTCTTATAAGTTCATAGGACCGTAAGGTTTCATTCTTGCTCTCATTCCATATTAGGTGAATTTATGTTATATCATTCCCGTATGCTATTCCAAGTAGTATAGATGATCATATTCATAGTTCAAGATTCTTAATGTCTTTTACAAAGTTTTAGTGTTCATATAGCAGTTTTCATAATTTAGGGCTCATTAGGTAATTAGCATAAGTTTAGGGTATAATATGAAAATATCATCAAGTTACAGATTTTACAAGTCATGACCTTTGGTTTTAGCCAAATATCCATTTACACCCTTTAGGTTACACAATAAACACATCACATCCTTTAGTTTACAATTTTACCCTTTTATAACTTCTCACAGTTTTATATACGAAATTGTTAGGTTTTCTATAAATCATAAACCATACAAGAACTCAGTAATAAATTACCCAAAAATTCCCAGAGATTCCCACATGTCTTAAGTATTTTAATAAATTTTTCCAGATTTTATTTAGTAGCAATACTATGGATTAAAATTCACCTAAACCAACTCGTCCAGATTTCTGACTGATTTTACTATACGAAAAGTTATTAGTTAGAAACCTTTTAACAAAAAATTCAAAAAAATCTACAAAAATTCTAGGAAGTAATAGACATCTTATATATTACCCAGTTCAAAGGAAACCTTCTAACTCGACACTATTTGAAAATTAAAAATCAAAAACCCGGACTGATTTTCCAGACTCACAAATCCGACCAGACACATAATTTTCTAAAAATCAAAAAGTAACCTTCCAAGCCTCTAAAAATTTCAAACTAAATTTTCCCAGGTAGCCATTTCATTGAACTTAGTTTTAGACTCTTAAAACACCCAAAAACACTTCGTTAACAATTATTTACAGGCGTTCAAATTCGAACATTTTTCTGGGTCAGAAGCAGTCATCACAGAAATATGTGTAATTTAGGGTTTTAGTCATTCTATTTCATTAATCCTTAACACCAACGATTTTAGATTGATCCAACACATATTTAGGTTAATAAACACAGGTCTTAACATATCCAAATCGATTAATTTCATCACGCAAATTCCTGTCCGATTCACATACGAATTTAGGTTTTGATTATTCTATGATTTTATGTGATACGTGTAACATGTTATCTTTTAATCCAATTCTTAACAAAACAAAGCATGAATTAAAGGATCAACTAGGAAGAGTTTAGAGCAAGGATGATAGGATACCTTGGTGTGGATCGAATGGACAAAAGAAAGCACCAGGAGAAATAAGTCGCTACATTTGTTTATCAAAAATCGGTTTAGGGTTTCCTCTTTTTTTTTTTTTTTTTTTGAAGCGTACACTAGTTGTGGGGAAGGAAAAGAACACCGGCCTCCCTTCTTATTCTTGTGGTAATTTCGAAATGGGCTAGGCCTAGGAGGTCATGGGCTCAAGTTTCGTGGGTTATGGGTTGAGCTAAAGTGGGTTTTAGTAGCGTAACAAAAGGAAACGGCCCAAAACAATGTCCATGAAGTGTAATTAGTTGTTCTCGGATTTTATTTATGTCACGAAATTATTTTGGAGTTCAAAAATGTTCAAGATTTCTAATATGATGTTTCATTAAAATTTTATGGACTTATTGTTAATTCGTTAAATTATATTCGCGTTTTTAATTATTTGTATCGTTATTTAGAAATTTTAAAATTATACGTAATTTAGGTATTCGAGATTTAGGGTTTTACAATTAAGATCATTGTAGTTTCTAGGTCTGTCGATTCCCAAAGTTACAGTCCCATCTTCACCAGTTGTAACAGCATCTCTGGTGGTACCCATCTGATATGGTCCTTCGTCAATTGACTTGAGAATGTTAACTCCATTTTATTTTCCCAAGCAGTAAAGTCTTATCCGTTGTGCCCAAGACTCATAATCCCTCCTATCTAGCATAGGTGGACGAGTGTCAGATCCTGCTGCTTGAATATCTTCTGATGATGTGCTTGATGTGGTAGCCATAGTAAATACGGGATTTTACAGATCTTGTGATTTAACCGAGAAATCGAATCTTTCGCGGGAATTTCTAAACTCACCAAGACACAAACCGCAACGGGAAAATAGCAACCTTGAGGACACAAACCGCAGCGACAAACCGCACAGACAAACTGCACACCACAAACAGCACAGACAAACCGCACAACACAAGCCGCACAGACAAACCGCACAACACAAGCCGCACAGACAAGCCGCACAGACAAACCGCACAACACAAGCCGCACAGACAAACCGCACAGACAAACCGTACAACACAAGCCGCACAGACAAACCGCACAGACAAACCGCACAACACAAGCCGCACAGACAAACCGCACAGACAACACAATCCGCCAAACACGTCGCTTTCAACGCGTTTTGTCGTTATTTGCCAAAACCGGTAATAAGACAAACCGCTCCTTCGAGGTAACACAAACCGCACCTTTGAACTTGTCTCCGAGAGACAAACAGTAATGAAGAACACCTTAACAAAAACACACGCTGCAGCCAAAAATCACAACACGAAGCTTGAAACAACGATTCCAAACACCAAACAATACTTCAATGCAATCCCTAAGCTAGAAAGTACAAGACTTAACAACTTCTAACTACTAAACAAAGCACAAAATAGGATTTCTGTCACTTATCTATTCGAACCAAAACACCCCAAAAACTAATCAAATCCGTGAATCCTAACACACATGGACCTAACCATGGCTCTTTGATAACGCTCAAATCTAACATGTTTTTAGGAGCGTTATTGTGGATTTTATGCATATATATTGGTCACTTTTATGAACTTATGGTACTTAATTGAGTATAATTGCTATTTTAGGTTCATGGAAGCTCAAGTACAAGAAAACGAAGAAAAAGGCGAAGAAATGATCAATAATCGAAGATTTATGCATGTACGAAGAATTCCCGACAAAAGCGAGTCTCTTGGAGTATATTCGAGAAGATAAAGTCATAAAGTTGTCACTCCAAAGACTCAAGAATATAGCACCAGAGGGAAAACGAGGAAAGAAATGAAGAAAAGAAGCTTAAACGAAGAATCATTGGAAGACTCGTTGTTCCCGACACACCTCCACCATTTTGGCCATAACTTGAGCATACGAACTCGGATTTAGTTGATTCAAGCGCCCACGGAAAGCTAAGAGAAAGATCTACAACTTTGGTTTTTATCACTTCTGGCCAGGAGGCTCCATCCGATCGGTAGGAGCCCGCATCCGATTCGGATGGAGCAAACTTGACTTTTACGAGAGCTCCAACCGATCGGTATTGCCCCGCATCCGATCGGTTGGCTGAAACTGCCTTCCCCAAGTTATTTTTAATGCTTCTTTAAGTGCCATTAAGTCCCAAGTCCGATCATGTGCCTCTATTAACTCCTAAACCTGCTACTTTATGACACTTTGTGCCCAAGTTACTTACTTGTTGGCTAAGGGTGGCTTCTACCTATAAATAAGACTACTTTGGCATGGTTTCAAGTGTGAAATTCTAGCCTCCACCCTTAAGGACGAATTTTCACCAACTATTATCAACCCCAAAAGACCACAACCCTCTGCCATTTCCAGAAGTAGTGCTCAAGTGCTTGAAGAAGTGTTCGGGTGTGATTTTCCAGCTTGGTTAGAAGTTGTAGTTGATTGGAGGCTTGAAGGTTGCTATAATCCTTCACCTTTACCTATTGTAATTGATACCTTGGGTAAACTCTTGTTACTTTTATATTTCATGATGCTTATGATTTCCATGATTGTTGAAGACTTATGTTTGGTTGAATACAATATGGTTTTGTTTTGTATACTTGTTTGGTTTATATGATCATTGGTGATAATATGATGTTTGGATATAATTAGTGTTTCTTTGATAACATCATATTTGGTTAAATTGGATATTGTCTTGTTTATTGTTTTGATTAATCATTGTTGGGTCTACATGTCGACGGGATTCTCAATAGTGGTTGATTTCAATTCATTAGTCGACGAATGTTTTGGTCTTGTACTTTGTGACGATTGTATAAGAAACTTATTAAACATGACAAGTGAATGTTTAATTTGGATTAAAGGTCGAAAGACATCTTTTGAATATGTGTTCATCAAGTAAATAGAACTTCACAAATTGATGACATCAAAGTTAAGGGTCGAAAGAACTCTTTGTTTGTTGTTGGTTTAGGCATAAGTTTTATGACATGACCAATTGATTAAGACTTACGTATATTTGATATATAAAACACTAAATTATTATTGGTTCTTGATGAAGCGAAAAGTGTACCGCTTTTAGGGGGTCATTTAAGCCCTAAATCGTATTTATTTGATCAAATATTGCCCTAAATCGTTTCTTTTGTCATTTTAGGTACTTTTGAGAAGAAATCTGGAAAAGAAAGCATTTTGGACGTTTTTGGAGCATAAAAGTGAAGAAAACGACAAAGTCTCAAAATTATGCTGGAAAGTACCTTTGACGGCGTCAGGGATTGGTCCAGACGGCGTCATGGCTTGGCAAAAGTGGTGGATATGAAAATTACTCATGATAAGCCAGAGAATTTTGCATGAAAAATCTGACGGCGTCACCCTTTAATGTGATAAAGGTCGTCACGGCTTAAGCTAAAGAGGGACGGCGTCAAGCTCATTTCTGACGGCGTCAAGCTTTGATAAGCCAGAGCGGATTTTGGAGGTCTAAAGAGGGACGGCGTCAGGAAGGCCATCCGGGAACCCTAAAAGCGGCGAGGTGACGGCGTCAGGATCTATAACGTGACGCCGTCAGCCCTTGAACTCTATATATAGTTTTGCAATTTTTTGTCATTAGTGTGGAACTTATTGTGTGTAACTTTGGAGGAGAAACCCTAAGACGAATTTCTGCCATTTTTAAGGGTTTTCATACCCTTGGATCTCCCATGTTTAATTGAAGATAAGTGATTATTTAATCATTCAATATGTCTATGTGTTGTTTGATTACATCTTGTTCTTGTCTTTTGATTAACATGCTAGGCTAGATTTATCTTGTGTTTGCTTAGATCTAATGAAACCTAACTATTGATTATTGGTTGTTAGTGTGTCATTAATTGTATTGGATGATTGTTCATCGATGTTAGGCTTAAGAAAACTGGCTAACTTCCTATTCGGTAACTTGCTTGAACGTCTTAAGAAACATGAACCAATGCGTACTAAGGTTTTTATGGTTGTATTTAATGCATGAGCGAATTCTAGTGATCCCATGTTAGGAGCTTCTTAGCCGGCTCGACATAGGAGTGAAGTAGGAGTTCATAGAGTTGGGGAAGTACGTAAGCCACCCCAAGATTGGTATTAAGGAATACACCCATCATCCACGCAATTAATACACACTAATCAACCGGTAAAAGATAGTTAGGGAGTAAGGAAATCTAAGTAAACACATTTCTCTCCATATAAGTTTTACCAACCTTTTCATTTTCGTCATTTTATTTTATTTGCATTCGTAGTAATTTGGGTTAGTTGACTAGCAACTAATTCCGCCCACTCCTTCAAACCCGAGATTTTACTTGCTTTCACAAAAATATAAAAATACAAAAATAATCTTCTTTCACCCTTAGACCTATTAGAGTAGTTTTTCATACCTAACGAACACTATTCCCTGTGGAGAACGATCAATCCCCCGTACTTACCACTACACTATACTACATCGGTCAGGTACACTGCCTGGTGGGGTTGTAAGCCTCTTGAGATCCCTCGAGAGGTAAAACCTGTTGTAAGGTTGCAAAACCACGCATCAAGTTTTTGGCGCCGCTGCCGGGGAATAGTTATTTTTTAGGTTGAATTTTTTATTTTATTAGGTCTACTCACTAGATTCCTTTCTAGTGAGATTTTTATTTTATTTTTCTAGGTTTTCTTTAGTCTATCTTATTTCTTTGTACTTTTGTTTGTGATACCTTCCACTTACCTCATGAGTAATAGTGATCGCTTGATCCCTGTTATTCGTATTTTCCGCCGTGCAAACTTTCAACTACCCGTTCCCGCCCCCATCGTAGAAAACAACAACCTTTCACCCGACCACCACTTTGGTAACAATTCTGAGATGGAGGAGTCTGACCATGAGAATGACTATGTTAGTCCGTTTTACTACTCAGATTCCGATGAGGATGCCGGTAATGGAGAAGTAGTTAACGAGGAACAGGGAAAAGAGGAAATTGATCCCTTTAAGTATGTTGACCCTAGGACTAAGATCGGAAAGGATAGCCTCTTTAACATGCAATTTCCATGTAAGATTGGTTATCATAGTTTTCATGCCTATCTTAACTCATCTTTGCCTATGAACATTATCTCTCGCGCTAATTATAATAAAATCATGGTAGATGAGCTAGAATATCAAGGGGATAACATTGTTGCTAGGATTGAGCCACTGCACATATTCGTTGGAAGTTTTGTGTATTTGGTGGATTTTATGGTTATGGAGAACTTAGGAGAATTTATTGATGACAAATTAACTCAAGTCATTTTTGGAGAACCCTTCAAAAGGTTGACCAACCTTGACGAGAAACTTGTGGACGGGTTAATTACATTCTCGGATGGGGATGAAGATTTTGTTTACCAAATGCCCCGAGCACATCCTAGGTTTAAAAACTTCTCCATTGAATCTTGCAATAGACTTGTGCCTCTTGATTTGTTAAGTGAGAATGATAAGAGGAAGGGGCTCAAATATCTACATGAGAAAAATAAGAGATACTATCATGGATGTTTGGAGCTGAATGACGAATACAAGAAAGATGAGGCAACAATTAGATGGCTCACACTCGGATACGTGAGCATAAGCGACACTAGGTAGAAGGACTTTGAGTCTAGCTACAAGACTCGTTAATAAAGAAAAGCGCTTCTTGGGAGGCAACCCAAGCTTTATTTGCTTTGTGTGTTTATTTCTTTGTTTGTTTGATTTTATTTGTTTCCGTATGTGTGTTCAATTTTTATTATTATTGATTCATGTTCAAAACTAAATTGTGAAAATGCTTTATCGTGTTTTTAACTTCGTCTTAACTACATATAAAGGTATTTTGCAAAAGTTAAGTGTAAGGGAAATCCAAATCGGTTTATTAGAACAAATAAACATGAATCGTAATAATATTAAATTAACAATACATATTAG
Organism: Artemisia tridentata subsp. tridentata; assembly: GCA_021014915.2. NCBI lineage: Eukaryota > Viridiplantae > Streptophyta > Magnoliopsida > Asterales > Asteraceae > Artemisia > Artemisia tridentata. Next base: position 115,610,519 of record CP139504.1, read on the forward strand.
TATTTGTTTGAGTCAAATGCTTGTATCGAGTCATAATGATGTTTTGCAGGATTTCCAGGAAGTAAGGTATAGGTTTTTCCAAAATTTTTCCGAAAACTTAACATGAGAATTCTGTCAGATCATTTCTGACGGCGTCAGGCTTTACAACCTGACAGCGTCAGGTTTTAATTTTCTGAAATTTTTGAAAGTTTTGTTTTCATAACAAGTTTTTATTAAATCTCTAACTTATAATCTCCAGGAATCTGCAAAATTATCATTCCACAAGCATTATATCCTTATATATAGAATTTATCCCGCCGATGTTATGCAGGTTTTCGTGTTTGTTTTCTCAGGTTTAACAGGTTATTTTGGACAAGGAGATGTATGTGGAATCAAGCTTTTGGCGATGCATTAGTCTTGGAGCTTTTCCATTCTCTTGGAAGAAGATTTAACCATGTTACTTCTTTATCCACCAAGCGAATCAGGGGAGTATTTGATTTCATTCTTTTACTTTATGCTTTTACATCTTGTTATTTGAACATTGGGGACAATGTTCATCTTAAGTGTAAGGGGGGGTTAAAGTACGATTAGAGAATGCTTTTACGCTTGATTTTTGTTTGTTTAATAGTAGATGTGTAATAAAACTGAGATAAATACCTGTTAGGGCAATTTTAGTGCCAAATTTAAATTTTTTTACAACATTTAGGAGTGAAACTTTGATCTTAATGAGCGTCTCATGGATAGGAGTTATAAGAGTAGCACAAAAACCGTACCACTAAAATTTTTTTCCACCCCCAAATATGTGAGGTTCGCCCCTAGAATTGGTAGGAAAAGCATTTATGCTATGATGTGTGTACCGGTAGCACTTAGATTCTAGAACTTGCGTTAGGACCATTCCGAGGCCACAAGTGAGACTACATTCGTGTTGTTAGATTTACTACATGATAAGAGGCATTAGGATTAACCCATTGTTTTACACCTGTGTTTTTGTTATAATTACTTTGGCTACATTGGTCAAGTAATTCTCCCACACCCTTTGCGTTGTACTCATTTTTAGTACACGATACCCCTAGTACACCCTCAGAGCCTATCTTTTCGTTTCGACCTTTAAGCATTTTACTTCAAGGAAGAATTTGTTACACCCCACTAAAATGTACACCCAAATCGCCTTAGCTTACCTTGTATGCACTCATTTTTAGTGCATTATTGTGACAACATTTGTTTAAACCCAAGTTAATTATCTAATTGATTACATGGTTGCTAAGTCGAGTCATATCCTTGTACATATTGTTTTAGGACGATTGGGACTCATGGGTAAAGTACTAGTGTAATGGAGTAATGGGGAAGAACATTATTTATTACCCCCATATGTGCTAAATATTTTAAAAGTACTCCAAGTGTTTCGATTATCTTAATTCGAGTCATTAGAATAGTTATTTGTAAAGTTATGTAAAAGTTCAAGTGTAAGGGGAATGCAACGCCCCTATGATGTATTATTTTGGATGGTAGGGCAAGAGTGTATGAAAAAAAAAAAAAAAAAAAAAATCAAGAAAAATACAAAAAAAAAAAAAAAAAAAAAATGAGAAAAAGAAAAATAGAAAAAACATACGGACTACCATCCCGTTTCATCTTTTGCTTATTTTATGTTTTTGTTATTTTGTTTTTAGCTTAAGATTGAGTCGAGTCTTGGCTTAGCAACATTGTATAGTACATGTAATTAATCAAGATCTTTAACTCGCCACCAGTAAAATATCCCTTATCCAACAAAACCGTGTTTATCATATCCCTACACCCAACGTTATAACCCGTTTAAAAGCCCTCTTTGATAGTTTATCTTAGGTGCTTACGCCTAGTGGAGGAGGTTTTCGATCCTTTCCCAAGCCTAAGGTAATCTATTTGCTATGACAGGTAGTGAGAGATATTATCCGTTTTCATTTATGAGATTTACTTTGATGACACTTGAGAGATGTGAGTATCTAAACACTACTTGTGAGGTGCTAGTTTGTAATCTCCGTGCTTATTATGATTAAATTGGAACGACTATTTGTTATAATTACTTTTATATTAGTGTTAAATGACCCCTAACTTGTATTTTGATTAGAATAAAAGCGCATTTGCTTGAGGACAAGCAAATCTCAAGTGTAAGGGTATTTGATGAAGCGAAATGTGTACCGCTTTTAGGGGGTCATTTAAGCCCTAAATCGTATTTATTTGATCAAATATTGCCCTAAATCGTTCCTTTTGTCATTTTAGGTACTTTTGAGAAGAAATCTGGAAAAGGAAGCATTTTGGACGTTTTTGGAGCATAAAAGTGAAGAAAACGACAAAGTCTTAAAATTATGCTGGAAAGTACCTTTGACGGCGTCAGGGATTGGTCCAGACGGCGTCATGGCTTGGCAAAAGTGGTGGATATGAAAATTACTCATGATAAGCCAGAGAATTTTGCATGAAAAAATCTGACGGCGTCACCCTTTAATGTGATAAAGGTCGTCACGGCTTAAGTTAAAGAGGGACGGCGTCAAGCTCATTTCTGACGGCGTCAAGCTTTGATAAGCCAGAGCGGATTTTGGAGGTCTAAAGAGGGACGACGTCAGGAAGGCCATCCGGGAACCCTAAAAGCGGCGAGGTGACAGCGTCAGGATCTATAACGTGACGCCGTCAGCCCTTGAACTCTATATATAGTTTTGCAATTTTTTGTCATTAGTGTGGAACTTATTGTGGTAACTTTGGAGGAGAAACCCTAAGACGAATTTCTACCATTTTTAAGGGTTTTTGTACCCTTGGATCTCCCATGTTTAATTGAAGATAAGTGATTATTTAATCATTCAATATGTCTATGTGTTGTTTGATTACATCTTGTTCTTGTCTTTTGATTAACATGCTAGGCTAGATTTATCTTGTGTTTGCTTAGATCTAATGAAACCTAACTATTGATTATTGGTTATTAGTGTGTCATTAATTGTATTGGATGATTGTTCATCGATGTTAGGCTTAAGAAAACTGGCTAACTTCCTATTCGGTAACTTGCTTGAACGTCTTAAGAAACATGAACCAATGCGTACTAAGGTTTTTATTGTTGTATTTAATGCATGAGCGAATTCTAGTGATCCCATGTTAGGAGCTTCTTAGCCGGCTCGACATAGGAGTGAAGTAGGAGTTCATAGAGTTGGGGAAGTACGTACGCCACCCCACGATTGGTATTAAGTAATACACCCGTCATCCACGCAATTAATACACACTAATCAACCGGTAAAAGATAGTTAGGGAGTAAGGAAATCTAAGTAAACACATTTCTCTCCATATAAGTTTTACCAACCTTTTCATTTTCGTCATTTTATTTTATTTGCATTCGTAGTAATTAGGGTTAGTTGACTAGCAACTAATTCCGCCCACTCCTTCAAACCCGAGATTTTACTTGCTCTCATAAAAATATAAAAATACAAAAATAATCTTCTTTCACCCTTAGACCTATTAGAGTAGTTTTTCATACCTAACGAATACTATTCCCTGTGGAGAACGATCAATCCCCCGTACTTACCACTACACTATACTACATCGGTCAGGTACACTGCCTGGTGGGGTTGTAAGCCTCTTGAGATCCCTCGAGAGGTAAAACCTGTTGTAAGGTTGCAAAACCACGCATCAGTTCTATAGTTCGAAAGGATTACCAATGATAATATGTTTTCCAAACTAGTAAAGGCTTACACCAAGTCCTTACACCAAGTCCTAGTAAAGGCTCACACCAAGTTCTAACTCACTTATTATCATTGCCAAACATGTATGTTCTTTGTGTGATTGTTCTCATATTGCTTTTCTTGTTGGTTTGATCCGTGACAATCATAACCATCAACTTATTACTTGCTTAAACAAACAAACGACACTTGAGTGCAACCAAGTCTCTTGGGATGACCTTGACTTACCACAACCTCTATACTACAATTGACTAGGGTATACTTGCCCGAATGTGTTCCTAGTTAACCGGTAATTCTTGTTTATAAATTTAAAGCTCGGTGAACGCATCAAGTTTTTGGCGCCGCTGCCGGGGATTTGGCTTTGCATTCTCTTGTTTGTTTGTTTGTTGAATTGTTTCCTTGATATATTGATTGATTGCTTGCTTGCTTGTTGCTCTTGATGTTTGCTTAAATTGCTTGCCGTGATTTTTGTCTCAAAAATTTCCCATTTCTCATATTTTCTAAAAAGGTCTTGGCATCAAAATCAAGTGTTTTGGTGTTGGGATTTGGTTTCATGTTTTCTAAAAATGTTCATTTAAATGATTGCTTCATAAGTTTTCTCGAAAGTGTTTGCGAAAAAAAAAACCCACCCAAACAATCCCAACCGAATCGGATGGATTTCCATCCGATCGGATGGAGCTCTCGGTAAAAAAAAAATTAAGTTTTGTTATTTTTCGTTTTCTTTAGTATTTAATGTTTGGTTTATGTTAGTTAAAGTTTATAAATGAAACTTATGAAAAAATAAAATAAAATAAAATAAAATAAAATAAAAATAATAATAAAAAAAAAAGAAAGAAAAATTACCGAGCCTTCTATCCGATCGGTTTGACACCCAACCGTTCGGCTGGACCTCCCAAACCATTCCAACCGATCAGTCACAACCCGTAACCGATTCGGTTGGAGGCTTCTGTCCCATTTTTTTTTTAGTTTGTGTTTTTCTTGTTTTGTGAGTTTTATATTTTATATGTTATGTGATCTCTTGCATGTTTTTGTGTTTCTTTTTAGTTTGTGTTTTTCTTGTCTAGATTAATCTCGTATTAATTTGGAATAAGATTATCTTGTTTTAGATCGTTTTGTTTTGATTTGTGTTACGTGATTAATTGTGTTGCTTGCGTCTATGTGCTTGTCATTTTCTTTCATTGTGCTTTTAATTGTTCGTGTTTCTTTTTGTTTTAAGTGTCGTATTATGTTCTTGTACATATGTGTTTATGTGTTTTATTTACCTGTGTTTATTTTCGTGGATGTTACTTTAAGTCTTCTTATTTTATTTTGTCAATAAAAAGTTTTAAGTAAAACTTGTTTTCAAAAAAAAAAAAAAAAAAAAAAAAAAAGTAAAAAAGTTTTTCCGATCTGTACAACCGATCGGATGTGCAAGCATCCGATTCGGTTGGAAGGAGCATATTTTTAAAGAATTATCCAACCTATCGGTTAGATACCCTGACTGATCGGATGGAGCTCTCGATAAATATTTTCCAACCCAACTGATCGGATGGATACCCTGACCGATCGGATGGACCAATCGGTAAAATAAAAAAAAAATGTTATTTTCATTTTTCGTATTTTGTTCTTGTGTGTTTGTGTTAGATCGAATAAGTTTAAATGTCTCTTTTTGTTTTTGCAAGAGTATCATTTCTTTTTAAATTTGTTTTAGATTTTGTTAATTTAGTACGTTGTGAATAAATAAGTACTTGTTTTAAAAATAAAAAAAATGTTTTGAACTTTGTGGGTATGTTCACTGGAAACCCTCACGAGACTTCACTCGTCCACTCGGGCCACCGAGGGGTTTAAAAGGCTTGTTGCATACGCTAAATGCAATCGTGATGCCTACGAAAGTGAGTTTTAGGATTTTACGCGTTTTTTGTAGTTTAGTTTATTTTTGCAGATTTAATAAGCTCTTGGAGATTGGATTATTGGTGATGTTATACTTGGTGTGGAGATGTTTTGTGGAAGCGAAATCGATTGATCTCATAAGCTTATGCTAGCATTTGCTTAGCACCTTATCATATGGAGTTCGATCACGATTTCTTGGCCCGGGAAGTTTCGTTTCTCTTGGATTATTTATTTACTCATTTATTTTCCCTATTTTACATGCTTTGAAGTTTATTTTTCATAATGAGTACAATGCTTAACTTAAGTGTGGGGGGAAGTAGATAGTGGAAAACGAAACTAATTTTCAAATTTATAAATTTTGGGTCAATTTAAAATTTTGTATGCTTGTTTGCCCCTTGTGATCTAATTGTTTTCGCGCTTTTAAGATAATATATTAGAATAACTGGATAATTCCACTGGTGAAATATGTAAATTTTGAAAAATTCGAGATGTGTCCCGATTAATATTGCAATCCATTATGGGATCGATAACATTTGCTAGCGCATTTATAGCCTTTTACCACTAAAAATATGTGAGGAATTGAGCCTATTCTTATATAGCATATATCATTTGTGCTTGAATCTTTTTGATATGAGTGTTTCGGTGATTTTATTTATTCTAGAACTTGTACTTGTAAATCATTACCAGACCGCAGTAAGATCACATTCGTGTGATATAAGTGTATTCGTGTGATAAAGAGGCACCCTTAGGGATTAAACCAAATGGCCTTCCATTTTCCATCTAATGATATATTATCTAGCTACATCGGTTAGTTAACTACTCATATGAACCCATTTGTTAGCGTTTATCTTTAACGCTAGATACCCTTAGTTACACCCTTCGAGCCATCCTTTTCATTTTTTATTAAATCCAGAAAAAAAAAACAAAAAGATTTTACACTTTAAACTTTAGCCTAACCCTTTGTCAAAGTCTAAACGGTTGGTTGCTAGTTGCTTGATATGTTGGATTGTTTTTGATGATTATTAGTTTGGTTACACTTTGTCATTGATGTGTGCCATTCCGACAAAGACGAAGGATGCATACTTCTTATTTGTATTTTTGTGGTGTATGCTTATGCGAAGTGTGGGGGACATGTGATGTATGGAAGAGAGGTGTTGAAAAAAAAATGTGAAAAAAAAAATGAATAAGTCATCGAAAAAAAAAGAAAAAAGAAAAAAGAAAGAAAGAATATGTGTGATGACAATTATAGCCAATGTGCTATATTATTATGAAGATGAAGGAAGAGGAAGTATGTTTGAGATATCGATTAGCCAATGTGCTAAGACGTGATATACATATATATTTGGTGATCGATATGTGAAGAGGAGAAAGTTGTTAACTATAATCATTTACGGGTTTGTGGTTTGTTCGGTAACTAGCAGCATGGGTATTAGACTTAACTTTATTTTTTCTTTTAAAACCAATTTCATAAATACTCCCATGCCTTATCCTTACCCTTTTGACTTTGTGAAATTATCAAGTGTATTGACATGTAGTGACCATCCGATTTTTTGAGGAATTAGGTAGCGTTGTTAGCGATCTAAGGTTATACTTAGTGACCATCCGTTATTTGGTGATGCAAGAATTCGTTGTTAGCGAGCTATTATGTTTTGCACAAGATAGTTGCACGTAAGTCTGATCTAACCCTTTAAGCCTTAAACCCGAATAAAAGACCTCTTTAGATGTTTACACTTTGTGCTTACGCCATGTCGGTGGAGTTTTGTTTCTTGTACAAGCCTATGGTAATAAACGGATCATGACTGAGCAATGAGTGTGATTTATCTTATATCTACTCCACTACCTAAATAAATGAGTGATTGAGTGAATTATACTTCGTTTCTTTTTCGTGAGGTGTTTAGAAATGTTACTCAAGCAAGAAAATCCATGGTCATACATCTCGGTTTTTCACCAAAAAGCTTAAAAATGATGAATCGTATCTTGTACTTGTACTTGGTAGATTTGCATCATAATTTTTATAATCATTTTTCATGCACCATGTGGGATCTATCTATTTTTCTTAATATTTGCTTGAGAGCAAGCAAACCCTTAAGTGTGGGGGAGTTGCACTCATTTTTCGCTCATTTTCTCTTAATTTTCTCTATTATTTAAAAAAAAAAAAAAAAAAAAAAAAAAAAAAAGTTTTTACGATTGGTCTAGCCGATCGGATGTGCGAATTGTCCATCCGATCGGATGGAAGTGCAAACCGATCGGATGGATGCCTCGTTAAAGTTTTCAAAATTTTTAAAATTTTCTTTTCGTTTTGTCATTTAGGTATGAATTTTAATTTTTCTTTTCTTAGATTTGCTTGAGGGCAAGCAAAGTTCAAGTGTGGGGGATTTGATAACGCTCAAATCTAACATGTTTTTAGGAGCGTTATTGTGGATTTTATGCATATATATTGGTCACTTTTATGAACTTATGGTACTTAATTGAGTATAATTGCTATTTTAGGTTCATTGAAGCTCAAGTACAAGAAAACGAAGAAAAAGGCGAAGAAATGATCAATAATCGAAGATTTAGGCATGTACGAAGAATTCCCGACAAAAGCGAGTCTCTTGGAGTATATTCGAGAAGATAAAGTCATGAAGTTGTCACTCCAAAGACTCAAGAATAAAGCACAAGAGGGAAAACGAGGAAAGAAATGAAGAAAAGAAGCTCAAACGAAGAATCATTGGAAGACTCGTTGTTCCCGACACACCTCCACCATTTTGGCCATAACTTCAGCATACGAACTCGGATTTAGTTGATTCAAGCGCCCACAGAAAGCTAAGAGAAAGATCTACAACTTTGGTTTTTATCACTTCTAGCCAGAAGGCTCCATCCGATCGGTAGGAGCCCGCATCCGATTCGGATGGAGCAAACTTGACTTTTACGAGAGCTCCAATCGATCGGTATTGCCCCGCATCCGATCGGTTGGCTGAAACTGCCTTCCCCAAGTTATTTTTAATGCTTCTTTAAGTGCCATTAAGTCCCAAGTCCGATCATGTGCCTCTATTAACTCCTAAACCTGCTACTTTATGACACTTTGTGCCCAAGTTACTTACTTGTTGGCTAAGGGTGGCTTCTACCTATAAATAAGACTACTTTGGCTTGGTTTCAAGTGTGAAATTCTAGCCTCCACCCTTAAGGACGAATTTTCACCAACTATTATCAACCCCAAAAGACCACAACCCTCTGCCATTTCCAGAAGTAGTGCTCAAGTGCTTGAAGAAGTGTTCGGGTGTGATTTTCCGGCTTGGTTAGAAGTTGTAGTTGATTGGAGGCTTGAAGGTTGCTATAATCCTTCACCTTTACCTATTGTAATTGATACCTTGGGTAAACTCTTGTTACTTTTATATTTCATGATGCTTATGATTTCCATGATTGTTGAAGACTTATGTTTGGTTGAATACAATATGGTTTTGTTTTGTATACTTGTTTGGTTTATATGATAATTGGTGATAATAGGATGTTTGGATATAATTAGTGTTTGTTTGATAACATCATATTTGGTTAAATTAGATATTGTCTTGTTTATTGTTTTGATTAATCATTGTTGGGTCTACATGTCGACGGGATTCTCAATAGTGGTTGATTTCAATTCATTAGTCGACGAATGTTTTGGTCTTGTACTTTGTGACGATTGTATAAGAAACTTAATAAACATGACAAGTGAATGTTTAATTTGGATTAAAGGTCGAAAGACATCTTTTGAATATGTGTTCATCAAGTAAATAGAACTTCACAAATTGATGACATCAAAGTTAAGGGTCGAAAGAACTCTTTGTTTGTTGTTGGTTTAGGCATAAGTTTTATGACATGACCAATTGATTAAGACTTATGTATATTTGATTTATAAAACACTAAATTATTATTGGTTCTATAGTTCGAAAGGATTACCAATGATAATATGTTTTCCAAACTAGTAAAGGCTTACACCAAGTCCTTACACCAAGTCCTAGTAAAGGCTCACACCAAGTTCTAACTCACTTATTATCATTGCCAAACATGTATGTTCTTTGTGTGATTGTTCTCATATTGCTTTTCTTGTTGGTTTGATCCGTGACAATCATAACCATCAACTTGTTACTTGCTTAAACAAACAAACGACACTTGAGTGCAACCAAGTCTCTTGGGACGACCTTGACTTACCACAACCTCTATACTACAATTGACTAGGGTATACTTGCCCGAATGTGTTCCTAGTTAACCGGTAATTCTTGTTTATAAATTTAAAGCTCGGTGAACGCACATCACTCTTGATACCAATTGTAGGAGATTCAGTAACTATAAACACACGATTTGGGACACTATCTTGGATCGAATAAGAAGTAGTAGAATGTAAAGAGAGAAAGTGGAACCTAGAGAGAGAAATGTATGTGTATTAGATTAATACTCAAATGAGGTTCAACCCTTCCCAAGAGTGGGAAGGGGTATTTATAGTTCTACCATATTGTGCCCCTAGCGAGCTGTGGAGCGAGCTGACAGAGGGTAAAGACCCGACCCACTCCACAATACTAATTAATAACTAATCTACTAATAATATTACTGATAATCCTACGAGCTATGATGTGCTAATAAGTACTCGGGGTGACCGAGTCTTCAGCTGAATATTCATATTCCTAACAAGATCTTCATGAGACCATGGAGATAGCATACAAGTTGATGGATCAGGAACTGGAGGATGTTCCAGAAAAGAGTGCTAACCACAAAAGGAAGTGGGAACATTACTCCAAGGGTAGTAACAGCAGCTCTCAGAACAAAAAGCAGATTCTAGCCAAAGCTTATGCAGTTGGTTCAGGTGATAAAAAAGGGTTATGACAAGAACGCACCTTTTTGTAACCGCTGCAAGCTACATCACAAGGGATAGTGCACAGTGAAGTGTAACAACTGCTAGAGGATAGGGCACTTGGCAAGGAACTGTAGGGCAAGACCCCTAGCCACCACTCAAGCAGCACCACCTCACAACCGTAAGGCGGAAGTCACCTGCTTTGGGTGTGGTGAAAAGGGTCATTACTGGAATGAGTGCAACAAGCCCCGAAACTAAGGAAATGGTGGTGGACCAGGCAACCAAGTAGTAGTGGTCAATAATGGAAATCAGGGTAATGGAGGAGGAGCCCGTGGAAGAGTTTATGCTGTTGGCAGAAGGGAAGCCCAGGACGAGCCGAACGTGGTGACGGGTACGTTTCTCTTAAATAATCGTTATGCTTCAGTACTATTTGATACGGGAGCAGATAGAAGTTTTGTGTCGACCGCTTTTAGTCCTTTAATAGATATAGCCCCAACCACTTTATATAATGTCTTGGACGTAGAATTAGCAAACGAAAACCTAGAAAGAATAGGTACCATTATAAGGGGTTGCACTCTAAACTTATTGAACCGTCCATTCAACATTGACCTGATGCCAGTAGAATTGGGTAGTTTTGACGTCATCATAGGGATGGATTGGCTATCGAAATATCATGCCATCATCGTCTGTGATGAGAAGATCGTCAGAGTACCCTTGGGAACGAAGTTATGATCATTGAAGGAGATCGGAGCGATCGTGCGAGTTCGTCGAGATTGAGCATCATCTCATGTACGAAGGTGCAGAAGTACATCGAGAAAGGATGCCACCTCTTTTTAGCCCATGTTACTGAAAAGAAGGAAAAGGAGCCCAGAGAAAAAAGGTTGGAAGATGTGCCAATCGTAAGGGATTTCCCAGAAGTTTTTCCAAAAGGCCTACCTGGACTCCCACCGGCCATACAAATCAAATTTCAAATCAATTTAGTGCCAGGAGCCACGCCTATAGCGCGAGCACCTTATAGATTAGAACCTATGGAATTACAAGAGTTGTCTGATCAGTTAGCTGAACTATCTGGAAAAGGTTTCATCAGACCGAGTTCTTCGCCTTGGGGAGATCCTGTCTTGTTTGTTTAGAAGAAGGATGGATCGTTCAGAATGTGTATTGACTATCGGGAGCAGAATAAACTAACCATTAAGAATAGGTACCCACTCCCGAGGATCGACGACTAATTTGATTAGTTGCAAGGTTCATTGGTTTATTCTAAGATAGACTTGAGATCGGGTTATCACCAACTTCGAGTTCGGGAAGAGGATATCCCAAAGTCCGCATTTCGAAACCGATATGGCCATTACGAATTCCAAGTTATGCCATTCGGCTTGACAAATGCACCAGCTGTATTCATGGATCTCATGAATCGGGTGTGTAAGCCGTATTTGGATAAATTCGTAATAGTATTCATTGATGATATCCTGATATATTCCAAGAATGAGAAAGAGCATGAGGAACACCTCAAGTTAATTATGGAATTATTGAAAAAGGAGGAGTTATACGCTAAGTTTTCTAAGTGTGAATTCTGGATATCGACTGTGCAGTTTCTTGGTCACGTAATAGATAAACAAGGGATTCACGTAGATCCTGCCAAGATTGAGGCAATTAAGGATTGGGCAACGCCCACAACGCCGACTGAAATACGATAATTTTTAGGACTTGCCAGTTATTACCGAAGGTTTATAGAAGGTTTTTCTAAGATAGCTAAGCCATTGACGAAACTGACACAAAAGAATGTGAAATACGACTGGGGAGATAAGGAGGAAGAATCTTTTCAACTTCTTAAGGAAAGATTATGTAGTGCACCTATTTTGGCTTTACCCGAGGGTAGTGAAGATTTTGTTGTGTATTGTGACGCATCACACAAGGGTTTGGGAGCTGTGTTGATGCAGAGAGAGAAGGTGATAGCATACGCTTCTCGACAGCTGAAAACCCATGAGAAAAACTACACAACCCATGACCTAGAATTAGGATTAGTCATGTTTGCACTGAGGATTTGGAGACACTATCTTTATGGAACTAAGTGCGTAGTGTATACCGACCACAAGAGTCTACAGCATATCTTGAACCAGAAGGAGCTGAACATGAGACAGTGTCGATGGTTGAAGTTGCTTAGCGACTATGATTGTGAGATCCGTTACCACCCAGGCAAGGCAAATGTTGTTGCTGACGCCCTCAGCAGAAAGGAGCGGATCAAACCTCTCAGAGTCAGATCGTTAGGGATGACGATCAGTTCGCCGCTTCCAGCAAAGATTCTTGAGGCTCAGGGTGAGGCGCTCAAGGATGAAAACCGACCATGTGAAAAGATTTATAGAATGCCAGAAATTGAGAATGGCCTTGTAAGAATATCCGATGGGATTTTGTGTAATGGAGACAAGTGTTGGATTCTATTGTATGGAGGAATTCGTGATTTAATCATGCACAAATCCCAAAAATCCAAGTACTCCATTCACCTAGGATCTGACAAGATGTACTTAGACTTGAACAAGTTGTATTGTTGGCCAAACAAGAAGGCCGATATAGCTGAGTACGTCAGTAAGTGTTTAACGTGCTCGAAGGTCAAGGCTGAACACCAGAGACCGTCCGGTCTGCTTGTTCAACCTAAGATCCCAGAATGGAAATGGGAGCGTATCACTATGGATTTTATCACTAAGTTTCCTAAGACGTCGAGTGGTTATGAAACGATTTGGGTAATCGTTGACCATCTTACTAAATTAGCACATTTCCTTCCTATAAAGGAGAATGCCAGCATGGACAAACTCGCGCAACTCTGTGTGAATGAAATTGTCGCAAGGCATGGTGTTCCTGTTTCTATTATCTCTGATCAAGACAGTCGATTCACGTCTAATTTTTGGAGGTCGCTTCAAGACGCGTTAGGAACCGACCTTGACATGAGTACATCTTATCATCCTCAGATGGATGGTCAGAGTGAGAGGACCATTCAGACATTAGAGGATATGCTGAGAGCCTGTGTGATTGACTTCGGGAAAGGCTGGGATAGAGATTTGCCTTTAGCCGAGTTTTCCTATAACAACAGCTATCACACTAACATTAAAGCTGCACCGTATGAGGCACTTTATGGTCGTAAGTGCATATCACCAATTTGTTGGGCTGAAGTAGGAGAAAGCCAACTTACCGGACCAGAACTAGTCCACGAGACTACTGAGAAGATCGTGCAAATCAAGAGCCGAATGCAAGCGGCTCGTGACCGTCAAAAGAGGTATGCCGACAAGAGGTGGAAACCCCTTGAGTTTCAAGTGGGAGATAAAGTGATGTTAAAGGTCTCGCCATGGAAAGGCGTGATAAGATTCGGCAAGAGTGGTAAGCTGAACCCTCGCTATATTGGACCTTTCGAAATTCTCGCCAGGATCGGGCCGGTAGCCTACCGACTCGAACTGCCATCTGAGCTCAGCGCTGTGCATGACGTTTTTCATGTCAGCAATTGGAAAAAGTGCTTATCTGATGATAACGCCGTCATTCCTTTGGATGAGAAACTAAATTTCATCGAAGAGCCGATTGAAATCATGGACCGGGAAGTGAAACGGCTAAAGTAGAGTCGTATCCAAATTGTTAAGGTCTGATGGAACTCTTGCAGATGCCCCGAGTACACTTGGGAGCGAGAGGATGAAATCAAGCGAAAATATCCTCATCTCTTTTCGAACCCAACGAGTAACGTAAATTGAAATCCGGGACGGATTTCCCGATTAGCTGGGGAGACTGTGACAAATGGTAATTTTCACGTTGTTAATTAATATTAAATGAGTATTAATTATTTTTAAGCTGAGCATTTCTATGCGCATTTGCATGTTTCTGAATATTTTTGAGCACTTTTGGGAGCTATCCCGCATACTGTAGCTTACAGTCACTACAAAAAAAGTATATTTTTGTCAGTAAACCTAAATTATCCTATTTCTGATAGTTACTGACAAGTCTCGTAATTAACCGAGAGCTTTCTCGCATTTTTCTGAAAAACAACCGCACGCTCGTACCGACATCACAGTACACATGGTAACAGTAAAATAAATATATTTTTGAATCAGTAATAATATTTTATTACATTTCTGACAAAAATGTGGATAAAAACTTTAGTTTACGAATACGTGTCCAAAAACGTCAAACTGGGACTTTACGGTCACGTTTAAGCTCAAACCGACACACGATACACCAACGTGGAGTAAAAATTTAATCTTACCTTCCCTAATACATATCATATCCGGCCTTAGGTGAGTCTTTCACCACTACACTCCAAAACTATCCCACTAACTAAATTATATCTTATAAATAATACTACTATTACTCTAAATGTGACACAAGCCAAATCTCTTATCCATAATACACTCTAAAACTTACCTAGATCATTTTTCATCATCCTAACTCATGGAACACTCTTATCATCAAGATCCCATAATTTTCTTTGAAGTTCAATCAAATTGGAGTGTATATTCAAGCTTTACGGTTATTTGGAACGTGGTTTGGGTAAATTTGGTGAAGTTTTGGGTGTTCTTGGTCTCTCCTACTCACGTTAACATCATAAGCTTTGTAAGAACTCATAAAATTTTCCTAATCTTGTTAATTACATGTTCATTTGAGGTCTAATGATGATTAAAAGTGTTAAATGTATATATTTTGATAATATGGAAAAAGCTAGGGTTTATACTTGAATACATAGTGCTCGACTTTTTTTTTTGATATATGAACAAGGTTATAAATTTCTTGCTTGTTTGGTAAATCTTGTTACATATAGTGTTAGTTTGGTGATACAAACATGATTTATGTTAATTACGCGAGATTAAGCAATATATGAACTTTTGAGACCATATATATAAATCGGCCAACAATAAATTACAAGATTATTGGGGTTTTGAAAAACATAAATTTTTGGCTCAAATGGTGAAATGGTGAAAAATATACTTAAGTGCTTATTTGGAATAGCTTATGGAATAAGCCATAAGTTATAAGGATTAACTAGTAAAAATGAGAAAATAAGTTGACATAGTTAATATGGGTCGAATGAAACATATTTTGGTCATAGTTGACTATTTGACTAAATAGCTTATTTATTAGAGCTTAATTGACAAGCTTAAAGTTTATTACGTAACTAATAGTTACTAAATTACAAGACAATGGACTAAATGGATTTCTTGACCATAAATCCCACGTAGAGGCTGTTGGGCCGAGCCCAACAAAATATTTTGTAACTTTGACTTTTTGACCAAACGGACTTAATGAGCGAGTTAAATGATTTTTAGAAACGCGACGATATATACGTTTTAACTAAAAATGTGTTTTGGGCTAAAAGTGACTATTGGGCTTATTACATGAATTTCGGCCCAATAAACAATTTAAATGACGAAAATGATTTTTGGAATATTTTCCGACTCACTATGGATATTATTACTTAACGCTACGATAAATATAACGAAAACTAGTTTTGGACTTGTTTTAAGACGCTTAGTCTCCAAAAGGGTGAAAAATGACATTTTAACCAAAATTAATATTAATATTGACTTTTGTTGACTTTCCGACTAAATATTGACTTTGTGTCGAAATCTATTGTTAATAATTAAACGTAACAATAACAATAAAAATAATCACGACGACCAATGATGAAGCGAAAAGTGTACCGCTTTTAGGGGTCATTTAAGCCCTAAATCGCATTTATTTGATCAAATATTGCCCTAAATCGTTCCTTTTGTCATTTTAGGTACTTTGGAGAAGAAATCTGGAAAAGGAAGCATTTTGGACGTTTTTGGAGCATAAAAGTGAAGAAAACGACAAAGTCTCCAAAGCTGCTGGAAAAGTACACGTGACGGCGTCAAGGATTGCTCCTGACGGCGTCATGGCTTGGCAAAAGAGGTGGATATGACAAAATACACGTGACGCGCCAGAGAGTTTTACAATGGAAATCTGACGGCGTCACCCTTTAAGGTGATCAAGGTCGTCACGGTTTAAGTTAAAGAGAGACGGCGTCAAGCACATTTCTGACGGCGTCAACCCTTGACGCGCCAGAGAGGATTTTTGTGGATTAAAGAGGGACGGCGTCAGGAAGACCATCCGGGAACCCTAGCCGCGGCGAGGTGACGGCGTCACCTCCTACAACGTGAAGCCGTCAGACCCTAAACTCTATATATAGTTTTGCAATTTTTAGTCATTAGTGTGCAACTTTGTGAGGAGAAACCCTAAGACGAATTTTCTGCCATTTTTAAGGGTTTTATACCCTTGGATCTCCCATGTTTAATTGAAGATAAGTAATCATTTAATCATTCAATATGTCTATGTGTTGTTTGATTATATCTTGTTCTTGTCTTTTAATTAACATGCTAGGCTAGATTTATCTTGTGTTTGCTTAGATCTAATGAAACCTAACTATTGATTATTAGTTGTTGGTGTGTTATTAATTGTATTAGATGATTGTTTATCGATGTTAGGCTTAAGAAAACTGGCTAACCTCCTATACAGTAACTTGCTTGAACGTCTTAAGAAACATGAACCAATGCGTACTAAGGTTTTTATGGTTGTATTTAATGCATGAGCGAATTCTAGTGATCCCATGTTAGGAGATTCTTAGCCGGCTCGACATAGGAGTGAAGTAGGAGCTTATAGAGTTGGGGAAGTACGTACGCCACCCCACGATTGGTATTAAGGAATACACCCGTCATCCACGCAATTAATACACACTAATCAACCGGTAAAAGATAGTTAGGGAGTAAGGAAATCTAAGTAAACACATTTCTCTCCATATAAGTTCCACAACCTTTTCATTTTCAGTTATTTTATTTTATTTGCATTTGTAGTTATTTGGGTTAGTTGACTAGCAACTAATTCCGCCCACTCCTTCAAACCCGAGATTTTACTTGCTTTCCATAAAATATAAAAATACAAAAAAAGAATCTTCCCTCACCCTTAGACCTATTAGAGTAGTTTTTTCAATCCTAACGACACTATTCCCCTAGAGAACGATCAATCCCTCGGTACTTGCCACTTCACTATACTACATCGGTCAGGTACTCTGCCTGGTGGGGATTGCAAGCCTCTTGAGATCCCTCGAGAGGTAAAACCTGTTGTAAGGTCGCAAAACCACGCATCAAGTTTTTGGCGCCGCTGCCGGGGAATAGTTATTGTTTAGGTTGAATTTTTATTTTATTAGGTCTACTCACTAGATTCCTTTCTAGTGAGATTTTTATTTTATTTTTTTAGGATTTCTTTAGTCTCTCTTTTTCTGCTCTATCCATTGCTCAAATCTTCCTTGGCCATCATGGTAAACGAAGATCTCTCCAATCTTAGAGTCACCAGGAGTCGTAGTTCACTAAGAGACCTTATTCCACCCTACGCAGAACCTGATAGGGAAATGCGAAGATTAAGGCGACTCTTTGCAACACCCGAACCATTTGGCATTGCCATCAACTTTGATGATGCCCTCTCCGAGGAAGAATCCAATCATCATTCTACACCTCCTAGCCCTCAACCCAATCACGATATGAAGGTTCCCGAAAACCCAATCCCTAAATGCCTCAAGGACTACTCTTCTCCCACCCCTCGTGGTTTTTCCAATGCTATTGTTTTTCCAAATGAACACACAAATGGGGTCTTGCGTGCAACCGATATTTGGCTTGTCCGAAGTGTATGCAAGTTCCACGGATTGAAAACTGAAGATCCAATCCAACACATCAAGGACTTCCTGAAAATAGTGGATACCCTCCATACGGACGGGGCCACTAGAGATACCTCCCGGCTGCGATTCTTTCCCTTCACCCTTTATGAAAAAGCCGGAGACTGGTATAACCAACTTCCCTCCGAGTCCATCTTCACATGGGAACAGCTTATCTCAAAATTCTATGAGAAATTCTTTCCCATAGGAAGAACTTCAACGTTAAGAGACGAAATCTTCCGCTTCCATGTTGGACCAGCTGAACCCATTCACGAATCCTGGAACAGATTCAAAGATCTAATTAGACAAGTCCCTCATCATGGCATTAAACTCTGGCTCCTTTTCCAAATCTTTTATGACAGTGTCCCTAAAAGCGACCAATTTGGCATTAATAATTCGGTAAAAGGAAAAATAGCCAAACTAAGCGCTGAGGAAGGATGGAATAGAATTGAGGAATATGCAAATGATCAAGACGATACCTGGGATGAACCCGATTCGATCCTGAGCGTTTCCAAGATCATGAAAGAGCCTCCTTTTGCTAGCCGGTTGAGTAGATTGAATGATCAAGTATCTTATCTAGACAAGTGATGAACTCAAATAAGTACATTTTATTACTATCATTTATCCTAATAATTTGACTTGTTTTATTATATTATGTATGAGGATTGATACTTAATCGTTTACTTTTGTAATTCTCAGGTAAAAACAAGCATTTGGTGAAACTTGGCGATTTTGGACTAATTATGGAGCAAAACATGCAAGAAGTTAAGAGTCTACCGAAATGCACAAGATCAAGACTATTCTGCTCCAGATGCGCCGCATCTTGCTTATTACATACGGCGCATCGCTATCAAGATTTCACAAGATATTATCCAAGACGGCAAAGGACATGCGCCGCATCCAAGAATGAAGATACGCCGCATCTTCTGGCGGTGTACGAATATTCCTGAATATATTAATCTTGGACCCCACGCGAAGTTAAGTCAATGCGCCGCATCTACTTACTAGATGCGCCGCATCTTACCCTCAAACAGAAACTATAAATACCCCAAGACCAGACGAATTTCGGAGCGCATAATATTATATACGAGGTACGAAGACCAGAAACCTAGGACGAATTCAGACGAATAGGCAGCACAAGACACACCCGAACGAAGATACAAGAGCTGTAAGAAGGTGCTGCATGTGTTTAATTCATTAAGTAGTTTTGTTTTATTGTCTTAGTAAACTTTAATTCATCAGGATTGATGGCTTGTGTAATGTGACAACGGAAAGATTGCACTCCCTTAAAACTGCTTTCCCATCAATTAAAGTTTATATGTTGATGTCTTTGGTTACTACTTATTAGTGCATTGATAACCTCTGTGTTTATTAGTGCCCTGCGCATTTGACTGCGGAAAATAATGTGGCTCCCACGGTTGTTACTAAATTGATCACTTAGGACTAACTTTTAGACATAAGTAATCATTAAGGGTTTACTCGCCGATAAGAATAGGGCCAACGAGAAAGGATTAACTACATACACTTCATATAAAACTATCAATAAAACAAGTGACAATCTACTTAATCATAAGGACAGATCTTTTTATTGTCTCAAGTATTTATCTGTGTACGTGTGTGCTATTCGCTGATTCGTGCCTATTGGTTTAGTTTATTATTTAATTGCAACCAAATCATGCCAGTCTCTCAGGCTGAACCCCCTTGCGTTAGATTAGGTTGTATAGCTAACTTAATATATTAAAATACTGATTAGAATAACTAGATAATACGTTCCACTCTTAGTGATCGACACTCTACTTACCATTATATTCATACTGACCGGGTACACTGCTCGTTAAGTGTGTGTGTTATTGATAAGTCGGCTAAATATAAATTTAAAACTTGAGTAGGAAATAATACTGCTAAACCACAACGACACATCGCACGCATCAAGTTTTTGGCGCCGTTGCCGAGGAGTGAATTGTTATTATCTGTTAATTTGATTAGTATTTTAATTAGGTTTTTAATTTTTAATCTAACCGCTAATTGTATTGTATATTAGGTTAAATTGCATTCATTGTATTATTTTGCATATTTTCTGTTTTGTGTGTTATTTGTTTTATTTTATTTGTGTTTATTTTTGTTTGTGTTTTTATTTGTTTTTATTTTTCGTATTTTCTGCATACTGCTATCGTTGTACTGAGCTTAATCGAACGATACGGCGCATCTATTTTCATAGATACGGCGTATTGCGTTTAATATTTATAAAATACAACGCGTTTAATTAATTCGATACGACGCATCTTTTCCCCAAGATACGGTGTATCTGTTTTTGATAAAAAAAATTTCTAAACGTTAACGCGATACGACGCATCAGCATTAGCAGATACGGCGTATCTATTATTTTAATTAAAAACAGTTTTCGAATTATTAAACAGATACGGCGTATCGATTTTTATCGATACGGCGCATCCTCTGAATCAAAAATCTTATATTTTGAAACGTAACGAAAATACGACGCATTAACCTTTGTTAATACGACGAACATAATTCGATAAAAATAGTTGATTTTTGATATTTACTTTGATCAGTCCGCTACTCTCGTGTGCAAGTTGTTTATTTTCAGGATAAATGATGACTCAAGCATCACCATGAAAGATTACATTCTGAACCAAACCAAGAGAAGCTAGCTGGAGTGATCGAACTTAAGACTGCATGAGTGGAGGAAAACTCGGTACCAGTAACATTGAACGTCTTAAATTCTTGAAATAAAACTCCAGGTAACCTCTACGATAATTCAACCTGCCCAAAGGATTCTACAATGGAGTGTTGAAGTTGGGACCTGAATATATATGTGATGAATTAGTTGCTAAATGGATCCTACATGGCAATGTGGGAAGCAATGAAATGAAATAAAGAGCTGAACGTGAGTCTAACTTGAAGACTCTGGAATAAAGACAAGTGCTGACCGGGAGACAACCCGGAGACATTTTTATTATTCTGTTTTTGTGTCGAGTCAGTCAGGCCGCAGAGGATACGGCGCATCTCAGTCCTGAGATGCGACGCATCTCCTGCAATGGTCATATCTTACTTTTTCTGCATTTTTACTTTTCGACTTTAAAACTTTTTATCAGTTTATTTTAATGCGGCGCATCCCTGGTTAAGGATGCGGCGCATCTTCTATTCTGATCCGTATTTATTCCAGGCTCGATACGGCGTATCTTCTTCCATAAGATACGGCGCATCGACTGACCTGATGATTTTCAGTTTTTAAGTTTTATTTTATTTCTTTTCTAACTACTAATGTATTATGCAAGTTTGAACCTTTCTTAATTTAGGTGTGTTTTTAAGCCTTGGTGGTATTATAGATTCCTGTATTTTCTGTGGAAACATCAAATATGAAGCTTAAACGTTCTCATCCACAAGAAAGATGATTTTTGCTCTTATACTAATGGAGGATCATACCGAGCAAATCTCAGGGGAGTTTTTCTGTTCTAATTCTTTTATTTTCTAATTTTTAACCTTTTATACAAACAACGAGGACGTTGTTTAACTTAAGTGGGGGGGATTGGAGAATTAGAACACTTAACACTTACTTGTCCTAAACTTTTCAAAAATTATGCTTAAAATGTGCTTAATATATCAAAATTTAAAATAATTTTTAGCATGTTTTTGTTTAAAGTCTAAGTTGCATAGCTGCACACATGACGTTATTTTTTTCAAAAATTGTGATTTTTCAAAATTCACAAATCTATGAGTGTGCCGGTGACTTGTAAACTTTAGAACTTGGCTTGTATACTATTCGAGACCACCATAATAAGTATTATTTTATATAATTGGAGTGACTTGTCTAAATTGGTAAATTTCTAGGATTACACCCAAAAAGCCTTATATGTTTTGTGTTATTAGCTAACTACACTGGTTAGTTAACCCCCGTATAAACCCTTTTGTTACTCTCACTTTTAGAGTAAGATACCCCTAGAAAAACACTCAGAGCCATTCCTTTCGTTTCTTACACCTTTGTTAAAATGTTTCGTTACACCCTTACACCTTAGCCTACCCTGTAGATTAAAATCCGTGGTTGGTTAATTGGTTTAGGCAAAGTGTGTTTCCTTACATTACCTGTGTTCGCGTGCGTAATTCATTATCTATGGTTAGGTCGGGAAATTGCACAATGCAATTGGAGTGAAAGTAAATATTGTATATCTTTGAGTTTATTTTTCGTGTGTTTACTACTTTCACTATTACCGTTATTTCTGAAGATTATGAAAAATATGAAAAAATTATCCAGAATTATCATTATAGTGATATGGTGAAATTTTACACATCTATGTTTATGTTTCAAGTTTAAAAAAAAAAAAAAATCGAAAAAAATAGAAAAGAAAAAGAAAGAAGAAAGTTGGATGTTTGATTTAACCAACTTATGTAAAGTTTTGTATTAAGTGGTCGATATCACCACTATTTGTTGTATACTATATCTATGGATTGAATGGGAGTTGGCAGTTATGGGAACACCAACTAAGGTTTATTCTTTGATTAAGATCTTGTTGAGTATAATTCGTGTCTACCTAAAGCGTGTGTTTCAAGTGTTAAAGCGTGAGTTATTCAATGATACGAGTCTTATTCATGGGATGGTTGGGATAGTGATTAACCACACTTAGGATTTTAATTTATCTGTTTTGTTTATTTTTCATTTTTACACCAATTTATATCCCAAATATTATCCATACCCTGTATTATTCTTTATCCAACCAAACCTTTGATTTATTGAGATTAGGGATTTGAGCAATCTTAAGTATCGTAGTCGTGGATTCGGCTATGTATTTATGATTTTGTCGCCCTTTTTGATATATTATTATTGGTAAAGTTTGGACCTATCTTTAGCCTATTCGAGTTAAGGATTTGAGCAATTGCAAGTATCGTGATCGTGGATTCGATCATGTATTTGTGATTTTGTCGCCTTTTCTGGAATTTGAGATCGATAGAGATTAAGAATAATTAACCCTTAAACCTCAAAACCCCTTTTTACCGCTTTAGACTTGTTATTCCTTGGCTTTAGTGGGGGAGATGTGTATACTTGCCAAGCTTATGATAGAATATTCGTCGCGACTGGACAGTTAAACGATTAGATTTGCTTTTATCAGAATATTTTATTTTACTTCTAATTCGTTAAGTGTTTAGTTGTGTGATTATGACAAAAATTAATACATGCTTAAATATAAAAATAAATCCTAATATCTTTTAGGATACATTTTCATAAGATTTAATTCTAAGGTTTACTTGGGGACAAGTAAAGTTCAAGTGGGGGGATATTTGATGAACTCAAATAAGTACATTTTATTACTATCATTTATCCTAATAATTTGACTTGTTTTATTATATTATGTATGAGGATTGATACTTAATCGTTTACTTTTGTAATTCTCAGGTAAAAACAAGCATTTGGTGAAACTTGGCGATTTTGGACTAATTATGGAGCAAAACATGCAAGAAGTTAAGAGTCTACCGAAATGCACAAGATCAAGACTATTTTGCTCCAGATGCGCCGCATCTTGCTTATTACATACGGCGCATCGCTATCAAGATTTCACAAGATATTATCCAAGACGGCAAAGGACATGCGCCGCATCCAAGAATGAAGATACGCCGCATCTTCTGGCGGTGTACGAATATTCCTGAATATATTAATCTTGGACCCCACGCGAAGTTAAGTCAATGCGCCGCATCTACTTACTAGATGCGCCGCATCTTACCCTCAAACAGAAACTATAAATACCCCAAGACCAGACGAATTTCGGAGCGCATAATATTATATACGAGGTACGAAGACCAGAAACCTAGGACGAATTCAGACGAATAGGCAGCACAAGACACACCCGAACGAAGATACAAGAGCTGTAAGAAGGTGCTGCATGTGTTTAATTCATTAAGTAGTTTTGTTTTATTGTGTTAGTAAACTTTAATTCATCAGGATTGATGGCTTGCGTAATGTGACAACGGAAAGATTGCACTCCCTTAAAACTGCTTTCCCATCAATTAAAGTTTATATGTTGATGTATTTGGTTACTACTTATTAGTGCATTGATAACCTCTGTGTTTATTAGTGGCCTGCGCATTTGACTGCGGAAAATAATGTGGCTCCCACGGTTGTTACTAAATTGATCACTTAGGAATAACTTTTAGACATAAGTAATCATTAAGGGTTTACTCGCCGATAAGAATAGGGCCAACGAGAAAGGATTAACTACATACACTTCATATAAAACTATCAATAAAACAAGTGACAATCTACTTAATCATAAGGACATATCTTCTTATTGTCTCAAGTATTTATCTGTGTACGTGTGTGCTATTCGCTGATTCGTGCCTATTGGTTTAGTTTATTATTTAATTGCAACCAAATCGTGCCAGTCTCTCAGGCTGAACCCCCTTGCGTTAGATTAGGTTGTATAGCTAACTTAATATATTAAAACACTGATTAGAATAACTAGATAATACGTTCCACTCTTAGTGATCGACACTCTACTTACCATTATATTCATACTGACTGGGTACACTGCTCGTTAAGTGTGTGTGTTATTGATAAGTCGGCTAAATATAAATTTAAAACTTGAGTAGGCATTAATACTGCTAAACCGCAACGACACATCGCACGCATCAACAAGTCACAACCAACTAAGCGGTTATCAAACCCATACTTGATATGTGACCAATGTGGTGGCCCGCATGAAGTGGAGGAATGCGGGAATGATACTACCACCGAACAAGTATGCTTGTCAAGCCACGACATCTTCGATGATCCTTCGCTCTTAACTTTCTACCAAAACAATGATTTTACCCCTTGGGGAAATCTTGTGAGAGAAGAGGGAGGAGGAGAATATCCTGACTACAAGGTTAGGAGCACTTTTGAGGATGATCTTGGGCATTTCACGCTTGAAAAGAATCTGCAACTAAAAGGTCTCGACAACCTCATCAATAGCCAACAAAACGACCTGAGGGCCAAATTCGCAGAACACAACGCTACTCTCGACGGCCTTGGCGAACCTCAAACAAATCAAAGAGATCCCTTACTCGCCATCACCACTCGTGCTGGAACAACTACTAAGGATCCACCTTACCCAGCTCAACAATCTAACGTCATGGAACTCAACACCCCTCATGAGGAGGAAGATAATGTGAACGATGGAAATCCCGAACAAACCCCTCCGGTAACTCCCTCTCTACCTACTCCAACCAAACAGCCCATTAAAGTCCCATACCCGTCCCGCCTCAAGAATCAAAAGGCCGAAAATGATAATAAAAGATTCTTGTCATATTTGAAGAATTCGGTCGTCACCATACCCCTTCTTGATGCATGTTACCATATGCCCAAATATAGTACATACTTCAAGAAGCTGCTAACCAACAGAAAAGGGCTCGAGGGTCTTGTAACCTTAGGAGAAGAATGTTCTGTGGTGACTCAATGAGGGCTGCCAAAGAAGGTGGAGGATCCAGGTAGTTTCACCTTGCCCTGCTCAATAGGATCTCTTTCAGTCAAGAATGCTTTAGCCGACTTAGGAAACATGAACCATGTTAGGAGCTTCTTAGCCGGCTTGACATAGGAGTGAAGTAGGAGCTTATAGAGTTGGGGAAGTACGTACGCCACCCCACGATTGGTATTAAGGAATACACCCGTCATCCACGCAATTAATACACACTAATCAACCGGTAAAAGATAGTTAGGGAGTAAGGAAATCTAAGTAAACACATTTCTCTCCATATAAGTTCCACAACCTTTTCATTTTCAGTTATTTTATTTTATTTGCATTTGTATTTATTTGGGTTAGTTGACTAGCAACTAATTCCGCCCACTCCTTCAAACCCGAGATTTTACTTGCTTTCCATAAAATATAAAAATAAAAAAAAAGAATCTTCCCTCACCCTTAGACCTATTAGAGTAGTTTTTTCAATCCTAACGACACTATTCCCCTAGAGAACGATCAATCCCCCGGTACTTGCCACTTCACTATACTACATCGGTCAGGTACTCTGCCTGGTGGGGATTGCAAGCCTCTTGAGATCCCTCGAGAGGTAAAACCTGTTGTAAGGTCGCAAAACCACGCATCAACCAAAATATATATTACGAACGTATTTTGCACATATAGTTAACGAGATGAGTTATTTGGGAAAAATTGCAACACTTGAGGAAAATGGGAACGTTGTATAAACGAATGGGTCATGCCCAAATTTTCTAAAAATTTAACACTTAGAGTATTTTAGAGAAAATACTTAACTTAAGTAAATTTTCTAAAATTACTTAACAATGTTTTATTTTCTTATAATTAAAATTGTATTATAAATAATAAATAATATTTATAATATAATAATCCTCCACTAACTCCATTATTTTATTAATTTTTCAAAAACCTATTTAATTAATTAGAATCTTAATTAATTAAATACATAAATACTATATATATACATATATATATATATATATATATATATATATATATATATATATATATATATATATATATATATATATATATATATATATATAACATTTGCACATTTTAAACGGTGAATACTAGCACGGATGTTCCGTTACGTATTCCCACCGTGCACTTTCACCATGAGCCACCACCATCAAGGGTTACAACAATAAATTATTTCAAAATATATTTTATCACACAACAAGCAAGAAATACACGAGCACTGGTCAAACGTAAACTTTTCAAATAAAATAAAGACATATGAGTCACGAATATTTCGCTAAGTCTTACCGTACTGATTCAGGTTGCGTGTCGGCGCGGTTGCACTATTTCTGTTGATTAGCAGATTGCTGTTGTTGAAAGGTGAGTTTATAGCCCCATATTTTTATACAATTTGTTTTTACAAGCTTTGGGGTGAGAAACATGCAAAACTGTTTTCATGGACCAAAAATGGATTTTGTTTTTATACACACTAGTATGCAGAAACCTAAGTTTAGCTAAATCCCATTGCGCCCACTATCTTCAACCGTTAATTCCTTTCTAGGAAGCCGTTTGATATAAATAGATCTATTGGGGATGACACCCCCGTTCGGTTGGCTCGACATAGTCAAGGCGAACGTATACCAATCGAATAATAGGCCGAGTGTCTGGGGACTAACACTCGCGGTCACCCATATTTATTTGCTAATGCCAGTTGGGCATGCTGCGTTGTCATAGATCGGTTAGATGAGGCTTAGTGTTTGCATAGCTGAGTAGTGTGTATTTGTTGAATTGTTTGTTGAATATTGCTATTGGTCCATATGTGCTATTTACTTTAAACCTATGAACTCACCAGCATTAGGTGACTTTTAGCATGTTTTTCTCAGGAAACTGAGGTGCGTTAGCTGAAGGCAGGGCATGGCGATGGTCATAATAAATGATGGAAATATTTTTAATAATGCGTTAACTCTGAAATTTGGACCTCTTGTTTAATGGGCTACATTTTCATTTAAAATGTATTTTATGTAAGACAACATGACTTAAATTATGTAATGTATTTTAAAACGGATTTTAAATCCGTTCCCTATATCTTGTGTTGTGATTATCGATTTAGTAGCACCCAAAGTGTATGCTTCCGCAATATTATGATTTTGGGGGTGTTACACAAACAACCTAAGATTCCCTTGCTACATCATAGGACACTACCATCCACTTTAATTCAAATTTCACACATCTTGCCTATATAAAGCCTCACCTTTGCCAGATTATCTTGCACTTCATCTTCAACCTTAGATCACCCAACACCATGTCATCCACACAAGAATCCACTACTCACATCTCAAAGAAACCTAGGATAACCGTAAGACCACCCTCAAAGCCTCTCTTTGTAGATCTTACAAAAGATGATAAAGCAATGACACCACCTTCCCAAGCCACTCCAAACTCTCCATCTCCACCTAATGCACCTTCCAAAACATCCTCTATTTACACAACATCTTCATCATCCTCTTCTCTCAACACCATGCCATCATCCATGGACTATACCCTCTCACCCATAACTCCATTGGATTATGTCATGCCAACCCCGTCACCAACCAACTCACCACCACATCCTTCCCCAATCATGCGAGAACAAATCCAACCTCATCCTTTTGATCTACATAGTGCTGATTGCCTATGTTGCCTCTACAACCGTAATCTCATCTTCTCCATAAAAGATGAGATTCATTTCATGCTCTCCTATGTGGAGCATCTTTTGACACCACCACCACCCTAAATGATGCCACCATCTCCACTATCTCCTAGCCCACAAAACTAGACATGTTCATGTTTAGTTATTCAACAATAAACCTTTAGGACTCCTTTTGGAAATGAAGCTTGCCTCTAGTCATTAGGAATTTATGCTTCTTGTTGTCCCTTGTTATCTTTATTATGTAGTCATACATATGTATGACACTTGCCATATGAATGAATGTTTTCTTTTTTGTGGTTGTCTTATTTTTTGGGGCTTGGCTACTTAGTCATGCTCTCCAAACGAGGGGGAGTTTTGTAGCATGTAGGTCCTTGTCCCTTGTTATCTTTATTATGTAGTCATACATATGCATGACACTTGCCATATGAATGAATGTTTTCTTTTTTGTGGTTGTCTTATTTTTTGGGGCTTGGCTACTTAGTCATATTTTTGTGGTTGGATATTTGTCATAAGTGCTATATGTTATATTTTGTAGATGTGTCATCTAACCTTGTTTTGTAGCATGAATCATTGCTCGATTTCTTGGTGTCCTCCAAACGAGGGGGAGTATTGATGAGTGCCTGTTTACTCATCATTTTTTGTCCATTTGATACATAAAAAATGCTAAAAACAGCCAAATACAACAAATATTACTGCAAATATCCTTGGTTTGTGTTTTTATGTATTTCAGGTACAAAAGGATTGAAAACAGGACAAAAACGGACAAAACCGAGCACGAGATTGGAAAGTCATCAAAAGTCAAAGCCGGGATATGAATTTCAAGTTTGGATTACATTTATGCTCAAATGGTCAAAAGTCAACCCTCATGTATATCAAAATGGCAAAAATGACCCTTGGATATACTTTTCAGAATTGGCAAAAGTGGTCCCTGAATTTTACCAAGTTACAACTTTGGTTCTCAAAATTAAAGACTAATTCCAAATCTAATCCTAAACTAAAACCTAACCCCTTTTTAATAAACCCAAATCCTAATAAACCTAAACCCAGCCCACTCTACCTACCAAGCCCAATCCCTTATTATTAAAACCCGGATAAAACCCACAACCCAACCCTTTTTTTTGATAATCCCAGGGTCAAAGAAAAAAGTCAAACCCCATCCCAGCATCTCCTTCCCGCTCTCCTTTTCTCCATTCCCCAGACCAACCAACACCAGACAACTTTCCCCCATGTCCCCCCAACATCCTTGTCCCCTCCACTGCTCTAGCCACTCTACTTCCCCCCCCCCCCCCCCTCACAAAGTCAACCCATTGTCTGGAAATCCACCAAGATACTTTTGGCGCCAAAAACAGAATTGAGGGATGAGATGATTTTAAAAGGATCCAAGGGCACAGGATTGCTCAGAGATGAAGACAAGGAAGAACCCAGCTAGTTTTTGTATAAATAGGCATCATTTGTAAGCAAAAATGGCATGTAGAAATTTTAGTTAAGTCGTATTTTTAGTTTAAATGTTTAATTAGTAGAAATTTTAGTTTTCAGTAACAATTCAAGTTAATTTGAGCTTATTTGTCTTTGGTGTATTCAGTATTGTGCTAAATTCAAAAAGTAATGAAATTCCAAGTTTAAGATGTTTACTGTTAATCCAATTTGAGTTAATTAGTATTTGAAAAAGCTTCTTTTCTATTTTCATAAGCTCACATAAGCTTACTAAAGCTTTTTGTAAGCTTATGTTAGTTTAATTCTATCTTAAACATAAGAAACCAAAAAAGTCAAAGAAAGTCAACTAAGGGTCAAAATAAGCTATTTTGGATGATGGGCAGAAATGGAAGGTCCCATGGTGTTTACTAGCTTATCCTTGATAAGCTAGAGCTTGTTGAGAAGCTCCTAGAGCAGTAAAACCCTTGGTTTTGAGCACAAGGGATTTGTAAGCTGTTTTTTTCAATTTCTGCATAAGTACTGTTCACCAGCTTATTTTTGAGCTTATTTACTTATTTTCAGCTTAGTTGTTCTTATTTATGCTTTGTGATGTTAGTTTAGTATATAGAAAAGGTTAATTGTCCATTTTGCTTAAAAACTCACTAAAAAGCTAAAAACAGTCAAAATAAACTCAACTTGTTTGAGTGCTTATTGGCTTTTGAAAGTTGTTCAATAAGGCTTAACTCAGTTGATAAATCAGTTTTTACCAAGAATCATAGCTTTGTTTGGTCTTTTATAGTCAAAATCCAAAAATCAGACCCCATAAGGACTGTTTGGCATAACCTTATTTTTAGGCCAAATTAGCAGTCACTGTTCATATGCCAATTCCTTAACTTCAATCTAGCTTAATGTAACTAGTATAAACTGCTTTTAAGTTATTTCAAGCCAATTTTATAGGAAATATGGTTTTGAGTAGGATTGTGTCAATTTAAGGTTTAGAACTAAGTAATTAAGCTCATTATAGCAATAAGCTATTTACAGCTTTTCTTTTTGCATTTCTAAGTTTAATAGAGTGCATTGAGTGGATAACCTAGAGTTGGCTTGATCTCAGTTAGTATTGTGGACTTTGGCAAAAATTTTGCAATCATACTGAACACAGAACATGTATGCAGTCTGCATCAATTTTCAAAGAGCCAAATAAGTGCTTATCCTTGATCCCCAATGCCTGATTTCATGTTTCTGAGTTGTTAGCTATTTGAATTAATCTGTTTCATAATTTCTTTATTTTCCCTTAGCTTATTGTAGCTTAAAATTAAGCTTAAGGGTCACCTCAATAACACTTAGGCTGCATGTTAGATTTTTATGTTTTTAGAGTTTATTTTTGATTTTTAATATCTTAAATATAAGCTGGATTAAGCTAAAAATTGGTACACATATAGTTTGGCTGCTTATTTAGTTATAGCACATTTTTCTGAATTTTCTAGGATAGCTTATTACAGCTTTTTGCTAGCTTAAAGTTGCCTCTTTTTGCCCTGTGCACCACAGCTGTTTTGCTTATTTGTTGATTTAAGTGCTTATTTGCTTTTTGATTGTGGCTTATTCTGAGTCTGCTAGTTCTCTTAAATGATGCTTTGTTGAGTTTAGCTTATTCAAGTTCCTTAATAGCTTATTAGTAGCATTGATCAGCCTTCTTTTTTTTTAGCTTATTCCCTTTTCTTTTTCTTAACTGATCTGTTTCTAATTGCTTTTTTCTGGCTTATTTGTTAGTTTTCAAAAACAGTTATTGTTATAAAAGTAGCTTATTAACTTGTGCTTATTAGGTTTTTAAAAAGAAAAAAAAAATGATTTTTGCAAAAAGCTGAGGCCAGGATTCGAACCCTGGACCTCAAGCCTCCCAAAGCCTCACATACACACAGCTAAACCAACTGCCCTAGGGTCTTGTTCTGGTATTCCTTTGCACAATATTTTACTTAACCAAGTTTGTTGGGAATTAAATATTCTGAAGTTAGAGTATTAGAATTTACTCTAAGTCGAAGGTACTGCTAGTTCATGATCAAGGTACTGCTAGTACATCAAGGTACTGCTAGAGAAAGAAGGTACTGCTAGTTCAAGTAGAAGGTACTGCTAGTTGTATATGGTACTGCTGATCAGTGACTCATAGGATAAGATCGAAAAGATATTTATTGTATTTTGGTCAAACATATACGGTAGATAATATCTTACTCCATGTGCTTAGTTAACAAGTTGAATACATAGATACATGTTGTATCTTATGTACTGACACAATAAGCATAAGTTAACCAAGTAAGTCGGCCAAAGACTTTAAGCAATTTGTAAAGATCTCTTGCAACTATAAAAGAGATCTTAGACTTGGATATTGTATACACATGAAAAAATATAGACTCATAACTGTTAAGACATAGAACAAACACAAATCACAAGTTGTAACATAAGATTCAAGGTCTTTGTAACCCTAGTGATAAACACAAGATCACTCGTATTATTTTGAATAATATTGAATCGTTTAGTGAAAAACTTTCTTTGTTCATTGTTAAGTAACAAATATAATTCTTCCATTTCCATAACATACATAACCTTCTAAGTGTGGTTAAGTAAATTCCGCGTGCTTAATCATATTAACTCAATATATCTTATACACAAAGACACAAGGTTTAACCACCTTAACCGTGTATCAAACAGGTCCTCACAGTTGGTATCAGAGCAAAGGCTGATATAATTGAATTAGAAGAAACAGAAATGGATGCACATGATGCTCAAACAAATGTTGCTGCAAATTTGCCCATGATCAAACCTAATGAGTTTGAGTTATGGAGGATGAGAATTGAGCAATATTTCATGGTCCAAGATTATACTCTTTGGGATATCATTATATATGGTGATTCTTTTTCACCAAGCTATTCAGAGGTTGTCCTAGAAGGTAAAACAAATAGGAAAAGAAATACTGGACCAGTGTCAAATGAAGAGAAGATACTGAAGAGAAATGATCAGAAAGCAAGAAATTTGCTGCTTATGACCATTCCTGGTGAGCAGATGCTATCATTTAACAAGTATCTTGATGCAAAAACTCTTTTTGAAGAGATTTGTGCATATTTTGGTGGTAATGAAACTACCAAAAAGACACAGAAGACATTACTAAAGCAACAATTTGAAAACTTTACTGCTTTTAGTAATGAGACTCTTGATAAGCTATTCTCAAGATTACATAAGCTTGTCAGTCAGTTAGTTGTGTTGGGTGTTGAGACAGAGAAGGAAGATCTCAACATGAAGTTTTTGAGAAGTCTACCTGATGAGTTCCATACTCATGTTATTGTCTGGATGAACAAACCAGACATTGAAACAATGAAGCTCAATGATTTGTACAACAACTTCAAAATTGTTGAACAAAGTCTTAGAAAGTCTGGAATTTATGGTACTAGTTCTGGGAACGTGGCACTTTTGTCATCTCCTAGTATTGGTAAGGCTGAAGAGGTAGAAGAAGTTGAAAGTGTTTCTAATGCTACAAATGGTGGTCCTTCTACTAGTACACAAAAGACTGTTGCAGGACTTGGTGATCCAGCATTCTATGTATTCATATCTAGTCAGTCTAGTGGTTCTCCTCTAAATCATGAAGACCTAGAGCAGGTTGATGGTGATGATTTGGAAGAGATGGACATCAAATGGCAGGTTGCTTTGCTCAGCATGAGGGCCAAGAAACATTGGCAAAGAACTGGGAAGCAAATTACCATAAATGGTAATGATACTGCTGGGTTTGATAAAAAGAAAGTGGAGTGTTTCAACTGTCATAGGTTAGGACACTTTGCTAAGGAGTGTAGAAGCCCAAGAAAGCAGGAGAATAGAAACACATGGTATAAGCAAGATAGGAGAAAGGAAGTTACTGTTAAAGAGCCAAAGGCTATGTTGGCTATTGATGGTATTGGTTATGATTGGAGCTCTATGGCTATTGAAGAGGATGCACCACTGAATACTGCTCTTGTGGCCAATGAATTTGCTTTAATGGCCCATTCTGATTCAGAGGTTAATTCTATTCCAACTTGTACTGAATCATGTCCTAATCTTAAAGCTTATGAAGACCTTAATAAGAGATTTGAAGCTCATAGAGAAGAGCTACTTAATTCTCTTTTTAATTTGGCTAATCACAAAAGAGGTCTAGGTGTTTTAGAAAAACAAGTCTTACATTTTAAAAGTAATGAATCTCATTTTGCTAATGACATCAATATACTAAAAAAATGACATTAAGATCAGAGATGAGTGTATTGTTGAGTTGAATGATTCATTAGCTAAACACAAAAATGAAAGAGAAAATGTAAAGGTTTCTATGGATGTTTTAGCACATTCCTCAGAAGGATTCAATAAGCTTTGGGAAGCCCAAGTTATTGATAAGGTTAATTCTGGTGTTGGATTTAAGTCTGTACCCCCACCATACAGAGGTGTTCATTCACCTCCAGGTATTGATTTAGCACACACAGGGTTACCTAAGTTTCAAGAACCAATCATGGAATATGGTTCTAAGGTCACTAAGAGTCCAAAGATAGAAAAGGTAAGTAAAAGTTTAGATAAAACTTTATCTTATCAGGACAAGGTGTCCTTTGTTAAGAAAGGAGATGCTATAGTTGTTGAAGATTGTACAACTGATAGTGATAGTGATGAAGAAGAACAGGTTATGTCTAAACCTGTCTTGGTTAAGAAAGTAGGAACAAGTATTCCTAAGATAGTCAATCACAACACTAACAGGCCTAAGTCAAATGTTAAGACTGTTAGGAAACCAGTTAGATATTGTGAACAATATAGAACTACAAACAAGCCCAGAGGTAACCAAAGGAATTGGAACAACCTCAAGTCAAACCAATTAGGTGATGACTTTGCATTTTACAATAAAGCTTATTATACATGTGGTAGTTTTGACCATCTTGCAGCTTTCTGCAACCAAAGGGTAACTGGGTATGAAAACAATAGGGTGAACTACAAAAGGCAAACTCCTCAAACTCATTTTCACTCTAACACTCATAGAACAAAACCCAGAATAGTCTCAAACAAGTCTGGACCAAAAGGTCCTGATAGACAAAAAGGTCCTGCTAATACATACATAAAGGTACTGCCAGAACAAATTAAAGGTACTGGTAGATCAAAAGGTACTGTTAGACCTATGATGACTGTTAACCCAAAATCAACAGCTAAGGATGCAAAAACAACTTTCATACATGCATCTAAAACTGTTCTAAGACCCATTCAAACAAAAGCAGTGGTCCACAAACAAATTTGGAGACCAAAGAGTTCAACTACAAAGCTAGCAGACTCTGCTAAGCATGTTATTCACTCTGCTGCTAAGGGTAATAGGGAAAATGCTGTTAAGGCCTCAGCATGTTGGATTCAAAAATCCAATGTTGCATCAACAGTCCTTAAAAGATTAAATTATATTGATGCAAGAGGCAGATCCAAGTCAGTAATGGCTTGGATCCCCAAAGAAAACTAACACTCTTATTTGTGTGCAGGAACATTCTATTGATCATCAAGATCAATGATACTCAGATAGTGGATGTTCCAATCACATGACAGGCAACATGTCTTATCTTTCAGATTTTCAAGAATTCAATGGAGGATATGTTACCTTTGGAGGTGGTTTTCGTGGCAAAATTTCTGGTAAAGGTACTATTAAAACCGGAAATTTAGATTTTGAAAATGTGTACTATGTACAAGAGTTAAAGTATAACCTTTTAAGTGTTTCACAAATGTGTGACAAAAAGAATAATGTCCTTTTTACTGACACTGAATGTCTTGTTCTATCTAAGGATTTTAAGATGCCTGATGAAAATCAAGTGCTTCTTAGAATTCCTAGAAAGGCCAATATGTATAGTGTTGATATGAAGAACATCATTCCTAAAAAGGATTTAACTTGTCTTGTATCAAAGGCCACATTGGATGAATCAATGAAATGGCATAGAAGGCTTGGTCATATTAACTTCAAAACCATAAATAAAATTGTTAAGAATGGTTTGGTAAGAGGTTTACCTAACAAAAGATTTGAAAATGATCAAACATGCATTGCTTGTCTAAAAGGCAAACAACACAAAGCCACTTGTAAGCCCAAAATTTTTAACTCTATAAATCAGTCATTGTTTATGCTTCATATGGACTTATTTGGACCAGTTTCAGTAAGGAGTATGCAACATAAAAAATATTGTCTTGTTATAACTGATGACTATAGCAGATTTACATGGGTTTTCTTTTTAGCCACTAAGGATGAGACATCAAGCATCCTTAAGGACTTCATTACACTGATAGAAAACCAAGTAAGCAAGAAAGTAAAAGTCATTAGATCTGATAATGGGACAGAGTTTAGAAATAGAGTAATGGATGATTTCTGCAAAGAAAAAGGTATTAGGAGAGAATATAGTGTTGCTAGAACACCACAACAGAATGGAGTGGTTGAAAGAAAGAATAGAACACTAATTGAAGCTGCTAGAACAATGTTAGCTGATTCTAAGCTACCTATAATCTTTTGGGCAGAGGCAATTAACACTGCTTGCTATGTTCAAAATAGAGTTTTAGTTGTGCAGCCTCACAATAAGACATCATATGAACTCTTTAATGGTAGAACTCCTGCAATAGGATTTCTTAGACCTTTTGGATGTCATGTGACAATTCTCAATACCTTAGACCATTTAGGAAAATTTGATGGTAAAGAAGATGAAGGTTTCTTAGTTGGATATTCTCTTGTTAGCAAAGCTTTTAGAGTTTACAACTTAAGAACTGAGAAAGTTCAAGAAGAACTACATGTGGAGTTTCTGGAAAACAAATCCAATGTAGTAGGTCAAGGACCAAAATGGATATTTGATCTTGATTATCTAACAAATTCTATGAATTATATTCCTGTTGTTGCAGAAACTAATAATTTTTCAGGTTCACAAGCAACAAATGAGGTGGAGTTAGATAAAGATCAATCTGATGTCATTATGCCATTGTGGTCAAGTACCAGTGTGGATTTAGCTTCAAACATTGATGAATCTTCTTCTGGTAAAGCAAAAGAAGATGTTGAGGCTCAAAGAAAAGATGTTGGAACAGAGGAACAACTCAATATGTTAAATATTGATGGTACTGCTGAGACAGAGCAAGGTACTGTTAGTACTTCTCAAGGTACTGGTAGTTCATTTGAAGGAACTGTTAGTTCAGCTGAAGGTGCTGCTGGTCCTTCACACTCAAAAGATGCAGAGTTCCAAGAAGATGAAGTGGATTTGACTAATCTTTCATCATCTTATCATGTTCCTACTACCCCACACACAAGGATTCACAAAGTTCACTCCCTGGATAATGTGATAGGAGATATACAATCTGGTGTGAAGACAAGAAGACAACTAGTCTCTTCAGACCAAAAAGGGATTCTTGATGCCCTTTATGCTTCAAAACAACATGAGCTTTCAAACTCTTGTTTATTTGTATGTTTTCTCTCTCAAAAGGAACCAAAGAATATTCTTACAGCCCTAGATGATTCAAGCTAGTTAGAGGCTATGCAAGAAGAGCTTCTTCAGTTCAAGATTCAAAAGGTTTGGGTGCTAGTTGATTTACCTAGGAATTAAAAGGTAATTGACACTAGATGGGTTTTTAAGAACAAAAGGGATGAAAGAGGAATTGTGATCAAGAATAAGGCTAGACTAGTAGCACAAGGGTACACACAAGAAGAAGGAATAGATTATGATGAAGTTTATGCTCCAGTAGCAAGGATTGAGGCAATTAGGCTGTTTCTAGCTTATGCTTCATTTTTAGGCTTCACAGTCTACCAAATAGATGTCAAAAGCGCATTTTTATATGGTGAAATTGGAAGAGAGGTGTATGTTTCACAACCTCCTGGTTTCATTGATCCATTACATCCAAACAAAGTGTACAGAGTAGTGAAAGCTCTCTATGGCCTTCATCAGGCACCAAGAGCTTGGTATGCAACACTTGCTTCCTACTTATTAGACAATGGATTTCAAAGAGGGAAGATTGATCAGACACTTTTCATCAAACAGCACAAGAAGGATCTTCTGTTAGTGCAGGTGTATGTGGATGACATTATATTTGGATCTACAAGGAAGGAAATGTGTTTAGAATTTGAGAAGCTTATGAAAGATAAGTTTCAGATGAGTTCTATGGGAGAACTTACATTCTTTTTGGGTTTGCAAGTTAAGCAATCATCTGAAGGCATATTTATTAGTCAAGACAAATATGTTGCAGAGATACTTAGAAAATTTCAATTTGCTGATTCAAAAATAGCAAGCACACCAATGGACTCTGAGAAGCACCTTCTGAAAGATGAAGATGGAGAAAATGTAGATGTACACAGTTACAGATCTATGATAGGCTCTTTGATGTATCTTACATCATCTAGACCTGATATCATGTTTTCTGTTTGTGTTTGTGCAAGATTTCAAGTTACTCCAAAGGTTTCTCATTTAATTGCAGTCAAGAGAATTTTTAGATATCTCAAAGGTCAACCAAGGTTGGGTATATGGTATTCTAGAGAATCTCCTTTTGACTTGGTAGCATATTCGGATAGTGATTATGCTGGTGCTAGCTTGGACAGAAAGTCAACAACTGGAGGATGTCAATTCCTTGGGTGTAGACTTGTCTCATGGCAGTGTAAGAAGCAAACAAGTGTGGCAAATTCAACAACTGAAGCTGAATATATAGCTGCTGCAAGTTGCTCTAGTCAAGTTCTATGGCTTCAAAACCAACTCCTTGATTATGGGTACAATTTCTTAAACACTGTTATTTATATTGATAATAGTAGTACAATTTGTATTATTAAAAATCCGGTACAACACTCTAAAACAAAACACATTGAAATTAGACATCACTTTATAAGAGATTGCAATGAGAAAAGATTAATTCAAGTTCTTAAAATTGCTTCAGAGCATAATTTTGCAGATCTGTTAACAAAAGCTTTTGATGTTTCAAGGTTTCAGTACTTGGTAGCAAGTATTGGAATGCTTAATCTTTAAATTTTCAATATGATGTGTTTTTGTACATAAATTTTTGTTGGTACTGCTGGATTTATAAAGTACTGCTAATATATCTAAATTTGAATTGTGTTATTCATACAGTTGGTTTTATGATTATACTAATGCAAGACAAGTACTTTGTACATTGTTCTTTTG
This sequence comes from Artemisia tridentata subsp. tridentata, assembly GCA_021014915.2. Taxonomy (NCBI): domain Eukaryota; kingdom Viridiplantae; phylum Streptophyta; class Magnoliopsida; order Asterales; family Asteraceae; genus Artemisia; species Artemisia tridentata. The sequence goes on from CP139504.1 coordinate 115,649,249, forward strand.
GTTTTAGACTAACTATTTCAGGTATGAATATGTGAACACAAAGGATATTTCAAGTGAAATTGGAACAGCAGAATGTTTATCAAATTGCTGACTATACTAGGTTTATGATGGACTGAGTTTAGGAATTTAACCTCCTTAAAACTTCTTTCTTGAAATCTAGTTATGATATTTCACATTGAATTGATGAGTTAGTTGATCAGATAGTAACTGATACAACTCACTTTCTATCATTTTATACTTTCAAGTATAATGTGCAAGTCTGAGGACATCTGATAGAAAGAACAACTAGTAAAAGTGAATCTAACACTTGTGTTGGAGGTAACAATTGCTATGAGCTGGAAACCCTGTCAAGAAAATCTTTTGAATAGATTTATCTTTTCACAGGCAGTTAGTGATAACTGAAATACATTGGTTCTCACACAACCAGAGGTTATTTTAAACCGAAATGTTGATTAAGTGTCTGTTATACACTTGATTCTTTCAAAATGGTTGGAAGTAGTATGATTTTTCAATTCTAAAATCATGAACATACTACTAAGTTAAATGATTTCTTAAAAGGATTTTCAAGGATTCTCAAAAACCATTCATTGATGGATTATGAATCAAAATGTCCACTGATTCACCTCTCATAGGAGTTAACACACCTAGAAGTGATGAGGACAGCAACTTAAACTCTTAAGGAATTGATGGCTTCATGTACAATATTGTCTGACAACAAGTTCACATTGATAGATCATTCAAAGGTACATAGTGAGATCTTCCAAACAAGGGGAGGAAACAAAAGTTATTTGCTTCAGGGGAGGTTACAATCTCAGAGGAGGAAATAATTGCCCAGAAAGGAAGAATAAACCAATATATGGAAGGAGAAGACAAGAGCATACAAGATGATGATGTAGAGGTTGGAAAATGACAAGAATAGATCAAATATCTAGAAGGGATGAAGCATTTCTAAAGGAGAAAGTTCTATCTAGATCAAACGAAGAAAAGTTTCAATTTCAGTTCATTATGTTTGTTTATCACTTGCAAAGGCATGCTGATAGATGATTTCACTTGTTGAAATCATTGCCTCTTACAATTCCTCCATCCAAGGAAATTGCACCATCTTTTGGTACAATGTTTTGATATTGCTGAAGTCAAAGAAGAACAAAGCAGAACAGTTCAGAATAAGAAGAATAGTTCAGATTCATGAAGTGTTTGAAAGATCTTCACAAGTCCTCATTTAATTCAGAAAACATGTTTGAAATGATTCACATGTTTAGGGGAGGATTGTTGGGAATTAAATATTCTGAAGTTAGAGTATTAGAATTTACTCTAAGTCGAAGGTACTGCTAGTTCATGATCAAGGTACTGCTAGTACATCAAGGTACTGCTAGAGCAAGAAGGTACTGCTAGTTCAAGTAGAAGGTACTGCTAGTTGTATATGGTACTGCTGATCAATGAGTCATAGGATAAGATCGAAAAGATATTTATTGTATTTTGGTCAAACATATACGGTAGATAATATCTTACTCCATGTGCTTAGTTAACAAGTTGTATACATAGATACATGTTGTATCTTATGTACTGACACAATAAGCATAAGTTAACCAAGTAAGTCGGCCAAAGACTTTAAGCAATTTGTAAAGATCTCTTGCAACTATAAAAGAGATCTTAGACTTGGATATTGTATACACATGCATAATTATAGACTCATAACTGTTAAGACATAGAACAAACACAAATCACAAGTTGTAACATAAGATTCAAGGTCTTTGTAACCCTAGTGATAAACACAAGATCACTCGTATTATTTTGAATAATATTTAATCGTTTAGTGAAAAACTTTCTTTGTTCATTGTTAAGTAACAAATATAATTCTTCCATTTCCATAACATACATAACCTTCTAAGTGTGGTTAAGTAAATTCCGCGTGCTTAATCATATTAACTCAATATATCTTATACACAAAGACACAAGGTTTAACCACCTTAACCGTGTATCAAACAGGTCCTCACAAAGTTTGTCCAATTTAAGCTTATTTCCACTGTCCAGCTTATTCCAGCTTATCTGGATAAGCTATCATCTCAAGCTTATTTTTCCTAGAATCAGTGCATCAATTAGGACTTTTCTGGAATTTTTCATAAATTTCCAATTTTATTTAGTATTTTTAATATATTTTTCTTTTAAATTTAGTTTTTAATTCATAATAAATTAAATAGAAGTAAAAAAAAAATATAATTCTTTTTTTCAAAATTTTCTTTTATTAATTAGAACTTAGGAAAAATAAATTTGAACTTGTAGGGTTAATTTTTAAAGATTTTAGTTTTAAGGCTCGTTTTTGGAATTCCCGGTTTGCGTTCTTAGTATAAATTGATGTTTGCATAATTTTCCTTTGTATATTTGCTTTTCATATCTCATTAGAATATTAAAAACATAAAAATCCAAAATCCACACTTCAAGCACTTTAATTCCAAACCGAAAACGAAATCCTCGATTCACACCTCGTTGGGACACGACGCGGGTAATCACTTGCCCGGTATCTCATATCGTATTCACGGGTGTTGTAAGTTGGCCTTTTTCCTAAAGGGTTGACTTGTCGATTCCCGCATATATACTTTCGTACGGATAAAATTTTGGCGCCGCTGCCGGGGAGGTTGTGTTGCGACAATATTGTTAAAGGTTTTAACGATTAATGACTTGAGATCCTTCGTCAAGAAGTTATCGCTCTCATAAAAATATAAAAAAACAAAAATATTTTTCTTTTTCTTTGTAATATATATATCATATAAAAAATACAAAAACATTTTATGTTTTATTGTGTTAAATAAAAGATAAAAGCAATCTCAATATAATACTCATCAACTTTGAGTATTATCATAATAAGTTCCCAAACAAAAGATCAAAACTTGCTTTTGTATCACTTGCAAATATCGGCTCACCTTTGATTGATAAACAAACTATAAGAGAGGTATAAGGAGAGGCGATCCAACGAACTTCGCCTCGAAAAGAGATACATTCTTCTCTTCCGCTCCTTTGTGCGTTGAACTTTTAGAGAGCTTCCGTACGCTTGTTGATTATTGGTTTAAGTTCACTTGTGTTTTTTGATTCAGTCTCATTTTAATTGAATTGTTTTTTTTAGTGCATGCGCACTCGTTCTTCTCCGTCGACAAGTCCTTTATGTGAACTCGTACATACTCCAAGAAGGCGTAATCGAAGACGTAATCGTAGGCATTCCACCCAAATAGCCGAACCCGAGACTCGTGCTATTCCTATTCCCGTTCCTCCCATTGTCACAATGGCGGATGAACGTACCATGTCTGAGCTTCTCCAAGCACCCACCGAGGGTTACGGAGATGCTATCGTTGTTTCGGCAATCGTTGCCGATAGCTTTGAGCTTAAAATGGGGTTGCTATCCTTAGTAACTTCAAGTCAATATTTCGGATATGAGAGGGACGATTCTCATTCCCACATTCGATGGTTTAACAAGATCACCTCTACCATCAAATACCGAAATGTTCCTTAAGAAGCTATCAAACTTCTTCTTTTTCCTTTTTCTCTCGAGGGGGCAGCCCGAATTTGGCTCGAAAAACAACCCCCTCGTTCTATTGAAACATGGGAAGATTTAGTGTCGAAATTTGTGAATGAATTCTTTCCTCCGTCTAAAACCACAAGCCTTAAAAATGAAATCACCAAATTCACTCAAAAATTTGATGAATCCTTTAGTGAAGCGTGGGATCGTTTTAAAGAATTACTTCGCAAATGTCCACACCACGGTTTCTCCGAGTTACATCAACTCGATACCTTCTATAATGGTTTGAACCAAATGGACCAAGATTCTCTTAATGCCGCCGCCGGTGGCAATCTCTTGAATCGGACTCCGAAGGACGCTTTAGCCATCATTGAGAATAAGTCCAAGGTCCGCACTACACGAAGCAAACCGGTTGTTTCCCAAGTTAGTGCCTCCTCTCCTTCTTCTTCTCACGTGAGTACTTCTAGCACCGATGCTAAGATTGAAAAACTCACGGATGCTATTCAAGCTTTGGTTCTTTCCAAGCAAAAGAAACTTTCTTCCCCACAAACTTCTTCACCGACTCAAGTCAAAGCGGTGGAAGAAACTTGTGTCACTTGTGGTGGTCCTCATGCATACTACAATTGTACTACCACCGATGGTAGTCGATTTGAAGTTAATGCGGTAGCCGGGTCTTACAACCAAGGAGGTAACCAATACCGTCCTCAAGTTGACCCGAACTATCGTGCTAGCAATCAAAGTGGACCACCCGGATTTTCTCAACCCAACAATCCAAATAGATTCAATCAAAATCAACCGAGAGGGCAAGATGTTCGAAACCAATTTCAAGCCCCGATGAATCAATACCCAACTCAAGGGGGTAATTTCAATCAAGGCTTTCAAGCTTCTAATTACCAAGCCCCCGTTGCTCCCTCAAACGAACTTGCTAACTACATCAAGTCAAATGAGGCCAACATGAGGTCAATGCAAAATCAAATCACCACTTTGAAAAATGATTTTCAAACCTCAATAACAAAACAAGGTCATGAGCTTAAAAATGAACTTAGAACAACAAATCATAAAATTGAGCAATCTCAAAATAAAATTAAGAACATGTTGGCTAGTCTCATGAACCAAACGAATCAAGCTTCAACTTCGGGAGGTCTTCCGGGAAATACCATTCCCAACCCGAAGGGTGAGTTGAAAGCTATTACCACTCGTAGTGGTAAAGCTTATGATGGACCCTCGATTCCCACTACTTCTCCGGTGAAGCAAGTGGAACGAGAGACCATGGAGACAAAGGACAAAGTGCACTCTACAAGCTCACAAAGTACCGTACCCGTCCAACCTTCGGTCGTCCAATCTCCAATTCTGGAACCCGATGTTCCGAAGACCAATCCTAAGCCTTCAATTCCTTATCCTTCAAGGCTTAATGATCAAAAGCTCCGTGACAAAACTAATAGTCAAATGATGAAGTTTCTTGAAATCTTTCAAAAGTTACACTTCAATATTAGTTTTGCGGATGCTCTTCTCTACATGCCAAAGTTTGCTTCTACATTCAAGAGTCTCCTTAGCAATAAGGAAAAATTGTTGGAATTAACAGAGACTCCATTGAATGAGAATTGTTCGGCGGTTATCCTTAAAAAGTTGCCTGAAAAACTAGGTGACCCCGGCAAATTTCTCATCCCTTGTGATTTCCAAAAGCTAGATGAATGCTTAGCCTTGGCCGATCTCGACGCAAGCATCAATCTAATGCCTTTTTCAGTTTGGGAAAATCTTTCTCTTCCGGAGCTTACTCCTAAACGAATGACTCTCGAGCTTGCAAACCGATCGGTTACTATTCCAAAAGGTATTGCCGAAGATGTCTTCGTGAAGGTAGGAAAGTTCCATTTTCCTGCTGACTTCGTCGTAGTCGAATTTGATGCCGATTCCCGTGTCCCCCTTATCTTAGGAAGACCATTCTTGAAAACGGCTCGTGCATTAATCGATGTCTACGAAGGAGAGATGACTCTTAGAGTAGGAGATGAAAAATTGGTCATTAATATTGAGAGCACTTCAAAAGATCTTCTCGAGCATAAAAGCGAGTCAATTAACCAAATTGACATAATTGATTCTACATGCGAGGAATACTTCCAAGAAGTGCTAAGTGGCAATCCCACTTCATCTGATCCTACCGTTGCTCTCTCTTCCCCCTCTCTCACTCCGTTTGAGGGAGGTGACTTCATCTTGGAAGAGATTGAGGCTTGTTTATCTTGTGATTCAATTCAATCTGGAATTGATGATGGTATATTCGACCCGGCGGGAGACATTCTTCTCATTGAGAAGTTGCTTAATGATGACCCATCATCTCTCCTGCCGAAAGAACTTCATAATGAGAAAATCAAATCTGTTGAAAATTCTGATGATCCTCTGGAGGTCGAACTTAAGGACTTACCGCCTCATCTTGAATATGCATTTTTGGAGGGTACCGATAAATTACCCATCATAATTGCTAAAGATTTGAATAATGAGGAGAAAACCGCTCTCATAAAGGTTTTAAAGTCACATAAGCGAGCCATCGCTTGGAAACTTTCGGACATTAAGGGTGTTAACCCGGAATTTTGTACACACAAGATTTTAATGGAAGATGACTTTAAACCAGCGGTTCAACATCAAAGAAGGGTTAGTCCTAAAATCCACGAGGTTATAAAAAAGGAAGTTCTCAAACTCCTTGATGCCAGATTGATTTACCCTATCTCGGATAGTCCTTGGGTGAGCCCCGTTCATTGTGTGCCCAAAAAGGGTGCCATCACCGTTATTGAAAATGATGAAAATGAGTTGATTCCTACTCGATTGGTAACGGGATGGCGCATATGCATTGACTATCGAAAGTTAAATGACGCCACCCGTAAAGACCACTTTCCTTTACCCTTCATGGACCAAATGCTCGAAAGACTAGCGGGGAACGAATACTATTGTTTTCTCGACGGTTTTTCGGGTTACTTCCAAATTTCCATTGATCCACAAGATCAAGAAAAGACCACTTTTACGTGCCCTTACGGAACGTTTGCCTACCGACGCATGCCTTTTGGCTTATGTAATGCTCCGGGCACGTTCCAAAGGTGTATGATGGCCATTTTTCACGATATGATCGAAAAGACTATGGAGGTCTTTATGGATGATTTCTCGGTCTTTGGGGATTCTTTCACCACAAGTCTCTCCCATTTGGACAATATGCTTAAGCGTTGTGAAGATACAAATCTTTGTCTAAATTGGGAGAAAAGTCATTTCATGGTCAAAGAGGGCATTGTCCTCGGCCATAAGATTTCTAAGAGCGGGATTGAGGTCGATAAAGCTAAAGTTGATGTTATTGCTAAGCTTCCTCATCCCACAACCGTCAAAGGCATTCGGAGTTTTCTTGGTCACGCCGGCTTCTATCGTAGATTCATTCAAGATTTTTCAAAAATCGCCGGCTGATGACCCGTCTCCTTGAAAAGGAAACTCCATTCATCTTCTCCAAAGAGTGCATTGAATCTTTTCAAACTCTTAAGAAAAAGCTTACTGAAGCACCGATCTTAGTTGCCCCCAATTGGGACCTACCTTTTGAGCTTATGTGTGATGCCAGTGATTTTACCATAGGCGCGGTCTTGGGGCAACGAAAAACAAAACATTTTTAGCCTATACACTATGCAAGCAAAACTATGACCGAGGCTCAAGCTCATTACACCACAACGGAAAAAGAATTATTAGCCGTGGTGTATGCTTTTGAAAAATTCTGGCCATACTTGATCTTGTCTAAAAGCATAGTGTATACGAATCACTCGGCTTTCAAATATCTCTTTGCAAAACAAGATGCAAAGCCAAGATTGCTCCGTTGGGTTCTCCTCCTCCAAGAATTTGATATCATTATCCATGATAGAAAAGGAGCCGAGAACCTCACAGCTGACCATCTGTCCCGATTAGAAAATCCTCATCAAAGTGCACTCGAGAAAAAGGAAATAAATGAAACATTTCCTCTCGAGACACTTAACGTGGTATCTTTTCGTGGTGATTCTAGTACCCCATGGTTTGCCCATTTTGCAAACTACCATGCGGGAATCTTTCTTGTGAAAGGGATGTCGTCCCAACAAAAGAACAAATTCTTCAAAGACGTGAAGCATTACTTTTGGGACGACCCCTACTTGTTTAAAGTATGTGCGGATCAAGTCATCCGTCGGTGTGTTCACGGCCAAGAAGCCGTTGATATTCTTAAGGCTTGCCACAATGGACCCACCGGGGGACATCATGGCCCAAACTACACCGCCAAGAAGGTGTTTGACTCCGGTTTCTATTGGCCCACAATTTACCGTGATGCCCATGACTTAGTCAAATCTTGTGACTCTTGTCAACATCATGGGAAAATCACGTAAAAAGATGAAATGCCACAAAATGTCATTCTAGTTTTCGAAATCTTTGACGTTTGGGGCATTGACTTTATGGGGCCGTTCCCGTCTTCACGAGGGAACAAGTATATACTCGTGGCTGTCGATTACTTATCTAAATGGGTTGAAGCGAAAGCACTCCTCACCAACGACGCCCGAGTAGTTTGTAAATTTTTGAAATCTCTCTTTGCTCGGTTTGGAACTCCTCGTGCTATCATTAGTGATCGCGGTACGCACTTTTGCAATGACCAATTTGTAAAGGTCATGCTTAAGTATGGTATCACTCACCGTCTTTCTACTGCGTATCACCCGCAAACGAGCAGTCAAGTCGAGGTTTCCAATCGTGGATTGAAACGAATCTTGGAGAGAACTGTAGGTGAAAATCGGGCCACATGGGCCGATAAATTAGATGACCCATTATGGGCCTTCCGTACCGCATTCAAAACACCCGTTGGGTGCACGCCTTATAAGTTGGTTTACGGAAGGGCTTTCCATCTGCCCATTGAGCTTGAGTATAAGGCCTATTGGGCCTTAAAACATGCTAATTTTGACCTAAAGACCGCGGGTGATCACCGAAAGCTTCAAATGAATGAATTAAATGAGCTTAGGGATCAAGCCTACGAGAACTCGTTAATCTACAAAGAGAAGACGAAGAGGATTCATGACTCCAAGATCAAAAATTGCGTTTTCAACGTTGGTGATCGAGTCCTTCTTTTTAACTCTAGATTGAAGATTTTCTCGGGCAAGTTAAAAACCCGTTGGACTGGACCATTCACCGTTGCTCAAGTTTTTCCTTATGGTACCGTCGAGTTATCTCAAAATGACGGACCAAACTTCAAAGTGAACGGTCATAGGTTGAAGCATTATTTTGGAGGGGACATACCACCCATGGTTGTCCCGGATCTCCAAACTTTCGCCATGGACCAATGAATTCGGGGTCGAGTCAAGCTAGTGACTCGGTTAACAAAAACATTAGCACCACATGGGTGACAACCCATGTTTCTGACTTCTTTCTATTTTCTGACACTAAGTATGGGGGAATTCCTCTACTGTGCTTTGTTTGTGTGTTGTTTGCCCTTGTTTGTAGGTTTCCCTTAGATCGTGATGATTGATGCGCCTGTTTTCAATCCAACCGCCCAATATCCGATCTTTTTGCTAACGATTATCTAGGGATATCTTTTCAATCCTGTTTGTGAAAATAGAGAATTCTTTCACACACTTGGCTATTAGTATTACCTTTTTACGTTCTAAGTGTCGGCATAATAGCCGGTAATTTGAATATTGAGGGAAATATTCAATTCTAAGTGGGGGGGGGGGGGGGAATTCTCGCGAGTTTTGTCACATGTGTACCTTCTAGTGCCCTAGTACCCCCGTTTTGGCCAAAATTTTAAAATTTTTCGGTTTTTTTTATTTTATTTTTTATTTTATTTTATTTTTATTTTTTTATTTATTTATTTTTTGCATGAAAAAGAAGTGCTTTGCACCAAAAAAGAAAGAAAAAGGTGTTTAGTCTTGATTAGGTTAGAACAAAGGGAATCCCGACTCTGCCAGAGTGTTGATCTGGCTGCTTCCTTAACGGTTAGACTAAGGTTTTACGATTTGTGCAAATGAAAATGCTAAGCGTAGAGTAGTTGGTTCTCTTTAGAACTTATACAAGTAATCTATGGCTTTTCCTCCCAGGAGCTCTTAATCTGAATAAATACGTGCTGTTTTCAAACGTTTGAACGTTAAAATCATGTTGTTATGCAAAACAAATTTTTTTACAATTTTGATATAGAGCCCGAGTTCAACTTTTTATTTTAATTTTTGAGAAAGCATATATATATATATATATATATATATATATATATATATATATATTAAAAAAAATGAAAAAATGAGAAAATAAAAAGAAAAAATGGAATGATATTGCAAAATGCAATAAGTTTTGATGTTGCAAAAATAAAGATGTATATGTTAATAAATGTAGGAAAATTGCTTTCTCTTAAATTTAAATCGGAAGTTGAACTTGGATTCGTCAATTTTGTCATAAAGGTTAAACGGTAATTTATTAGATTGTTGATTTCAAAGACCCCGAAAGCTCCGGTACTATTCTCTATGAGGTGTCAAAAGCCTGGTCACCTAAAACCAACTGGTTTGGGATGTGCCGAGAAGAAAGCCGTTACATGGAGTGATCTCACCTTTGAGTCTCTAATCTCTAAATGATCGTTTGTTATTATCTATTTAAGTATTTAATACTAGTTAGTGGGAACATCCAAAATCTTTGAAATCGAAATTCCGCTGATTCTGGTACTATTCTCTGTGGGGTGTCAAAAGCCTGGTCACCTAAAACCAACTGTTTGGGATGTGCCGAGAAGAAAGCCACTACATGGAAAAGGCCCTTTTCGATCCTTAGATTTTCGAGGTTCCCGGTAAATTAGTATTTGACTTAAACAAATAACAACAATAATAAATGTCGATTTTTGCGGTCAAAATTTTGAAAATGAGCACAGTCACCTAACTTGAATAAATTGTGAGAGTGAAAAGTTAAGTTTCGGCTTACATAGATTATTAGTATAAGTAGTGTTAGCATTTTACAAAAACATTTGCACATTGAGTTTAAGCTTAGTTGGGAGTATAAAAAAGAGGATGACGATTACAATTCCCTGGAGACACCCATTTTGTGTGAATCCCGTTCCATGATACCATTTTTGGGAATCAAGCATGTTATCTATTTTTGTTCTAGTTTAAATTTCTTGCATTGAATAAAAAGTCAAAACGGTGTATGCTTGGTATTCTTTTGATCCTTTCATTACTTCATATGATCGGATTGCTAGGGACTAGCAATTGATAGTGTGGGGGAGATGATGAATGCCTGTTTACTTATCATTTTATGCCCATTTGATACATAAAAAATGCTAAAAACAGCCAAATACACCAAATACTACTGCAGATATCATTGGTTTGTGTTTTTATGTATTTCAAGTAAAAAAGGATTGAAAGCAGGACAAAAATGGACAAAACCGAGCACGAGATTTTAAAGTCATCAAAAGTCAAAGCCGGGAAAGGAATTTCAAGTTTGGATTACATTTATGCTCAAATGGTCAAAAGTCAACCCTCATGTATATCAAAATGGCAAAAATGACCCTTAAATATACTTTTTAGAATTGGCAAAAGTGGTCCCTGAATTTTACAAAGTTACAACTTTGATCCTCAAAATTAAAGACTAATTCCAAATCTAATCCTAAACTAAAACCGAACCCCTTTTTGATAAACCCAAATCCTAATAAACCTAAACCCAACCCACTCTACCCACCAAGCCCAATCCCTTATTATTAAAACCCGGATAAAACCTACAACCCAACCTTTTTTTAGATAATCCCAGGGTCAAAAAAAAAAGTCAAACCCCATCCCACCATCTCCTTCCCGCTCTCCTTTTCTCTATTCCCCAGACCAACCAACACCAGACAACTTCCCCCCCCCCATGTCCCCCCAACATCCTTGTCCCCTCCACTGCTCCAACCACTCTACTTCCCCCCTCCCCTGCTCACAAAGTCAACTCATTGCCTGGAAATCCACCAAGATACTTTTGGTGCCAAAAACAGAATTGAGGGCTGAGATGATTTTAAAAGGATCCAAGGGCTCAGGATTGCTCAGAGATGAAGACAAAGAAGAACCCCGCTAGTTTTTGTATAAATAGGCATCATTTGTAAGCAAAAATGGCATGTAGAATTTTTAGTTAAGTCGTAATTTTAGTTTAAATGTTTAATTAGTAGAAATTTTAGTTTTCAGTAACAATTCAAGTTAATTTGAGCTTATTTGTCTTTGGTGTATTCAGCATTGTGCTAAATTCTAAAAGTAATGAAATTTCAAGTTTAAGATGTTTATTGTTAATCCAATTTGAGTTAATTAGTATTTGAAAAAGCTTCTTTTCTGTTTTCATAAGCTCACATAAGCTTACTAAAGCTTTTTGTAAGCTTATGTTAGTTTAATTCTATTTTAAACATAAGAAACCAAAAAAGTCAAAGAAAGTCAACTAAGGGTCAAAAAAAGCTATTTTCGATGATGGGCATAAATGGAGGGTCCTATGGTGTTTACTAGCTTATCCTTGATAAGCTAGAGCTTGTTGAGAAGCTCCTCGAGCAGTAAAACCCTTGGTTTTGAGCACAAGGGATTTGTAAGCTATTTTTCTCAATTTCTTCATAAGTACTGTTCACCAGCTTATTTTTGAGCTTATTTGCTTATTTTCAGCTTAGTTGTTCTTATTTATGCTTTGTGATGTTAGTTTAGTAGATAGAATAGGTTAATTGTCCATTTTGCTTAAAAACTCACTAAAAAGCTAAAAACAGTCAAAATAAGCTCAACTTGTTTGAGTGCTTATTGGCTTTTGAAAGTTGTTCAATAAGGCTTAACTCAGTTAGTAAATCAGTTTTTACCAAGAATCATAGCTTTGTTTGGTCTTTTATAGTCAAAATCCAAAAATCAGACCCCATAAGGACTGTTTGGCATAACCTTATTTTTAGGCCAAATTAGCAGTCACTATTCATATGCCAATTCCTTAACTTCAATCTAGCTTAATGTAACTAGTATAAGCTTCTTTTAAGTTATTTCAACCCAATTTGATAGGAAATATGGTTTTGAGTAGGACTGTGTCAATTTAAGGTTTAGAACTAAGTAATTAAGCTCATTATAGCAATAAGCTATTTACAGCTTTTCTTTTTGCATTTCTAAGTTTAATAGAGTGCATTGAGTGGATAACCTAGTGTTGGCTTGATCTCTGTTAGTATTGTGGACTTTGGCAAAAATTTTGCAATCATACTGAACACAGAACATGTATGCAGTCTGCATCAATTTTCAAAGAGCCAAATAAGTGCTTATCCTTGATCCCCAATGCCTGATTTCATGTTTCTGAGTTGTTAGCTATTTGAATTAATATGTTTCATAATTTCTTTATTTTTATTTAGCTTATTGTAGCTTAAAATTAAGCTTAATGGTCAGCTCAGTAACACTTAGGCTGCAAGTTAGATTTTTATGTTTTTAGAGTTTATTTTTGATTTTTAATTTCTTAAATATAAGCTGGATTAAGCTAAAAATTGGTACACATATAGTTTGGCTGCTTATTTAGTTATAGCACATTTTTCTGAATTTTCTATGATAGCTTATTACAGCTTTTTGCTAGCTTAAAGTTGCCTCTTTTTGCCCTGTGCACCACAGCTGTTTTGCTTATTTGCTGATTTAAGTGCTTATTTGCTTTTTGATTGTGGCTTATTCAGAGTCTGCTAGTTCTCTTTAATGATGCTTTGTTGAGTTTAGCTTATTCAAGTTCCTTAATGGCTTATTAGTAGCATTGATCAGCCTTCTTTTTTTTTAGCTTATTCCCTTTTCTTTTTCTTAACTGATCTGTTTCTAATTGCTTCTTTCTGGCTTATTTGTTAGTTTTCAAAAATAGTTATTGTTATAAAAGTAGCTTATTAACTCGTGCTTATTAGGTTTTTAAAAAGAAAAAAAAACATGATTTTTGCAAAAAGCTGAGGCCAGGATTCGAACCCTGGACCTCAACCTCCCAAAGCCTCAGACTCACACAGTTAAACCAACTGCCCTAGGGTCTTGTTCTGGTATTCCTTTGCACAATATTTTACTTAACCAAGTTTGTCCAATGTAAGCTTATTTCCACTGTCCAGCTTATTCCAGCTTATCTGGATAAGCTATCACCTCAAGCTTATTTTTCCTAGAATCAGTGCATCAATTAGGACTTTTCTGGAATTTTTCAATTTCATTTAGTATTTTTAATATATTTTTCTTTTAAATTCAGTTTTTAATTCATAATAAATTAAATAAATGTCAAAAAAAATATAATTCTTTTTTTCAAAATTTTCTTTTATTAATTAGAACTTAGGAAAAATAAATTTGAGCTTGTAGGGTTAATTTTTAAAGATTTTTGTTTTAAGGCTCGTTTTTGGAATTCCCGGTTTGCGTTCTTAGTATAAATTGATGTTTGCATAATTTTCCTTTGTATATTTGCTTTTCATATCTCACTAGAATATTAAAAACACAAAAATCCAAAATCCACACTTCAAGCACTTTAATTCCAAACCGAAAATGAAATCCTCGATTCACACCTCGTTGGGACACGACCCGGGTAATCACTTGCCCGGTATCTCATATCGTATTCACGGGTGTTGTAAGTTGGCCTTTTTCCTAAAGGGTTGACTTGTCGATTCCCGCGTATCACGCGTATCCGTCTGATATTTATATATAAACTTTCGTACGGATCAAGTATACATCAAGGGGGAGCCTTGCAACCTTTTTACTTCGACAAAAAGGAGGAGAAATGGGAGTAAACTCATTAAAAACTTGTTAAAATTAATTTTAACTTAAAATGAGTTTATGTTTTGTCATCATCAAAACGGGGGAGATTGTTGATGCAAATAATATTCTAAAAACGTTATTTCTACCTTTCGATTACTTCACGTTTTGAGGATGACAAAATGTGAAATCACGTTACATTAAAATAAACGTAAACAAGTTTTTAATCGGAAGATCCCGTTTCTACACAAATCACTCTAGAACAAAGCTACAACTTGACTAATGATCAAAGAAGTGAATTTGTGCTTAATACTTCACATTTTTATGTGACAAAACATTTCTTTCAAAAATATACTTTACAAATTATTTTTGAATAATTAAGAAATGTTTTAATGGAAAAATAAGTTTAAAATACATAACAGCTATTCCCCCCTCCCCAAAATCAGCTCCAAACTTCCCCAAATAAGTTTTCACCAGAAAAAACAAAAAGAGGAGCGTTTTCGTCTGACTCGGCTCCATGGTTCCACTAAATTTAGTGGAGCCGTCCCTTTATAACGGCCATATTTTTTCTGCCTATATATACCAGCCCACCTCACAGATTTTGGGCATCCTTTTTCACACAGAAACTTGTGAGTTTAATGCTCCCACACCATTCTCTCTTCTTGATCATTTAGTTTAGTTTTCTTTTGTTCAAGAGTGATCCAATCATCCAACTTAGAGATCATCTTCATTCCTCTTCAATAGCAAGAGAAGAACACAAAGTATCCAAGTAGATACAAAGTGTTGTCATTCCTCTTCAATTGCAAGAGAAGAACTCAAGGTATCCAAGAAGATACAAGAGTTGTAGTTAGGTTACTTGTAACATTTGTTACACACTTGGTGTATCATAGCATACATCAAGATCATTTTTCTTTTGTGAGAGTGTGAGTGAAGATCATTGAGATCTTATAGAGATATTGAATATCTCTTGAAGCCATTGGCCTTGTGTGATTGATCAAGAAGATCAAGGTTAGATAGGTTAGAGTGAGTTTAGAGAGAGAGTTGATCATTGTGATCTTGTGAGATCTTGGAGATCTCTTTAGTCTTGTGTGTTAAGTGTGTGAAGTAGAAAGGATCAAGTGGATCATGGTAGATTGGTGCTAGCTAAGATTAGCACTCGACATCTGGATTAGTGTCGGAAAAAGGATAAGCGACGTGTATGGTTTTCTCCGCCTAAAGGGAGGTTGTTGACATAGTGCTTGAAACTCTCGAGTGTGGTACTCGGGGAGTGGAGTAGGGCGAAGAAGAGCTTCGTAGCCGAACCACTATAAATCCTTTTGTCCCGGTTTGATCTTTCCATCTCTACTCTTTACTTTCATTACTTATTATTAGTTAGTTTAGTGTATAGTTCATATTGGTGTTGATTGATTGCACGTAAGATTCGAATCAAGGTTTCCATAACTAAAGTTTTATGAAGTTTTAAAAGAACTTAAAAACCGGTAAAACTATTCAACTCCCCCTTCTAGTTTTCCACAAATCTTAAAGGAGAAATTTGATCCAAAGGATGTCCTTAGTGAGGAACTTGCAATAACGTAGGCCATGACTTTGAGTCTAGCTAAAAGACTCGTAAATAAAGAAAATCGTTTCTTGGGTGGCAACCCAAGCCTTTTGTTTGATTGTTTGATTTTTTATTTTTTTTTATTTGAGTCATATATATGTCTTATCACTATTGTTTACCTTTCATGTTTCAAATATACTTTGTGAAAATGCTTTATTTGGTTTTTTACCTCGTCTTAATTGCATATAAAGGTATTTTACAAAAAGATAAATGTAGGGAAGATTATATTTGTTTAAAAGAACAAATTCGAACATGAAACAAAACGTAAAAATAATGTCAGGTCAATCCTGATGGCTTCAGGGTTTACAACCTGACGGCGTCAGGCACTTTGGCAGCACGATTTTATAATTTTTTTTTCTCCTGGAACTTAATTTTAGAAAATTTCTAGAATTTTTGAATTTCCAGGAATCTGTAAACTTTTATTTTGCAAGCATTATATCTTATCCGCTTTGTAGGATTTATTTTTATACATATAGTGTTTACCGCTGATTTTATGCGAGGTTTCCTGTTTGTTTTCTTAGTGAATTACAGGTTATATTGGACAAGAAGATAAAAGAAGAAGTATGATGAGCACTTATTGAAGTTTATTTTCTTTGAGGAGGATTTAACCATATTTCACATCGCCCATGCCGAGCAAATCAGGGGAGTATTAGTTTATTTCATCTATTTTTATTTTTCCCTTTGTCATAACTTTGATTCTTTTCAAGAACATTGGGGAGAGTGTTCAATTTAAGTGTAGGGAAGGTAAAAAGGGATACCTTAGAAACTATAACTTGCTTGATATTTATTTTATTTTCTAGTAAATGTGTAATAAACTAAAAGAGATACTTGTTAGGGTGATTTTAGCAACAAATTTAAATTTTTTTGCAACATATAGGTTGAAACTTTAGTTTAAATAAGCGTCTCATGGATAGGAATTATATAGCTAGCACAAAAACCCTACCACTAAAAAACTTCCACCCCAAAAATGTGAGGTTCGACTTTAGATCTATAGGAAAAAGCATTCATCTTTAATACTTATGAGTGTACCAGTAGTATATAGATTTTAGAACTTGCGTTTGTGATGCATCCCAAGATCGCTAGTAAGACTACATTCGTTTAGTTGGGATTTACTAAATGATAAGAGGCATTAGGATAACCCTTGGTTTTAAACCTGTAATTATAATTGCATTGGCTTCACTGGTCAAGTAATTATCCCACACCCTTGTGATGTACTCATTTTTAGTACACAATACCTCTAGTACACCTCTCAAAGCCTATCCTTTTCACGGTTCTCGTAATATTTCAGTGGATTCTAAAATATTAATGAAGAGCTTTGTTTACAATCCACCCCCAAATGTACACCCAAATCGCCTTAGCCTACCTTGTATGCACTCATCTTTAGTGAATTATTGTTACAACTTATGTGTAAACCCTTTGTTAATTGTCTGGTTGATTACATGGTTGCTAAGTCGAGTCATATCTTGTAAATACAGTTTTGGGACGATTAGCACTCATGGGTAAAGTACTAGTTATTATGGAGTAATGGGGATGAATTTCAATGTTACCCCCATATGTACGTTAATGTTTAAGGTACGCCACGTGTTTTGATTTTCTTAATTCGGGTCGTTAGTTAGTTTTTATCTATGTAAAAGTTTAAGTGTTGGGAGGTTGCAAGAAATCCCTTTGTAATTATGTATTATTTTGGATGGTAGGGCAAGAGGGTATGAATATATATATATATATATATATATATATATATATATATATATTATATATATATATATATAATAATAATAATAATAATAATAATAATAATAGAAAAAAAAAGAGAAAAAGAAAAGAGAAAATAAAACATACGAACTACCATCCCATTTCATTTATTTTTGTTTATGTCAAAAATAGTGTCTTGAAAAACACAAAAAAGAGTTAGTAGTTAACGAGTCAAGTTGAGTTTTGGCTTAGCAACGCCTCTTTGTACATATAATTGACTAAGATGATTGACTTGCAACCAGTAAACTTCCTAATATCTAACAAAACCGTGTTTTTTCATACCCTTACACCTAACGTTACAACCCTTTTAAAGACCTCTTTGATAGTTTATCCTAGGTGTTTTCGCCAAAGTGGTGGAGGTTTGATCCGTTCTCAAGCCTATGGTAATCTATGTGATATGACAGGTAGAGTGTTTTATTTTCCCGTTTCCATATGTTATATAACTTTATACACCCGAGAGATGTGAGAATCCAAACACTTTATGTGGAACGGTTTTGTTCGATTGAGATATTTATGTATTGAATGTGTTTAGCATGCGGAATCTACTACAACACACTTAAAAGAACACAAGGTGGTGAGTTTATGTAAACGTGAGAATGCAATGAACAAAGAACACAACTTTGGTTAACACAAAACGATTCAATATTATTGATGAAATAATACGGATGATCTAAATATCACCAGGATTACAAAGTAATCTTGAATATAAGATTGTTAAAAGGATTTGTGATTTGAAGTAACTAAGTTACTTGAGAGATAGTTTGGTTTTGGTTATTAGTTTGTGAAGATGCATGCATGAAGTGTGACTTAAGGAAACCTTTTATAAGATAAGGCAACCTTATTACATGTTGTCAAGTGGAAGAGTATTATACTATACTTTGACTATATTGGCGCCTACAATTAAATACAACTACCCATGTACAACTCTGATAATATTCTTCTGTCACCACAGAAGACTAATCTACTTCTACATTACGTATAACAATGTACAAAGACAAATAATTCAACTAAATATCTATTACAAAATATCTAATCGACTTGACATAAGCTTGGCAGGCTCTTCATCAACCAGCAGTACCTTCTACCCAGAAGGTACTGGTAGAACATCTTCATACACTTCAAAATCAACTAGCAGGCTCTTTAACATCTTTGGCAGGCTCTTTGACTTTGATCATTTTATTCCCAACAATCCTCCCCTAAACTTGTTATTTCCATTAAAATACACAAGTTTCTGATGAATAAAATACATACCTTGAGGATTTGAGGGAACTCTTCCAAAAACCTTCACTCTCTGTTCTTCCTTTTTCTTTCATATTGCTCAGATATGCTCCTCAGCAAACTCTGAACAATTTCTGAGTTCTCATCATCTTTGTCACACCTTAATCTCTTGGAGATCATGGTTTTAAGCACTTCATAACTAAGTGGATACTCTTTTTCAGCCAACATAAAGAGTTCTATCCCACTCTGTGTGAAAAGGTGATGAATGTTGCTATGGCTTAGAAATTCCCAAGTTGTTGAAGGATCATAATAGGGAAATTTCCAATGAACATCTTTGGGTTTAGGATCAAACATCCTATGGAATTCTACCCATAGTTCCTGTTCCTTAGCATCTGAACTAGAAGTTGTGTCTAGCCTAATCTGCACTAGATTCCACAATTCTTCCAAGTCTGCTCTGTCACATGCTCTAACTAAATTTTCAAAATTCTTGAAGATAGCAAACTGACCCCCAACCCTTGTTATTTTCCATGATTTTCCTAATCTATCATGGTTGATCTCCCAATCAATAATAGGTCTTCTACAGCTAATTGGATCAGCATGTATTATAGTAGGCAAAGTAATCAACATTTTACTTACTTGCTCTGTGTCCAATTTTGCTACTTCTTTCTTCTGAGCATCCTTCTTCTTCATTGAGGGGTGTACATCAGATGGAACATTGTAGTAAAGACTTTTGTAGGCTTGAAGATACAAGAAGAAGATTTCATCAGCAGATTTCTTCTTTAGTTGATAATCAGTCCAATTTGCCTGATTCTTCAGAAATTTCTTCATAAAAATTGCTTGATCTTTCTTAGATTGGCCCACCTTAAAACCTCTTTTCTGACTTTCCTTCATCTTTTCAAAAATATCAGCTAGAGCTGCTTCCTTATACTTCTTGTTGATAAAAGTTTCAAGCTCTGCTGTCATCTCATCAGAATTAAGATTCTTGTCATTTACTATAATTGCTGCTTGACCTTTCACAATTGGATCATTATTGATAATCCATAGCATCTGATCATCAAAGGTTTCTTGAGCAATTTGAGTGTCAAGAAGAGTCTGAGCAACATCTTCAGTATCTTTCTTCTCTTTCATTACTTCAAGCATTCTTGAAGCTTCAATAGCTCTTAGCTCTTCTTCATGAACTCTTTTGGCCTCTTCTTCTCCTAAAGCCATCTGAATTTGCTGAGTTCTTTTCAACTTCTTGGACTTTGGCTCATCTTCAATCATAATACTTTTGCCCTTATCCTTTGGAGTTTGATCTTGTGATGGAGCAGAGGATTGCTCATCAGCAACTAAATCCCTCTTTCTCTTGTACACTTTCTCAGCAGACCCTTTATACCCCATAGCCAATAGCCTTTCTATCCTAGCAGGCTCTTCTTCTGGCCTAGCAGGCTCTTGCCCTGCTCCAACAGGCTCTTCATCATAAACTTGAGTTCCATCATGGAATTCAAATTGAGCCTCTTCCTCATCTTCAGAACTATCCTTCCTCCCCTTTTTGGAAGAGTGACCTATCCTATCATCATCTGTCTTTGAAGAACTAGATAAAACAACCTTTGCAGATCTTTTACCCTTCAGCTTCTTCACTTTCTCCTCCAATTTCTTTACCCTCTTTACTAATTTGATGTTGATCTCAGAAAACTTCTTGTTTTGACTTTTAAGAGCTTCTTCTAAGATCTTCACTTTCTCCTTTAGTTCTTGCATTGTCTGAGGTGATTGGGGTTGTGATACATGATGTGATGATGTATGTGGTGATGGTGATGGTACTTGAGATGGTATTGGTGATGTTTGATGTGTTGGTGAAATGTAACCATGTGAAGAACTAGATGATTGTGTTTCAGCTGATGGTGTTGGTTCTTCTGGATGTAGTGGTAACATTTCATCAAAAAGTGGTATTTCTTCCCCTCTAAAACCAATTCTCATATTTGAAAATACTTTGTGAGAAAGTTTTGGTGTGTCATAAATTGAGTCTGTGGGAAGTAACAAATGTTTCAATTTTGCAATGATGCATCCAATAAATCTTGGATACATCAAAAACTTTGTTTCACTTTTCACATTTTTAATCAATCCTTCAAAAATATGTTTTGAAAAATTGTATTTTCTGTTTGTAGCTAAGCAAATGAGAGCAGAAGCCATGTTTCCACTAAATTGCTCCCAAGAGGTTTTCTTCTGGCTCAAACAGTGAAGGATTGTGTGAATCAAAAATCTCCATTGTGGAGTAAGATGCTTTTTCAGAAAAGTGAGTTTGTTAGACTCAGCATGATACCCCATTCTTTGTAAATTTTCAAAAATCTCAGTATCTGGTAACTGACTAATACCATCAGAATCATCCAAATAAAGATGTCTTCTTATGGATGACTCAGTAAGAGTCAAATGTTTACCATCCACTTTGGCCTTAATTCTTTGTTCCCCATTTTCAGAAGTTGCAATTTTAGCAGTTTTCCAAAATTGTTTAATTTGTGTTTCATAAATAGTGGGATTGACTAGCAAAGCAAACCTGATGTAGGAGTTGTTTAAAAAGTCCACTACTTGATGAAATGAGGCATTATCCTCTGACTTCTCCAAAAATGCTAACTGATTGTGACGTTGGACAAAATCTAGAACAACTGTGGAAGCCATAATGAAAATTTTGAATATGATGGTGGGATTTGTTGGTAGTACTGGTAGAAGATGAAAGATGTATGTGAATTATGATAATGACTGATGAAAGAAGATTTGTAAGAATTACTTTTAACCGACAATAAGAAAGATTATAATAAGTAAATGAAAAGGCGGTTAAAAAGATATTTTATATGAAATATAATATAATATAATCATCAGTAAATTACATAACTACCCCAACGGCTAATTTTAACTACCAGGCCCAACGGCTAAAACTTTGTCTGACAGGCTCAACGGCTATCTAGCAGTACCTTTGTATACTAGCAGTACCAATTTTTGAACTACCAGTACCTTTGAAAGTTTTATAAAAATCCCTTATAGTTTTTAGCAAACTACCAGCTATCAACGGATTTGAGTTGTCTTTACCAAAAGCCGTTTGCTTAAGGACTAGCTAACTATTTACAATTAAGTATGGTTAGTTAACAACCATATAGTTTTTGGTAAACTATCAACCATCAACGGATTTGATTTGTCTTTACCAAAAGCCGTTTGCTTAAGGACTAGCCAACTCTTAAGTTTGTAAAAACTTGGTGAGCTGAATACCAAAAGCCATATTGACCTAAAGATGGTGCAATTTCCTTGGATGGAGGAAATTTAAAATAGGCAATGATGCTGTATATCTTGGATGATTGGTTCAACAAGTGAAATCATCTAATGTCATGTCTTTGAGTTGAAACTTTCCTTAGTTTGATCTAGATAGAACTTTCTCCTTGAGAAATGCTTCATCCCTTCTAGATATGTGATCTAACTCTCTCTTTTTCAACTCTGCATCATCTTGTATGCTCTTGTCTTTCCTTTCATTAATTGGTTTTTCTTCCATTCTGGGCTATCAATTCCTCCCCTGAGATTGTTATCTCTCCTGAAATGAATATAACTTTTGTTGCTCCTTTCTGTTTGGAAGAACTCTTGTTTTGTTATCAACCTGAAATATGTTAGTTGCAAACCAAAAGAACAAAATGCAAAGCACTTGATCTATAGCATTTTAAACATTCAAGCCTTTATATGAACAAAACATAGCAATTTTATATCAGCAGGACCAATTATGAATTAACAGGACCTTTTGACTAACTAGCAGTACCATGTTTAAAATCCAATACCAGTTAATTTTATGAACAAAAACATATGATTTTCAAAGATTTATCATTCCAATACCTCCTACAAGATATTTGAATCTACCTAAATCAAAAGCTTTGGTGAGAAGGTCTGCATAATTCTTTTCAGAATCAATTTTAACTACCTGAATTAACCTTTTCTCATTGCAATCCCTTATGAAATGGTGTCTGATTTCAATATGTTTTGTTTTTGAGTGTTGAACTGGGTTTTTAATGATACAAATAGTACTGCTATTGTCAATATAAATAATGGTGTTAAGAAAATTGTACCCATAGTCAAGCATTTGATTTTGGATCCAAAGAACTTGCCCACAACAACTTGCACCAGCAACATATTCTGCCTCAGTTGTAGAATTGGCCACCATTGTTTGTTTCTTGCATTGCCAAGAGATAAGTCTGCAACCAAGAAATTGACATCCACCAGTTGTGGATTTTCTGTCTAGAGTTGCACCAGCATAGTCACTATCCGAATAAGCCACCAATTCAAAAGATGATTCCCTAGGATACCAAAGACCCAACCTAGGTTGACCCTTAAGATATCTAAAGATTCTTTTGACTGCTGTGAGATGAGAGATTTTGGGATGTATTTGAAACCTTGCACACACACATACTGAGAACATGATGTCTGGTCTTGATGATGTAAGATACATCAAGGACCCAATCATAGATCTATAATTGTGCAAATCCATATCTTCTCCTTCAGCATCCTTGAGTAGCCCTTTGTCTGGATCCATTGGTGTACTTGCAACCTTAGAATCAGCAAAATTGAATTTCCTTAGGATCTCTGCTACATACTTATCTTGGCTGATAAATATGCCTTCTTTGGATTGTTTCACTTGGAGACCCAAAAAGAAAGTAAGTTCCCCCATGGAACTCATTTCAAACTTACTATGCATAAGTTTTTCAAATTCTACACACAAGTCTT
This sequence comes from Artemisia tridentata subsp. tridentata, assembly GCA_021014915.2. Lineage (NCBI taxonomy): Eukaryota > Viridiplantae > Streptophyta > Magnoliopsida > Asterales > Asteraceae > Artemisia > Artemisia tridentata. Next base: position 115,672,719 of record CP139504.1, read on the forward strand.
GGTTTGTTGATCCAAATATTATGTCATCAACATAAATCTGTACTAGCAAGATGTCTTTCTTTGTTCTTTTGATAAACAAAGTTGGATCAATCCTGCATCTTTGGAATCCACTTTCTAGTAGAAATCAAGCCAATGTTTCATACCATGCCCTAGGAGCTTGGTGTAGGCCATACAAAGCCTTGGTAACCTTGTAAACTTTGTCTGGATACTCTGCATCAATGAAGCCTGGAGGTTGAGATACATATACTGGTTCTTCAATTTCACCATATAAAAATGCACTCTTAACATCCATTTGATAGACAGTGAAGCCTATGAATGAAGCATAGGCCAAGAAAAGCCTAATTGCTTCAAGTCTTGCAACTGGAGCAAACACTTCTTCATAATCTACCCCTTCTTCTTGAGTATATCCTTGTGCTACCAATCTAGCCTTGTTTCTGATCACTATACCCCTTTCATCTTTCTTATTTCTGAACACCCATTTGGTTCCAATTGCCCTATGACCTCTGGGCAAATCAACCAATATCCAAACCTTCTGAATCTTGAATTGGAGAAGCTCTTCTTGCATTGCTTCCACCCAACTTGCATCATCTAAAGCTTTGTTTATGTTTTTGGGTTCAGCCTGAGATAGAAAACATGAAAACAGGCATATATTGGAAGTATCATTATTCTTTTCTTCATAAATAGAGGAGATAAACCCTTCTTCATCTGAAGATAAGACTTGAGATAAACCAACTTGAGATCTTGTTTTAACACCAGAATTTATGCTTCCAATCACATCATCAGTTGAGTGATCTTTGAGAATTCTAGTGTTTGGTGTTTTAGGAACTTCATATGTAGATGGAAGATTGCTAATCCCCACCTCTTCTTGAAAAGAATCATCTATTTGAACATTCAATGGCTCAGTAGTACCAATACTTGAACTAGCAGGACCATCAGAAGAACTAGCAGTACCATTGTCATTAGCACCACTTTCTTGATTCTCTTGATTCTGAGTTCCTTGATCTTCTTCATTGCCTTCATTTGTTGTGTTTGAAGGTCCTTCTTGACTTGAAGATAGATCCATACTTTTCCAAATTGGCATCCAGATGTAATCTTGATCTTTAGGAGTTTCAACATTGTCTTCAAAACCTGCATCATCATTAGTATTTGTACCAGAAACAGGCACATAATTCATAGATTCTGAAAGCCTATCAACATCAAACATCCAATCTGGTCCAACTCCTTTCACATTTGTTAGTTTCTCTTGAAACTCTATGTGAAGATTCTCTTCTACTAGCCTAGTGCAAGTGTTAAACACTCTATAGGCCTTACTCTGCAAGGAATACCCTATCAAATAGCCAACATCTGCTTTTCCATCAAATTTGCCTAAATGATCTTTGGTATTGAGAATAGTGACATGACAACCAAAAGGTCTCATAAAACTTAAAGATGGTTTTCTACCAAAGAAAAGTTCATAAGGTGTCTTTCTATGTGGCTTTGTCACAAGAACCCTGTTTTGTACATAACAAGCAGTACCAACTGCTTCAGCCCAAAATGAAATAGGTAACTTAGAGTCTACTAACATAGTTCTAGCAGCCTCTATAAGTGTTCTATTCTTCCTTTCTGCTACTCCATTTTGCTGAGGTGTTCTAGCTACACTAAACTCTCTTTTTATTCCTTTTTCCTTGCAAAAGTCATCCATAACTCTATTCTTGAACTCTGTCCCATTGTCACACCTGATAACTTTGACTTTCTTATCAGTTTGGTTTTCTACCTCAGTGATATATGTTTTAAGAATGTCACTAATTTCATGTTTAGATCTTAAAAAGAAAACCCATGAAAATCTGCTATAGTCATCAGTAACAACCAGACAATATCTTTTTCCATTCAAGCTGCACACATTAGTAGGACCAAAGAGATCCATATGAAGCATATGTAAAGCCTGAGAAATAGAGTTTTGGGTCTTGGGCTTACAAGAAGCTCTATGTTGTTTGCCTTTTAGACAGTCAACACAGGATTGGTCGTTTTGGAAAATCTTTTTGGGTAAACCTCTTACTAAATCATATTTTGCAATAGTGTTGATTGTTTTAAAGTTTACATGACCAAGCCTTCTATGCCAAAGCATAGATTCATCCAATGAGGCTTTTGCTACCAAACAAGTTAAACTATCCTTAGGATCAATGTTCTTTAAATTGACACTATACATATTGTTCCTTTTTGGAATTTTAAGAAGGATCTGACTTTCATCAGGCATCTTAAAATCAGAAGAAAGAACCATACATTCATTGTCAGTAAATAGAACATTGTTCTTTTTGTCACACATTTGTGAGACACTAAGAAGATTAAACTGAAGTTCTTTCACAAAATACACATTTTCAAAATCTAGTTTACTGGTTTTGATAGTACCTTTACCAGTGATCTTTCCTTTTATTCCTCCCCCAAAGGTAACATATCCTCCATCAAATGTTTTGAAGTCTGAGAGGAATGACATGTTGCCTGTCATGTGCCTTGAACATCCACTATCAACATATCCTTGATCTCCAATATCAGATGAATGTTCCTGCACATGAATAAACATATTAGTTTCCTTAGGGTACCCAAGCCATGACAGACTTGGGTTTGCCTCTTGCATCAATGAAGTCAAACCTTTTCAGGATTGTTGATGCACCTTTTGATTGGATTGGTTTCCAAATCCAACATGCTGAGGACTTAACAGCACATTCCCTTTTAATCCATTGTGTGGTCTTTGGTCTATCAGTACCAATTTTGGCAATACCAATTTTGGCAGTACCATTTGGTCTGGCAGGACCTTTTGGTCTAGCAGGACCTTTGGTTTTGGTTGTCCAAATTTGTGTTTTGACCACAGATTTCTTTTGAATAGGACTATTCTCAACTTTTGGTACACTTTTGAAAGTGTTTCTTGTACCCTTATCAGTTGGTTTTGCAATAACAGGCTTATTTTTGTCTAACAGTATGTTTAACATTTGTAGTGTTAGACTTAACAAAACTTTTTTTGGGGTGAGTAACATTTGTTTTAGACTTTGATTTACTCCCAGAAACCCATTTATTACAATAAGCATGAAGATGATTAAAGCTACCACAATAATAACAAGCCTTATTGAACATAACAAAGTCATCACCTAGTTGTTGTGACTTAAGGTTGTTCCAATTTCTTTGGCTTCCCCTAGGTTTGTTATTACATTTTTCACAACTTTCAACTGTCTTCAAAACAGCTTTAGCCTTAGCTTTAACTTCTACTTTCTTAGGACTGATTGGTCCTACTTTGATTCCTTTGATAGGAATAGTCTGATCTTCATCATCATCAGATACCCAATCTTCAATAATTAGGACATCTGGTCTCTTATCAGTGAGCACCTTAGAGAGTGAGGCATTCTTAGCACTCTCAGAAGGTTCACTTATCTCTACAGGTTTAGCTAATGGTTTGTTAACAAATTCATGCAAACCTGATGCAGCAAGATCACTACCTTGGGGACAAGGAATTCCTCTATAAGGAGGTGGACATTTATTGTATCCTATCCCTGATTTTATTCTCTTATTCATCTGATTCTCTACTATGCTCCTAGTACACTCAGAAGCAATTTCCAATTTAGTAACAGTCAGTTGAATATTATCTCTAGCCAATGTTACTTTAGTGCACTCAGTCCTTAACATTTCTATTTCTAAATCTTTCAAAAATATTTGTCTATTAAGAGCACCTTTAGCATCAGAAAATGTGAGTTCATTTTCTCTATAGTGAATGATTTGTTTTTCTAGTTTGGCCATTCCACACTGATGGTTAAATAAGGTTTGATTGGTTTTTCTTTCTTCTATTGTGAGTTCATCATAACATTTTCTTAAAGTTTGCAATTCTTCAAAAACTTCACATGTATTTGAACATTTAGAAATTTTTACCTCAGGGTTGGAGAATGCCATCAAAGCCAATTCATCAGAAGTTGACTCATCTTCACCCATGAAACTCCAATCAAAACCCATGCCATCAATAGCAACCATTGCTTTTGGCTCAGCAACTTCAACAACCTTACTCTTGCTTTCAAAGCTTCCTCTCTTCTCAAAGCTTTCTTTATTTCTGTTGTCAAACCCTCTACCCTTGTCATCCTGCTTCTTAGGTCTTCTACACTCTCTAGAGTATTGACCTTTAATGTGGCAGTTGTAACACTCCACCTTTGACTTATCATAGCCAGCAGGCTCATTTCCATTTATCATTATCTTCTTGCCAGTCCTCATCATCAACTTCTTAGCTCTAATGCTTAAAAGTGAAAGTTGCCACTTTATGTCCATCACTTCAAGATCATCAGGATGAATCTCTTGAAGATCTTCAAATGTTAATATGGACCCATTGTGTTGAGATGTAAGAAAAGCACACCCAATTGTTTCATCTAAAATGGATTTGGTACTACTAGAAGTACTAGCAGTACCAAAGATTGTGTTGGCAGTACCTTCTTCTCTGCCACCTTTATCTTCATTATCAACCTTTGAGATGCTTGGGGTTGAAACAAAAGCCATATTTCCTGAACTTGACCCAGTAGTCTTGTTTACTCCATGTTCTACAATTTTGAAATTGTTGTAGAGATCATTGAGACTCATCTGGTCAATATCTGACTTGTTCTTCCATACAATGACATGCATAGACCATTCTGAAGGTAAACTCCTAAGAAATTTAGAATTTAGGTCTTCTTGAGTTATCATCACTTCATGGATGGCTAACTGACTTGAAAGCTTCTGAAGTCTATTGAACATACTGTCCAAAGACTCATTGGTTGTGGCTGTGAAGTTCTCAAATTGTTGTTTGAGAAGTATTTTCTGTGTTTTCTTGGTAGCATCATTACCACCAAACCTAGCCACAATTGCTTCAAAAAGGGTTTTGGCATCTTTGTATTTGTTAAAGATCAGAAGTTGATCATTTGGAATAGTCATCAGTAACATACTCCTTGCCTTTAGATCATTTCTCTTCTGAATTCTTTCATCTGCATTTGATGGTTGGTCTTGTATTCTTGTTACAAGAGCATCATTTACTGTTGTAGTGGTGATTTGGGGTTTAAATGAATTGCCTTGTTCAATGATCTCCCAAAGTGCATAGTCCTGCACTTGAAAGTATTGTTCTACCCTTAGTCGCCACATTTCAAACTCATTTTGCTTAAGTAATGGAAGATTAGCTGCAACATTTGTTTGAATATGTTCAACATCCATTGTTCTTTTAAATGAGTAAATATCAAGCCTAGCTCTGATACCACTTGTGGAACGGTTTTGTTCAATTGAGATATTTATGTATTGAATGTGTTTAGCATGCGGAATCTACTACAACACACTTAAAAGAACACAAGGTGGTGAGTTTATGTAAACGTGAGAATGCAATGAACAAAGAACACAACTTTGGTTAACACAAAACGATTCAATATTATTGATGAAATAATACGGATGATCTAAATATCACCAGGATTACAAAGTAATCTTGAATCTAAGATTGTTAAAAGGATTTGTGATTTGAAGTAACTAAGTTACTTGAGAGATAGTTTGGTTTTGGTTATTAGTTTGTGAAGATGCATGCATGAAGTGTGACTTAAGGAAACCTTTTATAAGATAAGGCAACCTTATTACATGTTGTCAAGTGGAAGAGTATTATACTATACTTTGACTATATTGGCGCCTACAATTAAATACAACTACCCATGTACAACTCTGATAATATTCTTCTGTCACCACAGAAGACTAATCTACTTCTACATTACGTATAACAATGTACAAAGACAAATAATTCAACTAAATATCTATTACAAAATATCTAATCGACTTGACATAAGCTTGGCAGGCTCTTCATCAACCAGCAGTACCTTCTACCCAGAAGGTACTGGTAGAACATCTTCATACACTTCAAAATCAACTAGCAGGCTCTTTAACATCTTTGGCAGGCTCTTTGAATTTGATCATTTTATTCCCAACACTTTATGTGAAGTGCGAGTATATAATTTTCGTGCTTATTACGACTAACGTGGTACGATTGCATGTTGTAATTACTTTTATATTAATGTTAAATGACCCCCAACTTGTAAATTGATTAGGATAAAAACATGTTTGCTTGGGGACAAGCAAATCCCAAGTGTAGGGATATTTGATAAGGATTTATTAGATACCTTTTTAAAGGGTCATTTAAGGCCAAAATCGTATGAATATGATCAAATATTGCTCTAAATTGTTTCTTTTTTGCATTTTAGGTACTTGGGACGGAAAATCTGGAAATCGGCGTGTTTTGGGCTTAAAACGACAAGAAAAGAGAAGAAAACAACCAAGTCTCAAAATCTGTTAGACAAGGGAGTCTGACGGCGTCACACTTTACCAAGAGACGTCGTCACTTTTTACAAAAGATGGATTTTTGGTGGAAAATTAACAAGCGACGCCCAAAAGAATTTGAAGACACTACAACCTGACGGCGTCAGGTGTATTTGAAGGCCAGAGTCACATACAAAGTTAACAAGAGACGGCCCAGATGATTTACCAAGGGATGACGTCAAGACATTCATGATGGCGACTGATGAGTGCCTATTTACTCATCATTTTATGACCATATTATACGTAAAAAATGATAAAAATGGCCAAATATACCAATTTATACTGCATATATCCTTGGTTTGTGTTTTTATGCATTTCAGGTACAAAGGATTGAAAACGGAGCGAAAAAACGGGCATTTTTGGATCGACTCAACAACAATTGTGCATTTGATCAAGTGAAGACAAAAGTCAAAGTCAAAGTCAAAGTCAACCACCAAAATTACCAAAATGACACAAATGATCCTTGGAAATTATTTTCAGTTTTGGCTGCCTTGGTCCTTGGGATTTTCAGATTTTACAACAATAGTACTTAAACCTTAAACCTAATCCAATTCCTATCCAAAACTTAAAACTACTAAATCCTAATAACTAACCCAATCCCTGAAACCCCCAAAGTCCAATCCACGAATAAAACCCAACCCGGATCTTTGTACTTAGCTAATCCCACAAAGTCAAAAGAATAGTCAAACCCCACTCACCTTTCTTCTTTCCCTCCTTCCCATAACCAGTACAGCCATCACCATCACCTTCACCACTTCCCCACAATTTTCTCCCCTTCCCAACACTGCTCAAAGCCACCTTCTTGTACCCTATTTCCCCCTCCAAGGTCAACATTCCCAGCTGGAATCCCACTCACAAGATTTTGGCGCCAAAAACCTATTTGAAGGGCTGAGATCACTTCAAGCCAATCCAAGGGTCCAAAAGTGTTCAAAGAAGCACAAGAGGAAGATCCCACCTCAGTTTTAGTATAAATAGGTGCTATGTAAGCCTCATAAGGCATGTAGAATTTTAGTTCGGTCGTAATTTTTAGTTTAAGTGTTTAATGGTTATAAATTTTAGTTTTCAGTTTCAAATTAAGTTTATTTCAAGCTCATTTGTCTTTAATTATTTCACATTGTACTATTTTCTAAAAGTTAATGAAATTTCAATTTCAAAAGTCCTCTGTTAATTCGAATTAAGATCATTTGTGGTTGTGAAAGCTTCTTTACTGTTGATATAAGCTCATTTAAGCTCATTATTGCTTATTGTGAGCTTATCATAGTGTAACTCAGTTCTTATCCATGAATTCCAAAAAGTCAATGAAAGTCAACCAAGGTACTGTTACTCAGCTTATTAGTGCTTATTCTCAGTTTTTGTGCTTATTTGTTCTTTGTGATGGTAATGTATGTTAGTTAGATAGGTTTTTAGTGTTTAGACTAGTCCTTGCCTTTATTAGCTTATTAATCCTTAAATCAGTCAATTAAGGCCTAGCTTATTATAGTGCTTATTTACTGTTAGAAAGTTGTTCATTAGGTATAAATTAAGTTAGTTAAGCAGTGTTCTTTCAAAATCATGGCTTAAATAGGTCTGTGCTAGTTTTAAAATTTAAAAACAATCTTTAAAGTAGTGTTTGGGTCAAAACCCAAAATGGGTCAAAATTGATAGTTACTGTTCATTGGTCTTTTGGTTAAGTTTAATCTAGCTTAATGTCACTCAGATAAGTTGTTTTGAGGCTAATGTGAGCTGTTTTGAGGATTTTTCTTGAATTAAGTTGATTATTCCACATTTAAGGTTGAAATCAGCCCATTTTAGCTTATTGTAGAGATAAGCTGATTTGGTCATTGCTTTTGGTATTTTTGTGTTCAAACTAGTTCACTAAGTTTATGTGCAAGAGTTGAATTCATTTCATGAGGTTTTGATAGAGTTTTTGTCCAAATCTGTGCAATCCTTGTTACAGAACACACTTTCTGTGTGCAGCCCAGATAAGCAATTATATAGACCAAATTCAGTGCTCATTTTTGTTATTTTGTGGTTAAATCTGTGAGTTCTTAGTAGTTTGACAATAGATCTGAGCTTATTCATTAGTTTCAATCCCTAGTTCAGCTTATTAGAGCTTTAAAATAAGCTCAAAAGTTGCAACCTCACACAGACTTACACTGAGTGATCAGTGTTCATCTGTGTGGAGTAAGCCACTTCTCAGCTTATTTCAAAGCATCAAATAAGCTTGCATTGGTCTAAAATTTGTACTTCTTGCTATTTGGTACATGATCTTTTAGTATATCAAGTTTTTGTGGATTTTGGATCTCACCTTAGTGCTTAAAAGTTAGCTCAAATAGACCTCAGTAGGACTATCTTGGTCTGCACAATTGCCTCATCTGCTTATTAGTTTCTTAGTGCTTATCTGCTTATATTTGTTGCCTATTCTGATTCACTTAGCTCATTTAGATTAATCTCAGTTTCATTCAGTTTATTTCAGTTTTCCTTAGCTTAAATTAGCTTTAACAGTCCAGTAGATTATTGCCTAGCTTATTTCCTTCTTTTTTGCTACTGATCTGAATCCCAGTCCCTATTTCTGAGCTTATTTGTGCTTTTCAATAATAGTGTTAGTTGTAAAAGTTGCTTATAATCTTGTGCTTATTCAGTTCCATAAAGATAAAAATAAAAAAAAATAAGTTTCCAAAGAAAAGCAAGACCAGGGATTCGAACCCTGGTCTCTTGCTCAGCCAAGGCCTCCCATCACACACACTCACCCATCTCTACCCTTAGGACTTTCTTGTTTAAGCTTTCTTCTTTAATTCTTTTAACCCATTTTTACTTTATTAGATTAATCTCACTGTTGGCTTATTATCAGCTTATCTCAATAAGTTGAGACTGTCTTTTTTATTTTTCCTAGCTTCAGTGTGTTTTAAAGTATTTTCCAGGAAAGTTTTAGAATTTTCTAAATAGGTTTAATATTTTTAATCATTTAATAAGATTAATTCAGTTTTTAATTCATAGAAAATAAAATAAAAGTCAAAAAATTATAATTCTTTTTTCTAATTTTTTTTTATCAATTAGAACTTAGGAAAAATAAATTTGCACTTGTAGGATTAGTTTTTAAATATTTTAGTTGTAGGCGCGTTTTTTAGAATTCCCGACTTGCGTTTTTAGTATAAATTGATTTATCCTTAATTTTTCTTTGTGAATTTATTTTTCATATCTTAATTAGAAGTAAAAAACAAAAAATTCCAAAATCCACTTGATGTGGTGTGTATTGCTCTAATTTTTATATCCACGGTATGTCGTTGTGGTTTTAGCAGTATTCAATTTTTAAATTTATATTTAGCCGACTTATCAATAACACACACTTTAACGAGCAGTGTACCCGATCAGTATGAATATAATGGTAAGTAGAGTGTCGATCACTAAGAGTGGAACGTATTATCTAGTTATTCTAATCAGTATTTTAATATCTTAAGTTAGCTATACAACCTAATCTAACGCAAGGGGGGTTCAGCCTGAGAGACTGGCACGGTTTGATTATGATTAAATAATAAACTAAACTAATAAGCACGAATCAGCGATTAGCACACACGTACACAGATAGATACTTGAGACAATAAGAAGACCTGTCCTGATAATTAAGTAGCTTGTCTCTTGTTTTATTGCTAGTTTTATATGAAGTGTATAGTTCGATGCGACGCACCGAGAGTTAAACCTTTCTCGTTGGCTCTAATATTATCGGCGAGTAAACCCTTAATGATTACTTATGTCTATCCTTTTTATTAAAGACACGCTAAAACAAATAGGCGAGGAAGGGGCATGGCGACCCAAGCAATGCTCAGCTAGACACAGAGGTTATCAATGCACTAATAAAAGTCACCAAAGACATCAACATATAAACTTTAATTAATGGGAAAGCAATTTTAAGGGGTGCCCATGGTTTTCCGTAGTCACATGGAATCGGCCCATCAATCCTGATGAATTAAAGTGTACTAATACAATAAAATAAAACTACTTAATGAATTTAATACATGCAGGACCTTCTTACAGCTCTTGTATCTTCGTTCAATGTGTGTCTTGTGCTGCAAATCGTCTGACTTCGTCCTAGGGTTTCTTCTGTCTTCTGTTAAGTCTCGTACTAGGTATATTGCACACAAAATTCGTCTGACTTTGGGGTATTTATAGTTTCTGTCTGAGGGTTAGATGCGGCGCATAGAATAGGTAGATGTGGCGCATTGACTTAACTTCGCGTGGGGTCCAAGATTAATATATTCAGGAATATTCGTACACCGCCAGAAGATGCGGCGTAACTCCATTTATCTATGCGGCGCATGTCCTTTGCCCTCTTGGATTATAACTTGTGAAATCTTGATAGTGATGCGCCGTATGTACGAAGTAGGATGCGGCGTATCTGGAGCAGAATGATCTTAATCTTGGACATTTCAATAGACTCTTAACTTCTTGCTTGTTTTGCTCCTAATTAGTCCAAAATCGCCAAGTTTCACATAGTACCTGTTTTTACCTGAGAATTACAAAAGTAAACATTAACGTATCAATTCTCACAGATAATATAATAAAACAAGTCAAATAAATAGGATAAATGATGGTAATAAAATGTACTTATTTGAGTTCATCAAATATCCCCCCACTTGAACTTTACTTGTCCCCAAGTAAACCTTAGAATAAATTTTATGAAAATGTTTCCTAAAAGATATTAGGATTTATTTTTATATTTAAGCATGTATTCGTTTTGTCATAATCACACAACCAAACACTTAACGAATTAGAAATAAAATAAAATATTTTGATAAAAGCAAATCTAATCGTTTAACTGTCCAGTCGTGACGAATATTCTATCATAAGCTTGGCAAGTATACGCATCTCCCCCACTAAAGCCAAGGAATAACAAGTCTAAAGCGGTAAAAAGGGTTTGTAGGTTAAGGGTTAATCATTCTCCTTAATCTCTATCGATCTCAAATTCCAGAAAAGGCGACAAAATCACAAATACATGATCGAATCCACGACCACGATACTTGCAATTGCTCAAATCCTTAACTCGAATAGGCTAAAGATAGGACCAAGTAATCTTCACCAATAATATTATATCAAAAAGGGCGACAAAATCATAAATACATAGCCGAATCCACGACTACGATACTTAAGATTGCTCAAATCCCTAATCTCAATAAATCAAAGGTTTGGTTGGATAAAGAATAATACAGGGTATGGATAATATTTGGGATATAAATTGGTGTAAAAATGAAAAATAAACGAAACAGATAAATTAAAATCCTAAGTGTGGTTAATCACTATCCCAACCATCCCATGAATAAGACTCGTATCATTGAATAACTCACGCTTTAACACTTGAAACACACGCTTTAGGTAGACACGAATTATACTTAACAAGATCTCAATCAAGGAATAACCTTAGTTAGTGTTCCCATAACGGCCAACTCACATTCAATCCATAAATATAATATACAACAACTAGTGGTGATATCGCCCACTTAATACAAAACTTTACATAAGTTGGTTAAAACAAACTTCCAACTTTTCCTTTTTCTTTTTCTTTTCTATTTTTTCGATTTTTTTTTTTTTTTTTTGACATCAACATATGTGTAAAATTTCACAACTTTTCTATCACTTTCTTTCCGGATAATTTTTCCATACTTTTCATAACTTCAGAAATAACAGTAATAGTGAAAGTAGTAAACACACGAAAAATAAACTCAAAGATATACAATATTTACTTTCATACCAATTGCATTGTGCAATTTTCTGACTCAACCAAAGATAATGAATTACGCACGCGAACACAGGTAATGTAAGGAAACACACTTTGCCTAAACCAATTAACCAACCACGGATTTTAATCTACAGGGTAGGCTAAGGTGTAAGGGTGTAACGAAACATTATAACAAAGGTGTAAGAAACGAAAGGAATGGCTCTGAGTGTTTTTCTAGGGGTATCTTAATCTAAAAGTGAGAGTAACAAAAGGGTTTATACGGGGGTTAACTAACCAATGTAGTTAGTTAATATCACATAACATATAAAGGCTATTTGGGTGTAATCCTAGAAATTTACCAATTTAGACAAGTCATTCCAATTATATAGATAATAATTATTATGGTGGTCTCGAATAGTATACAAGCCAAGTTCTAAAGTTTACAAGTCACCGGCACACTCATAGATTTTTGAATTTTGAAAAGTTCACAATTTTTGAAATAATGTTATGTGTGCAGCTATGTAATTAGACTTTAAACAAAAACATGCTAAAAATTTTAAATTTTGATATATTAAGTGCATTTTAAGCATATTTTGAAAAAGTTTAGGACAAGTAAGTGTTCTAATTCTCCAATCCCCCCACTTAAGTTAAACAACGTCCTCGTTGTTTGTAACAAAGATTAAAAACTGTAAAATAAAAGAATTAGAACAGAAAAACTCCCCTGAGATTTGCTCGGTATGATCCTCCATTTTTTGTGTAAGAGCAAAAATCAACTTTCTTGTGGATGAGAACTTTTAAGCTTCAAAAATGATGTATCCACAAGAATGCAGGAATCTATAATACCATCAAGACTTTAACACACCTGAGTTAAGAAGGTTCAAACTTGCATAATACATTAGTAGTTAGTAAAAATAAAACTTAAAAATTAAAATGAAAATCATCAGGTCAGTCGATACGCCGTATCTTATGGAAGAAGATACGCCGTATCGAGCCTGGAATAAGTACGAATCAGAATAAAATAAAAGATAGGATGCGTCGCATCTGTTTCACTAGATGCGGCGCATGTAGTTACCAAACAAACTGTTAACAGTTTGTTGTAAAATGGCTCGTTCCACGGTTTATCTCTCACGTCCTCTCGTACTCTCATGCTGAACTTAATGCCAGTCTTCATCAAGCATAATAAGAAATATAAACTGAAACATCAAATATATACATGATAATGAGTACAATCCAAAATAATGATAATATACAAGGAACAATGTCAATAAACATATCAAATCAAGCAGCTGGGGGGTCATCTCCAGTAGTCGGTTGAGTCTCGGAAGTGCCGGCACCATCGGTCCTCCGTCTGACTCTGCGGGAGTATGTGGCCATGGCTCCGACGTGAGTACCGTCTGGGAGAGTATGGCTCATCCCCTGATGATCCATAATCCGACTCATACTCTCCACAAGCCAACCTAGGTCTCTCCTAACCATAGTGAGGTCGGCCCTCATATCGTCAACAACGCCCCTCAGAGCTCTAACCTCCCCCTCAACTAGCTCAACTCTCTGCCCCACAGTGAGTACAACCGGTGGCTGGGTTGCTGGTGCCTCCTCCTGGGCTGGAGCAGCAGCAGGAGCTCCCTGAGGATCCCCCTGCTCCACCTCTACCTCTGCTGGTCTCGCGGGGCCCCAACGCCACCCAAAAGCAATCTCCCATAGTCATCTGACAGATCCCTAACCTAACCAAATAATCCTGCCCAATAACCGGCAGGCTAGTCACCTCAATCTGCAGGCCGACAGGGATCTCATCACCAATCACGCCAAAATGACGGGCTAGTCTAGATACAAAATGTCCTCCAGTCATCTGGCTCCTCCGATCTCTCCCGAATGCTCCTCTGTGGAGGAAATGTGCCAGAAAGTGAGGGATGTTCACCAAAAACCCCTCGCCCATGCTCCTCAGAAGGAAGAGGTCAAGAGTGGTCACCTTCTCAGGTGACTGACCCCTCCCAGCTATGGTCAATGCTATCATCCTGTGGCACAGCCTCCTCATAGGCTCCCTGATCAATGTATAAGATGGGGTGCCAATGGTGGAATCACCCCCTGATGATATCCTCCCCCAGTAATCTCCTAGCAACCCCCTATCAGGAACCACCCTCAAGCTCTCACTCCAGTACCTGGCAAACCCGTCAGACTCAATCTCCTTTTCAGTATGCAGGCCCATAACCAAAATAAACTGCCTCATCGACATCTGCCTAAACTCTCCACCCAATCTAAACACAAGAGTGTCAGCAGTATCCAACTCCAAATCAGTCTCCCTATAGGAAACTGTGCTAAAGAACTCCAACATAAGCTCCCTAATCAGAGGCTCATCAATCCTAAACATCCTCTCCCAAGCATAAGACCTGAATACGACCTCATCATCATTATCTCTAACTACCATCTCTAACCTGTCATGTAGACCATCAGCTGCATTCCCCCCATCAATCAAACCAACATCCGCAAATCCCAAAACCGAGACCCTAAAGATCTTCCTAAAGAAGATCGCTCTCAGTCTCCGTACATATTCAGCCTCAGTATCTGCTGTCAGTCCCATGGTCTCGAAACGGAGCCACGGATGTCTGTGTGCAACTTCAGGTAATGCCATCTGCAGTAATTCTTTAAGGTTAGTAAACAGTCTGTAATAAGGTTGATACGGTGCAACTGATAAATCAGTGCGGCGTATCTGCACAAAATATAAGAGATGCGGAGCAAGCACAATAGAATACGGCGTATGGCGATGCATCGTATCTAAATTAAGTAATACGGCGTATATGGAATTTTATTAAATTGGAAATAGGTCGTTACGCCGCATCAATTAACTTAGATGCGCCGCATCTATTGATATATCAGTATGAAAGAAAAGGGTCAGGCACGCATTCCAAGAAATCCGGACCCGTGTCATAAACTCCCACTTTAACATCACAGTCCCTTTTACCCATTAAGAGAGTTCTAAAAGTTTATTATACCACCACCAATCCATTTTCCCACAATAATTCAAAATCAAATTCAAAACCCTAATTTACATTCAAATCAAATTAGGCCAGAAATTCAATGATTTATGCAAATTAAATACGGGGGAAATCATCTAACGCAAATTCTAATCAATTCTCCTAATCTTCCATTGAAATTCGGTCCAAGTTCTAATCATATTATCGCATAAACCCTAATTATTAAATTAAACAAAATTAAATAAAATAATCACCTTATATTACGATTAGGATTTAGTTCGGATAAGGAGGTTTGATTCGAGAAAAGCACTTCGGATCAAAGGGTTTGATTCTGGTGTGTGGTTTTCGTACTGACTGTGTGTAAATTTGGGTAAGAGATTGAGATCCGGCGCATCCCTTTCGTATTTATAGGGCAAATAGATGCGCCGTATTGAATAATTGTAATGCGCCGTATCTTTCTAAATTCGTTGACCGGTTAATAAGTCTGAGATACGGCGCTTAGAGTACTAGATCCGCCGTATTGTTGTTCCAGTAAACAAAATTTAAATAGGGAACGTACCTTGGCCTCCGCAACGCATTTCCTTATGCATCAAATTAGGTAAAACGGTATACCATATGATAGATATAAATTCAAGGTAAGGGTAATAGGCATATACGTTTTGTTAATGATTATAATCTCATTGTTTAGTGGATAATGATTTACTCCAAGGTTAGGAGCAAATATCGTTTTAAGCTTACAAAATTGAGATTATAATTTGGGAGAGGTTTCGTAGAGAACTCTCTATAAGGCTAGGTAAATTAATGTAGAGGATACCTGGAATTCTATTTCAAGAATTTTAAGTTACTCAAATGTTACCAGTACTGAATTCTCCTCCACTCTTGTCGTTCTATTTCAGCCTTTCAGTCATCAAAGGTTTGATTACTCCAGCTAGCGTCTCTTGGTTAGGTTCAGAATGTAATCTTCCATAGTGATGCTTAAGCCATCATTTATCCTGAAAGTAAACCAACTTGTGCACGAGAGTAGTGGAACGATCAAAGTGATTATCAAAAATCAACTATATTTATTGAATTAAATGCGTCGTATTAACAAAAGTTAATGCGCTGTATTTTCGTTATGTTTCAAAATACAAGATTTTTGATTCAGAAGATGCGCCGTATCGATAAAAATCGATGCGTCGTATCTGTTTAATAATTCAAAAACTGTTTTTTAATTTAAATAGACAATATGCCGTATCTGTTAAAACATATGCATCGTATGGCGTTACGGTTTAGAAAAAATTCTTATTAAAAACAGAATACGCCGTATCTTGGGGAAAGATGCGTCGTATCGAATTTATTAAACGCGTTGTATTTTATAAAAATTAAACGCAATACGCCGTATCTATGAAAATAGATGCGCCGTATCGTTTGAATTAGCTCAGTACAACGATAGCAGAATACAAGAAAAATACGGAAAATAAAAACAAAAATAAAATCAAACAAAAAGAAACAAAAATTAAAGAAAATAAAAACACACAAAAACAGAAAATATGCAAATAATACAATGAATGCAATTTAACTAATATATAACAGGGTTAGCGGTTAGAATAAAAATTAAAAAGAAAAACCTAATTAAAATACTAATCAAATTAACAGATAATAACAATTCACTCCCCGGCAACGGCGCCAAAAACTTGATGTGGTGTGTATTGCTCTAATTTTTATATCCACGGTGTGTCGTTGTGGTTTTAGCAGTATTCAAGTTTTAAATTTATATTTAGCCGACTTATCAATAACACACACTTTAACGAGCAGTGTACCCGATCAGTATGAATATAATGGTAAGTAGAGTGTCGATCACTAAGAGTGGAACGTATTATCTAGTTATTCTAATCAGTATTTTAATATCTTAAGTTAGCTATACAACCTAATCTAACGCAAGGGGGGTTCAGCCTGAGAGACTGGCACGGTTTGATTATGATTAAATAATAAACTAAACTAATAAGCACGAATCAGCGATTAGCACACACGTACACAGATAGATACTTGAGACAATAAGAAGACCTGTCCTGATAATTAAGTAGCTTGTCATTTGTTTTATTGCTAGTTTTATATGAAGTGTATAGTTCGATGCGACGCACCGAGAGTTAAACCTTTCTCGTTGGCTCTAATCTTATCGGCGAGTAAACCCTTAATGATTACTTATGTCTATCCTTTTTATTAAAGACACGCTAAAACAAATAGGCGAGGAAGGGGCATGGCGACCGAAGCAATGCTCAGCTAGACACAGAGGTTATCAATGCACTAATAAAAGTCACCAAAGACATCAACATATAAACTTTAATTAATGGGAAAACAATTTTAAGGGGTGCCCATGGTTTTCCGTAGTCACATGGAATCGGCCCATCAATCCTGATGAATTAAAGTGTATTAATACAATAAAACAAAACTACTTAATGAATTTAATACATGCAGGACCTTCTTACAGCTCTTGTATCTTCGTTCAAGGTGTGTCTTGTGCTGCTAATTCATCTGACTTCGTCCTAGGGTTTCTTCTGTCTTCTGCTAAGTCTCGTACTAGGTATATTGCACACAAAATTCGTCTGACTTTGGGGTATTTATAGTTTCTGTCTGAGGGTTAGATGCGGCGCATAGAATAAGTAGATGTGGCGCATTGACTTAACTTCGCGTGGGGTCCAAGATTAATATATTCAAGAATATTCGTACACCGCCAGAAGATGCGGCGTAACTCCATTTATCTATGCGGCGCATGTCCTTTGCCGTCTTGGATTATAACTTGTGAAATCTTGATAGTGATGCGCCGTATGTACGAAGTAGGATGCGGCGTATCTGGAGCAGAATGATCTTGATCTTGTACATTTCAATAGACTCTTAACTTCTTTCTTGTTTTGCTCCATAATTAGTCCAAAATCGCCAAGTTTCACATAGTACTTGTTTTTACCTGAGAATTACAAAAGTAAACATTAACGTATCAATTCTCACAGATAATATAACAAAACAAGTCAAATAAATAGGATAAATGATGGTAATAAAATGTACTTATTTGAGTTCATCACCACTCTTCAAGCACTTTAATTCCTAACCAAAAAGGAAATCCTCGATTCACACCTCGCTGGGACACGACCCGGGTGATCACTTGCCCGGTATCACACATATCACAAGCGTGAGTTTTTGCAAGTTAACCTTTTTCCTAAAGGGTTGGTTTGTCTATTCTCACATTTACTTGGTATTTTTGATATATACGTTTTCACACGAATCAATTTTTGGCGCCGCTGCCGGGGAGGTTGTGTTGCGACAATATCGTTTAGGTTTAAACGATTAGTGACTTGAGATCCTTCGTCAAGAAGTTATCGCTTTCATAAAAATATAAAAAACAAAAATATTTTTCTTTTCTTTTGTATATATATTATCAGATAAAACAAAAATACAAAAACATTTTCCGTTTTGTTGTGTTAAAATAAAAGATAAAAGCAATCTCAATATAATATTCCTCAACTTGGAATATTATCATAATAAGTTCCCAAACAAAAGATTAAAACTTGCCTTTGTATCACTTGCGAATATCGGCTCACCTTTAATTGATAAATAAACTATAAGAGGGGTATAAGGAGAGGCGATCCAACGAACTTCGCCTCGAAAAGGGATCCATTCTTCTCTTCCGCTCCTTTGTGCGTTTATCTTTTGAAGAGCTAACGTACGCTTGTTGATTATTGGTTTAAGTTCACTTGTGTTTTGCTTCGGTCTCGTTTTAATTGAATTGTTTTTTTTAGTGCATGCGCACTCGTTCTTCTCCGTCAACAAGTCCTTTACGTGAACTCGTGCATACTCCGAGAAGACGTAATCGTAGGCATTCCGCCTCAATAGCCGAACCCGATATTCGTGCTATTCCCGTTCCTCCCATTGTCACAATGGCGGATGAACGCACCATGTCTGAGCTTCTCCAAGCACCCACCGAGGGTTACGAAGATGCTATCGTTGTTCTGGCAATCGTTGCCGATAGCTTTGAGCTTAAAACGGGGTTGCTATCCTTAGTAACTTCAAGTCAATATTTTGGATTTGAGAGGGACGATCCTCATTCCCACATTCGATGGTTTAACAAGATCACCTCTACCATCAAATACCGAAATGTTCCTCAAGAAGCTATCAAACTTCTCCTTTTTCCTTTTTCTCTCGAGGGGGCAGCCCGGATTTGGCTCGAAAAACAACCCCCTCGTTCTATTGAAACATGGGAAGATTTAGTGTCAAAATTTGTGAACGAATTCTTTCCCCCGTCTAAAACCACAAGCCTTAAAAATGAAATCACCAAATTCACTCAAAAATTTGATGAATCCTTTAGTGAAGCATGGGATCATTTCAAAGAATTACTTCGCAAATGTCCACATCACGGTTTCTCCGAGTTACATCAACTCGATACCTTCTATAATGTTTTGAACCAAACGGACCAAGATTCTCTTAATGCCGCCGCCGGTGGCAATCTCTTGAATCGGACTCCGAAGGACGCTTTAGCCATCATTGAGAATAAGTCCAAGGTCCGCACTACACGAAGCATGCTGGTTGTTTCCCAAGTTAGTGCCTCTACTTCTTCTTCATCTCACGTGAGTACTTCTAGCCCCGATGCTAAGATTGAAAAACTCACGGATGCTATTCAGGCTTTGGTTCTTTCCAAGCAAAAGAAACTTTCTTCAACACAAACTTCTTCACCCACTCAAGTCAAAGCGGTGGAAGAAACTTGTGTCACTTGTGGTGGTCCTCATGCATACAACAATTGTATTGCCACCGATGGTAGTCGATTTGAAGTTAATGCGGTAGCCGGGTCTTACAACCAAGGAGGTAACCAATACCGTCCTCAAGTTGACCCGAACTATCGTGCTAGGAATCAAAGTGGACCACCCGGATTTTCTCAACCCAACAATCCAAATAGATTCAACCAAAATCAACCGAGAGGGCAAGATGTTTGAAACCAATTTCAAGCCCCGGTGAATCAATACCCAACTCAAGGGGGTAATTTCAATCAAGGCTTTCAAGCTTCTAATTACCAAACCCCCGTTGGTCCCTCAAATGAACTTGCTAACTACATCAAGTCAAATGAGGCAAACATGAGGTCAATGCAAAATCAAATCACCACTTTGAAAAATGATTTTCAAACCTCAATGTCAAAACAAGGTCAAGAGCTTAAAAGTGAACTTAGGAATACAAATCACAAAATTGATCAATCACAAAGTAAAATTGAGAACATGCTTGCTAGCCTCATGAACCAAATGAATCAAGCTTCAACTTTGGGAGGTCTTCCGGGAAATACCATTCCCAACCCGAAGGGTGAGTTGAAAGCTATTGCCACTCGAAGTGGTAAAACTTATGATGGACCCTCGATTCCTACTCCTTCTCCGTTGAAGGAAGTGGAACGAGAGACCGAGGTGACAAAGGACAAAGTGCACTCTTCAAGCTCACAAAGTACCGCACCCGTCCAACCTCCGGTGGTCCAATCTCCAATTTCGGAACCCGATGTTCCGAAAACCAATCCTAAGCCTTCAATTCCATATCCTTCGAGGCTTAATGATCAAAAGCTTCGTGACAAAACTAATAGTCAAATGACGAAGTTTCTTGAAATCTTTCAAAAGTTACACTTCGATATTAGTTTTGCGGATGCTCTTATCTACATGCCAAAGTTTGCATCTACATTCAAGAGTCTCCTTAGCAATAAGGAAAAATTGCTTGAATTAACAAAGACTCCATTGAATGAGAATTGTTCGGCGGTTATCCTTAAAAAGTTACCCGAAAAACTAGGAGACCCCGGCAAATTTCTCATCCCTTGTGATTTCCAAAAGCTAGATGAATGCTTAGCCTTGGCCGATCTCGGCGCAAGCATCAATCTAATGCCTCTTTCCGTTTGGGAAAATCTTTCTCTTCCAGAGCTTACTACTACACGAATGACACTAGAGCTTGCAAATCGATCGGTTACTATTCCGAAAGGTATTGCCGAAGATGTCTTCGTGAAAGTAGGCAAGTTCCATTTTCCTGCTGACTTCGTAGTGGTCGATTTTGATGCCGATCCCCGTGTCCTCCTTATCATGGGAAGACTATTCTTGAAAATGGCTCGTGCATTAATCGATGTCTACGAAGGTGAGATGACTCTTAGAGTCGGTGATGAAAAGTTGGTCATAAATATTGAGAGTACTTCAAAATATCCTCTCAAGCATGATAGCGAGTCAATTAACCAAATTGATATCATTGATGCTACATGCGAGGAATATTTTCATGAAGTACTAAGTGGCAATCCCACTTCTTTAGACCATACCGTTGCTCTCTCTTCCCCCTCTCTCACTCCGTTTGAAGGAGGTGATTTCATTTTGGAAGAGATTGAAGCTTGTTTGTCGTGTGATTCGATTCCATCGGGAATTGATGATGGTGTATTTGACCCGGAGGGAGATATTCTTCTCATTGAGAAGTTGCTTAATGATGATCCATCATCTCTCCCTCCAAAAGAACTTCATGATGAGGAAATCAAACCTAGTAAAAATTCTAATGATCCTCCGGAGGTCGAACTTAAGGACTTACCACCTCATCTCGAATATGCATTTTTGGAGGGTACCGATAAATTACCCGTCATAATTGCTAAAGATTTAAATGATGAGGAGAAATCCGCACTCATAAAGGTTCTAAAGTCACACAAGCGAGCCATTGCTTGGAAACTTTCCGACATTAAGGGTGTTAACCCGGAATTTTGTACACACAAAATTTTAATAGAGGATGACTTTAAACCGGCGGTTCAACATCAAAGAAGGATTAATCCTAAAATCCACGAGGTTATCAAAAAGGAAGTTCTTAAACTCCTTGATGCCGGCTTGATTTACCCTATCTCGGATAGTCCTTGGGTGAGCCCCGTGCATTGTGTGCCTAAAAAAGGTGGCATTACCGTTGTTACAAATGATGAAAACGAGTTGATTCCTACTCGATTGGTGACGGGATGACGTGTATGCATTGACTACCGAAAGTTAAATGACGCCACCCGTAAAGACCACTTCCCTCTTCCATTCATGGATCAAATGCTCGAAAGACTAGCGGGAAACGAATACTATTGTTTTCTCGACGGTTTCTCGGGTTACTTCCAAATTCCCATTGATCCGCAAGATCAAGAAAAGAACACTTTCACGTGCCCTTACGGAACGTTTGCCTATCGACGCATGCCTTTTGGCTTATGTAATGCTCCGAGCACGTTCCAAAGGTGTATGATGGCCATTTTTCACGACATGATCGAGAAAACTATGGAGGTCTTTATGGATGATTTCTCGGTCTTTGGGGATTCTTTCACCACATGTCTCTCCCATTTGGACAATATGCTTAAGCGTTGTGAAGACACAAATCTTTGTCTAAATTGGGAGAAAAGTCATTTCATGGTCAAAGAGGGCATTGTCCTCGGCCATAAAATTTCTAAGAGCGGGATTGAGGTCGATAAAGCTAAAGTTGATGTTATTGCTAAGCTTCCTCATCCCACAACCGTCAAAGGCATTCGGAGTTTTCTTGGTCACGCCGGGTTCTATCGTAGATTCATTCAAGATTTTTCAAAAATCGCCCGGCCGATGACTCGTCTCCTTGAAAAGGAAACTCCGTTCATTTTCTCACAAGAGTGCATTGAAGCTTTTCAAACTCTAAAGAAAAAGCTTACTGAAGCACCAATCTTGGTTGCCCCCGATTGGGACCTACCTTTTGAACTTATGTGTGATGCAAGTGATTTTGCCATAGGTGCGGTCTTGGGGCAACGTAAAACAAAACATTTTCAGCCTATACACTATGCTAGCAAAACTATGACCGAAGCTCAAGCTCATTACACCACGACGGAAAAAGAATTATTAGCCGTGGTGTATGCTTTCGAAAAGTTTCGGCCATACTTAATCTTGTCAAAAAGCATAGTGTATACGGATCACTCGGCTCTCAAATATCTCTTTGCAAAACAAGATGCAAAGCCGAGATTGCTCCGATGGGTTCTCCTCCTCCAAGAATTTGATATCATCATCCGTGATAAAAAAGGAGCCGAAAACCTCGCAGCTGACCATCTGTCCCGATTAGAGAATCCTCATCAAAGTGTGCTCGAGAAAAAGGAAATAAATGAAACATTTCCTCTCGAGACACTTAACGTGGTATCTTTTCGTGGTGATTCTAGTACCCCATGGTTTACCGATTTTGCAAATTACCATGCGGGTAACTTTGTGGTTAAAGGGATGTCGTCCCAACAAAAAAACAAATTCTTCAAAGATGTGAAGCATTACTTTTGGGACGACCCCACCTTGTTTAAAGTTTATGCGGATCAAGTCATCCGGCGGTGTGTTCAGGGCCAAGAAGCCGTTGAAATTCTTAAGGCTTGCCACAATGGACCCATGGGGGGACATCATGGTGCCAACTACACCGCCAAGAAGGTGTTTGATTCCGGTTTCTATTGGCCCACAATCTACCATAACGCCCATGACTTAGTCAAATCTTGTGACTCTTGTCAACGTCACAGGAAGATTTCGCAAAAAGATGAAATGCCACAAAACGTCGTTCAAGTTTGTGAAATCTTTGACGTTTGGGGCATTGACTTTATGGGGCCGTTCCCGTCTTCACGAGGGAACAAGTTTATACTCGTGGCTGTCGATTATTTGTCTAAATGGGTCGAAGCGAAAGCACTCCCCACCAACGACGCCCGAGTAGTGTGTAAATTTTTGAAATCGCTCTTTTCTCAGTTTGGAACTCCCCGTGCTATCATTAGTGATCGCGGTACGCACTTTTGCAATGACCAATTTGCAAAGGTCATGCTTAATATGGTATTACTCACCGTCTTTCTACCGCGTATCACCCACAAACAAGTGGACAAGTGGAAGTTTCAAACCGTGGTCTAAAAAGAATCTTGGAAAGGACCGTAGGTGAAAACCGTGCATCTTGGTCGGATAAATTAGATGATGCACTTTGGGCCTTCCGTACAGCTTATAAAACACCCATCGGGTGTACTCCTTACAAGCTTGTGTACAGAAAGGCGTGCCATCTACCGATCGAGCTCGAGCACAAAGCTTATTGGGCCTTGAAACATGCAAACTTCGACCTAAAGTCCGCGGGTGATCACCGCAAAGTTCAACTCAATGAATTAAATGAACTTCGTGATCAAGCCTACGAGAACTCTTTGATCTACAAAGAAAAGACAAAGAAGATCCATGACTCCAAAATCAAGAACCGCGTTTTTAACGTTGGTAATCGAGTCCTTCTTTTTAACTCTAGATTGAAGATATTCTCGGGTAAGCTTAAAACCCGTTGGACTGGACCATTCACCGTTGCCAAAGTTTTTCCTTATGGTACCGTCGAGTTATCTCAAAACGACGGACCAAACTTCAAGGTGAACGGTCATAGGTTGAAGCATTACTTTGGAGGGGACATACCATCCATGGTTGTCCCGGATCTCTAAAATTTCCCCATGGACCAATGAATTCGGGGTTGAGTCAAGCTAGTGACTCGGTTAACAAAAACATTAGCACCACATGGGTGACAACCCATGTTTCTGACTTCTTTCTATTTTCTAACAACTAAGTGTGGGGGGATTCCTCTACTGTGCTCTGTTTGTGTGTTGTTTGCTCTTGTTTTCAGGTTTCCTTGAGATCGTGATGATTGATGTACCTGTTTTCAATCCAGCTGCCCAATATCCGATCTTTTTGCTAACGTTTATCTAGGGATATCTTTTTAATCCTGTTTGTGAAAAGAGAGATTTCTGTTCCACACTTGGCTATTAGTATTACCTTTTTACGTTCTAAGTGTCGGCATAATAGCCGGTACTTTGAATATTGAGGGCAATATTCAATTCTAAGTGTGGGGGGGGGGGGGGGGAATTCTCTCGAATTTTGTCACCTGTGTACCTTCTAGTGCCCTAGTACCCCCGTTTTGGCCAAAATTTTAAAATTTTTTCGTTTTTAGATTAGAAATTGCAATAAAAAAAAGAAGTGTTTAGTCTTGATTAGGTTAGAACAAAGGGAATCCCGACTCTGCCAGAGTATTGATCTGGCTGCTTCCTTAACGATTAGGCTAAGGTTTTACGATTTGTGCAAATGAAAATGCTAAGCGTACAATAGTTGGTTTTCTTTAGAGCTTATATAAGTAATCTATGGCTTTTCCTCCCAGAAGATAACTAATCTGACTTAATAAGTGCTTATTTTCAAACATTTGAACACACAAAATCATTTTTTTTATACGATTTTGAAAAATACTAGTTCAAAGCTTTATTTAAACTTCGGAACAAGCATATGTCATAGTTGCAAAAGTTAAGTAATAAATGTATGTGCTAAAAAGCTACGGTTCAAGATCAGCCCTTGGATCCTTATTTCCGGAAGGCGTTTAGGTCTTGGCTACCCTCTTACACCGGCCCTTGGACCTCTAATTCAGGAATGTGTGAGGTCTTGGTCTAACACCCTTGGATCCTCATTTCAGGAATGTTTAGAGTCTTGAAACTCTCCGTTGTAACGGCCCTTGGATCCTTTATTCCGAAAGGTGTAAGGCCTTGGTTCCCGTGAAACTCCGTTAGTTTATGTTGCACAAGTTAAAAAAAAATGAAAAAATGAGAAAAAAATAAAATAAAATGGAATGATATTGCAAAATACAATAAAGTTTTGAAACTTGCTTGTTTTAAATTTTAAATCTATCTTTCAACTAGTATTAGTCAATATCTTATAAAAATGTCGATTTTTGTATTCAAAATTTTGAAAATCAAGCACATTCACCTAACTTGAATAAATGTGGGAGTGAAAAGTTAAGTCTCGGCTTACATAGATTATTAGTATAAGTAGTGTTAGCATTTTACAAAAACATTTGCACAATGAGTTTAAGCTTAGTTGGGAGTATAAAAAGAGGATGAAGATTTCAATTCCCTGGAGACACCCATTTTGTGTGAATCCCGTTCCATGATACCATTTTTGAAAATCAAGCATCTTATCTATTTTTGTTCTAGTTTAAATTTCTCGCATCAAATAAAAATTCAAAACGGGGTATACTTGGTATTCTTTTGATCCTTTCATTACTTTATATGATCGGATTGCTAGGGACTAGCAATTGATAGTGTGGGGGGATGATGAGTGCCTGTTTACTCATCATTTTATGCCCATATTATACGTAAAAAATGCTAAAAATGGCCAAATATACCAATTTATACTGCAGATATCCTTGGTTTGTGTTTTTATGCATTTCAGGTACAAAGGATTGAAAACGGAGCGAAAAACGGGCATTTTTGGATCGACTCGACAACAATTGTGCATTTGATCAAGTGAAGACAAAAGTCAAAGTCAAAGTCAAAGTCAAAGTGAACCTCAAAAATTACCAAAATGACACAAATGATCCTTGGAAATTATTTTCAGTTTTGGCAGCCTTGGTCCTTGGGATTTTCAGATTTTACAACAATAGTCCTTAAACCTTAAACCTAATCCAATTTCTATCCTAAACTTAAAACTACCAAATCCTAATAACTAACCCAATCCCTTAAACCCCCAAAGTCCAATCCACGAATAAAACCCAACCCGGATCTTTGTACTTAGCTAATCCCACAAAGTCAAAAGAATAGTCAAACCCCACTCACCTTTCTTCTTTCCCTCCTTCCCATAACCAGTACAGCCATCACCATCACCTTCACCACTTCCCCACAATTTTCTCCCCTTCCCAACACTGCTCAAAGCCACCTTCTTGTACCCTATTTCCCCCTCCAAGGTCAACATTCCCAGCTAGAATCCCACTCACAAGATTTTGGCGCCAAAAACCTATTTGAAGGGCTGAGATCACTTCAAGCCAATCCAAGGGTCCAAAAGTGTTCAGAGAAGCACAAGAGGAAGATCCCACCACAGTTTTAGTATAAATAGGTGCTATGTAAGCCTCATAAGGCATGTCGAATTTTAGTTCGGTCGCAATTTTTAGTTTAAGTGTTTAATGGTTATAAATTTTAGTTTTCAGTTTCAAATTAAGTTTATTTCAAGCTCACTTGTCTTTAATTATTTCACATTGTACTATTTTCTAAAAGTTAATGAGATTTCAATTTCAAAAGTCCTCTGTTAATTCGAATTAAGATCAATTGTGGTTGTAAAAGCTTCTTTACTGTTGATATAAGCTCATTTAAGCTCATTATAGCTTATTGTGAGCTTATCATAGTGTAACTCAGTTCTTATCCATGAATTCCAAAAAGTCAATGAAAGTCAACCAAGGTACTGTTACTCAGCTTATTAGTGCTTATTCTCAGTTTTTGTGCTTATTTGTTCTTTGTGATGGTAATGTATGTTAGTTAGATAGGTTGTTAGTGTTTAGACTAGTCCTTGCCTTTAATAGCTTATTAATCCTTAAATCAGTCAATTAAGGCCTAGCTTATTATAGTGCTTATTTCCTGTTAGAAAGTTGTTCATTAGGTATAAATTAAGTTAGTTAAGCAGTGTTCTTTCAAAATCATGGCTTAAATAGGTCTGTGCTAGTTTTAAAATTTAAAAACAATCTTTAAAGTAGTGTTTGGGTCAAAACCCAAAATGGGTCAAAATTGATAGTTACTGTTCATTGGTCTTTTGGTTAAGTTTAATCTAGCTTAATGTCACTCAGATAAGTTGTTTTGAGGCTAATTTTTCTTGAATTAAGTTGATTATTCCACATTTAAGGTTGAAATCAGCCCATTTTAGCTTATTGTAGAGATAAGCTGATTTGGTCATTGCTTTTGGTATTTCTGTGTTCAAACTAATTCACTAAGTATATATGCAAGAGTTGAATTCATTTCATGAGGTTTTGATAGAGTTTTGGTCCAAATCTGTGCAATCCTTGTTACAGAACACACTTTCTGTATGCAGTCCAAATAAGCAATTATATAGACCAAATTCAGTGCTCATTTTTGTTATTTTGTGCTTAAATCTGTGTGTTCTTAGTAGTTTGACAATAGTTCTGAGCTTATTCATTAGTTTCAATCCCTAGTTCAGCTTATTAGAGCTTTAAAATAAGCTCAAAAGTTGCAACCTCACACAGACTTACACTGAGTGATCAGTGTTCATCTGTGTGGAATAAGCCACTTCTCAGCTTATTTCAAAGCATCAAATAAGCTTGCATTGGTCTGAAATTTGTACTTCTTGCTATTTGGTACATGATCTTTTAGTATATCAAGTTTTTGTGGATTTTGGATCTCACCTTAGTGCTTAAAAGTTAGCTCAAATAGACCTCAGTAGGACTATGTTGGTCTGCACAATTGCCTCATCTGCTTATTAGTTTCTTAGTGCTTATCTGCTTATATTTGTTGCCTATTCTGATTCACTTAGCCCATTTAGATCAATCTCAGTTTCATTCAGTTTATTTCAGTTTTCCCTTAGCTTAAATTAGCTTTAACAGTCCAGTAGATTATTGCCTAGCTTATTTCCTTCCTTTTTGCTACTGATCTGAATCCCTGTCCCTATTTCTGAGCTTATTTGTGCTTTTCAATAATAGTGTTAGTTGTAAAAGTTGCTTATAATCTTGTGCTTATTCAGTTCCATAAAGAAAAAAATAAAGAAAATAAGTTTCCAAAAAAAAGCAAGACCAGGGATTCAAACCCTGGTCTCTTGCTCAGCCAAGGCCTCCCATCACACACACTCACCCATCTCTGCCCTTGGGACTTTCTTGTCAAAGCTTTCTTCTTTAATTCTTTTAACCCATTTTTTCTTTATTAGCTTAATCTCACTGTTGGCTTATTATCAGCTTATCCCAATAAGTTGAGACTGTCTTTTTTATTTTTCCTAGCTTCAGTGTGTTTTAAAGTATTTTCCAGAAATTTTTTTGAATTTTCTAAATTGGTTTAATATTTTTAATCATTTAATTAGATTAATTCAGTTTTTAATTCATAGAAAATAAAATAAAAGTCAAAAAATTATAATTCTTTTTTCTAAAATTTTCTTTTATCAATTAGAACTTAGGAAAAATAAATTTGCACTTGTAGGATTAGTTTTTAAATATTTTAGTTGTAGGCTCGTTTTTTAGAATTCCCGACTTGCGTTTTTAGTATAAATTGATTTATCCTTAATTTTTCTTTGTGAATTTATTTTTCATATCTTAATTAGAAGTAAAAAACACAAAAATCCAAAATCCACTCTTCAAGCACTTTAATTCCTAACCAAAAATGAAATCCTCGATTCACACCTCGCTAGGACACGACCCGGGTGATCACTTGCCCGGTATCACACATATCACAAGCGTGAGTTTTTGCAAGTTAACCTTTTTCCTAAAGGGTTGGTTTGTCTATTCTCACGTTTACTTGGTATTTTTGATATATACGTTTTCACACGAATCAATTTTTGGCGCCGCTGCCGGGGAGGTTGTGTTGCGACAATATCGTTTAGGTTTAAACGATTAGTGACTTGAGATCCTTCGTCAAGAAGTTATCGCTTTCATAAAAATATAAAAAACAAAAATATTTTTCTTTTCTTTTGTATATATATTATCATATAAAACAAAAATACAAAAACATTTTCCGTTTTGTTGTGTTAAAATAAAAGATAAAAGCAATCTCAATATAATATTCCTCAACTTGGAATATTATCATAATAAGTTCCCAAACAAAAGATTAAAACTTGCCTTTGTATCACTTGCGAATATCGGCTCACCTTTAATTGATAAATAAACTATAAGAGGGGTATAAGGAGAGGCGATCCAACGAACTTCGCCTCGAAAAGAGATCCATTCTTCTCTTCCGTTCCTTTGTGCGTTTATCTTTTGAAGAGCTACCGTACGCTTGTTGATTATTGGTTTAAGTTCACTTGTGTTTTGCTTCGGTCTCGTTTTAATTGAATTATTTTTTTTTAGTGCATGCGCACTCGTTCTTCTCCGTCAACAAGTCCTTTTCATGAACTCGTGCATACTCCGAGAAGATGTAATCGGAGACGTAATCGTAGGCATACCGCCTCAATAGCCGAACCCGAGATTCGTGTTATTCCCGTTCCTCCCATTGTCACAATGGCGGATGAACGCACCATGTCTGAGCTTCTCCAAGCACCCACCGAGGGTTACGGAGATGCTATCGTTGTTCCGGCAATCGTTTCCGATAGCTTTGAGCTTAAAACGGGGTTGCTATCCTTAGTAACTTCAAGTCAATATTTCGGATTTGAGAGGGACGATCCTCATTCCCACATTCGATGGTTTAACAAGATCACCTCTACCACCAAATACCGAAATGTTCCTCAAGAAGCTATCAAGCTTCTTCTTTTTCCTTTTTCTCTCGAGGGGGCAGCCCGGATTTGGCTCGAAAAACAACCCCCTCATTCTATTGAAACATGGGAAGATTTAGTGTCGAAATTTGTGAATGAATTCTTTCCCCCGTCTAAAACCACAAGCCTTAAAAATGAAATCACCAAATTCACTCAAAAATTTGATGAATCCTTTAGTGAAGCGTGGGATCGTTTTAAAGAATTACTTCGCAAATGTCCACATCACGGTTTCTCCGAGTTACATCAACTCGATACCTTCTATAATGTTTTGAACCAAACGGACCAAGATTCTCTTAATGCCGCCGCTGTAACACCCCAACCCGACAAGGGCAAAGATGTCACAAATACATGGTTTCATATCAGATACAAGCATTCAAGAAATAAAATAGCGGAAGCCTTAACATTAGAATCCAAAAGAAAATAAGTCAACACGACTTATATCAAGATCAACAAGACAAAAGAAATGAAAATAAATGAAGTACATAACGATCCAGGAGCCAAATCAAGGCATAACAAGACTAAGATTTAAATGGTAGAACTAAGATACTAAGGTCCATGCTTCACTCTAGTTGCTCTCATCCCAAAGCAAAACCCAGCCTCCTAGCTTAATTACCTGCCGCAGGAAAAGAAAATGCGGCTGAGCTACGAGAGCTCAGTGAACAGATATAACGGAAACAAAGCAGTAGTAACGTAATAGCAAGGTAAAAGAAATAATACCAGGTTTAACAAGAGTCAGGAAAAGGAATACAAAAGAGTTATGCAGACATACCAGGAACTAAGAATGGTTACAATGGTAAATGTAAATGAAACCAGAACCCACCAAAATCCCAAGTTAAACCAAGTCAAGTCCAATGTCCGGTCAAGTATCAGGTCATAAGGTTACAAGGTTTTAGGAGAACAGAAATCCTCTACGAGCCCAAACATATCAAATCAAATCAAATCATATATCAGGGTGTGTGGAGGGGTGACCTCAGCATACCAGGAACAGGGTGAGGGGATACCTCCAGGGGTTGGAGTTGCAAGCTCCCAGGGGTTGTGAAAGATGTGTACCGCACACACTCGTCAGTCACCATGTATAACAGGTAATATAACAAATCAGGACAGGTCTAGGATGCATCCATGCGCCCCCGCAGGCCACAGGGTCTTCCTCTACGTAACAAATCAAATCAGGTCGGGGACGGTGTAACCAAATCACTAGGGCTACACACTAGTCATGCCGGTGGTGCATCACAGTCTCACAGACATGGACATGAAACCCTCATGCCTAGTGGATGGCTCGTAGTCTCAAACTGTGGGTCAAGGTCAAGTATCAAGTCTCGGGTGTCAAGTGTCAAGTCTCAGTTATCAAATGTCAGGTATCATATCAGGGTTCATATCAGGGTTCAAGACAGGAGATAAATGCAGGGGTTCATTATCAAGAGGTCCATATCAGAAAGGTCAATTAATGGAAGGTTCATAATAGTTTATTATAAGAAATCCTTTTTACATGGTTTTAATAAAATGATCGTTAGAACAGTTTCATAATAAAAGTCTTTTAAGGAAATGTTCAAAAACCTCTTCATATACAACTAAAAGTAGTTATAAAATCCTATGAACCTTCAAGTACCCAAGGTCTTAATTATTCAGGTTACCCGTGGTGAACAAGTCATGCCAAGTATCGTAAGAAAACATAGCAGGGTTCAAGTTAAAGGTTCAAGGCAAGAGTTCAAGTACAGGCTCAAGTCAAAAGGTTCGTATCAAGTGCATCAAGGTTCAAGTTCAAGTTCATGACAAGGTTCAAGACAAAGGTTAAAGCAAAGGTTCAAATCTACGGTTCACAATACAAGGGAAACATAGCAATGAATCAGGAATCAGAAATGAGACGAAGGCTCCTTACAAGAAGAGCAGAATATCTGTACCTTATTCAAATAGCAAGCACAAACACAAGAGTAGCTGACAGGGATCAAGATCACTCCCTCCTCGAACCTAAAGGAGTAGAAGACAGAAATACGAAAGGGGTTTCAGTTATCTTCCCATTATAAGTAACTTCTATTTTTAGTAACTTTCTATTTTTAGCAGGTTTCCATAATTAGTAAGTTACCACATTTAGCAAGATTCAAGTGATATAATTCAAGTCAAGTCTTTAATTAGCTTATTATAGAAGTAACATTCATTTTAACAAGTTACACAAGTTTAGGGTTAATTATGACAAGTTTTTCATAGTTCAGGGTTATAAGTGTAAATATACCAAGGATGAGGGTTTAAAATGAAAATATCACCATTAACTCATTCAACTCTCAAGTTATCCAGAATTACACCTTTAGTCCTTTAGTTTTCATACTTTACATTTTATACCCTTGTACTTACATAAATTACATTTTAAACCTTATAACTTTTATAATTACTCATCAAACCCTTAGTTTTCCAATTTTACACAATATACACTGATTTTGACATATTATACGAACACACCCTTAAGTATTTATAATTTACACATCAAGTCCCTCAAGTTATCAAAGTTACATATTAAGCCCTTTAGTTTACCATTTCAACCTTTAATTATTAATAATTACATATTAAGCCATTAAATTACCAAATTTACACATAACCCCCTGAATATAATTTATTACTCAATTCGACCCTAACTTTCCAGAAATTACATATTTAGTCCCTCTATTCTAATTATTTTCAATTCGCCACTTAATTTACCATTTAAATCCATATCTCGCCAAATTTACAAATAAGGCCCTCATATAATAATTTTTATATGTTCCCCCTGATCTATAAAACATTATAAAAATATCCCACACTTTTAAATAATTACAAAACACCCCCTTAACTAATATTTATCCAATCGGTATATAATTATTTCATCAAAAATCAAGCCCTAAACATCCCAATCATTATAAAATAATTTTATCATCATTATGTCACCTTTATTTCCATATTTCATCCATTAGAAACCCTAGATCGATGAGTTTAGAATTTTTCCACAATTTCTCTTTTTATTTCCAAAAACCCGATTATAACAAAAATCCATAAATCATGCATTCGACTTCAACAAATCAAGACACCATTTTTTTGTGATTATATGATGTATATAAGACCCACAAAAAATATAAACAAGGCCCAGAAAAATCGCATTCATTTTATAGCTCTCGATTTCGATTTTAGGGTTTGATAGGTCGTTATTTTTCATTCGATCACAATAGGGTGCATGGTTCGATTTCAATAATTTTTACATGTTATATACGATTAGGAGAAGGCTAGAAAATTACCAGAAAAATTATAGATCAAGGAATCACACGCTATGGTTTTCTTTGGCTCGGTTTCAATTTTTTTGACTCTAAAAAATTGCCACGCCTAAACGAACGACCCCAGGACCTTGTAGCTATTTTTCCCACCTCCTTGGCACTATGAAGAACTCCATAAAAATACTCCTTTGCTTCAGAAAAATCGGATGTGGTGTGTGGGATTTTTAAGAGTGGCGGCTAATAGTTTTTAGGGTTTAATGGGAGAAAAATAATTTATGGATTGATATAAATGTGATTGACCGAATTAGGAGGAGGGAGATTAGGCTAAGAACCAGCCTTCATTGACCAAGGCCCAATTTACCAAATTCAATAAATTTTTCCTTAATTACTTTGTGATTTAAATGATTGTTTTAAATAATAAAATTTGTATATTTATTTACATATTTCGGCCCAAGCAAGATTTATGTGTAATAATACACTTTTGTACTTGTAAAAATATTAGAAGCTTGTATCAAAATTGTCTCACTTGATTTGTAGCTCATTTCCAGATATTCGGGTTTAATTCGGAACTTTAACTAAGCTTTAATTAAATTTTAAAGTTTCAGGGGCATTTTGGTAATTTTTGCATGTTTTAGATTTTCGGGTTTTACAACTCTTCCCCTCTAACCGAAAAATTTCGTCCTCGAAATTTGCAAGGACATAGAAATGAAAGAGAACGGGAAACAAAACAAGGACATACCAGACGCCTTATCAGTCCGGTCACCAGAAAGCATAAAGACACGACCGGTATGAGGAGCAGGAGGAGGAGGATCAAGAAATTTCTCAAGTGCTGATGTAGATTGCTTAGGAAAATTCCTCACTTGATGTTCTGAAGAACCACATCTGAAACAAGCACCAGACGTCGTACGACAAGCTCCAGTATGGTTTTTCCCACAAGAACCACAAACAGGTAGGGAAGTAGAGTGCTCAGATGATTTCCTCCGCGAGTTTGACCCAGTCACCCGATCTTGCTGATAGCCTCTAGAAGAATGATCTCTCCGCTGCCGTTTGGTTGACGCTGCGCTCCTGACGATCACCATCCTGTTTAGAAACTGACCTCGAATCTCGGCGCCTCGAATCTGATTTCTTCTGGTCGTAGCTCTTGCCCGAATACTCCTTAACGTCCCGACTTTGAATCTGTTGCTGCACCTTGTCGCCATCACGGTCTCGTTTGTAACCAACGCCCTCATGAAAATCTCGATGTTGCGAGCTGCATCGCAACATGCTGACGGATCCGCAAACTCCGAATTAAGCCGACGATCAAGAAAATATGACAGAACAGAACATGAAGAATGACAGAGCAGAACAGGAAAATATGACAGAGCAGAATCAAGGAAAGATGACAGAGCATAACAGGAAAAGAGAGTGCGCGTGCGGAAACCTAATGTCTACCCAATCCTCACAGGTCAAGCCTAAGCTCTAAGGGTTTCTGATGCCTATTCTCTGATACCATAAATTGTAACACCCCAACCCGACAAGGGCAAAGATGTCACAAATACATGGTTTCATATCAGATACAAGCATTCAAGAAATAAAATAGCGGAAGCCTTAACATTAGAATCCAAAAGAAAATAAGTCAACACGACTTATATCAAGATCAACAAGACAAAAGAA
The DNA here is from genome assembly GCA_021014915.2 of Artemisia tridentata subsp. tridentata. Classification (NCBI taxonomy): domain Eukaryota; kingdom Viridiplantae; phylum Streptophyta; class Magnoliopsida; order Asterales; family Asteraceae; genus Artemisia; species Artemisia tridentata. Next base: position 115,707,784 of record CP139504.1, read on the forward strand.
ATGAAAATAAATGAAGTACATAACGATCCAGGAGCCAAATCAAGGCATAACAAGACTAAGATTTAAATGGTAGAACTAAGATACTAAGGTCCATGCTTAACTCAAGTTGCTCTCATCCCAAAGCAAAACCCAGCCTCCTAGCTTAATTACCTGCCGCAGGAAAAGAAAATGCGGCTGAGCTACGAGAGCTCAGTGAACAGATATAACGGAAACAAAGCAGTAGTAACGTAATAGCAAGGTAAAAGAAATAATACCAGGTGTAACAAGAGTCAGGAAAAGGAATACAAAAGAGTTATGCAGACATACAAGAAACTAAGAATGGTTACAATGGTAAATGTAAATGAAACCAGAACCCACCAAAATCCCAAGTTAAACCAAGTCAAGTCCAATGTCCGGTCAAGTATCAGGTCATAAGGTTACAAGGTTTCAGGAGAACAGAAATCCTCTACGAGCCCAAACATATCACATCAAATCAAATCATATATCAGGGTGTATGGAGGGGCGGCCTCAGCATACCAGGAACAGGGTGAGGGGATACCTCCAGGGGTTGGAGTTGCAAGCTCCCAGGGGTTGTGAAAGACGTGTACCGCACACACTCGTCAGTCACCAGGTATAACAGGTAACAAATTAGGACAGGTCGAGGATGCATCCATGCGCCCCCGCAGGCCACAGGGTCTTCCTCTACGTAACAAATCATATCAGGTCGGGGACGGTGTAACCAAATCACTAGGGCTACACACTAGTCATGCCGGTGGTGCATCACAGACATGGACATGAAACCCTCATGCCTAGTGGATGGCTCGTAGTCTCAAACTGTGGGTCAAGGTCAAGTATCAAGTCTCGGGTGTCAAGTGTCAAGTTTCAGTTATCAAATGTCAGGTATCATATCAGGGTTCATATCAGGGTTCATATCAGGGTTCAAGACAGGAGATAAATGCAGGGGTTCATTATCAGGTGGTCCATATCAAAAAGGTCAATTACTGGAAGGTTCATAATAGTTTATTATAAGAAATCTTTTTTACATGGTTTTAATAAAATGATCGTTAGAACAGTTTCATAATAAAAGTCTTTTAAGGAAATGTTCAAAAACCTCTTCATATACAACTAAAAGTAGCTATAAAATCCTATGAACCTTCAAGTACCCAAGGTCTTAATTATTCAGGTTACCCGTAGTGAACAAGTCATGCCAAGTATCGTAAGAAAACATAGCAGGGTTCAAGTCAAAGGTTCAAGGCAAGAGTTCAAGTACAGGCTCAAGTCAAAAGGTTCATATCAAGTGCATCAAGGTTCAAGTTCAGGTTCATGACAAGGTTCAAGACAAAGGTTAAAGCAAAGGTTCAAATCTACGGTTCACAATACAAGGGAAACATAGCAATGAATCAGGAATCAGAAATGAGACGAAGGCTCCTTACAAGAAGAGCAGAATATCTGTACCTTATTCAAATAGCAAGCACAAACACAAGAGTAGCTGACAAGGATCAAGATCACTCCCTCCTCGAACCTAAAGGAGTAGAAGACAGAAATACGAAAGGGGTTTCAGTTATCTTCCCATTATAAGTAACTTCTATTTTTAGTAACTTTCTATTTTTAGCAGGTTTCCATAATTAGTAAGTTACCACATTTAGCAAGATTCAAGTGATATAATTCAAGTCAAGTCTTTAATTAGCTTATTATGGAAATAACATTCATTTTAACAAGTTACACAAGTTTAGGGTTAATTATGACAAGTTTTTCATAGTTCAGGGTTATAAGTGTAAATATACCAAGGATGAGGGTTTAAAATGAAAATATCACCATTAACTCATTCAACTCTCAAGTTATCCAGAATTACACCTTTAGTCCTTTAGTTTTCATACTTTACATTTTATACCCTTGTACTTACATAAATTACATTTTAAACCTTATAACTTTTATAATTACTCATCAAACCCTTAGTTTTCCAATTTTACACAATATACACTGATTTTGACATATTATACGAACACACCCTTAAGTATTTATAATTTACACATCAAGTCCCTCAAGTTATCAAAGTTACATATTAAGCCCTTTAATTTACCATTTCAACCTTTAATTATTAATAATTACATATTAAGCCATTAAATTACCAAATTTACACATAACCCCCTGAATATAATTTATTACTCAATTCGACCCTAACTTTCTAGAAATTACATATTTAGTCCCTCTATTCTAATTATTTTCAATTCACCACTTAATTTACCATTTAAATCCATAGCTCGCCAAATTTACAAATAAGGCCCTCATATAATAATTTTTATATGTTCCCCCTGATCTATAAAACATTATAAAAATACCCCACACTTTTTAATAATTACAAAACACTCCCTTAACTAATATTTATCCAATCGGTATATAATTATTTCATCAAAAATCAAGCCCTAAACATCCCAATCATTATAAAATAATTTTATCATCATTATGTCACCTTTATTTCCAGATTTCATCCATTAGAAACCCTAGATCGATCGGTTTAGAATTTTTCCACAATTTCTCTTTTTATTTCCAAAAACCCGATTATAACAAAAATCCATAAATCATGCATTCGACTTCAAAAAATAAAGACACCATTTTTTTGTGATTATATGATGTATATAAGACCCACAAAAAATATAAACAAGGCCCCAAAAAATCGCATTCATTTTATAGCTCTCGATTTCGATTTTAGGGTTTGATAGGTCGTTATTTTTCATTTGATCACAATAGGGTGCATGGTTCAATTTAAATAATTTTTACATGTTATATATGATTAGGAGAAGGCTAGAAAATTACCAGAAAAATTATAGATCAAGGAATCACACGCTATGGTTTTCTTTGGCTCGGTTTCAATATTTTCGACTCTAAAAAATTGCCACGCCTAAACGAACGACCCCAGGACCTTGTAGCTATTTTTCCCACCTCCTTGGCACTATGAAGAACTCCATAAAAATACTCCTTTGCTTCAGAAAAATCGGATGTAGTGTGTGGGATTTTTAAGAGTGGCGGCTAATAGTTTTTAGGGTTTAATGGGAGAAAAATAATTTATGGATTGATATAAATGTGATTGACCGAATTAGGAGGAGGGAGATTAGGCTAAGAACCGGCCTTCATTGACCAAGGCCCAATTTACCAAATTCAACAAATTTTTCCTTAATTACTTTGTGATTTAAATGATTGTTTTAAATAATAAAATTTGTATATTTATTTACATATTTCGGCCCAAGCAAGATTTATGTGTAATAATACACTTTTGTACTTGTAAAAATATTAGAAGCTTGTATCAAAATTGTCTCACTTGATTTGTAGCTCGTTTCCAGATATTCGGGTTTAATTCGGAACTTTAACTAAGCTTTAATTAAATTTTAAAGTTTCAGGGGCATTTTGGTAATTTTTGCATGTTTTAGATTTTCGGGTTTTACAGCCGCCGGTGGCAATCTCTTGAATCAGTCTCCGAAGGACGCTTTAGCCATCATTGAGAATAAGTCCAAGGTCCGCACTACACGAAGCAAGCCGGTTTTTTCCCAAGTTAGTGCCTCCACTTCTTCTTCTTCTCACGTGAGTACTTCTAGCACCGATGCTAAGATTGAAAAATTCACGAATGCTATTCAGGCTTTGGTTCTTTCCAAGCAAAAGAAACTTTCTTCCCCACAAACTTCTTTACCCACTCAAGTCAAAGCGGTAGAAGAAACTTGTGTCACTTGTGGTGTTTTCGCCAAAATGGTGGAGGTTTGATCCGTTCTCAAGCCTATGGTAATCTATGTGCTATGACAGGTAGAGTGTTTTATTTTCCCGTTTCCATATGTTATATAACTTTATACACCCGAGAGATGTGAGAATCCAAACACTTTATGTGAGGTGCGAGTATATAATTTTCGTGCTTATTACGACTAACCTGGAATGATTGCATGTTGTAATTAGTTTTATATTAATGTTAAATGACCCCCAACTGGTAAATTGATTAGGATAAAAACATATTTGCTTGGGGACAAGCAAATCCCAAGTGTAGGGATATTTGATACCTTTTTAAGGGGTCATTTAAGGCCAAAATCGTATGAATATGATCAAATATTGCTCTAAATCGTTTCTTTTTTGCATTTTAGGTACTTGGGACGGAAAATCTGGATATCGGCGTGTTTTGGGCTTAAAACGACAAGAAAAGAGAAGAAAACACACAAGTCTCAAAATCTGTTAGACAAGGGAGTCTGACGGCGTTACACTTTACCAAGAGACGTCGTCACTTTTTACAAAAGATGGATTTTTGGTGGAAAATTAACAAGCGACGCCCCAAAAGAATTTGAAGACACTTCAACCTGACGGCGTCAGGTGTATTTGAAGGCCAGAGTCACATACAAAGTTAACAAGAGACGGCTCAGATGATTTACCAAGGGATGACGTCAAGACATTCATGACGGCGACAGAGATTCTAAGTGACGCCGTCACAACGGCGACTTGCAGAATACAAATCCCTAATGACAACGAGCTGACGACGTCACAACCTATAAGGTGACGCCGTTAGAGTTGTAAAACTATATATATTTTCGCATGTTTTTCATAATTCGTGTAACATCTTTGTGTAACATATTGGAGTATCACTTAGGGAACGATTTTCTCAGCTTTTGTAAGGGTTAAACAGCCCCCAAAACATCGAAGATAAGTTATCCTTTTAATCATTCAATATGTCTATGTGTTGTTTGGTTACTTGTTTCTCTTTTCTTCACTTTAACATGTTAGCTTAAGTTAAATAGTGTTTGCTTAGATCTAATGAAACCTAGTAATTGAATATTGATTTGTCGTCTCTTGTTTAATTGATTGCCTCGAGTTAGGATAAGAAAACTGGCTAGTTTCTTATATGTGTTAGCTTGAACATCTTATAAAACGCAACAATAGAATTCACTATTGGTTTTTCTCGTTCTATTTATTGCGTGAGTTGCGGCTTGTAGATCCTAGAAAGCTTAATAGACTTTAAGGATTTTAGGGGAGACTAATGTTCATAGAGTTGGGGGCTTTGGTACTTCCCCACGACCAATATTAAGGAATAAAATGCTTCAATTAAAACAAGGATGCGCCAATTCGATAAATCAATAGGAGATAACTAGGGAGTAAGGATATCTAAGCGAACATGTTTTCCCTATCATACGAGTTACCACCAATTTACTTTTCTTGTTATTAGCTTAATTTTATTTTATAATTAGATTTGGTTTAGTTAGCTAGTAGCTAAACTGCCCACTCTTCAAACCCCGAGATTTTAATTTGGTTTTCATAAAATATACAAATACAAAAAGAATTATCCCTCACCTTTATACCTATCTCGACATACATTTTGACCTAACGAAACTATTCCTCTAGAGAATGATCAATCCCCTGAGTTTTCCCTATACTACACTAAAGGAATTAGGTACACTTCCTAGGAGGATTGGAAAACTTCTTGTGAGCTCTTGAAAACTCCGCATCAGTTACATCTGTTGATCCCAGTTATGTACTTGATTGTATTCCCTTAGCTTGTAAAGTTTAAGTTATCTTAGATAAATCTAAAACAACTTGTGTAGAAACAGTCTTGAGTTAATCAAATACTATGCGTAATCTAGTATTCAATATTAAGAAGAATTTTTAATAAAACTGTAAACACAAGAACACAATATTATTAAACAATAACAACCTCAATATTATTAAGTAAATAATACGAATACTCTCCTATTATTAGGGTTTACAACCTTGAAGCTATAAGAAAAACATGTAAACTCGTATCTAACTCTATACCCTAGGACCTCCTTTTATAGACTAAGAAGTTCTAGTCGGCTTGCAATAACTTTCTCTTCAAGATAAATCTTTTCTATATTTATCTAAACATATGTAGCAACCTATAGAATTCTCTAGTCATTAGTCTAAGCTAATCAAGAGTTAATCCATCATTACAACTACTTAAGCATTTTACGAGCAAATTTTGAAAATTTTGTTTATTATATTACAAGGAATAAAAAACATTGCTACATGATTCACAAATACTTTGGAACGAGCTCACACACGGACCACGACAATCCATTACGAATAATAAACCAAACGGATCCTTGTTATTATCTCTCGGCCCAACAGACTAGTCTAAGCCTGTTACTATTCAAGCCCAATCCAAATTCTGATATTTTCTTTTATTTCACTCGAACTAATACTCGAATACTTGGCCTCGATATTTTATGAATTCGACACAAAACCTATGCTACATTTTACACAATTCGATTCTTCATACCTCAAATAATCAGGAATGACAAACCTTGTTGTCTAGTTCGAACGTTTGATCTCAAAACAAGGCCTAAAGCTAACGTGAATCGCCACAAGTACAAACTCACTCGAGTGACAACCAAATTCGACTAAACAAATTCTCCTATATGTTTTGCATGGTTCCTAGTCTAAATGATTTCCATGAGCCTTTTCACACCTGTCTTATTCCTTTTCGTCACGTTAAAAGGTTGCTTAGACCTTTTATATATAGAATACACATATATACTTGCCACTTGATCATATCTGAACTAACACCCAAGCCCCCTCTTATTTTCTAATTCACTCGAGTACTAGCTAGGATGATTCCCTCATCCTCTCAGCATCCCATCAAGTCTCAACTTGTGTACATTATAAAACTATATACTGGTATTCATGCATACATATATACGGATATACATTCACACTCTCATTCACACTAAAACATATAACACACATATCTTTCTAAGTCATTTCTCTCCAAGCCGAGCCCTTCAAGAACAAGGACCATTATTCTAGTTGATCAATCCATTTCCTACTCGTGAAGCCTTGATCTCGAGTCCTTGGTGACCATTCAAACGTGTTACCTGCATATCATTCGAGTTCTTATTCATTTCAAAGTGTTTCTCACCACCATTTTGGTGTAGTAGGTCATCCGAATTGTATTTCTATACATATATATATTTTTCAATGCTTCATACACATTTATTTCTATTCGATTTCATTTTCAAGTTTCCTTTTCATTTTTTTCGATTTCTTGTTATTTATTTTGGAGTGCATATGACCTCCTATATCAAAGAATGGCTGGATAACAAGTACTACATTCATTCGTATCATATTATTCATATTAATGCTTAACGAGACTTATTTTGAACACATGTTGCATATCATACGCTATAAGTCATTTTAATCATTTTGGACCTATTGATTTCGTTGATGAGAAATAGCTCCATAAAATCCATTTTATATGAAGGAACTATCTAATAAATTACACGACTCATTTCTCTATAACTTTAACTAATAAGCTGTACCAATCTGGTCTTGTGATAAGCTCATTTATTACCTTTTATAACCTACAAGTAAAGTACACTAGAACAAGTTTTTAAAACCAAAATGTATATCGAGTGGGCTTTTAAGCCCAATAAGCTTATAATAAGCTATACCGAATAAGTAGTCATATAAGCACTTTTGAAATGTTAATAATACCATGTTATAAGCCCAAAACCAAGCCCAAAATATTTTAAAAACCCTATGGATCGTTAATCCTTAATGGGCATGTTTTAAATTCGTTAAAGCCCATTAAGCTAATAATAAGCTCTTTTTGTGAAATAAGCAGTTTTACAAACTCAAATAAGCTATTGGAGGCTTAAGAAAAATTCAGAAAACTTAATCTATAATTTTTGTGATTTTTGGACTTAAAATGCAAAATATGTTACAAATCAGGTATAAAGTGTAACTTTCACTTAGTCTATGATCAAACTGCCATTTTGATAACTTATGGGTAGAAAATGATAAAACAGTAACCAGAAGTCATAAAATGTCATATTGGAACCTTTTGGACTAAAAGTGTAAATATTTTCTAACCAAGGCCTAATGGTGCAAAAGTTTCACAGCTATGGTTAAAAGTGTAAATTTCATATAACTTTAAGGACCATTCAGTAACTTTATTTTATATATATTTCCACTAATGTTTTATAATTTTTATCACAAAAAGTCATTTTAAGGTTTCGTATGATTTATTTAACAAACGATACCTATATACATATATTTGTATAACGAAGTTCTAACGAATAAACATAACTCATCATCCATCAACTTTCGAAGGGACGATATTTACGGATTCAATAAACATAAAAGTAGGATAATATTGTATATGATATTATTTTTGAACTTTAAGCATTTTAAGCATGTCATCCATCCACATCACAAACCAATTCGTTATCCGATACTTTTCCACAATCATTATTCACATTAAGTCAAGCTTAAACCATCAAAATCTCAGACTTCCTTGTTATTCAGGTCGTGTGTTGGAGCCGTTCCCGTATTACATTTAACATCACATTACTTTGACTGCTACTGCTGAGGTGAGTCATAGCCCCACTCTTACTCTTTTAAGACTTATTTTAAACTACTTAGGGGAGATACATGCTTATAAATACTTTACTCGTTTATCAAAATACAAGATTTTCTTTTACATTTTGATACAAGTACTCAAAACGTTTATACTTTTATGCTACGCTACACTTTTATACTTTCTGGACATGATGTGTAGTTTTATTACGATATGTACCTTAATGGGTTAAACTTATTCTTATACGCATTATTCTTAGCAACTGTTAACTCCTGGATAGGAGCCATTGGAGAGGTATTGATAGTAACTATCGGCTGATGCCCCCACCCTTGTGTCCCTTATTTTTGACCTTAGGTGGATATAATCCAGAATTCTCATGATACACACATAAACTTTTCAGGAGGTTTACTTGGCTGTTATTCATTACATTAATTGCTCATACATATCGTATACACATATGTCCTACTCATACTTTAGCAGTGGGTTGTAAACACACAAGTTGCAAGTCTTGTATGGGCGGGACTTGGGACTAAGTGGATTTACAATGCCTTTGTTGTGGAAACTTCATTCAAAGGCTTTACAATTTAACTGTAAACATATGTCTTACTCATACTTTAGCAGTGGGTTGTAAACACACAGGTTGCAAGTCTTGTATGGGCAGGACTTGGGACTCAGTGGATTTACAATGCCATTGCTGTGGAAACTTCATTCAAGACTTTACAGTTAAACTAAACTCTATGAACTAACCAACATTTGGTTGACACTTTTTAGCATGCTTATCTCAGGTTAATAAGGCGATAGTGGATGCATGGATCTTATAGTCATTTGCATACTTTGGAGACTTATGCCTTTATCCTTTACCATTCGATACACTTTGAAAACGTTTATGTAACCTTATACTTTGGAACCTCTTGTATTAACTCTGATTTAAATAATTCGAATGGTAACTTTTAAAAACGTCTCATTTAGAGGTCGTTTTCTATACCTTGTTCTATATTATGAAGTAACTCCCCATTGACACTATCGTTCCACTGCGGTATTTTGGGGGTGTTATAGATTGGTATCAGAGCCTTGGTTATAGAAAACTAGGTTGCATTTAGTGCCTAGACTATAACTACTATATATGTTGAGACTCTCCTCCCTATAACCTTGCATACTTAGAACTTTTCCGTTTATATACACGCTTTTGGATGTTATAGTACTTATACCGATAGGGAAATCTCAGAATTTAGTCGAGTCATCAAAAGTATGGAGCTCAGTAATAACTTGCTATTTAACTTGATCTTGTGACAGTTCTTGTTTGATGAGACATGAGATAAAGTTAAATAAAGGTTATTACTTAGCTGTAGAAATTTGATGATTTTTCTCGAGGATGGGATTTCTCTTGAGGATACTTTTGAGGAATCATTAGAAACTAAACTCTCTGTGACTCAAACACCTAGGAAAGATCCCTATGTACCAATTTAGACACTCCCCAGATACCCACACTACTTCTCCACCATTTAGGACCCGATGATGGAATGTCTATCTGTTAAGTAACGTCGATCGCCGAGATATGTGTGTTTGGTGATACGTACACGTGTGAAAGGAGGCAATTATAATTATGGTGGCCAACATAATTATAAATGCATCACGACCCACGTGGACATATGTAACCATGCTTACGTTGATTGGCATTGGCACCTTTTAGGAAACAACTTGTGGCGTGGTATTACGTGAGAACATTAAGTATAGATTGGATAGTCAACGGTTTTCCTCATCTTTGACGTTCGCTAAATATCCTTCCATGTAGAGACAATGGCATCAATAAGGATGACCCACAACACTAACCGAGGAGGTGCAACACTAAGGGGTGGAAGGACTAGTGAACGTGGAGGTAGAGGAGGTGGTCGTAGCATTAGTAACAATGATAACAACGATGGTAGAAATCCTGATTTTGCTGCCATTATCGCTCAACAGCTTCAAAACTTGCTTCCCACCATTATCACTCAGGTTGGCAATCATATCAATAACTTGGGAAACCAAGAAAGCAGAAATGAAGACATCAATGATGTAGGTGGAAATGGAGATAACAACAACACAGCTGGGTTCACGTATAATGAATTTACGGCATGTAAGCCAAAAGAGTTTGATGGTAAAGGAGGTGCATTGGAGTATACTCGATGGATTGAAAAGATGGAGTCAGTGATCGACATTAGTAGCTGTGGAACACATCAGAAAGTGAAGTATGCTGCATGCTCGCTGTCAGGAAAGGCATTAACATGGTGGAACACGCAAATTCAAGCTAGGGGTAGAGAAGAAGCTGTAGGTATGGCATGGGACGACTTTAAGGCAGTACTAAAAGAGGAATATTGTCCGGATAATGAAATGAAAAAGCTGGAAGGTGAACTCTGGCATCACACTATGATAGAGGCTGGGCATGCAGCCTACACAGATCGATTTCATGAGTTAGCCAAACTAGTTCCTCATCTGGTTACCCCTGAATCAAAGAGGATCGAGAGGTACATCTATGGTCTTGTCCCCGAGATTCATGGAACTGTGAAAGCAACTGAGCTGTCAACAATTCAGAGTGCAATATTGAGAGCAGGGACTCTAACAGATGAGATGATTAGGAATGGAATTTTGAGGAAGACGAGATTCAAGTTAAGGGGTTGGTACTATAGCAACCTCTAGAATTCCCAGTCATTAGTCTAAGCTAATCAAGAGTTAATCCATCATTACAGTTACTTAACCATTTTACGAGAAAAATTTGAAAATTTTGTTTATTATATTACAAGGAATCAAAAATGTTGTTACGTGATTTACAAATACTTTGGAACGAGCTTACACACGGACCACGATAATCCATTACGAATAATAAACCAAACGGATCCTTGTTACTATTTCTCAGCCCAACAGACTATTCTAAGCCTGTTACTATTCAAGCCCAATCCAAATTCATATATTTTCTTTTATTTCACTCGAACTAATACTCGAATACTTGGCCTCGATATTTTTTGAATTCGACACACAACATATGCTACATTTTACACAATTCGATTCTTCATACTTCAAATAATCAGGGATGACAAACCTTGTTGTCTAGTTCGATCGTTTGATCTCAAAACAAGGCCTGAAGCTAACGTGACTTGCCACAAGTACAAACTCACTCGAGTGACAACTAAATTCGACTAAACATATTTCTCCAATATGTTTTGCATGGTTGATGAAGCGAAAAGTGTACCGCTTTTAGGGGGTCATTTAAGCCCTAAATCGTATTTATTTGATCAAATATTGCCCTAAATCGTTCCTTTTGTCATTTTAGGTACTTTGGAGAAGAAATCTGGAAAAGGAAGCATTTTGGACGTTTTTGGAGCATAAAAGTGAAGAAAACGACAAAGTCTCAAAATCGGCTGAAAAGTACCTTTGACGGCGTCAGGAATTGCCCTGGACGGCGTCATGGCTTGGCAAGAAAAAGGTGGATATGAAAATTACTCATGATTGTCACGGTTTAAACTAAAGAGGGACGGCGTCAAGCTCAATTCTGACGGCGTCACCCCTTGATAGGCCAGAGCGGATTTTGGAGCACTAAAGAGGGACGGCGTCAGGAAGGCCATCCGGGAACCCTAAAAGCGGCGAGGTGACGGCGTCAGGATCTACAACGTGACGCCGTCAGCCCTTAAACTCTATATATAGTTTTGCAATTTTTTGTCATTAGTGTGGAACTTTGTGTGTGAAAAACCCTAAGACGATTTTAGCAGCTTTTTCAAGGCTTTTTGCCTTGAGATCTTCCATGTTACATTGAAGATAAGTTATCAATTAATCATTCAATATGTCTATGTGTTGTTTGATTCTATCTTGTTCTTGTCTTTTGTTTAACATGCTAGGCTAGGTTTTCTTTGTGTTTGCTTAGATCTAATGAAACCTAACTATTGATTGTTGGTTATTAGTGTGTTATTAATTGTATTGGATGATTGTTCATCTATGTTAGGCTTAAGAAAACTGGCTAACTTCCTATACGGTAACTTGCTTGAACGTCTTAAGAAACATGAACCAATGCGTACTATGGTTTTTATGGTTGTATTTAATGCATGAGTGAATTCTAGTGATCCCATGTTAGGAGCTTCTTAGCCGGCTCGACATAGGAGTGAAGTAGGAGGTCATAGAGTTGGGGAAGTACGTACGCCACCCCACGATTGGTATTAAGGAATACACCCGTCATCCACGCAATTAATACACACTAATCAACCGGTAAAAGATAGTTAGGGAGTAAGGAAAATCTAAGTAAACACATTTCTCTCCACATAAGTTTTACCACATTTTCATTTTCAGTTATTTTATTTTATTTGCATTCGTAGTAACTTGGGTTAGTTAACTAGCAACTAATTCCGCCTACTCTTTCAAACCCGAGATTTTACTTGCTTTCATAAAATTATAAAAACATAAAAAGAATCTTCTCTCACCCTTAGACCTATTAGAGTAGTTTTTCATACCTAACGAACACTATTCCCTGTGGAGAACGATCAATCCCCCGTACTTACCACTACACTATATTACATCGGTCAGGTACACTGCCTGGTGGGGTTGTAAGCCTCTTGAGATCCCTCGAGAGGTAAAACCTGTTGTAAGGTTGCAAAACCACGCATCAAGTTTTTGGCGCCGCTGCCGGGGAATAGTTATTGTTTAGGTTGAATTTTTATTTTATTAGGTCTACTCACTAGATTCCTTTCTAGTGAGATTTTTATTTTTCTTTTTATTAGATTTCTCGTAGTCTATCTTTTCTTTGTGCCCTTTGTTTGTAAAACCATTTTCATTTGTCACAATGATGGGTGAAATTCTATTTAGATCATTGTCAATAGGGGAACAATTATATTTCACCAATAGATTTGTTTCCTATCATTCCTATGAATTTTTGTGTGATCTTTGTGATTTCCAAAAGGAGTTAGGGGTAAGGTTAGATGGGTTTAATGAATTCTATGCATGTGAGATTTCTATTAGACGAGCATTATCTGGATCAATTCCTTTTAGTCAGGCCCTTTGGATGAATTTTGAGGAAAGCTTCCTAACCATGACCCATAAGTGGAACGAATTGGTGGATTCGTATGAGCAAAGAGACCTAGTTTCTAAGAACATGGACTTAGAATCAAACCAAGATTCTGAGATGGTTAGTGTTGAACTACCTAGTTGCATGAGTGGGATAGATTTCACCAAGCCCACCAAGTACCCCACAAGTCCTACCATCATTTGAGGCACACACACCGCCCGTGACTTACCCGGAAGAAGTAGAAGAGACTATAGGAACCCCAATAGAGGTAGAACCCTTGGACCAAACACAACTAGAGGATATAGGTTTGAATACTTGTAGTCATAACCTTTCTTTTAGTTCTATGGAAGTTCCTAGTTTTGATGAACCGGAGCCTCAACCAAAACCGTTACCTAATCTTCCATCTTTAGATGTGAATTTAGGAATTAAAAAAGGTCCCGATCCACCCATCAAACCATGTAGTCCGGGTAATGTTAAGATTAAGGTAGTAGACTCTAGGCCATGTGGAGTGGAGGATGACATAGGAGTGAACCATAACCTTTCATACTTACATCACCCATTCATGATTAATCACAAGAAACACTATGGGTTTAAACCGGGTTTATTAGGTCAAGATGGATTCCCAACTAGGAATCTCTCGAAGTTGATAGAAGATGATCCCTTTTAAGGAGAAAACTTTGATTCACCCATTGACCAAAGTGAACTAGGTAAGGTTATGATGAAAGGAGCACACCCCTTTGAGTATATAATTCATCCACCACTCTTTCCTCACGCGGCATACTTCCACCAAGATGGTGTGTATCGCTACTATCACCCGTACTTAATCCTAAGTGTAGGAAAAACCTCTCCTTTATCCGTTAAATAAGGGTAGTGTCAGGCTCGTGACTCGAACAAAAACAAGCGCTTCTTGGGAGGCAACCCAAGTTTTATTTGCTTTGTGTGTTTATTTATTTGTTTGTTTGATTTTATTTGTTTCCGTATGTATGTTTAAATTTTATTATTATTGATTCATGTTCAAAAGTAATTTCTGAAAATGCTTTATCTTGTTTTTAACTTCGTCTTAACTACATATAAAGGTATTTTGCAAAAGTTAAGTGTAAGGGAAATCCAAACTGGTTTATTAGAACAAATGAACATGAATCGTAATAATAATAAATTAACATACATATTAGTATTTGTTTGAGTCAAATGCTTGTATCGAGTCATAATGATGTTTTGCAGGAATTCCAGGAAGTAAGGTATAGGTTTTTCCAAAATTTTTCCGGAAACTTAACATGAGAATTCTGTCAGATCATTTCTGACGGCGTCAGGTTTAATTTTCTGAAAATTTTTGAAAGTTTTGTTTTCATAAAAAGTTTTTATTAAATCTCTAACTTATAATGTCCAGGAATCTGCAAAATTATCATTCCACAAGCATTATATCCTTATATATAGAGTTTATCCCGCCGATGTTATGCAGGTTTTCGTGTTTGTTTTCTCAGGTTTAACAGGTTATTTTGGACAAGGAAATGTTTGTTGGATCAAGCTTTTGGCGATACATTAGTCTTGGAGCTTCTACATTCACTTGGAAGAAGATCTAACCATGTTACTTCTTTATCCACCGAGCGAATCAGGGGAGTATTTGATTTCATTCTTTTACCTTATTACTTTCACATTTGTTATTTGAACATTAGGGACAATGTTCATCTTAAGTGTAAGGGGGGGTAAAGTACGATTAGAGAATACTATTACGCTTGATTTTTGTTTGTTTAATAGTAGATGTGTAATAAAACTGAGATAAATACCTGTTAGGGTAATTTTAGTGCCAAATTTAAATTTTTTTACAACATTTAGGAATGAAACTTTGATCTTAATGAGCGTCTCACGGATAGGAGTTATATGACTAGCACAAAAACCGTACCACTAAAAAATTTTCCACCCCCAAATATGTGAGGTTCGCCCCTAGAATTGGTAGGAAAAGCATTTATGCTATGATGTGTGTACCGGTAGCACTTAGATTCTAGAACTTGCGTTAGGACCATTCCGAGGCCACAAGTGAGACTACATTCGTGTAGTTAGATTTACTACATGATAAGAGGCATTAGGATTAACCCATTGTTTTACACCTGTGATTTTGTTATAATTACATTGGCTATATTGGTCAAGTAATTCTCCCACACCCTTTGCGTTGTACTCATTTTTAGTACACGATACCCCTAGTACACCCCTCAGAGCCTATCTTTTCGTTTCGACCTTTAAGCATTTTACTTAAAGGAAGAATTTGTTACACCCCACTAAAATGTACACCCAAATCGCCTTAGCCTACCTTGTTGCACTCATTTTTAGTGCATTATTGTGACAACATTTGTTTAAAACCCAAGTTAATTATCTAATTGATTACATGGTTGCTAAGTCGAGTCATATCCTTGTACATATTGTTTTGGGACGATTGGGACTCATGGGTAAAGTACTAGTGTAATGGAGTAATGGGGAAGAGCATCATTTATTACCCCCATATGTGCTAAATATTTTAAAAGTACTCCAAGTTTTTCGATTATCTTAATTCGAGTCATTAGAATAGTTAATTGCAAAGTTATGTAAAAGTTCAAGTGTAAGGGGAATGCAACGCCCCTATGATGTATTATTTTGGATGGTAGGGCAAAAGTGTATGCAAAAAAAAAAAAAAAAAAAAAAAAAAAAAAAAAAAAAAAATGAGAAAAAGAAAAAATAGAAAAAACATACGGACTACCATCCCGTTTCATTTTATGTTTATTTTATGTTTTTGTTATTTTGTTTTTAGCTTAAGATTGAGTCGAGTCTTGGCTTAGCAACATTGTATAGTACATGTAATTAATCAAGATCTTTAACTCGCCACCAGTAAAATATCCTTTATCCAACAAAACCGTGTTTATCATATCCCTACACCTAACGTTATAACCCATTTAAAAGCCCTCTTTGATAGTTTATCTTAGGTGCTTACGCCTAGTGGAGGAGGTTTTCGATCCTTTCCCAAGCCTATGGTAATCTATTTGCTATGCCAGGTAGTGAGAGATATTACCCGTTTTCATTTATGAGATTTATTTTGATGACACTTGAGAGATGTGAGTATCTAAACACTACTTGTGAGGTGCTAGTTTGTAATCTCCGTGCTTATTATGATTAAAGTGGAACGACTATTTGTTGTAATTACTTTTATGTTAGCATTAAATGACCCCTAACTTGTATTTTGATTAGAATAAAAGCGCATTTGCTTGAGGACAAGCAAATCTCAAGTGTAAGGGTATTTGATGAAGCGAAAAGTGTACCGCTTTTAGGGGGTCATTTAAGCCCTAAATCGTATTTATTTGATCAAATATTGCCCTAAATCGTTCCTTTTGTTATTTTAGGTACTTTTGAGAAGAAATCTGCAAAAGGAAGCATTTTGGACGTTTTTGGTGCATAAAAGTGAAGAAAACGACAAAGTCTCAAAATCAGCTAAAAAGTACCTTTGACGGCGTCAGGAATTTCCCCAGACGGCGTCATGGCTTGGCAAGAAAAAGGTGGATATGAAAATTACTCATGATAAGCCAGAGAATTTTGCATGAAAAATCTGACGGCGTCACCCTTTGAAGTGATCAAGGTCGTCACGGTTTAAACTAAAGAGGGACGGCGTCAAGCTCAATTCTGACGGCGTCACCCCTTGATAGGCCAGAGCGGATTTTGGAGCACTAAAGAGGGACGGCGTCAGGAAGGCCATCCGGGAACCCTAAAAGCGGCGAGGTGACGGCGTCAAGTCCTATAACGTGACGCCGTCAGCCCTTAATCTCTATATATAGTTTTGCAATTTTTTGTCATTAGTGTGGAACTTTGTGTGTGAAAAACCCTAAGACGATTTTAGCAGCTTTTTCAAGGCTTTTTGCCTTGAGATCTTCCATGTTACATTGAAGATAAGTTATCAATTAATCATTCAATATGTCTATGTGTTGTTTGATTCTATCTTGTTCTTGTCTTTTGTTTAACATGCTAGGCTAGGTTTTCTTTGTGTTTGCTTAGATCTAATGAAACCTAACTATTGATTGTTGGTTATTAGTGTGTTATTAATTGTATTGGATGATTGTTCATCTATGTTAGGCTTAAGAAAACTGGCTAACTTCCTATACGGTAACTTGCTTGAACGTCTTAAGAAACATGAACCAATGCGTACTATGGTTTTTATGGTTGTATTTAATGCATGAGCGAATTCTAGTGATCCCATGTTAGGAGCTTCTTAGCCGGCTCGACATAGGAGTGAAGTAGGAGTTCATAGAGTTGGGGAAGTACGTACGCCACCCCACGATTGGTATTAAGGAATACACCCGTCATCCACGCAATTAATACACACTAATCAACCGGTAAAAGACAGTTAGGGAGTAAGGAAATCTAAGTAAACACATTTCTCTCCACATAAGTTTTACCACATTTTCATTTTCAGTTATTTTATTTTATTTGCATTCGTAGTAACTTGGGTTAGTTGACTAGCAACTAATTCCGCCCACTCTTTCAAACCCGAGATTTTACTTGCTTTCATAAAATTATAAAAACATAAAAAGAATCTTCTCTCACCCTTAGACCTATTAGAGTAGTTTTTCATACCTAACGAACACTATTCCCTGTGGAGAACGATCAATCCCCCGTACTTACCACTACACTATACTACATCGGTCAGGTACACTGCCTGGTGGGGTTGTAAGCCTCTTGAGATCCCTCGAGAGGTAAAACCTGTTGTAAAGTTGCAAAACCACGCATCAATGGTTCCTAGTTATGAGCCTTTTCACACTTTTCTTATTCCTTTTGGTCACGTTAAAAGGTTGCTTGGACCTTTTATATATCGAATACACATATATACTTTCCACTTGATCGTAACCAAACTAACACCCAAGCCCCCTATTATTTTCCAATTCACTCGAGTACTAGCTAGGATGATTCCCTCATCCTCTCGGCATCCCATCAAGTCTCAACTTGTGTACATTATAAAACTATATACTAGTATTCATGCATACATATATACAAATATACATTCACAATCTCATTCACACTAAAACATATAACACACATATCTTTCTAAGTCATTTCTCTCCAAGCTGAGCCCTTCAAGAAAAAGGACCATTATTCTAGTCGATCAATCCATTTCCTACTCGTGAAGCCTTGATCTTGAATCCTTGGTGACCATTCGAAAGTGTTATGTGCATATCATTCGAGTTCTAATTCATTTTAACGTGTTTCTCACCACCATTTTGGTGTATTAAGTCATCCGAATCCTATTTCTATACATACATATGTTTTTCACTTCTTCATACACATTTATTTCTATTCGAGTTCATTTTCAAGATTCCTATTCATTTTTTCGATTTCTTTTTATTTATTTTCGAGTGCATATGACCTCCTATATCAAAGAATGGCTAGATAACAAGTACTACGTTCTTTTGTATCATATTCTTCATATTAATGCTTAATGAGACTTATTTTGAACACATGTTGCATATCGTACGCTATAAGTCATTTTAATCATTTTGGACCTATTGATTTTGTCGACTAGAAATAGCTCAATAAAATCCATTTTGTACGAAGGGCCTATCTAATAAATTACCCGACTAATTTCTCTATAACCTTAACTAATATGCTGTACCAATAAGCTCTTGGGATAAGCTCATTTATTACCTTTTATAACCGACAAGTAAAGTACACTCGAACCAGTTTTTAAAACCAAAATATATATCGCGTGGGCTTTTAAGCCCAATAAGCTCGTAATAAGCTATACCAAATAAGCAGTCATATAAGCACTTTTGAAATGTTAATAAGACCATGTTATAAGCCCAAAATCAAGCCCATAATATTTTAAAACCCTATGGATCGTTAATCCTTAATGGGCCAATTTAAAGTTCGTTAAAGCCCATTAAGCGAATAATAAGCTCTTTTTGTGAAATAAGCAGTTTTACAAACTCAAATAAGCTATTGGAGGCTTAAGAAACTTTCGGAAAACTTAATCTATAATTTTTGTGATTTTTGGACTTAAAATGCAAAATATTTTACAAATCGGGTATAAAGTGTAACTTTCACATAGTCTATGGTCAAACTGCCATTTTGATAACTTATGGGTAGAAAATGATAAAACAGTAACCAGAAGTCATAAAATGTCATATTGGAACCTTTTGGACTAAAAGTGTAAATATTTTCTAAACAAGGACTAACGGTGCAAAAGTTTCACCGTTAGGGTTAAAAGTGTAAATTTCATATAACTTTAAGGACCATTCAGTAATTTATTTTATATATATTTCCACTAATGTTTTATACATTTTTATCATAAAAAGTCATTTTTACGTTTCATACGATTTATTTAACAAACGATACGTATATACATATATTTATATAACGAAGTTTTAACGAATAAATATAACTTATCATCCGCAACTTTCTAAGGGACGATATTTACGGATTCAATAAACTTAAAAACAGGATAATATTATATATGATATTATTTTTGAACTTTAAGCATTTTAAGCATGTCATCCATCCACATCACAAACAAATTCGTTATCCGATACTTTTCCACAATCATTATTCACATTAAGTCAAGCTTAAACCATCGAAATATCAGACTTCCCTGTTATTCAGGTCGTGTGTTGGAGCCGTTCCCGTATTACATTTAACATCACATTACTTTGACTGCTACTACTGAGGTGAGTCATAGCCCCACTCTTACTCTTTTAATAATTATTTTAAACTACTTGGGGGAGATACATGCTTCAAAATACTTTACTCGTTTATCAAAATGCAAGATTTGCTTTTACATTCAGATACAAGTACTCAAAACGTTTATACTTTTATGCTACGCTACGCTTTTATACTTTCTAGACATGATGTGTAGTTTTATTATGATATGTGCCTTAATGGGTTAAACTTATTCTTATACACATTATTCTTAGCAACTGTTAACTCCTGGATATGAGTCATTGGAGAGGTATTGATAGAAACTATCGGGCTGACGCCCCCACCCTTGTGTCCCTTATTCTTAACCTTGGGTTAATATAATCCGGAATTCTCATGATACACACATAAACATTTCAGGAGGTTCAGTTAGCTGTTATTCAATACATTAAGTGCTCATACATATCGTATACACATATGTCCTACTCATACTTTAGCAGTGAGTTGTGAATACATAGGTCGCAAGTCTTGTATGGGCGGGCCTTGGGACTGAGTGGATTTACAATGCGTTTTCTGTGGAAACTTTATTCAAAGGCTTTACAATTCAACTATACACATATGTCTTACTCATACTTTAGCAGTGAGTGGTAAACACACAGGTTGCTAGTCTTGTATGGGCGGGACTTGGGACTGAGTGGATTTACAATGCATTTGCTGTGGAAACTTCATTCAAGACTTTACAGTTAAACTAAAATCTATGAACTCACCAACCTTTGGTTGACACTTTTTAACATGTTTATCTCAGGTTAATAAGGTGATAGTGGATGCATGGATCTTAGAGTCATTTGCATACTTTGCAGACTTATGCCTTTATCCTTTACCATTCGATACACTTTGAAAACGTTTAGGTAACCTTATACTTTGGAACCTCTTGTATTAACTCTTATTTAAATAATTCGAATGGTAAATTTTCAAAACGTCTCATTTAGAGGTCGTTTTCTATACCTTGTTCTATATTATGATGTAAGACCCCATTGACACTATCGTTCCATTGCGGTACTTTGGGGATGTTACAACGTATTACAAGGTATTACTATACTCGTCATACAAACAAACCGACTTAATCGCATATGCGGCACTAATAAATCACCAGCAGCACTAATCTTTACTCTGGCAGCATTAACTCTTCAGTAGTTGTAACTTAGTACTTATAACACCCTAAGTTAAATACGACTTATAAAATACCCTATAAATTAAAACTTGAGTTATATATCATGTTATGACTCGAAACCATACAATATGAACTTATAACCTAAAGTAAAATACGAAGTGATACCAAGACACTATGACTAACATATGGCACGCCTAAAAGTTTCCCCATAGGCCGAAATTAAATAAAATTTGTACACAACATTTTGGAAGATAAGTATAAGATATATGGCTAAATTGGAAGGTGCAAATCATCCTTAATTACCTCCATAATTTCGGCTCAATCCTCCCCATAATTTCTCCATAACCGTGTATACATCCTCTCCAAGAAAACCCTAAACATCTTTTGCCTCTCTACTCATTTGTACGGAACAACAAGAACACACAAACAAACCCTAGAAAATTATTCCATTCGGCATAAGGAGAAGAAGGAGAAGGCTTTGATCATTGTTCTTATTCTATTCGTATCACACGACAAGGTAATCATATGCACATCATTGTAATCCATTCGAATTGTGAACCAAACCTAATCGATCCATATTTGTTTTTTGTTCTTTCATTCGATCTTGATCAAGAGGAGGAGAAGAGAAGTGTTGGTGATTCGTTGAGACCTTGTTCTTCAATCCCTATTCGAATTATACAAGAGGTACCATGAAAACTTCAATCCAAAATAATACTTTTGGATCAATATATAATGATATGTGTCGATATAAAATTAATTATGTTATGGAAATCGGACATATATAAACAAAATAATCTATCAGAAATTTTATGCTACAAAATCGAATTTTAAACCAATGATACGAACATGAATTTTAATGGTTCTTTGGGCTGAAACTTAATTCAGTGAAATAGGGTTCGAATGAGATTTATTTGGTGATTTTTAGAGGTCGGGAAGGCAACTGCTTGATTTTTAGAAATTCATGGGTCAAAACTGCATTTCGGGGTACGAAAATTCAAGCGTGTTATATGATTTTTAATTTAAAATCTATAACGAATTAAGACTTGAAATTTTATCATAATGATATTTGGTATATGATTTACGTTGTGTAATTTTTTTAGATTTTTCTGAGATGTTGAACTGGGGTAAATAATTACATACTTTCGGGGTGTTCCAGCAGACCCAATTCGAGAACATGTTGTGAATGTCAATTTTTAATTTGTACTTTTACTACTCAATAAAATCTGGAAAAATTATGTAAAATACTTAAGACATATAGGTATATCTGGGTAAAATTATAGAATTTTATAAGCTCGTTTATGGTGTGTAAAAATTAGCTAAATTCGGACCAGTTTTAATATTAATTCTGAATTTCACTAGTTACATGTTTAAAACACTTATAAGCTTACCTAAATAAGCTATTTGTCACTTTAAAAGTATCTAACTTATGGTTTAACTAATTTACATATTAACCCTTAACTTTGGCATAATTGCAATTGTAACCCTAATCTTTGAATAATGATAATATGAAACCCAAATTATATGAATTAAACACTAAAACTGCTAATTCGGGAAATATGACTTAATTATGACCTAATTGAATGTATGAAACCCTAATTGGAATTTAATTACTTTAAATGATCAATTAAAATGACTTGTGTAATTAGAAACCCTAATCTCACACTTACTTAATTTGGAAACCCTATTTTGACTTGTAAAACTCTAAATTGTGAAATGACATCATTTTATAAGTATATTAATATATGAAACTCAATTTTGACATTAATAACTATTTAAACCTTTTTAAATACTATTTACTATTTTTAGAAACCCTAAATTGCTTTTAAACCTAAATATGGAAACTTACTATTTTTGGAAAGTTACTAAATATGGAAAGTTACTTAAAATGGAAAGAAAACTAAAATGAAACCTTTATGATTATGAAACTATGAAACTTATAAGTAAACTTATGATTAATGTAGATCGGGTGAAGAAGGAGTGATCATCTGCTTCCATTCATCTTATTGCTTTGATTTGTGTGCTTTGATAAGGTACAGATATTCTTTCCCTTTTCAGTAGGGATATTTCTATCGATCCTATGCCTGATATGATTCCCTTATTTGACTCATGACTTTCATTGTATGATTGTCATTCTTTTGATTCATTCTGACATTTATTTAAATGTCTCTGCTATGCTATGCTTATGCTTTGCCATGCTTATTGAGTTACTATCTTGTTTCTCTTGCCATGCTAGATTATTATTTTGTATGCTATGATATATCTGTGCCTGAGCTGACCTAGTTGTGGAGGTACCATGACCATCTCTTGGATGGCACCCTAGGCATGACACTCCCGTAGAGGTGTGATAGATCGACGGCGTTCCCCCTTATGTTATGATTTTGTGTACACTATTGGCCAACTTTATATGTGTGACCAGTCTAGTACTGACATACATACTTATGTGAGGGAGCGTATGGATGCATCCTAGGTTTATGTATGTGTATGTTATGGTGACCAGGTGGTGTGTGCCTTACACTCCTTCTCACACTTTTATTTACTTAGAGGTCTCCCCTCTTCGTATACTTGTATTGCTATGATATGATTTGACGGATTATGATATGTAGTTCTTATGGCACATCCTTATATGAACTTTTCCTTATTTCATTATTCTCTTGATTCATTTCTTATTCAGTTCTCATGCACTCTTGATTCTTAGTTATCTTTAAAATTCGTATGACTTTCATGATTATGCTTTTCGTTTGTTATCCTTATTCCTTCGTTGCTTATGCTTATTTACCGTTATGTTATGTTATATATATATCTGTTCACTGGGCTTTTTAAGCTCAGCCGCATATCTTTTCCTGCGGCAGGTTTTAGTTGGAAGCTGGGTTATGAGTGGAGAGTACTTTGGACTTAGAAGACTATACCTTGATAGCTATTCTGGATTAGAGATGACTAGAAGTGATTATATTTTTTTTAGACTTAGTATTTACTATAATTCTCATTTGTAACCTTGTATTACAGATTTTCCCTTTGTAACATTTGAAATTCTTTTGTATTAATTAAGTCATATGCTTGTGTTTGCTTTGATATGTCACCATAACGTAATACTTCTACCCATATCGGGTTGGGGTGTTACAATTATGGTATCAGAGAACAGGCTGCGACTTGTAATACATTTACCCTTGACCTGTGAAGTTTAGACCACTAAGTTTCCACTGTAGACGCTCATAAGACAACCTTTGAGAAATTGCTTTAGGATCTCCCCATAGGAACATAAGTTATAACCGGTGAGGAATGGGTAGACTAGGACATCTATGTAAGTAGCATTGCTTCCGCATCACTCTGATTCGTGCCTCTGCCTTTAGCTATGCCTTATAAGAACATTTGTTTCAGAAGCTAGAAAGTTTTACAACCTAAGCTTAGTAACCAAGTAAGATTGGAATGCCTTAAGAACTGCATGGATACCTTACACCATTTAGGTTTCACTTCCTGATTTTGACCTCCATATCCGAGTTGTTTGATAAATAGTTTGATACCTTTCCGACCATCCCGAAGGTCATTCAACCGCCATGTGTTTGACACATTCTGTGAATTCATTACTTATGCTGGATATAGAATGTATCATCTGATACTACTTGAATCTGCATAATCCATTGCTAATCCTATGAGAACTCTGGTAATTATTAACCACGGATATAGGAAGATTTGTTTCCCTCCCTTAGAATTACCTGTGAGGATATTGGGTAGACATTAGGCTTCTCGTTTGACGCGATCTCTTCCTTCGTATTTTGATCCTGACGTTTGATTTGTCTTCATTGTTCGTTTTGATCCCTACGTTCGGGTTCATCTGAGCAGAAGAAGTTGTGGGACCAGGTTCCATCTCCTCCATGTGTTGACTGTGAGAAGTTTCATCTGGGTGATCGTGTTATAAGACGTTGGATGTCGGTTTCAGTTGTAGTGTGATTGGACGTCGGATGAAAGAGTGTCCGAGGGTGAATGGTAACAACCGTAAGAATGAGAATGATTGACAGCAATCTGCCGAGGGTCGAGTGTTCGCTCTGACCAGGGACCAGACTGCTGACACATCAAGTACCGTTTCAGGTATTCCTTACTTATGCGATCGTGCTGCGTGGTTTTATTTGATACGAGAACGACATATCCTGTGGTGTCTTTTTCTTTTTCTAAGCACATTAAGTCCCTTCTGCATTATTGAATTGCTATTCCTAATTCTATCTCTATGAGAATCTTGTGACTATCCATCACGAGTGTAGAGTATCCTGTACGGTTGAGGATGTTTGAAGATCAATTTCATTCTGCTAATCTGATTTCTTTGGGAATGTTCGATTCAATTTCATTCTGGTCATGTAATTGTTGACTGAGCATTTAGATGCTAACAACAGTTATGATTTTTTCATCTCTGACGACTTATGAAACTCAAACTCTGTGCCCAGGTTTCTGACCTGGCATACTATTATGATCACCTTTGCTTTGAAATTCCGTATATTAATCCCTCGCATTTGTGAAGATATTCCGTTTGATGTAACTCGCTCGAGAGTTTTCGATGTTGAATTTCGCGATGTATTCCTTGATGGACTATCAAGATTTCCTCTCGAATGTAATTGTTTTGATCCATTTATTTGAATGTGTTTTGTCACGACTTGAGGTAGACTGTGATTGCAATAAAGGCATGTGTATATGATGCAAGTATTATGACGTCTGGCCAGCGTGATAATAGTTACATCATATACCTTGAACTTATTGGATTCATAGAATGTCTTGAGGAGTGCCTGAGGTCAGTGTGTTATTTGAATCAGAACTCTATTCATGTGTAAGTGACGTTTTGCCTATTTCCGAAATCCCTTACGAACGACATACGTTGAATGAAGAGTATTGAAGGACCTACTTCTAGGAAGTGGTTTATCCGTCTGTGTGCGTCTCCGTGTTGTGTTTCAGTTTGGTTATGAAGAAGAATGATGGTGGCATGAGGTTGTTCATGGAATTCTGGAATCTTAGTAGTATGGTGATTAGGACTGATACCGTTATCGACGACTTATCTAATCAACTTCAGGGTGAAGTTTTCTCTATGATCGATTTGTAATCTGATTATGTCCATTTTCATGTGAAGGAGCAAGATGTTCCTAGCATTGATTTGTATCCGTTATAATCTCTATGAGCATTGTGATGCCAATCGTATTGGCTACTGCTCCGACTATTCTTGTGAGCTTGATGAATCGTGTATTTCATGAATGCTTGGACAATGGTCATAGTATGACGATTTATTATATTCAGGGACGAAAGAGAAACACGGGAATCATCCTTGTATCTTGGTGTTGAAAATTTCTACGTCAGAAGAGCTCGATGTAAGTTTTTCGAAGAGTATAATTTTGGTAGGGATGAAGAATAAGTTGGAGAACTTTTGGAAAGTTAAGAGGGATATTTGTTTCTACTTGAGAAGAAGGTCAGCTATGTCCTTAGGTTATACGGAATGATTGCTAGTGATGCATCTATGCAGATAAACCGTGGGAGGCGAACTATTAGACGCACGACTGGAGATTGGTTATGACGGATATGAAGAAGCTCAGGAGCAAGGTGGTGGAATTATGATCTATGTAGAAGATTTGAATGAAACGGTTATGCTCGAAGCACCCCGTTCTTTTCGCTCTATACATATTAGTTGTACTATTATGTAGAGACTTGTAGCATAAATTATGACGGGATAGTATGACAACGGATGCGAATGCTTTGATGGCGAAGTGTCTAGCATGTCAACAGATTGGGAGTTAGCATCAGCGTACGAGTGGTTTTCCTCATTTTGGATGTTCGTATGTAGAAGTGGGATTAAAACTGTCAGCAACTTTGTAACGGGATTTACGCGCACGTTGGGAAGGACAAAACGATGTGGGTTGTAGTGAATCGTTCAACTTGGTGGCTCACTTGGAAGATCGGCAGAGATTTATTTCAACAGAAGATTATTCAAGCTCCTTGGCGCACCTGCAGTGATCGTGTCAGAAAAATCGAGTTTTGTTTCACACTTCCAGAAGAAATGCAGAAGACCTTCAAGACCGGCTCGAGATTTTATGGCGATTACTGTGATTGGTGGATTAGTTATCCTTGTGGAAGAGAAACCTTGAATGGTGGACTATGAAATTTGTATGTTTCGTACGATGTCCCCGTTGTGGAGAGTTAGACGTTTTGGGCGTATGAAGAAGATCTGGTTCACGATGCGTTAATCCTTTGAGTTGTTGTTTTCCATACGATTATCCGACCTATTCCGTTATGCTCTCCGATACGTTCCGATCCTCCGTTATGTGCTTAGTTTATCGTCTGTACGACTACGTTAGCTCTTTGATGTGTTTTATCCGTATGATTATTCGACCTATTTTGTTTTGTTTTCTGATGCGTTTCGATACTCCGATTTATACTCTATTGATCGTCGGTACAAATATGCTACCCATCTCATTATGCGTTTCAATACAAGTTGATATTTCGAGTTGTACTCGATTGATCATCAGTACAATTATACTCTCTATCTCCTATAAAACTCTTGATACATTTGATGATTCGTCACGTGCTTCATTGACCGGTGGTACGTTCCTTAGTTCGATCAGTATCTGTTTGAAATTGATGAGTTCTTCTAGAATGATGCACTAGTTCCCTTTTCGTTAAGAATCTGGACTGAGTTGATGAGGTTTTACTCTTTAGTACTACCTTCGTATTGCTTACAAGCATAAATGTTTCATGTATCTCTGTGTGAGATTTAAATCGTTACCCGCTACATTGTTGTTTCGTATTCCTTGGAACGAATTCCTTGTGAATTATGAAAGCCTAGGGCTTTTCAATGATTTTGATCAGGTTGGCGAGGTATCTCATCGCTTGGCGTTACCTTCCCAGTTATCTCATATATACGATGCATTCCATGAATCTCTTCTTCGTGAGTATGATTATCACCCACTTTATGTTGTCTCTCGCCGTTCGATCTATTTCGAGAAGATCTTTCTTATAGTGAAGAACCTGAGGCTGTTTTGGAGCGTCAGGAAAGAGTCATGAGAATGAAAACGATTCCTTTTGTAAAGATTATTCGGGAGAGTCATCCTGAAAGCGAGGCTACTTGGGAGACCGAAGAATCGATACGATCCAGTTATCTACATCTCTCTTTGTGACTTGGTACGTATTCATTTTGACTCCTCTTTCAATTTCGTATTTCTATTTCGATTTCGTATTTCAATTTCGCGGACGAAATTTTCATTTTAGGAGGGAAGAATTATAACACCCTAAGTTAAATACGACTTATTAAATACGCTATAAATTAAAACTTGAGTTATATATCATGTTATGACTCGAAACCATAAAATATGAACTTATAACCTAAAGTAAAATACGAAGTGATACCAAGACTCTATGATTAACATATGGCACGCCTAAAAGTTTCCCCATAGGCCGAAATTAAATAAAATTTGTACACAACATTTTGGAAGATAAGTATAAGATATATGGCTAAATTGGAAGGTGCAAATCATCCTTAATTACCTCCATAATTTCGGCTCAATCCTCCCCATAATTTCTCCATAACCGTGTATATATCCTCTCCGAGAAAACCCTAAACATCTTTTCCCTCTCTACTCATTTGTACGGCACAACAAGAACACACAAACAAACCCTAGAAAATTATTCCATTCGGCACAAGGAGAAGAAGGAGAAGGCTTTGATCATTGTTCTTATTCTATTCGTATCACATGACAAGGTAATCATATGACATCATTGTAATCCATTCGAATTGTGAACCAAACCTAATCGATCCATATTTGTTTTTTGTTTTTTCATTCGATCTTGATCAAGAGGAGGAGAAGAGAAGTGTTGGTGATTCGTTGAGACCTTGTTCTTCAATCCCTATTAGAATTATACCAGAGGTACCATGAAAACTTCAATCCAAAATAATACTTTCGGATCAATATATAATGATATGTGTCGATATAAAATTAGTTATGTTATGGAAATCGGACATATATAAACAAAATAATCTATCAGAAATTTTATGCTACATAATCGAATTTTAAACCGATGATACGAATATGAATTTTAATGGTTCTTTGGGCTGAAACTTAATTCAGTGAAATAGGGTTCGAATGAGATTTATTTGGTGATTTTTCGAGGTCGGGAAGGCAACCGCTTGATTTTTTGAAATTCATGTGTCAAAACTGCATTTCGGGGTTCGAAAATTCAAGCGTGTTCTATGATTTTTAATTTAAAATATATGACGAATTAAGAAATAAAATTTTTGTAGAATGATATTTGGTATATGAGTTACGTTTTGTAATTTTTGTAGATTTTTCTGAGATGTTGAACTGGGGTAAATAATTACATACTTTCGGGGTGTTCCAGCAAACCCAATTCGAGAACATGTTGTGAATGTCGATTTTTAATTTGTACTTGTACTACTCAATAAAATCTGGAAAAATTAGGTAAAATACTTAAGACATATAGGTATATTTGGGTGAAATTATAGAATTTTATAAGCTCGTTTAAGGAGTGTAAAAATTAGGTAAAGTCGGATCTGTTTTAATATTAATTCTGAATTTCACTAGTTTCTTGTTAAAAACACTTATAAGCTTATTTGCCTCACTTTTAGAACCTAAATAAGCTATTTGTCACTTTAAGAGTATCTAACTTATGGTTTAACTAATTTACATATTAACCCTTAACTTTGGTATAATTGCAATTGTAACCCTAATCTTTGAATAATGATAATATGAAACCCAAATTATATGAATTAAACACTAAAACTGCTAATTCGGAAATATGACTTAATTATGAGCTAATTGAATGTATGAAACTCTAATTGGAATTTAATTACTTAAAATGATCAATTAAAATGACTTGTGTAATTAGAAACCGTAATCTCACACTTACTTAATTTGGAAACCCTGTTTTGACTTGTAAAACTCTAAATTGTGAAATGACATCATTTTATAAGTATATTAATATATGAAACTTAATTTTGACATTAATAACTATTTAAACCTTTTAAATACTATTTACTATTTTTAGAAACCCTAAATTGCTTTTAAACCTAAATATGGAAATTTGCTATTTTTGGAAAGTTACTAAATATGGAAAATTACTATTTTTGGAAAGTTACTAATTATGGAAACCTTCTAAATATGGAAAGTTACTTAAAATGGAAAGAAAACTAAAATGAAACCTTTATGATTATGAAACTATGAAACTTATAAGTAAACTTATGATTAATGTAGATCGGGTGTAGGAGGAGTGATCATCTGCTTCCATTCATCTTATTGCTTTGATTTGTATGCTTTGATAAGGTACATATATTCTTTCCCTTTTCTGTAGGGATATTGCTATCGATCCTATGCCTGATATGATTCCTTTATTTGACTCATGACTTTCATTGTATGATTGTCATTCTTTTGATTCACTCTGACATATATTTAAATGTCTCTGCTATGCTATGCTTATGCTTTGCCATGCTTATTGAGTTACTATCTTGTTTCTCTTGCCATGCTAGATTATTATTTTGTATGCTATGATAGATCTATGCCTGAGCTGAACTAGTTGTGGAGGTACCATGACCATGTCTTGGATGGCACCCTAGGCATGACACTCCCGTAGAGGTGTGATAGATCTACGGCGTTCCCCCTTATGTTATGATTTTGTGTACACTATTGGCCAACTTTATATGTGTGACCAGTCTAGTACTGACATACATACTTATGTTAGGGAGCTTATGGATGCATCCTAGGTTTATGTATGTGTATGTTATGGTGACCAGGTGGTGTGTGCCTTACACTCCTTCTCACACTTTTATTTACTTAGAGGTCTCCCCTCTTCGTATACTTGTATTGCTATGATATGATTTGACAGATTATGATATGTAGTTCTTATGGCACATCCTTATATGAACTTTTCCTTATTTCATTATTCTCTTGATTCATTTCTTATTCAGTTCTCATGCACTCTTGATTCTTAGTTCTCTTTAAAATTCGTATGACTTTCATGATTATGCTTTTCGTTTGTTATCCTTATTCATTCGTTGTTTATGGTTATTTACCGTTATGTTATGTTATATATATATCTGTTCACTGGGCTTTTTAAGCTCAGCCGCATATCTTTTCCTGCGACTGGTTTTAGTTGGAAGCTGGGTTATGAGTGGAGAGTACTTTGGACTTAGAAGACTATACCTTGATAGCTATTCTGGATTAGAGATGACTAGAAGTGATTATATTTTTTTTAGACTTAGTATTTACTGTAATTCTCATTTGTAACCTTGTATTACAGATTTTCCCTTTGTAACCTTTGAAATTCTTTTGTATTAATTATAAGTTCAGTCATTTCCTAAGACGGCTCCTCTTATTCTTTCTACGATAATCCAAACTGCAGCTCCACGAGTCTGCTCGGAACCAGTTGATTCCTGAGCCATTCGTTCTCTTTCACATTCGAGTGATATGTCACCATAACGTAATACTTCTACCCTTATCGGGTTGGGGTGTTACAGTACTAGCTGCACTAAGTTTTCTTCTAGCAGCATTAACCACTTAGAGTATTTTCCATGAAGTGTTCCAATAGTTATAATGTACTCTAGCAGTCTTAACTTCAACTAGCAGTCATAATTCTTTAACCAGCAACAGTAATGACTTAGAACAATTTTCTTGAAATACCTGAGCAGTCTTAACATCTTAGAGCAGCAGCAACTCAAGAAGCTTTAATTCCCAACAATCCTCCTACTGGGAAGTAAACCTAACAGTTAGTACTATTAGCACATAAGTTAGTACTGCTGAAGATACTAAAGACAATACTGACAGTACTAACTCAGTTAGTACTGCCTACATTAGAAGATTGGTACTGCTTATGATTTTGTAAACGATAATTATAGAAAGGATTTTGTGTATATCCTACTTATATAGAATTATAGTTATCTTGTACAGGAATACTTGGTGTATAAAAGGATATCCTAGGTTAGGTTTACGATTACACGTTTTTGTTAAGATTCAAGGTTTTGTGTAACCCTAGTGATATTGAGATCACTCGTATTATTAATAAATAATATTGAATCGTTGAAGTTATTCAATTGTCACTTGTTCATACATACAATTCACTGTTTCATCCATACTTATATACAAACAATCTTCTAAGTACTAGCTAGTAAATTCCGCATGCTAGTTAGTATTACACAAAGTATCACCAACACAAGGAGTGTGTTTAGATCTGGTCAAGTGGTATCAGAGCCAGGTTCTGATACTTTGAATTAGAAGATCCGAGAAAAACTACTTTTCAAGAAGATGGACATGGAGACACCTCAAACCAACATTGCTGCTAAGCTACCAATGCTTACACCCGATGAGTTCGATATGTGGAGACTAAGAATTGAACAATTCTTCCAGGTGCAGGATTATGCACTATGGGAGATCATAGAAGAAGGGAACTCCTTTAACCCACAACCACTACAACTGTAGTTGAAGGTAAGACTGAAACAAAGGTGCAGACAAAGCCAATAACTAATGAAGAAAAGGCACAGCACAAGAATGATCTGAAAGCAAGAAGCTTGCTACCACTGACTATACCTAATGATCAATTACTGAACTTCAGTAAGTTCAAGTGTGCCAAGACACTTTTTGAAGCTATTGTTGCCAGATATGGTGGGAATGAAGCCACCAAGAAAACTCAGAAGACCCTTCTCAAGCAACAATTTGAGAACTTCTCAGCAACAAGCAATGAGTCACTAGATCATATGTTTAACAGGCTTCAAAAGCTAGTGGGTCAACTTGCTGTTCTAGGAATTGAGATACCTCAGGAAGATCTCATTTCAAAGTTCCTGAGAAGTCTACCATCAGAATGGGCTATGCATGTAGTTGTTTGGAAGAACAAGCCAGACATAGATACT
The DNA here is from genome assembly GCA_021014915.2 of Artemisia tridentata subsp. tridentata. Taxonomy (NCBI): domain Eukaryota; kingdom Viridiplantae; phylum Streptophyta; class Magnoliopsida; order Asterales; family Asteraceae; genus Artemisia; species Artemisia tridentata. The sequence goes on from CP139504.1 coordinate 115,740,818, forward strand.
ATGAGTCTGATGGATCTTTATAGCAACTTCAAAATAGTGGAGCATGATGTGAAGAAGTCTGCTGGATCAAGATCAAGCTCAAGCTCTAGGAATTTGGCCTTTGTGTCAACTCCCAGTACCTCATGTCCAGAAGAAGAAGTTCAAGTTACTGGAGCAGTTGGTACTGCTAGTCCAAATATTGGTACTGCTAGTATTTCAAGTAGTACTAATGGGCTTTTGGATGAAAATACCTATTGTGCTTTTCTGACTACTCAGCACAATGGAAGTATGTTGACTCATGAAGACCTTCAAGAGATTAATGATGATGACATTGAAGAGATGGACATCAAGTGGCAGCTCTCTCTTCTTAGCATGAGGGCTAAGAGATTCATGTAGAGGACAGGGAAGAAGATTGTCATAAATAGCAATGATGTTGCAGGGTACGACAAATCCAAGATTGAGTGCTACAATTGCCACAAGATGAGCCATTTTTCAAGAGAATGCAGGAAGCCTAGACAGTAGGATTCAAGGAATAAGGGCTATGAAGGCAAGTCAACAGGATCAAGAGTTGTGGAGGTTACAGAATCAAGCTCAAAAGCCATGGTTGCCATTGATGGCTTAGGGTTTGACTGGAGTTACATTGCAGAGGAGGAAGCAGCATCTACAAAAATTGCTCTTATGGCTTTCTCAGACTCTGAGGTACAAGTTCCTAAATGTTCTAAATCATGTGATGCTTTAAAAGAATTAGAAACACTTAGGAAACACTATGAGAACCATAGAATAGAGCTAAACCAGACCAGCTTTAATTTAGCAAATCATAAAAGGGGTTTGGCTGTGTTAGAAGAACAGATAGTTCACTATAAAGAAAATGAAATTAGTTTTAGTGATACTATAGCAGTGCTTAAGAGAGATTTAATGTTTAGAGATGCTGAAATTAGTGTGTTGAAAGATGAATTGGATAAGATAAAACAGGCAAAGGAAAACATTCAAATGAGTGTAGACACATTAGAATATGCATCTAAGGGTGTCAGTAAGATAATTGAGTGTCAAATCCTCAACAAAGCTAAGTCAGGCCTAGGGTATAAGTCTGTTCCACCTCCTTATAGAGGAATTCCAACACCCCTAGGTATTGACCTAGAACATATAGGACTCCCTGAATTTCAACTACCAAAGCTTGAATATGGTCCCCAACCTAAGGAGAATGTAGTTGACAAACCTGTGTATGAGAGTGCAAGTGATGCTTCTCTGTCTGAGGATAAGGTGTCCTCAGCTAGGGACTCAGATGCTCCAACCATAGAGGATTAGACTTCTGATGATGATGAGAGTGATCAAGATAAGGTTAGAGCTGATAAGGTAGAGGAACCAAAGGTTCACAAGGTGGTTAAGAATACAACTGTTAGGCCTAAGTCAAAGGTTAATACTGCTAGGAAAACAGTTAGATATGCTGAAATGTATAGAACCAAAAACAAGCCCAGAGGTAACCAAAGGAATTGGAATAACCTCAAGTCTCACCAACTAGGTGATGACTTTTTTTGTTATAGGAAAGCTTGTTATTCATGTGGGAGCTTTGACCATCTTGCAGCCTTATGCAATAAATGGGTAATTGGGTATACAAATCATAGGATGAGCTTAGAAAGACCTCAAACTCACCCTAAGAATGATAGAATGATACCCAGATCAGTTCTTTTAAGGTCTGGTCAAAGACCAGTTCATACTGCTAGACCAGCAGTTCATACTGTCAGACCAATTAGACCTGTTTACCCAAGACCAACAGTTCAAGGTGCAAAAACAACTTTTAAACCAGCACCAATAACTGTTAATAGGCCCTTTAATAACAAAGTAGTTGTAACTAAACAAGTTTGGAACCCCAAGTTAACAACTGCAAAGCCAGCAGTTTCCACTGCTAGCAGAGTAGTTAGTATTGGTAACATCAAAAACACTGCTAAGGGAAATATGGGTAATGGAGTAAGTGCATCAGCATGCTGGATTTGGAGACCTATCAATTCCAATGGTGCTCAAATTGTTTTCAAAAGAATGAATTATGTTGATGCAAGAGGCAAGCCTAAATCAGTAATGGCTTGGGTACCTAAAGGAAATTAATTCCTTTTGGTTAGCAATGTTAGTCATGTACTTATATGTTATAAGACAAGTGCTTTGCACTTTGTTTTCGTGTTTTTGGACTAACAATTGCAGGTATGGAGATTAAGCACAAAGGAATTAACAAATGTTTTATGTTTTGGACTGAATGGTGCTTTGGAGCTTATGGTGTATGATCAGTGCACACAACAAATGGTTATTGGTTCACCATGTCTAACCCACATAAGAACCAACTAGTCCAGAGCAAACGATTTCTGGTAAAGACTTCTCAAATCCGTTCATGGTTGACAGTTTACCAAAAACTGTATGGTTATCAACTCACCATATCTAACAGTGAAGAGTTGGCTAGTCCAAAGCAAACGGCTATTGGTAAAGACTCATCAAATCCGTTGATAGCTGGTAGTTTGCTAAAAACTATGCATGAGCTTTACCATAAAATTACTTATTTTCTTTCTCAAGATAATTTATCCCTTATTCATAATTCGCAAACCCTAACAGTATCAATATAAAAACCAAATTGGCTGTAAAATTCATTAATTAACCTCTCTACGATCATCTTACTGATATAAACTTTCAACAATCATCACTTAAAATGGCTGGTTTAGATTTTGTGAAAACACACAACCAGGTTGCTTTTCTAGAGAAAACAGAGGAAGGAGATGGACCCAAATTTCATGAGATTGTGGATTTTCTCAACCACTCTCACATAAGGTATGCTCTAACTGTCTCTCCTACTCTATATGTCTCTCACATCACACAGTTTTGGCAGACTGCTACTGTCATGACTAGTGAGGATGGAGACATAGAAATCCATTCAAAAGTGGATGGCATATCCTTTGTTGTTACCGAATCTACACTTAGGAGACATCTTAAGTTGGAAGATTCAGATGGTATCAACAATATGCTAAACACTGAGATTTGGCAAGAACTTGCCAGAATGGGGTATGATACATCCAATCAAAAACTTACTTTTCAAAAGGGATGTTTCTCCCCACAATGGAGATTTCTTATACATACTCTCTTACATTCTTTATGTCCTAAAAGAACATCATGGGAGCAATTCAGTAGCAATATTGCTATTGCTCTCATATGTCTGTCAACAAACAAGGTTTTCAATTTTTCAAGATTTATATTTGAGAGTATGGTTGCCAATGTTAAAAGCAAAACAAAATTTCTTATGTATCCTAGATTTGTTCAAACTTTTCTGAATAAGAAAAAGAATTTGCTTAAGAAACCAAAAGAAGTTTTTCCTACTCCTAGCCTGCAACAAAAAGTTTTCCAAAATATGGCTATGGCTAGTAGACTATTTAATGGGGTAGTAATACCTCTCTTTCCAGAGATACTTCTAACTATTCAAGGTGAAGGGCCAGTAAACCCAACTGAACCCCAACCCACACCCTTAATGGTTCCTGAAATAACCCATACACCCCCAGTTACCTCAACCTATAGGAGGAGATCCAGACAGGAGACTATGGTTGCTCAGCCTAGTCCTCCTACCCCAACCTTTGAAGCAGATGAGCCTATCACTCAGGATAGTATGGATGAGGCTTAGACTACTGCATCTGGCTTAGGAGCTAGGCAGGACAGTGTAAACATCAGTAAGACCTCTTCTATGGCAACACCAAATGTGCCAAGTCTTTAAACACTTGCCACAGGTGGTGTAATCCCAGGCCAACTGGAATTTCAGGGTGGTTCAGGTGTACATCCTAGTCTCACTAGGGTGGAAGCTGGATCTTTGCCCTATGACTCACCTCTCCTAGCAGGTAACACAGCTAGAAGTGATGAGGGCAGTTCTAAACTTTATGAATTGACGGTTCTTTGTACCAAGTTATCTGCAAAGGTGGAATCTCTGGAGGAAGATCTCAAAAGCCACAAGACCAATTTTGCTAAAGTATACACTAAGTTGACTCTCAGGGTAAAAAGATTGGAAGCTCAACTTAAAAGGAAAAGATCAAGAGTGGTGATAGATGATGATTCTTCAAATGATGGTTCAGATAGTTCAGATGATGATGGGGGTGATTCTCCCAAACAGGGGAGGATATTAGGGAAATCTGGAAATGATAAGGAAAAGAGATCAGGAACTCTGGGGAGGAATGATGAAGGTATTGGTGGATTGAATGAAGAAGGTACTGGTAATGATGAAGATATGAGTGAACACGAACATGAACAAGGTACTGCTGAGATAGTTGAAGAGGCAGTACAAACTATTGAATAGCCAAATGAAGCAGTACAAACTGCTGAGGGTGAAGTAACAGTAGTACAAACTGCTAAAGACAAAGGGAAAGGAATTCTGATTGAAGAAGATGAGCCAAAATTGCAGATTGAAAGTGAATCAGAGATGGCAGATACACTAGTCAGAAGGATTTTTGATATTGCAAAACAGAGGAATGCCTAAACCAAGAGGTTGACATGGTAGGTGTTTGGAAGAATCCCCCATCATGGAGATGAAGTTTAATTCGAAGAAACTAAGTGATTTGGAGAAATCATAAGTTTAGGGGAGGATTGTGGGGAATTAAACCTAACAGTTAGTACTGTTAACACATAAGTTAGTACTACTGAAGATACTGAAGACAATACTGACAGTACTAAGTCAGTTAGTACTACCCACATTAGAAGATTGGTACTGCTTATGATTTTATAAACGATAATTATAGAAAGGATTTTGTGTATATCCTAGTTATATAGAATTATAGTTATCCTGAACAGGAATCCTTGGTGTATAAAAGGATATCCTAGGTTAGGTTTACGATTACACATTTTTGTTAAGATTCAAGATTTTGTGTAACCCTAGTGATATTGAGATCACTCATATTATTCATAAATAATATTGAATCGTTGAAGTTATTCAATTGTCTCTTGTTCGTACATACAATTCACTGTTTCATCCATACTTATATACAAACAATCTTCTAAGTACTAGCTAGTAAATTCCGCGTGCTAGTTAGTATTACACAAAGTATCACCAACCCAAGGAGTGTGTTTAGATCCGGTCACTCCCCTAAACTTGATATTTTATCCTAAAATCATAAAGTTTCATTCAAAGCTTTAACCATCACCAGGAGGATGCTTCCAGACACCTTAATTCTTTTTCTTTTCTTTTGGATTGAGAATGTATTCCATTTTCTTGAGTAATTGATAGGTCATTTCATCAAGAACATCAATCTGAAGTCTAATTGTTCCATTTATCATCTGATAAACTGGTGATTTGCTCAAAGGATATGTCTTCTTAACCAACATGTAGACCTGAAGTCCATTCATGTCTACAGTATGAACTCTACAAGAATGATAAAGCTTCCAAGTAAAAACTTTAATTTCAGACTGATTCCTCCATACTCTATCTTCTGGATGTGGTTCAAACATAACCTTCATATCTCCTTAAAGAACTCCATCTATAATAGCTTCTGGCCTTGTAGATCCATATTTAGCCTTAACCACCTTCCATAGAGTTTCTAGGTCCTTCCTATCAAAGTTTTTGAGCATATGTCCAAAAGTGATAAACCTTTGAGACTTTCCACCAACCCTTATTATATCCTACCAAGCTGTCTTTCCATGATAACTAGATTTCCAATCAATAATGGTTATTTTAGTCTTCAAAGGGACAACATCAACAACTTCCTCTTCATTATCTGAAACAAGTATAGTTAATTGTTGCATTTTTGCTGTTTCTTGGTCATCACTTTCTTGTTGCTCTTGCTCTGTTTGCTAATCTGCTTTTTGCTCATCATTCTTCTATTTCTTAGTAACCTCCTGCTCTATCTCATCTCCTGCTCTTTTTGAACTACTCTCTTGTTCTTTCTCTGCTTCCTTAGAACTCCCCATCACCTCCTCTGTGTCCATAGCAATGAAAGTGTTCACCCTCTTGAATACCTTGTCAAATTCTGCTTTAACCCTGTCATAGCTCATGCCCTTGAACTGAGCAGGCTTCCATCCATCCATATTTTTCAAGTAGGTGCACATTATTTGCTTTTGCTGTGCTTTAGTGGGTGGTTTATTCCTTTTAGCTTCAGCCCTCTTCTGTGTAAAGAATTTCTTCTTCTGAGCTAAGAAATCCATGAAGAGTTTGGATTTTTCATCTAAAGACAACTCTTCTTGTTCATTTTTCCACATTCTCTGGGCTAACATATGATCTGCATCGCATTTGGTTTGTATGTCATCCCATGAGTTCATCTCTGCAAGACTAGCTTCTTCTTCTTCTTGAGCTGCTTTCTCTCTTACCATCCTATCTTCAGCATCAAGATCAGCTTAAACTTTCTTTGCTAGCTCTGCATCTGCTATGAGTTGAGCTTCTCTTGACAGAGGTTTCACCTCAGGTTCTTCAATCAATATACCTTTACCCTTTCCCTGTGGTGGTTGTTGTGATTGTGTTGTTGTTGATGTAGGTGTTGGTTCTTTGATCACAACTCCTTTGGTTGGTGGTTTTGAACTCTTCTTAGGTGTTGTAACACCCCCAAAATTATCGTAGTGAAAGATTGTGTCATTGGGGTATTACTTCTTAGCACACAGTACAAGTTACAGAAAACGACTCTAAATGAGACATTTTGAAATAATTTATCATTCGATATAATATAAAGCATCAGAGTTTATAAATAGGTCCCACAAGTTTAAGTGATAAACATAAAAGTTTACAAGTTTTATCGAATGATAATGATGCATTGTCTTCAAAAATATCCGTGCGCCTTCACATGCCAGCTAACAGAGACCTGAGATAAAAGATGCTAAAAAGTCAACACAAAGGTTGAGTGAATCCATAGAGTTTAATTAAATAAATAGTTGATCAAAATATAATTCAGTTTGTAAAGAGGTGACATTGCAACGAATACAAAGTCGAAAAAGTTATTATTGCCCTAAGCTCATGACACCGAACTTTAATGCATCAATGGATATTCTAAACGAATATAAATATGCCCTTTGTCAATAGGTAATAGCCAATCTACCTAGAATTTACACATACAGTACACATGGTAGCCGCACTCAGCATACCAATGTGGGGGATGTCAGTCCCAAATAGATCTATTCACGGCATTCGCATTTACATGCATATAATTAACGGTTTCATGATTAAAAGGACTTTCAGGCTATAGGGAAACACTTAGGCATTAATAGTATCAGGAAAGCATAAGATTTCAAAAGATTGTGATCGTAATTAATATAGCATGTATCTCCCCCACGGAGTTTATAAAACAATTATAGTAAAATTGGGGCTATGAACTCACCGAAAGCCAAGTGAACAATCAAAGTGAATGTAGTGATGAATAAACCGTAGTGTTCTACGAGCAACCTAGACATACACGTGTGTGTCAGATTCAAAAATAATAAGGTAAGTATGTCTATATGCCTTATAGATTATTATTTCAATTCTGCTTGGTACATAATATTTGTAATATTAGATAAATGCTAAGACTTAGTTTCGATACTTTAAAAATATTCACAAGTACGAATTATGTATGTTAATACAAAATCAAGTCTTATGTTAATTTATTAGTCCATAAATCCAAGACAAGTCATAAGGGTTCAAATTAAGTCAAAAAGTTCATTTTTAGTCAAAGAGTTCAAATTAAGTCAAAAGGTTCATTTTAGTCAAAGAGTTCAAGTTACGTGAAAGGGTTCATTTTTAGTCAAAGAGTTCATTTTAATTAATAAGGGTTCAAATTAATTCAAAAAGTTCCTTTTTAGCCAAAGAGTTCAGTTGATATTTAATGGTTCAAAAATTAAACTTAAAGGTTTCAAAGTGAGTAATAAATCCAGGTTTTGTCATTTTTAGTTTCTTTAGTCTACGAGAGGATTCACGGGTCTATTTCTGATAGTGGGCCCTACTACTTCGGTTTTTATGTAAAAACGGTCAAGTAGTGTCATTTGACAACTTTCAAATAGTCTAATGTCATTTTTTATAAGTTAATAACTTTTTACAAATTTTTAAGTCCATTGGTGTTAGAAATTTAATAACAGTGTCCATGTTCAAAATTTCATTACTCGCAAACTGTAAGTCAAAAAATTATGATCTTTATATCCTTAGAAAGGTATTTGAGTGTACAAAACAGATTTGTGTGTCCTACTAAGTCAAAAATTACCTAACAGTAGTGAAATTACCAGTTTACCCTTAAATACCCAGTTCTGATTTTAACAGGGTAACAACAGTCCCGGTAAAAATGCGATATCTAGAGTTCTACATGCCCGTTTAACCCCATTTTCACGGCCACGTTTAAGTTAAGATGTTACCTACATTTCATTAAACTGGGCTAAGTAATGAAAATGATTAGATCAATGATCTTTTTACGTTTAGAATATGTTACTCAAATTTTGACATGTTTCACGAAAACATTTTTAGTTTAATCATAGTAATGAGTTACTCAATGAGATACCCAGAAAAACGACCGTAAGACGTTGATACATAACCTCATATTTTTAGTTAAGGTCTAAAGTCCAATGATAAAATTAGTTTATTCCGTTTTTACCCCTGGTCAGAAAATAGTTTTGCATGTCTAGTCCTTTCATGATTTTTAGTGATTTAATCTTTGTACCAAGTATAATTAAGTATGATAAGCATGTAAGACATATCAAATACATAAAGAAACCTATAATCTCAGTAGTGAAATTAAAAAGAAGAGTGTTTGGTTCCTTACAATGATGGATGAATGAAAAACAAGAATTAAGAACAAGAACATTAGTCCTAAACTTACCACCAATCTTGCACCCTTCTTCTACACTTTTACTCAACTTTAATAACCCTTTTTAACCCTCGAAAATACTTTATAAAACCCTTGCAAAAATCACCAAGAAAACCCTTGTAAGAACACTCTTTATAAATCTCTAAATGAACCCAAGATTAAGATGAGATGAAGTGTTATTTGAGTGTAATAAACCAAGAACAAGACTAGGGCTTCAAGATCTTTACTCTATGATCAATAGTTTAGTGAAAATTTAGATGAAATAGGTGATTTGGATCTATTCTTGTTCATCATAACAAGAGGATGGGAATAAAAATGAGTTTTAGTTAGTGGGAACATGCATTTGTAGTGGAAAACACATGTACACAACTTGTGTATAAACTTGACAACACAACATGACTAAACATATGAGGTGTGAGTTTTGATGTAGTGGAAAAGAAGGTGTAGTTTATTTGTACCATAATGTGTTTAGAATGTGCAGTGTAGGGTATTAAGAGTGTAGTTTGATCCCGGTAATTTAAAACGTGAAGTTTTTAAGACGCGTAACGTAAAATCGGGTAATGTAAAAATTACAAAACTTATATAAATGTTAAAACTTGTCATCATAACCTATTTTGATATTTTAGGTGAGCCTTGGGTTTATTTTGATAAACTTAAAAACGCAAGTTGAAAACGCGCAAAACGTAAAATATGCAAAGTTTTGGTAAAAATGGAAAAGTAAAAATAGAATATTTAAAATATGATTGTAAGGAACCAAAATGCATAAAAAGTGTAGACTGAGCATGGTCTAGTGTCGGTTTAAATTAATCGCACGTGTTACGATGTACGCGGGTAATTCTCTCAGTAAATGTAATTTACTTAAAATAGGATAATAAGTAAATGTAAATAGTAAAATAATGACCCGAAATTTCACAGTTGTTACATCACCCATCCGTTAAAAAGGAATCACGGGTAGCAAACTGCAAAAATTTACTATAATTAACGACTTTTAATTTTATATTAATCTCCGTCATTATTTTTAATCATCATTTTTACGGGAAAATTTAAAATTTTCTTTATTATATTATTTTAACGCAAAAACGTTATCACATAAATTACAAAATAACGGGACGAGCTCACACGCGACTCACAAGATCAAAATATACACATCTGAATTTCATTTCAATTTCACAATTATTATCCAATTCGGTTCAAACTCTGTAAAACCCTAGAATCCCATTCCGTCGTGTGTATGTACGCATTTAAATTTAAAATAATAATAATAATAATAATAAATAAAATTTCCTATCACACGTGAAATATTAATAGGGGCCGAATAGCATTATAAATTTTGTGCACAATCATATGGTAAATATTTCTTTGAACGGCTAATCACACGGTGAATATGACAAGTAAGTCAATAAAACTAGCAGGGTACGAGCGCGTTGCGGCGGCGGGTACCCTAAAATAATATTTTCCGGTGAATCATGTATTTTAGTTTATTATGTTATTTTTGATAATAAATTTACGGATATCAAGAATTTCATGTGACGTATTTCAACTCCTTAACTAAGGAATTTATGTCGTCTTTTTGGGTCTTTTTTAATGTCATTCGTATAACATGAGCCCGTTTGACCAGTGCCCGTTTGCCTTGATACACGCGATTGTGCCTGGGTTATTTTTTTCTAGGTTGTGACAATAAAACGGTAACATTTCAAACGATTCTGTCGGTGAACCCCTAATCATTTTTAACCCATAATCCTTTCCTCTCCATGCTTGTTGGTAAGATATACTCGTTTTATAATGCGCCAACATGTCTTGTTGCATATCTTTTGGTTTTAAATCTCTTCGATTGTATTTTAACTTCTCACTAAAAATGTGACCAATAACTTTTTTATTTGCATTTCGATGGTTAGGATATGTTTGAGTTCTGGGACACGTGTGAAAATCATTCAAACCCGTAACTACAAACACATCTGTACCTTTGATGCGTTTAGAGTTAATTCTCCATTGGCACTGTGTATAATGAAAGCATTTACAATCAAACCTGTCTGGTTCCGAATTTCGAACTAAAAACTGGTAACCTTCTTTTAAGCATTTCAACCTAATTGCAACGTCTATTTTTTCTCTTGTTTCAAAATACTTTCCGACAAAAAAATCAGAATCACATTTGTATTCGTTTGAACTTATTGGTTTGGATTGGTAAAGAGGTGTTTCTGGAACAGCAGGAGTTAACGAAAAAATATTTTTCCATTCATGGTGAATAGGTTTTGGGTTATTACCATCATTTTCTTCATCTTTGACATCTTCATCTGCCTCCTCGAATGCAAACGAGGATCCTGGTTTTGTGAAGTATGGCTCATCTTTGTATCCGGACCCATCATTTTCATATTCATTCGATTCAATATTTTTAGATGGGCCAACATCAAAAAAAGACTTACTATGGTTTTTATTATAGAAATTATATGAGTTTTCTTGAAAAGCAGAGGACTCGATGTTTTGGTTAGTAGTTGTTGTTCCAAAAAAAATTGTAAAACGTTTCCTTTTTTTGGGTGGACCGAAAACATGTTGTTTCTTCAAATTCTTTCGCTTTAACCACATACAGATGTGACATTCCTGCATTCGAGTAAGCGAAATCAGTAAAAAAATTTACCTCATCGTCGTCGGTAATATCCATTCGAACGTCAAACGAAGGGTGCGAAAATTTAATATGCAGCCGAATATTGGGATCCACATTGAATTTAGAACGCACATAATCAACTAACCACGAGTACGTGATATTAGTATACATAGCCACACCTCGTTCAGTGTCATCAAAATGTAATATACATTTGAATTTATGTGTATCTGAAGTCATTGCTATGTGTGTCTAAATTTTTTTGTATTAGAGTAAAAGTAGTTGCTAAGTTTCGATATAAATCTTTCCTTATATACACATTGATGACAACCCCGCGTACGCGTGTTCTTTTACGCGGGATATGACAATGATTAGACCTGAAATATGACAATGATGTGACAAGTCTATGACAATGATGTGACAAGTCAATGACATTGATGTGACTAGTCTATGACAACCCCGCGTACGCGTATTCTTTTACGCGGGATATGACAATGATTAGACATGAAATATGACAATGATGTGACAATCCCGCGTATGCTTATTCTTTTACGCGGGATATGACAATGATGTGACTAATCTCTGACAACCCCGCGTACGCGTATTCTTTTACGCGGGATATACTCTTATTTAAGTATTACATTGTTAAGCCAATTACACACCATCCTTTACACCGCTTACTAAAAAAACACTTACTAATACATTCCTTTTAACGTTTTAAAAACATGTCGGACAACATACCATTCGACCTTCAAGTTGATATCATGAAGAAACTACCAGTTAAGTCTTTACTACAATTTCGTACTGTGTCTAAGCGATGGAAGTCTTCCATAGACTTGCCGAACTTCATCCGTAGTTACGGTTTTTTGTGAAAGAGATATGTCTTGTTTCAATTTAACATATATGCAAGGTAATATTGGTTTTATGTTTTCCGTAAATGAAAATTTAGCCTTTACGAATCTAGAAACAACTTTGAATCTTCCAACTCTTAAGCCTATTGCTACTTCTGAAGGTGTCTGGTGCTTTTCGTATGGTTCAAATATGATGGTTGTTCTTTGGAACCCATCAATAAAAAGATCTGTAGGAATATTAGTCCCTACTTTCTTGAATCAACCTGATTCACCAAAAATGGTCATCGGTTTCGGTGTCCGTCCCGACAACTTAGACCCTACCCTTTTAAAGATTAATTAGCCGTATTATGGTCAAGGACCATGGTATGTGTCAGTTTATACATTGAGCTCCAGACGTTGGAACAATCTTGAAAATGACCATTTGCCCCGTGAATCAATTAGAATTAAACGGTCTGGTCAAGCAGTAGTGGGTGGTAAAATTTTCTGGGTTGGTTCAGAAAAATTTGTTCATAATGATGGTATTTCGTACAAACGATACATGATTGTTTCTTTTGATTTGGTTACTCACCAATTTCAAGTGCAAGACATACCTGAATTGATAAGATTCACGGTTCAGCCTCCATTCTATATATCTCAGCTACGAAACTCTCTAGTAGTTTGAGGTACTTACCTTGCAGAAGAGTGCAAAGTTTTGTGCGCATGGGAATTAGAATTTGATGGTGGTGTTGTATCATCGTGTCCAATGCTATTCACCGTCCCATTCCCAATTGACAATGAGGTAAAACTACTTGGATTTACCAAGGCTGCAGAACCAATTGTTCAATCTAAGAGCAACCAACAAGTAGCTCACTCACTACAAGTGTACGAGCGAGCATCTCAGGAGTTTCAAAACATGGGTATTGAAGCAAATGGTGGTTCGTTTTTCATTGGGCCATACAAAGAATCACTAATTCTTCTTGATCAACCAAATAATACCTATATGGTTTAGTTTGATGTGTTTAAGGTTATCAATGTATGTCTTTTTCTGATTCTAAAACTGTTCTAGGCTTTTTAATATATGCTACAACAAATTAATATTAATGCAATTTTTTATATATGTGTACAACAACACAATGTTGCCAATATACCTTATGCTTTATATATTAGTACAATGACGTGACCAAAACATGACAGTTTCATGCCTAACTAATTTTGTACCCGAAATATGACAATGATGTGACATATACGAACATTGATGTGACTCATCAATGACAAACCCGCGTACGCGTAATTTTTTACGCGGGATATGACACGGATTAGACAACTCTATGACAATGATGTGACAAGTCAATGACATTGATGTGACTAGTCTATGACAACCCCGCGTACGCGTATTCTTTTACGCGGGATATAACACAAACCTGTCTATAAAAATTCATTCACAATTCAATTTCTCTAACCACATATCACCATTATCAAATTATCTAATCTCTAGAAAAATTTAACAATTCGGAAATGGCCCAACAAAACAATTCTGGATACACAAAACGATACCAACATAATGTTGGGGCTTCATCTACCTCTTCAAACTTCCCGAACAGGTTAATACCAGGTCCAGCTGGTATTATTCAAGCGGCTATTCTCCGAAAAAATGCGGACATTAGGGAAGGTGGCCATGATTATTGTCTAGTGCCAACACAAGAATATGTAAGGGAGATAAAAGAAGATGTCCTTGAAGATGATCATTTTTCACGTGGGCATGACTATGCGCTATTAATAAGCTGCGTAATAGCGAAGGTATCATCATAACTGGTTGTCTTGGCAATTTTAAAAACTGTATCAAAAAAGGGAAACTTGAACTTGTTGTGGCTGTAATCAAGACTTGTACTCCTACCGCACTTGGGGAGCTAACAGTAACACTTAAAGATCCAACGGGGACATTCTCTGGTACAATTCATCACAAAGTCCTTACAGAAGAATCGGGCTACAAAGACTCTATCAAAGTCGGAGCTGTGTTTGTACTTTGTAATGTTTCAGTGTTTACCCCAAAATCGACACCCTTTGGTCTTAACATTACATTGAGGAACATTGTTCAGGTTTACGACAAGGATACAGTTTTTATTGGCTGAACCTTTTAATATTGTCTATGTAATGTTTATTTACATAAAGTTCGTCTTTTTTTTCTTTGTAGTTGAATAAAAGTAAGTTTTATGCTATATTAGTCCTTATTAATAGTAACAACTATGGTATATCAAAGCATAAAAGGTGAAAATATCAAAGCATCAAACTAGGGTTTCATTTTTTTTACACTTATTTTAACAAAACCCTAATTAGGGTTTGTCATTAAATATGTTCCACTACCGACAACAAACTGCTAATGTCAATAATATGTATCCTGCGCCAAAAGTCATCATCCTGCGTTAACTAGTACGCAAAATAGGAGAAAGTGAATTTTTTAATCATCCTGCGCCTCTTGCGTTAACATTGGCGCGAGATGTTTTTGTAATTTTTTTTTTGAACGGCTTTGATTGATGCCACGTAATTTTGCGCCTCTTGCGTTAAGATGGGCGCGAGATGAATGGGTATTTTGGATAAGTGGAAAAAGGTTGGGCAATTCGAGCTATACCGATACTTGAATGGACTCTGCAGTAATTTTCTCATAACGATTACATTCCATCTCTGAGCACGCTTTGGAAAAATCATTCACACGGCATTTCCTTAATTGAGACCTCCCTATCTCGTTTTTTTTTTTTCTTTCTTTCTAAACAGCATATCATTTCCATATCCAACTTTCATCACTTGATATACCTTTTGCATGGCCTCACAATTCTATCACTTTTACGTGATATCCCATCAAGTCTAGAAAATAAATCATAGCCTCTCTCACACGTTTGCATGAATCTTTGGGTCTTCCACGTCTGTCATTAAAGGTAATATAGTTCCTGGTTATGATCTCATGCTTGATTCGATTCGACTCGTTGGTGAGAAGGTTGCGGTTCAGTCTCGATTCGTCGGAGGTCGTTTTGCTTGCGTGTGTGGAAGGGAAGAGGTGGGATTGCAGCCTTGATTTCGTTATTGATGTTGTTCGTCGGTATGGACGTTGCCGACGTGGCTCTGTCGACTAGTTGTTGCCGACGACATGACGTCGAGAAGGTATGTTGCCGACGTCATGACGTCGGCATGGTTGAAAAAAAGTCGACGCCGGAGCTCCTGAATGTACTAGGGCCATCGTTAAACCAGCCCAAAGGCGACAAGAAGCTGGTAAAGAAGGGGCTGTTTGGAGGGAAAAGAAAGTTTCATTCGTGGTTCGAAGGGTGTGACGAGGTGGACGATCGGTTTGGTGGCGTACCAGCTTCGGTCAGATCGTGCGGATAGCTTTGGGTTCGAAGGGTTTGGTTTGGTTCGAATAGAGTGTCGGTTTGGTGATTTTGTGTTCTGCGTTTCTTTCTAACAATCGGACCCTAGGTATCATCTACTTCCTTCTTGTGTTTTGCTCGACTGGTGAAACATATATATACGTTTGGAATGACTAACATAAATCTGGTGTTTCGTTTAACATGACCTTAAGAATAGATGGTCCACATAAAATTACGAATATATGAATTATATAATGTCAATCTTGTTTACATTTGGATCATTCAAACCTGTTTCGAATATATGTATACGAATAACAATAGATACTTGTCATGAAATCATAGAAGTGTGAGTTATGTTGGTCGATTTCTGTTTTGGTTTTTGCTTTTCGAAGATGCTAGTTATATAAGTTATGGGCATGGTTCTATAAAACATAATATAAACTCTTGTATGCGACCTGGAGAGAACTCAAGTAAAAATAAGGTGGAACGTGTATAATTATGGTACCAATAAGGTTTGTCTAAGGGTGGGTTCGTGTAAGGTCTTGGCTCGTCAAATTGTGGGAATATACGTTGGGCATGTGTGGGTTGATAAGGGCGATAACATGCATGCGATCTATGTATATATATGCTAAAACTGGTTAGAAACTCAAGTAAATATTAGAAGGGGCGTTGGGTTAAATGGGTGTCGACATGGGACTGTCTTCTTTTCATACAAGTTGTGTCGTGTGTGTGAATTAATAAAGGCTAGAACATGCATGCTAAATATGATGTAAACTTATATGAAACGTGAAGATGATCGGGGTTGAATAAGATTAATTATCGAGTTGTTGTGGACTGAAATAGTGGATTATGTGGTATTGTATGGGTTAAAGAAATTGGAAAAGAGTACATGCATGTGTAGGTGGCATTAATTAGCAATTCGTATGTGTGTTTTGGATGGTGAAAAGAGGTGTGTTAATCAGATCCGAATTGAGTCGAGAATGGAGAATGTTGCCTCGTTATTTCATGTATATGAGTATAATTGTTGTGGCTGTAAAATGGTGTATTGGCATGTGAGTTTCAAGTGGTCTAAGGTGGCATTTAAACATATGTATAAACTATATTATTCGGAATGAAATCTGGTCTTGGGTTGGTTTAAAGTAGT
Source organism: Artemisia tridentata subsp. tridentata (assembly GCA_021014915.2). Lineage (NCBI taxonomy): Eukaryota > Viridiplantae > Streptophyta > Magnoliopsida > Asterales > Asteraceae > Artemisia > Artemisia tridentata. The sequence continues at coordinate 115,757,485 of CP139504.1, forward strand.
GTTGTGTCTTGTTGAGTTGTAAGGTAAAAATGTGTAGCGTTAAGAGTTTTAGGATGTGTGTGACTCGGTGTTATTTTATAGTCAAGAGGGTACAAATGTGTGTATTTCGAGAGTGTGTAAGTGTATGTGAGTGTATTTGTTTAAAGATTAATTAATCCGAGATATGTTCAAATGTTCATTAAAATTGCTAAACCCTAAGTTGGTCATTAATTGAATTAAATACACTATAAACCCTAATCTTTGATAATCACCATTAATGAACCTTAAACCTTGATAATGTAAACATTAACCCTAAACTTTGCTAAAATGTCATATTAAGCCCTAAATTAAAATATTGATCATATTAAGTCTAAAAGTTATTCAATTGGCATTTTTAACCCTAACGTTATTAAATCGAAAAAAACTTGTTAAAAATAGAAAGTTTCTAAAAATAGAAATTTTCCGAAAATAAAAGTTACTAAAATGGGAAAGTTTCTAAAAATAGTAAGAAACCTTGAATGAGGAGCCATAATAACTATGCGTGGTAAACTTCTAAAATAAGCTGCTAAGCAATGCGTTATTATCAAATTGTATAGGTTTGGTGAAGAAGGAGTGACCTCTCGTTTCTGTGTGATCCGCCTTTTTATCCGTTTGTCTATCTGCATAAGGTACAGATATTCTGACCTTATCTCTTAAGGTTTCTCATGATTCATTCACATCTGTTTGATTTTAGCTTTGAATATGATATCCTTGATCTGAGCCTTTATGATATGGCTTTCTTATATGATCTATACCTTTGCTATGCACCCTTAGATATATGAACCTTTGCTTTGATCCTTTGTTATGGACCTTTGATATGAACCATATGATATGAACCTTTGATATGATATGACATTTGAACCCTTCAGTTTGATACCCGAGCCAATATGTTTTCCTAGCCATGAAGGTAACATGGCCGTGTCATTGATGCACCAATGGCATGACTCTAGTGTGGTTGAGTGATGTTCCACACCGTCCCATTTTGATTATGATATGCGCACTTTATATTTGTTATGGCCAATATGATTTGTTCGGGGGCGTATGGATGCATCCTAGGTTCGATTTGTATTTGATTGGATATGATATGATATGATATGATATGTTCGGTGACTGATGCTTGTGTGCAATACACGTCTTTCACATGTTCGGGAGCTAGCTACTCCATGGTTACTATGATATTTGATTTGATTTGTGTTCGGGCTCGCGGTAGATTACTGACCTTTCCTTACACTTTGATAACCATTTGTCTATGCCTTCCATTTCCCCAATGCACTATATGATATTCTTTGTTCCTTATCTTTTGCTTTGTTTGTATATATCTGTTCACTGGGCTTTTTAAGCTCAGCCGCATCTTCTTTTCATGCGACAAGTTTTAGTTGGAAGGTGGGTGATGAGTGGAGATTTCTTTGGACTTAGAAGACTATACTTTGATAGCTATTCTGGATTAGAGATGACTAGAAGTGATTACATTTTTAGACTTAGAATTTATTGTTGTTCTCATTTGTAACCTTGTATTTCAGATTTTCCCTTTGTAACATTTGAAATTCATTTGTATTATTTAAGTCATATGCTTGTGTTGCTTTGATATGTCACCATAACGTAATACTTCTACCCTTATCAGGTTGGGGTGTTACAAACTCATTCTACCTAGCATATTTATTTTTCTATGATCATATATGTGATCCCAAGTATATTTCTTACATAATTACTCAATATCACACGTAATATATTATTTTGGACCTTTAAATCATATGTCGACATACACAATATATATATATATATATATATATATATATATATATATATATATATATATATATATATATATATATATATATATATATATCTCGACACATACACTCAAACTAATACATAAAAGTCATTCCAAAGATCTTTGAAATCTTCCAAAAGTCCTTCCAAAAATCCTTGTAAATCTTCCAAAAGTCCTTCCAAAGATCTTTGCAAATCTCGCAAAAATCCTCCATCTCTGCCAAAGATCAAATGAGATCTCAAGCAATCCCAAATTGTCCTTAAAATATACTCCCTCCGTCCCAAAATTATTGTCACCCGACAAAAAACACATTCTTTTAAAAAATGTCACTATCACTACTTTCTCTCTCTTACTTTTTTGCCAAATGACAAGTTTACCCTTAACCAATTAATTACCACTTCTTTAAAGTTTGCAATATTAATTTCAACCAAGGGTAATATAGTAAACTTTACCAAACTCCACTATCTATTCACTTTCTATTTTGGGTATGTGACAATAATTTTGGGACGTCCCAAAAAGGATTAAGTGACAATAAAATTGGGACGGAGGGAGTAATATAAGTCGAAAAGCATGCATACAAATCTTCTAATATACACACACATTAATATTGCATTCACACTTAGATTTATCTCATCCTCTTTCTCTAAAACTCTCATATTCGAACACCTCAAAGACCAGAAACAATCCTCTCCATAGTCCTATAACTCGGATGTCCAGAAAAACTCAGGTCGAGCGGGTTTAATATTTTTGAGTCGAAGGAACATTTATCGTATACGGTTTTTGGTTTTGTGAACGTTTCTTGTTCCTGCCCCATTCCAATCGTATACCACCTATACTCTATCCATTGTAAGTCACCTTAACACCCTTACATTCCTTTCTTACGCTTACATTTGTTCCATGCATGATTTTTATGAATATACGATCGTATACATTTTTAATTTACTCTATTTGTATTTCCTTAATTCTTGTACGTATTCGTTACTTGTCGTAGATGAAAATAAGCTAGAAAACATGTCGATATCATTACATAATGTATACTTGCTCAGAAAAATCAATACGAACACTAAAGCTACTAAAAAGTCAAACCAGGTATGAAGGACTTAAGATTTTCTAAGTGTTTTTCACATATAAACATGTGCTCGACTAGGCCAATTCATGCTTTATTTACTTTGAATTCGTACGTATAACCCATAGATATTTTTGCACGAGTCGATGCTACATCTAGCTAACTACAAAATTCATTCTTGGTGATTCCTCACATGATCACGTTTTCACCTTCGAATTCACTCAAGTCTATTTGAAAATCCTAGTTCTATGCGTAGTAATATTTCCAGAAATTTACCAAGTGTTCTTCCTATCTTAAAAACTGACTCGATTAGCTCACTAGGCACTTGATTTATTTGTGAAATAAGCAGTTGAAATAAGCAATTTGAAATAAGTTTTAATAAGCATAATTAAGTTATAGAAATTTTTAGAATATTTTTCCCGTCATTTTTGCGTAAAAAGAACTAAAATTGTAAAGTGTTTTCACATTAAGGGACTAAAAGTGTAAACTGTGTAAACTAAGGGTATAAAATGCCAAAATAGTAACTTATGGACTAATATGATAAATATAGTAAACTTGATTCATATAATGTAACATTGGAAACTTTAGGGGCCTAATGTGTAACTTTTAGTTAACGAAGGACTAACTATGCAAAACCTACACCATTAGGGTTTAAAATGTAATTTTTGTGAAAGATTAAGGTCTGACCTGTAAATTATGATATTCTAAATATATTTCACAAATTTCACCACTTCGTTCATATCGTATGCATATTTTCATTCGTTTCAGCGTATAAATTCTTAACGACCATTTAACAATTAACTTAACTGTATAAATCAACGACAATTAAGAAAAAGCTAATTCTAGAATCGATAACATAAAAACATGATGATAACAAGTCTTTTAACATTTTAAGCATATCAAACTCATTCATCATTAAATCGTTATCTGTTTCACATTCATTACTCGTGTCAAACCGAATTTGTCGAATCTCAAACTTCACCATTAATCCAGGTCGTGTGTTGGAGCCGTTCCTGTAACGTACTCGATTTCATATTTCTCATTTCCAGTTACTCAAGGTGAGTCATAGCCCCACTTTTACTCTTTTACTCATTTTAATAACTCTTTGGGGGAGATACATGCTCAAACTACATTTATTTACTTTTGCAAATACTTGAAACTCTTATAACATTGATATGTATTTTTATATATATCTGTTCTAGTTATAGTACTTGAGGGAGATACGTGGCTAGTAATACTTTACTTGCTTGATTTACATGCACTATTTGTATTTACATACATACTTGTATATAGACTTGATTACTCTATTCTTGACTTATATTGACTAGACTCGATTCAGACATACATCCTGACATGGTTATGTCAGAAAACTATTATAATTTGACACAGACATATATCCCAACATGGTGATGTTGGAAGGCAAACTATTTGGATGTTACGTAATTGACATACTATGTTAGCAGTGGATTGTAAACACACAGGTTGCAAGTCTTGTATGGGCGGGACTTGGGACTGAGTGGATTTACAAGGCCTTTGCTATGAAATCTTTATTCAATACTTTACATTTTAAACTAAAGTCTATGAACTCACCAACCGTTGGTTGACACTTTTTAGCATGTTTATCTCAGGTTAATAAGGCGATAGAGGATGCATGGATTCTAGAGTCAATTGCATACTTTGAAGACTTATATCTTATCTTTATCATTCGATACGCTTTGAAAACTTTTATGTAATATTTACTTTGGAACTTATTGTCATAACTCTGATTTTAATAATTCGAATAATAACTTTTCAAAACGTCTCATTTAGAGGTCATTTTCTATATCTTGATCTGTATTATGAAGTAATACCCCCTTGACACTACTGTTCCGCTGTGGTAATTTGGGGGTGTTACATCACGTCCTCGTGATTCAGTTTGTGTTAGTGCCGAAGCGATGTCAGTGAGGAGATATGGTTAATCATAAGGAATGAAGTCTATAATAATTAGTGATGCAATTCAATTCTCGTTGACTCGGAATACGGTGTAGAGTAAGGTTAACTACACGGGGTAAGGATAAAGTAAAAATCTCCTTAGATGTTGTGCTCGATCGTATGAATACCGTTGAATTGTTTATACTCACACAAGAATTTTGTGATTATCGGAAATCTTTTTAGAGTTAGTTTTGAAATACTTTTTGATTCGAATCTTATGTGATATCAATACAACAATATATGAATACAATAATAAAAGAGTAAGTAAATGTAAGGAAAGAAACGATCAAAACAGGACATGGAGATTTATAGTGGTTCGGCTACGAAGCTCACTCTTCGCCCTACTCCACTTCTCGAGTCTCACACTCGAGAGTTTCACAAACACTATATCAACACGCTCCCTTATGGCGGAACAAACCGTACACCACAGCTTACACCAATTAATGACACTAAGATAAATGTCGAGTCCTAATCCTAGCTAGAACCAATATACTCAAAAGCCCACGTGGCTACACAATTCGAACTAACACCTAGCCCGAATCAACACAATACACTACTCCGATCTTGCACTCAAGTCGGATTACACACAAGAATTAAGATATAAAGAATGGAGGTTGAGGAGAGATCCGTAACAACGGTTGATGAGATGAGAGACTATTCTTCAACACTTTGTTTCTTGACGAATACGAGCGTTCTTCTCTTGCTCTTGAAAGAGGAATGGATGTGATCACTTGTAAACAACTACGAACTAGTTTATGTGATCAAAGAATAGTATTTAGAATGAATTTGGAAGGAAGAAAGTTTTTGGTGTGCAAGAGCTGATTTTTCTGAATGAAGCAGTTCAGTATTTATAGGTAGCAAGAGGAGCGGGGTGACGGTCCCTTATATTTGGACGGTCCTTTATCGTTAAGGGACCATCACCCTATTTAAGGGACTGTCCCGATAGACGCTTCCATTTTTTTCCTGACGTGGTGAAAGTTTATCTGGTGAAAAATCATGTCGGTTTTAGGCAGGAAAACTAGTTGTTTGAATATTTGAAATTCAAATTTATTTTCTTTAATAAAACATTTCTTTTGAATTACAAAAATACTTTTGTAAGATGTTTTGTCACATAAAAATGTGAAGTTTTGAGAAAAATAAATTCTTTGATCACTTGTCTAAGTTGGTAGATGTTTGTTCATACCTTAATTGATGTTGTAGTCGAAAACGAGTTTTCTCGATTAAAAACTTATTAGTCGTAGTTTTACGTAACGTGTATTTATATTTTGTGATTATCAAAACATGTGGAGACTGGATAATGCAAATGAAGTTTTGACATTATCTGTATTAACAATCTCCCCCTTTTTGATGATTACAAAATACAAACTCATTTTAGGTAAAACTAATCATTAATAAGTTTTTAATGAGTTTCGTTTTCTTCCCCCCCCCCTTTGTAGAATCAAAAAGGCTTCGTCGATGTGTAGAGAGGAAAGAAGTCGACGGCACCATGATTACTCCCCCTTGCTTAGTGCTCCCCCTAGATGATAACACCAGGGAATCGATCGATGGTATTTTGCTTCAAAAATTATATATATATATATATATATATATATATATATATATATATATATATATATATATATATATATATATATATATATATATATATATATATATATATATATATATAACTGACACACACAGATAAGAGGACAAGAGAAGACAGAATAGGAGCAAAGCACAAGGACAGTCCCGTAAACACGTGGACGGTCCCGCCAGGTAATTAAGGGGCCGCCGTCAGTAGATTATATAAGAAAAGGCATGCATTAAATTTGAACATTCATTAAGGAAGAACAAATTCATATATAGGATGACCATTACAACAAAGTCCTACATTTTCAATCCTAGACTAGTCTTCAAGGATAACCTAAGTTAAGTCTTGTTTTATTGTAGAGCATGCATGTTGCCTAAGACTTGCGGAGAAAAGGTGGTAGAATGCCATTGTCCGAGAGAGGTGGAAAACCGAATGGCAAAAGAAGAGATGTGATGAAGTCAAGATCATTCTTGAGTTTTTGAAAGAGTTTGAGGTTGTGAATGCAACAAACACAATAACCTCCATGGGCATCAACTTGGTCAAGAGAGGGATGAAGCATAGTTGGAGGATGGAGCTTTTGGGAGAGAATGATGTCGAGAAGGTTCAAGTCAACAAGATTGGAGAATTCTTGAGCTTTGATGGAGTGTAGAGATTGGGATTTGTCATTTGAGGTTGGTATGTTGGTGGCAATGAATGATCCTGAGGAGCAAGGTTTGGAGACTCTTTATGGATGGATGGAGACTCATTTTGAGGTTGAGAAGCAAAGAAAGAAATGATGAGGAGGATGCTTCTTTATAGGGTATGTGTTATGAGTTGAAGTTTGGATTGTGATTGGTTGAGGTGGTGGAATTGTTCATGAAATTTCCTAGACTTTGTTTCTTTCTCCAAATGGGTTTGACGGAAATTCTAGGTTTTCTAGGGTATGACATTATGATGGATGAAGAAGAGAATGAGGAAGGTTATGCCATGAAAATGGATGAGAAGAATGAAGGTTTATATAGGAGAAGAAGAGGTTAAGATTGGAAAAGCATGCATGCTTATTTTTACTAATTCAAATTATGTTTAAGCATATAAGGAAGAGTAGTAAGACCTAGAGGTAGGCTGGTCAAAGATGCAGCAACAAGAAATACGAAAAGGGGATAATGACGGAAAAAATAGATGGTCCTGTATATGGATAGACGGTCTCGTATATATATTAAGGGACCGTCTGGAGATAAAGGACCGCCACCAGTAGAGAAATAAATTTCATCAGAAGAAGGTATTTCTAGTGTGTGCCTACATGAAACATATGTGGGGATGTGATTATCTCGACTTTAAAGAAAAGAAAACCTAAGAGATAATCCAAAATCTCCTTAGTTCAATTTTGTTAATTTTTCTATGTCGGATTATATATTTGTTACATGATCCGAGAGAGGGCTTTGAGCTAATTATGCATGCATGAGAAAAACGTTTTTGAGTTGTATTAACAATGCAAGAAAATATGATTTTCCTAGACGTGAGAAGTTTTGAAAGAGGAAGTTGAGGTTTTTTCATGCAAAGAAAGAATTTTTAGAGTTCATTTTAATCATGCAAGAATTGTTTTTAAGATAAATTTGATTTTCCTAACTTAATTTTGTGCGTAATAGAATCCTAGACTCAGAATAGAAGGAAGAAACTTGCGAAAATTTAAGAAGAAGAAATGTGTTCCATCATTCCTAGACCTAGACGAAGATAAAAGAAAGGTTCTTGCTTGAGTGGTTTAGTAAGGATATCGGCAATGTTTTCTTCCGTTGGAACCTTCTCGATGGAGATGTTCCCCTTTTGTACATTATCCCTAAGAAAGTGGTGACGAATTTCTATGTGTTTTGTGCGAGAATGTTGCACAGGGTTCTTACTTAAATCGATGGCTCCTTTGTTGTCACACATGATTGGGGTATTATCAAGTGTGATGCCATAGTCTATGATGAGTGTCTAAATACTCATCATTTTATTCCCATTTAAACTGCAAAAACAGCCAAAAACACTTTGAAAAGTCACATAATGCTACAAATATCCATATAATGTGTTTTTATATGATTCAGGTACAAAAGGATTGAAAACAGGTGAAAAACGAGCTAAGTTTACAAAATTGGCAGTTTCAGTCCCTGAAGTTTCATAAATTGGCAGAAATAGTCCCTGGTATTCAAAATTGGAAAACTTACATCTATGGTCCTTGTACTATTCATATATTGCAAGAATGACCCTTCTTATAACTTTGAATAAGTTTCATTTCCACCCCTCAAAAATCTAAAGTTTACACTTTTGGTCCTTGTGATTAAATCCTATCTTAAAAACAAAAACCGGATTTAAAACTAAACCCAGTCCAATTCTAATCTTAAATAAACCCAAGCCCACCTCACTAATAAACCCATCCCAATCTTATTAAAATTAAACCCGACCCAACCCTTAGCTAACCAAAGGTTTGACTTCGGTCAAACCTTCTCCCTTAAAACCGTTTACCGCCAACCAAAACCACCATAGCCACCGCCTTCTCCCTGCAATACCACCCATCACCTCAACCTTTCCCTTACCACACTCTACCTAACAAACCAAAAGCAATTAATGCTTCTTCCCCAATTTTCAAGATTATCAGAGATAGTGGATTTTTCCACTATCTCCTTTTTGGCGCCAAAATGCCATTTGTATGGTTAGGATGAAATCAGTGGATCCAATGGTCGAATTCAAGTGGGAAATGCTCAGAAACAAGTGGGGAGTCTAAAAGATCACTATATGAAGAGGAAGAAGCAAGGAAGAAAAGATATCATAGAATCATAGTTTTATGTTCATTTTACTTAATCATTTTTACTGCTTAACTTTATTACCTTGTCATTTAAATGCTTTCAGTGTTTTATTACTCATTGACAACGTGTAATAAACCTATTTACAGTACTAATTTCAATCTATCTTTACATTTCAAGTTATGCTTAATTCGTACCTAAATTTTAAGTCATTTTAAATATTGTTGATTATAGTTGTTTATTGGACTAAATAGCTCACTTAAGCTCCTAACATAGCTTATATAAGCTATTAGTAACCTTAAAACAAGTTATAATCATTGAAAACAAAAATACAAAAAGAACTCAAGAAAATCAATGAAAAATACAAAAATGAGTGCTCATGAAGAGAACTGCATGGAGCAAGGTTAATTGTGGATTGCCTTTGGTTTAGTAGCTTATTGGTAAGCCTATAGGTGTGTTATGTGGCCTTGGTTCTTGGTTTTCAGCTTGATAGCACTTTGTAAGCCATTTTATCATTTTTTGCATTTTACTGTAGAAGCAAGTTTATTGCTTTGATCTTTGTATTTTTATGTTTCTGTGGTGTTGTTAAGTGATAACATTGATTAAAATGGGTTGTTTGTTCATTGGATTCACTTGGTTCTAAAAATTGAATTTTTACAGTGTAAATTGCATATTTGATAAATCTGTGTTTTATGCTTGTGTTGTTGATGTTTGATGCTCATTTGATCTTGTGTTATCATCTTATAACCATTGGAATCAGAGTTGATACTTTACTCTATCATTTGCTTCAAAAATCACAAATTCAGTTTCATATCAGGTTGTTTGGATCTGCTGATCTCTTGTTGTTATACTGAGTTTGTGTTGTTGTTCTTTGTTCATGCCTGTTACATTAGGTCCACATAGGTCAGTGCAACAATAAAATCCAGTCTTCATTTGTAGAATAGTCAAAAATAGCTTTTAATCTTCAATATTTTGTTGTCTGTTTAAGTATTTAGTTCCATAATCTACATATTAGCTTAATAGTTGATAATCTAGCTTGATTTCACTTCTTTTCAGCTTAATATAACATATTCAGTAAGTAAATCTAGATCAAAGTTCATATTAGTCAACTATCTAGTTTTAAGTAAAAAGTCAAATACCTCCCCTGTGCACAGGCCAATAAGCTTATTTCATAAGCTTGTATCTTGTTCATTAGTGAGGTTTAGCTTGTGTTATTTGTTGTTTTTAGAAGCCCTTCTGGCTAGCTTGCTATTTGATTGCTTATTGTCCATTAACTGCTTATTTGGACTGCTTATTTATGCTTATCATGTTCATCAAAAAAATCACTCCCTACACTGATTCATCAGTATAGGTGAGCATCTTTCATAAGCAAATCAAGAGCTTATTTGTGGACTTGAGCTTGTGATCTTTAGCTTTTTAGGAAGCTTAGGTTCCCATCTCAAAATTTTAAAGCTTATTTTTCATTTTCCAGCTTATTAAATAAGCCTGCTCATAGCTTTTAACTTGTCCCATTTTGCTGAGTATACTGAGTAATCAGTATATACAAGCTTTTTCATAAGCTCCTCAAAAGCTCACCAGTGGACCCCACAGGGTGAGCTTGGACTTTTTGGAAAGCTAACCAACCCATCTTGCTACTCCAATCTTCACTTTGTGCTTTATAGCTTATTTCATAAGCTTATTTTGCCTCTAAAGTCAGCAGCAGGTTGTTGTTCTAGCAGTACCTTGCTTATTTGCTTATTCCAAGCTTATCAGTATTATTCATTGTACCATCTAGCTTATTTCTAGTCCCTTTAACTTATTTTCATCTTATTTCACCTTTGTTTCCTTTTGTATAGCTTATTTGATAGCTTGTTTGAGCTTAATATCCATTTTGAGCCAAAAAAGCCCAAGCTGTTAAGCTCACAAGCTCTGAATCTGCTTATTTTTAAGTTTTAAAAATATTTTCTTCATTAAAGTTTGTTATTATCAGTAGTTAAATAGATTTGTAAAAGAAAAACCAAGAAAATCAAAACATAAAAATAAGTGATAGCTTCTATTTAAGCCATTTGGCTTATTTTTAAGCTTTTTCCTTAAACACTTTTAATTTTTATAATTTTCCTAGGTTCCTTTACTTGCATAATATTTTTAGAAAAAGTTTCATATTTATTAAAGTTCATTTAGTATTTATTATAATTTAAATTAGTTTTTAATAATTATTAAATAGTAATTAATTAATAATAAATAGATAAATAGTCAAATAAATATTTTTATTGTTCCTAAAATTTTCTTTTATCATTTGGATTCTAAAAATATAATTTTCACATCCGTGGGATTTATATTGGTCAAAATTCAAGTTTTATTTTGTACGTTTACGTAATTTTTATTTAAACGTACGGTTTTAAGTTTTAAACGTTTCTAAGTCATTTACTTTCACGTAATCGTTCTTATAGCTTGTTTAAGTTATTTTCTTTTAAAATTCCTTAGTTTAAACACTCACACCCTTTTCCTATTCAATTTCACCCGATCACAAATTCGTTCTATTACAGTTTACACACCTCGTTGGGAATTAACAACCCGGGGAATCACTAACTCCTTGGATAATTGCATTGTGCCCTAGATTGTTTGACTCTTGTTGACCATTTACTTGGTCAATATTAGTTGACCGTTTGGGGCCGACCAAATTTTGGCGCCGCTGCCGGGGAGGTGTGCTGCGTAGATCGAATTTGAAGAATCAGTGTTGTTGAATATACATCCATTGTATATTTACCATCCTTGTTCATATTCTCTTATTTTTATATATATATATAAAACCAAAATTATCGTTAAGTTAATTCGTTTGACTGATCAATAAACAAAAATATCGTATTTCAAGTTTCCATAAACAAATAAAAATCCAAAAAGATTCTTCTTACCATTTTCTAAGTTTCCATCACTCTAAAGGATTCTTAGACTCATCTTAGTGCATGCGCACTCGTTCTTCTAGGTCATCGAGCCCTTTTCGTGAGCTTGTAAACATACCTCGAAGACATCGTAGACGTTCTGCTCCATCAGTCGTACCCGAGATACGAACTGATCCTAAAACTCCTGTCATCATGACAGAAGATCGTCCGATGAATGAGCTTCTCCAAGCACCCACCGATGGGTACGGAGATGCCATTGTTGTTCCAGCCATCGTGGCTGAGAATTTTGAGCTTAAGACTGGGTTGATAAACCTGGTAACCCAGCGGCAATTCTATGGTTTTGACAGGGACGATCCCCAAGATCACATTAGATGGTTTAGCAAAATCACTGGCACCATCAAATGCAAAAATGTCCCTGAGGAATCAATCAAACTTCTTCTTTTCCCGTTTTCCATCGATGGGGCAGCCCGGATTTGGCTTGACAAACAACCCCTTTGATCGATTGAAACATGGGAAAATTTGGTTCATAAGTTCGTGAATGAATTCTTTCCTCCTTCCAAAACCACGTATCTCAAGAATGAAATCATGAAATTCTCTCAAAGGTTTGATGAACCATTTGGAGAGGCATGGGATCGTTTCAAAGAATTGCTCCGCAAATGTCCCCATCACGGTTTCACTGATTTGATGCAAATGGACACTTTCTACAATGGGTTAAACCCATCTGAACAAGATTCTCTCAATGCCTCAGCTGGAGGTAATTTTCTTGAGCAAATCCACAAAAGAAGCTTTAGCACTCATTGAAAATAAGTCAAAGGTCCGCACTGCACAAGCCAGACCATATAATTCTCAAGCTAGTGCTGGTCCTTCTACCTCATCTTCCGTGAGTCAGCCTAGTACTGATACTCAGCTTGCTGAACTCACGAAGGCTATTCAAGCTTTGGTTTTCTCCTCACAAAAGAAAGATTCTGCTCCACAAACTTCTCACACTGCTGAAGTAAAAAAGATAGAAGTTTGTGTTACTTGTGGTGGTCCTCACGCTTACTACAATTGTGTTGCCACCGATGACACTCCATTTGATGTTAATGCTATAGCCGGAACTTCCAATCAAGGAGGTAATCAATACCGTCCTCAAGTGGAACCAAACTACCGTGCTAGCAACCAAATTGGACCACCTGGATTTCCTCCACCCAACAATCCAAATAGGATTAATCCTAATCAACAAAAAGGGCAAAACATGCAAAATCAATTTCATGCCCCGAACAATCAATACCCACCCCAAAGGGGTAATCAAGGGTATTCAGCTCCTAATAACCAAGGACCTCTCTCAAATGAACTTGATAACTACATCAAGGTTAATGAGACCAAAATGAGGGCAATGCAAAATCAAATCTCTAATTTGAAGAATGAATTTCAATCTTCAATACACAAGCAAGGAACTGAGCTAAAGAATGAGCTATCGAACAAAATTGATCATTCTCAAAGCGAAGTTAAGAATATGCTTGCCAGTCTCATAAACCATCTCAATCCACCTTCTTCCTCGGGAGGTCTCCCTGGTAACACTGTTGTCAACCCAAGGGGTGAACTCAAAGCTGTCACTACACGTAGTGGTAAAGCTCATGATGGACCATCAATTCCTATTCCCTCTCCGGTTAGGGAAATGGAACGAGAAACCAAGGTGACAAAAGACCCGGTACTTCCCTCTAACAATGGAAGTGCTAAATACGTCCAACCTATGGTTGTCCAAAATTCTACACCCATAATTGCTCCTAAACCGTCAAGAATAGATCCTACTCTTTCACGATTTACGGTTAAAAGTTTGTCAAGCAAACTTAGTGAGCAAAGAACAGCTAGAACTTATTCCAATATCCTCAATGCTGCTCCTATCAGTGCAATTGATGACAGTGATGATGATGAAAATACCAATTTCATCAAAGCTATCACCACTCGTAGTGGTGCTGCTTATGAGGGACCCTCTGGTCCTATTCCTCCTCCGTTGTATGAAATGGAAAAAGAGACGGAGGTTACAACGGACAAAGTGCAAATTCCAAGCCCACAAAGTACAACACAAGTCCATCCTCCGGTTGTCCCGAAAAAGAAATCCAAACCAGGGGTTGTCTTTGAATCTGTTGAGACTCCTGAAGTTGCTGCCCCTAAATCCAAACCTTATATTCCTTACCCATCGCGCTTAAATGAGCAAAAGCTCCGTGAAAAGGCTAGTCAACAAATGGATAAATTCTTTCAAATCTTTAAAGAATTACATTTTGACATAAGTTTTGCGGATGCTATCATTCTGATGCCTAAGTTTGCATCAACAATCAAACAATTGTTAAGCAACAAGGAAAAACTTATTGAAATGGCTAAAACTCCTATGAACGAAAACTGCTCAGCAGTTATCTTAAAGAAGCTTCCTGTAAAGCTTGGAGATCCTGGAAAATTTCTTATACCTTGTGTATTTCCAGGAATGGTTGAATGCTATGCCTTGGCTGATCTTGGTGCAAGCATCAACCTGATGCCTCATTCAGTGTGGAAGAAACTTTCTCTTCCTGAACTCACTCCTACCTGCATGACTCTTGAGCTTGCAGATCATACCATATCTCATCCACGCGGCATTGCTGAGGATGTATTTGTGAAAGTAGGAAAGTTCCATTTTCCAGCTGACTTTGTGGTTGTTGATTTCGATGCTGATCCTAGGGTTCCTCTCATTCTTGGAAGAGGATTCCTAAGAACGGGTCGTGCTCTCATTGATGTATTTGAGAATGAAATCACATTACGTGTGGGTAACGAAGCTGTTACCTTTAACCTCGATCAAACTTCGAGGTACTCCTCAAATTATGATTCTGAATCGGTTAACCGAATCGATGTCATTGATATTGCTTCAGAGGAGTACTCCCAAGAGTTTCTTGGTTATTATCATAATTCTGTGAGTGGGGTTCCCACCACATCTTCTCTACCTATCATTTCCGACTCTTCCCCTTCTCTCACTCAGTTTGAGGGAAGTGATTCCATTTTGGAAGAGATCGAGGCTTTTCTCAAGTATGTTTCATTTCTAGAAGGAATTGATAACACTGAGATTGATCTGGAGGGAGATATTCTTCTTCTTGAGAAATTGTTAAATCAGGACAATTCTCCTCCACTCCCTCCCGTTGAACTTCATAATGAGAAAATCAAGTCAGTTGAGAAAACTGATAAATTTCCTGAGATCAAGTTTAAGGACTTGCCTCCTCCACTTGAATATGCAATTCTTGAGGAGGAAGTTCTTATCTTAATTTCTATTCAGATCTCTCTTCTTCCCTTCACCTACCCGGTGATTTCCCCTATCCTTCACTCATTCGGGAGTGAGGATACTATCTTTGACCTCGGCATTTTCAATTTACTATTCTTTTGAGCTGGGCATTTATCTCATCGGTGTGGAACTTTCACGTACTTCAATGTTTGTCCAAACATCTTGAATGAAAGTCCGATGGAGATTGTCTCTTCAACATGTTGCTTCCCCATGAACCAATGAATGCGGGGTCAAGTCAAGCTAAGTGAGTTGGTGGACAAAAATATTAGCAAAACATGGGTATTCACCCATGTCTCTGTCTTCTTTCTCTGTTCTACTACCTAAGTGTGGGGAGTTGCCCCTGCTGTTTAAAAAAAAAAAAAAAAAAAAAAACATATATATATATAAAATAATGGCTATTTGCAATGTTATCATTGTACCAAAGTATCACATACTAAAACATTGGCTACTCCAGAAGTAATGGCTATCTGGTAAAGAGACATAAAATCCACTAAATTTTCATAAAAGATTGCTAGGGACTAGCAATAGTTTAGTGTGAGGGATTGATGAGTGTCTAAATACTCATCATTTTATTCCCATTTAAACTGCAAAAACAGCCAAAAACACTTTAAAAAGTCACATAATGTTACAAATATCCATATAATGTGTTTTTATATGATTCAGGTACAAAAGGATTGAAAACAGGTGAAAAACGAGCTAAGTTTACAAAATTGGCAGTTTCAGTCCCTGAAGTTTCATAAATTGGCAGAAATAGTCCCTGGTATTCAAAAGTGGAAAACTTACATCTATGGTCCTTGTACTATTCATCTATTGCAAGAATGACCCTTCTTATAACTTTGAATAAGTTTCTTTTCCACCCCTCAAAAATCCAAAGTTTACACTTTTGGTCCTTGTGATTAAATCCTATCTTAAAAACAAAAACCGGATTTAAAACTAAACCCAGTCCAATTCTAATCTTAAATAAACCCAAGCCCACCTCACTAATAAACCCATCCCAATCTTATTAAAATTAAACCCGACCCAACCCTTAGCTAACCAAAGGTTTGACTTCGGTCAAACCTTCTCCCTTAAAACCGTTTACCGCCAACCAAAACCACCATAGCCACCGCCTTCTCCCTGCAATACCACCCATCACCTCAACCTTTCCCTTACCACACTCTACCTAACAAACCAAAAGCAATTAATGCTTCTTCCCCAATTTTCAAGATTATCAGAGATAGTGGATTTTTCCACTATCTCCTTTTTGGCGCCAAAATGCCATTTGTATGGCTAGGATGAAATCAGTGGATCCAATGGTCGAATTCAAGTGGGAGATGCTCAGAAACAAGTGGGGAGTCCAAAAGATCACTATATGAAGAGGAAGAAGCAAGGAAGAAAAGATATCATAGAATCATAGTTTTATGTTCACTTTACTTAATCGTTTTTACTGCTTAACTTTATTACATTGTCATTTAAATGCTTTCAGTGTTTTATTACTCATTGACAACGTGTAATAAACCTATTTACAGTTCTAATTTCAATCTATCTTTACATTTCAAGTTATGCTTAATTCGTACCTAAATTTCAAGTCATTTTAAATATTGTTGATTATAGTTGTTTATTGGACTAAATAGCTCACTTAAGCTCCTGACATAGCTTATATATGCTATTAGTAACCTTAAAACAAGTTATAATCATTAAAAACAAAAATACAAAAAGAACTCAAGAAAATCAATGAAAAATACAAAAATGAGTGTTCATGAAGAGAACTGCATGGAGCAAGGTTAATTGTGGATTGCCTTTGGTTTAGTAGCTTATTGGTAAGCCTATAGGTGTGTTCTGTGGCCTTGGTTCTTGGTTTTCAGCTTGATAGTACTTTGTAAGCCATCTTATCATTTTTTGCATTTTACTGTAGAAGCAAGTTTATTGCTTTGATCTTTTATTTTTATGTTTCTGTGGTATTGTTAAGTGATAACATTGATTAAAATGGGTTGTTTGTTCATTGGATTCACTTGGTGCTAAAAATTGAATTTTCACAGTGTAAATTGCATATTTGACAAATCTGTGTTTTATGCTTGTGTTGTTGATGTTTGATGCTCATTTGATCTTGTGTTATCATCTTATAACCATTGGAATCAGAGTTGATACTTTACTCTATCATTTGCTTCAAAAATCACAAATTCAGTTTCATATCAGGTTGTTTGGATCTGCTGATCTCTTGTTGTTATACTGAGTTTGTGTTGTTGTTCTTTGTTCATGCCTGTTACATTAGGTCCACATAGGTCAGTGCAACTATAAAATCCATTCTTCATTTGTAGAATAGTCAAAATTAGCTTTTAATCTTCAATATTTTGTTGTCTGTTTAAGTATTTAGTTCCATAATCTACATATTAGCTTAATAGTTGATAATCTAGCTTGATTTCACTTCTTTTCAGCTTAATATAACATATTTAGTAAGTAAATCTAGATCAAAGTTCATATTAGTCAACTATCTAGTTTTAAGTAAAAAGTCAAATACCTCCCCTGTGCACAGGCCAATAAGCTTATTTCATAAGCTTGTATCTTGTTCATTAGTGAGGTTTAACTTGTGTTATTTGTTGTTTTTAGAAGCCCTTCTGGCTAGCTTGCTATTTGATTACTTATTGTCCATTAACTGCTTATTTGGACTGCTTATTTATTCTTATCATGTTCATCAAAAAAATCACTCCCTACACTGATTCATCAGTATAGGTGAGCTTCTTTCATAAGCAAATCAAGAGCTTATTTGTTGACTTGAGCTTGTGATCTTTAGCTTTTTAGGAAGCTTAGGTTCCCATCTCAAAATTTTAAAGCTTATTTTTCATTTTCCAGTTTATTAAATAAGCTTGCTCATAGCTTTTAACTTGTCCCATTTTGCTGAGTATACTGAGTAATCAGTATATACAAGCGTTTTCATAAGCTCCTCAAAAGCTCACCAGTGGACCCCACAGGGTGAGCTTGGACCTTTTGGAAAGCTAACCAACCCATTTTGCTACTCCAATCTTCACTTTGTGCTTTAAAGCTTATTTCATAAGCTTATTTTGCCTCTAAAGTCAGCAGCAGGTTGTTGTTCTAGCAGTACCTTGCTTATTTGCTTATTCCAAGCTTATCAGTGTTATTCATTGTACCATCTAGCTTATTTCTAGTCCCTTTAACTTATTTTTATCGTATTTCACCTTTGTTTTCTTTTGTATAGCTTATTTGATAGCTTGTTTGAGCTTAATATCCATTTTGAGCCAAAAAGCCCAAGCTGTTAAGCTCACAAGCTCTGAATCTGCTTATTTTTAAGTTTTAAAAATATTGTCTTCATTAAAGTTTGTTATTATCAGTAGTTAAAAAGATTTGTAAAAGAAAAACCAAGAAAATCAAAACATAAAAATAAGTGATAGCTTCTATTTAAGCCATTTGGCTTATTTTTAAGCTTTTTCCTTAAGCACTTTTCATTTTTATAATTTTTCTAGGTTCCTGTACTTGCATAATATTTTTAGAAAAAGTTTCATATTTATTAAAGTTCATTTAGTATTTATTATAATTTAAATTAGTTTTTAATAATTATTAAATAGTAATTAATTAATAATAAATAGATAAATAGTCAAATAAATATTTTTATTTTTTCTAAAATTTTCTTTTATCATTTGGATTCTAAAAATATAATTTTCACATCCGTGGGATTTATATTGGTCAGAATTCACGTTTTATTTTGTACGTTTACGTAATTTTTATTTAAACGTACTTTTTTAAGTTTTAAACGTTTCTAAGTCATTTACTTTCACGTAATCGTTCTTATAGCTTGTTTAAGTTATTTTCTTTTAAAATTCCTTAGTTTAAACACTCACACCCTTTTCCTATTCAATTTCACCCGATCACAAATTCGTTCTATTACAGTTTACACACCTCGTTGGGACTTAACGACCCGGGGAATCACTAACTCCTTGGATAATTATATTGTGCCCTAGATTGTTTGACTCTTGTTGACCATTTACTTGGTCAATATTAGTTGACCGTTTGGGGCCGACCAGTCTACGAGAGCTTGTTTCATCCATAGTGCTTGTTGACATGCATTTCCAGCGCTTACATATTCGGCTTCGGTTATGGAGATAGCAAGTGTCGTTTGTTTCTTGGAGAACCAAGAAGTTAAGCAATAACCCATGAAGGTACAAATGTCACTAGTGCTTTTTCGATCCACATAATCTCCCGCATGATCAGAGTCGGCATATACTATGGTTTCTATGCCGGTCCCCTTAGGATACCATAATCCTAAGTGCATAGTACCTTTAATGTATATGAAGATACGTGTCACAACCGTGATTTTTAGCAGGTTAGTTTGACCTATAGTCTCAACTCATTTAATTTTGCTTAGTGTGTATTACTTGTTTAATTGTGATATGTGTATTATCTGTGGTATATAAGTGGTATAA
Organism: Artemisia tridentata subsp. tridentata; assembly: GCA_021014915.2. Taxonomy (NCBI): domain Eukaryota; kingdom Viridiplantae; phylum Streptophyta; class Magnoliopsida; order Asterales; family Asteraceae; genus Artemisia; species Artemisia tridentata. The sequence continues at coordinate 115,777,217 of CP139504.1, forward strand.
GTGTGTGTGTTGACCACTAAATCCCTTGGTGTGAGATTTTGTCATGTTGAGTAGTGTTGGATTTTGGGATGAGTTCATTTTGATTGCCTTTGTGGTGTTGAAATGACTTGTGTATTTTTTTGGAGTTTTGTGGTTTTGTGTAACGATTCTTCGTTCAAGTGTTTTGAGCGTAAGTAAGTTACGTGGAGTTGTTTATCATGGGTTATGTTAATATTAAGTATGAAAAATCTATTTTTGGAAACTTTGAGTGAAAATGATATTTTTCCGGTTGTTGTAAAATTTAAGTTTATCGCGTAAGACATTAGGTTTTGTACGGGGTTTTTATAAAATATCAAAAATACAAGGTTTTAAGTGTAATAAATAAATTTAATAATATATATATATATATATATATATATATATATATATATATATAATATTCGGCCGAGTATATGGAAAAAGAGAAAAAAAAAGGAAACTTAATTTGATTAGGATTGTATCTTGGAAGAAAAGTTATCTATTTAGGGTTTCCCTAGGTCTATAAATACAAACCAAAAACCCTCATTCCCCTCTTGTTGCAAATTTTGGTCGATCACACCCAAGGGGAAGAGGAGAAGATTTTTTTTGAGTTTCAATAATTCAATTTAAGGTATGTCTAGTAAACCCTAAATTGTGTAATTAATTTTTATTATGCATGTAACAAATTATGGTGGATCTAGGGTTTATATTAAGATCTGTAAATTTATGATATTAAACATGTAGGAATCAATAATTAATAATCTTGTGATAATTGGTGAAGTAATTAGGGTTTAAAAGTTGTTAACTAAAGAGTCATGAATCTGGCAGATTTAAAGGTCTGTAAAGATACGATTGTAATTAATAGATGAAGATGAGTTAGATCACGAATTTTATGTCTAAATTATATTTTAGTGAAAGAGATTTCCAAAAAGTCCAACCACAGGAGTTTTCGAGGTCGGGAAGTCGGTCAAACGAATTTTATGAGTTAAGGTGTCAAAACTGTTAAACCGGGACAGAATTAGGGTAAAAGTATTGAGGTCAAAGGTGGCTTTGAAAGTGGAATTTGGATAAGGCCTTTTGTGGGAATCAAGTTATATATTATATTTGACTTCCACACGAAAATTAGATGATAATAAGTTGTGCGGGTGGGTCTATGAGGTCAAAACTTTTTGATGTCCGATCAGATCCGAATCTGGATAGTTGTCATGTTTGATTTTTCATTGGGTACTTGTGTGTGTTTTTAGTGCATGATCTTCTAGGAAAAGCTTTTATGCTTATGAAAGATCATGGTGAATTTTTGGTGTGAGTTTCTAAGCTTTATTCGCTGTGATTTTATGTGGGTGAAAGTACTTTAGAAATCTGCGTTTTTGAAAGTGTTAATTAAGGGATTTAGTGAGTGTCAAGTATTGGGTGGTGATTTGTATGATGTCTAGGTAATCCATAGTGGGTTATATGAACCTTAGACATCCATCATATGTGTGTTACATGGACTATGGCTTTTAGCTTGGTCGCGTGTAACGTGATTGTTATTTTTGTGTGATATAGATTTGTGTGTTGATAACTTGGAAGCTGCGGATTTGAGGTGAGTTCATAGTCCCATATTTTTACTTTGTTTTAAACTTGGGATGGAGATGATGCTTGTTTAAATTATTTTGAGTTACTGTGATTATGTGGTTATAAAATGCATGGACGTGTAATTGTTATTATACTTATACTACATGTTATTATGGTGTTTATTTGTGGTGATTATACGAGTGGGAAGATGCCCTAGTGGCTCTACTCGTTATTATTATGTCCGGCCGGAAGGGGAATTATATTGGATCGGTGGGCGCGTTCCGTCCCAATTATTGTGAACTTGGATCGGTGGGCACGTTCCGTCCCAATTGTGGTGGTATTTGGATCGGTGGGCACGTTCCGTCCCGTAAGCTATGATTGCATGCTAGTGTATAATAACTATATATCTTTGCTGTCCTGCTATGCTATGTTTTATAATCACAGTGGACTGATGATAAAGGTGTTTTGTGTGTCTTAAACCTATGAATCTCACCAACATTATGTTGACGTTTTAAGCATCATTTTCAGGTGAGCATTCTAAGGCTAAGATAGAAGGGCGCGATTAGAAGAGACCTAGATTGCATTGGGGATGGCTATCTATGAGTTTTTAAATTTGATTTAGTTGGATTTTGTTTGAGATACTTGATTTTCTTTCATTTTAACTATTTGTTTTAATGGAGATTCCTTGGAGATTTTATTTGGATTATTTATATTGGGGTATCGTTACGACACTTTGTGTTTGTACTTTGCTCTATTTGTATGCATGTAGTATTTTCTCTATTTAGACACCAAGTGTTGTGATGATATCCATGATGTTGCACTCGCGTTTCCGCCATTGGCGAGGTGTGACAATACGCTTAACCGCTTCAAGGTGAGAAGTTTTGGGATCTTCTTGGAAGCGAGCACAAAGGCACACTAAACATGATATCGGGCCTACTTGCTGTTAGGTACAATAAACTTCCTATCATACCTCTATACTTAGTACTATCTACGGATTCACCCTCCTCATCTTTGGTGAGCTTTGTGTCCGTAGCCATTGGAGTTTTCATAGGTTTGGTATCTTCTAGTCCAAATTTCTTAAGCATTTCTTTAATGTACTTAGATTGATTAAAGAATATTCCATCTTCTAATTGTTTTATTTGAAATCCAAGGAAGAAGTTATGTTCGCCCATCATGCTTACTTCAAACTTGTCATGCATGATTTTAGAGAATTCATCACACATGTTTTGACAATTTGATCCGAATATAAGGTCATCGACATATATTTGGACGATGATGATCTTTGATTCTTTCTTCTTAGTGAAAAGAGTATTTTCTACCATTCCCATTGAGTTTTCATGTTTAAGAAGAAAAGCTTTTAACCTATCATACCAACCCTTAGGAGCTTGCTTAAGACCATATAAAGCTTTCTTGAGTTTATAAACATGCTCGGGTTTCTCGAAGTCAATGAATCCTGGAGGTTGTGCTACATATACCTCCTCATTGATGAAATCATTTAGGAATGCACTTTTCACATCCATTTGGAACAACTTAAAGTCTAACGCATAAGCATAAGCAAATAATATCCTAATGGACTCTAATCTAGCTACAGGTACATAGGTTTCATCATAATCAATTCCTTCTTGTTGATTATAGCCTTGTGCTACTAACCTTGCTTTATTTCTAGATACAATTCCATTCTCATCTAATTTGTTCCTAAATACCCACTTGGTTCCTATTATGGTCACGTACTTAGGTCTTGGTACTAACTCCCAAACATCATTAGACTTAAATTGATTTAGTTCCTCTTGCATTGCGATGATCCAACTTTCATCTTCCAATGCTTCGTTAATGTTCTTAGGTTCTATGAACGAGACAAAGCAAAAGAAATTACTTTTGTATTGAGCTTGTGATCTAAGAGTTCTTTGGTTTAGATTTCCTATGACATTTTCTCGAGGATGATTTCTAGATTCCTTAATGTTTGTAGTTTCATTAATTTCTACGGTTTCATTCGTATTATTGACCCCTAGGTTTTTCTTGTTATCTATGATAGCATTTTCTTCATCTAAATCATCATCTACCAAAGGTGATGTTTTAGGTGGGGGAGGACTCTCATCGAAAGTCACGTTAAGTGATTCTTCAATGACCATTGTTTCCTTATTGAGGACTATATAGGCTTTGCTATTTTGTGAGTATCCTCGGAATACACCTTCGTAAGACTTTGGGTCAAACTTGGTGAGATAATCTTTGGTGTTTAGAATGTAGCATTTGCTTCCAAACACTTTGAAGTAGTCTAGAGTAGGTTTCCTACCTCTCAAGATTTCATATGGGGTTTTTCCTAGGATTGGCCTAATGAGAATTCTATTAAGTATGTATGTGGAGGTGTCTACGGCATTACACCAGAACTTTTGAGGAATAGATTGTTCGTTTAGCATTGTTCTACTCATTTCTTGTAGTGTTCGATTTTTCCTTTCGACTACCCTATTTGATTGTGGAGTGCGTGGAGTTGAGAAATTGTGAGTAATACCATTAGCATCACAATAAACTCCGAATGGCACTTCGTTATCAAATTCTCTACCATGGTCTGTCCTAACGGAAACTATGGAACAACCTAGTTGGTTTTGGATTTTCTTGCTAAATGTTTTAAACTGATCGAAAGCTTCAGTCTTGTTCTTAAGAAATCTAGTCCAAGTATACCTAGATTAATCGTCCAATATCACTAAGGTGTAAAGATTTCCTCCATAACCTTGTACGGCGGAAGGACCGAAAAGATCCATGTGAAGAAGTTCTAGACATCTAGAGGTTGAAACTATATTCTTAGGTTTATGGCTAGAGTGGGCTTTTTTTCCAACTTTACAAGCATTGCAAAAATGTTGGTCAAACTTAAGTTTAGGAAGGTTTCTAACTAAGTCCTTAGAAGCTAATGATTGCAACAAGCGCATATTTGCGTGGCCTAATCTTCTATGCCACAAAGTGGAGTTGTCACTAACCGTAGCTAAACATATGTTGTTGCTAGACTTATTACCCATCTTTATGACATATAAATCACCTTTCCTAATGCCTTTGGCAATTACTTTTCAATCCTAAATATTTCACTACCTTCTTCGGAAAAGATTACCTTGCACTTATTGTCACATATTTGACTAATACTTAAAAGATTAAAACCTAAGTTATCTACATGTTCAACATTAGTGATAGTAAGAGAGTTATGAGTGATCGTACCTTTGCCAATGATATTACCTTTGAGTTTACTACCAAAAGTGACATTACCTCCGTTGCATGATTTATATGATGAGAATAGCTTACGATTTCCCATCATGTGATTAGTGCATCCACTATCTTTGATTCATTCGTCGGGCTCCAAGTCAATTCCCAAGCCTATCTAATGATAACATAGACAAACTCAAACATATGGTCCCCAATATCTTATGGGTCCAAAGTTGTTAGCATTAAACATCCCATGCATTTGTTGCATTTGGTTAGGATGTTGAAATGGTGAGTAGAAACCTACAGTTAGAAAATTATTCTTCCATGCTACGGGGTACATGTTTGGATAATTTTGTTTTCTATGTTGTCTTGGTTTAGTTTTCCTTTGAGCGACATTCTTCCTAGGTGGAGGAGTTCTTGATCTAATTGTTGGTTCATTAAATCCTAATCCAGGTTTTATTAGTGGTTTATAAAAGCTTTTACTTCTCTTATACTAGCAATAGGTACTTCATTGTTCATTATAGTTAAGTGTTTTGGTGCAGGACCTAAGATAGATTTCGGCAAAGTAACAGGTTTCTTTACTGTGGACGGTCCTTTAAATATTGGACGGTCCTTTATACTTATGGAACCGTCAGGCACATTTTGGGGACAAACACCAGTAGCCTCGACAGCCTGAGATTTTACAAATTTAACTCGTTTTGTTCCTCTTGTTGATGCTTCAGAGACATTATAGCCTATACCGGTTTTATTATCGGAAAACTGTTAAGCATCTATCATTTGATTAAGTGAATGAGTACTTCTTTTATATTTGGTTAGTTTTGAGGCTTCCACCTTGAGTCCCTCATTTTCAATTTCAGGATTTTGACACGATTTGCATTCTAAGCCAATTTCTTTGCCTTTTTCAAGTGTAGATAGTTTATCTTTTTGTTCCGATATTTCTTTCTCTAGTTTAGACTTAATAGATTTTAGATATTTTTTTTAATGATTATCTTTTGACTCATTTTGCAAATACGATCATACTCATTATCTAACTCAAATGATTCTAAAGAAGATGTATCATCATTATAGAGATCGGTTTCGAGATGTACCTATTTTGAAGTTCCGGCCATTAGACACACTTCGTTTTTGGTTTCTTCATCACTAACACACCAAGCGCCACTTACGTATTCCTTTTGATTCTTGTCTTTTGCTTGATGAGGACATTCTCCTACTAAGTGTCTTGGATCACCACATCCAAAACACCTTTTCTCACCCTTGCTATATTTGTCATCTCGACTCTTTTGGGGCGCTTTCTTTTCATCTCGCGGTTGTCTAACATATCTACCTCTTCGCTTAAAGAACATCTTGAAGTCTTTAACCGCGATGGCATACTCTTCGTCTTCACTTTCAGAACTTGAGTCTTCATCATTACTTAATTCCTTTTTAGCCTTCAAAGCAAGAGATCTCCTTTCTACTTTGCTTTTGACTATCTCGGAATCATTTTTGATGATTAACTCATGAACCTTTAAGTTACCGATGAGCTCATCAAGTGAGAGTGAAGCTAAATCTTTGGATTCTTCTATCGCCGTGACCTTTGCTCTCCATTTTGGATGTAAAGCCCTGAGAAATTTCCTGACACAACTCTTCAGGAAGACGAATTGTTTTAAAATACAGTATACTTTAAAAATCTTGAGTGACGTAGCTCTGATACCAATTGTAGAAACTAGAAGGGGGTTGAATAGTTTCACCATTTTATTTACGTTTTCAAAAATCTTTTTAGAGTTAGTTTTGAAATACTTTTTGATTCGAATCTTATGTGATATCAATACAACTATATATATGAACACAATAATAAAATAGTAAGTAAAGGTAAGGAAAGAAACGATCAAACCAGGACACGGAGATTTATAGTGGTTCGGTTACGAAGCTCACTCTTTGACCTACTCCACTCCTCGAGTCTCAAACTCGAGAGTTTCACAAACACTATATCGACACGCTCCCTTATGGCGGAACAAACTATACACCACAGCTTACACCAATTAACGACACTAAGCTAAATGTCGAGTCCTAATCCTAGCTAGAACCAATCTACTCAAAAGCCCACGTGGCTAGACAATTCGAACTAACACCTAGCCCGAATTAACACAATACACTATTCCGAGCTTACACTTAATTCGGATTACACACAATAATTAAGATACAAAGAATGGAGGTTAATGAGAGATCCGTAACAATGGTTGATGAGGTGAAGGACTATTCTTCAACACTTCGTTTCTTGACGAATACGAGAGTTCTTCTCTTTCTCTTGAAAGAGGAATGGTTGTGATCAATTGTAAACAACTAGAAACTCGTTAATGTGATCAAATAATAGTATTTAGAATGAATTTGGAAGACGGAAAATTTTTGGTGTGCAAGAGCTGATTTTTCTGAATGAAACAGTTCAATATTTATAGGCACCGGGAGGAGAGGAAAGACAGTCCCTTATATTTGGACGGTCCTTTATCGTTATGAGGCCGTCGCCCTATTTAAGGGACCGTCCCGACAGACGCTCCCATTTTTGTCCTGAAGTGGTGAATCTTTATTTGGTGAAAAATCCTGTCGGTTTTAGGCGGGAAACTAGCTGTTTGAATATTTGAAATTCAAATTTATTTTTCTTTAATAAAACATTTATTTTTATTTACAAAAATACTTTTGTAAGATGTTTTGTCACATAAAAATGTGAGGTTTTGAGAAAAATAAATTCTTTGATCACTTGACTAAGTTGGTAGATGTTTGTTCATACCTTAAGTGATGTTGTAGTCGAAAACGAGTTTTCTCGATTAAAAACTTATTATGTAACCTTTCTCAAAATTCTGACATCACAATTCAAGTAATTACGTCATTTAAATGATTAATTTCTTAAATATTTTACGAGTTTCATTTTTTTTTTCAATTATATGTAAACATTGTACAATTAATTTTCCACGTAATACCGAACCTACAAGTTTAGGTTTAACATCCATCTGGTATACTGTGATATTCTTGTGAGTAGCGTACGCCAGGAACATACGAACAGCCTCAAGACGAGCCACTGGTGCAAAGGATTCTTCGAAGTCAATTCCTTCTTCCTGACTGTACCCTTTGGCGACCAAGCGAGACTTGTTACGAATAACTGTACCATCCGCATCTAGCTTATTTTTCCAGATCCACTTCAAACCAACAACGTAAACCCCAGTCGGTCTTTCTACCAATTCCCAGACTTCCAACCTCTTGAATTGATCCAATTCTTCTTGCATAGATTCAATCCAGTTGTCGTAGGTAAGGGCTTCTTTAATGTTTTTAGGTTCAGACTGACAAACTGTGAGTGCATAAATGCAGGTTTCACCGTCTGTATGGAGTTATTGTCGTGCATTACAGGGTTTTCTGGGTTGCCAATTATATTTACCAGGGGATGATCCTTTTTCCATTTATGTGTTGATGGGTAGTGTTGATAGGTATTGTGCAGATTTGACGGTTCCAAATTGCGTGAGGACGACTCTGCTATATCAGGAATGGTGGGAGCCGACGCAAATGGATTAAAGAATGCATTCCCGTCATAATCTGCTGGAGTAGGTATTTGATAAGAATTTTGGGGAGATCCTTCAGCTGCAGGCTCAGAAGTAGAAGCGGTTTGTCCCATAGATGATGATGGTTCTGGTTGAGGTGCATCTTCGGCAACTGCAGTGGTTGTAGTTGCGGGTGTATCAGGTGCTTGATTTTCGACGAGTGTTTGGGCAGCGGAACTTGTGGGTATATCAAAAACACGACTAACCATAGTGTCATCAAACAATGGAGAAAACAAGTCTTCTAGATCTTTGCGGTTTAGAGAGAAGGTGGCAGCTGAAGGATCAGGGAAGTTGAGACGGTTGGTTGCGGGTTCTAAGCTGTTTTGCTCAGAAGCCATTTCGGTAAGCTCATCGAAATTAGCATGTATGGTCTCCTGAATCTCCCTGGTGCGACGGTTCCAAATTCTGAATCCCTTTGAGTTTTCACAATAACCGACAAAAATCCCTATATCCGCTTTGGCCTTGAGTTTTCCGAGGTCATCACGATCATTCATTAAATAGCAAAGAGCTCCAAAGACATGAAAGTAATTGATGTTTGGCTTTCTACGGTAAACAAGTTCATATGGTGTCTTGGTGTGCCTTTTAGTGATCATGCATCTATTTTGGGTGTAGCAGGCAGTTGAAACGGCTTCGGCCCAAAGGTAGTCTGGTAACTGAGCATTGATTAACATTGTTCTTGCTGCTTCCACCAATGTTCGGTTGCATCTTTCTACTACGCCATTTTGTTCGGGGCTGCGAGCAATAGATGTCTGATGTTCAATACCCACTTTCTCATAATACTCCCTAAGAGTCGGATTCTTGAATTCAGTTCCATTATCTGTGCGAATTTTTCTGACGGTTTTGCGTAACTGAACTTGAATCTTTGTGAGAAAGGTGATGATCATGGACGGTGATTGATCTTTACTACAAAGAAAATAAGTCCAAGTCCATCTTGAATAATCATCGACTATTACCAGTATGTACCACTTCCCATTAATGGTTTGAACATGCATAGGGCCACACAAATCCATATGTAACAGTTGAAGTACGTGATCAGTACTGTGCTCGGGTTCGGGAGGAAAGTGAGCACGAGTACTTTTTCCTTGTTCAGAAGTGGGACATAAATGATCTTTGGCATATCTGAATTTTGGGAGGCCATCGACCAACTTATGACGAGCGAGCTCGGTCATGGTTTTGAAGTTCAGGTGAGACATACGCTTGTGCCATAACCATGCTTTGGTAGGGTGTGCCTTGGAAAGTAGACAGATTGGTGAGGAAGCTGTCATGTCCGAGAAGGAAATAGTATAAAGACTGGTTCCGCGCTTTCCTTTCATCAAATCATTTCCTTGAAGATCTCGAACAAAACATGTTTTCTCCGAAAAGCCACTTCTAAATCACCATCGCAGAATTGCCCTACGGAGAACAAATTATGACCAAGGCCCTCGACATAGTAGACACGACTAATCTCGATATTCCCATTGACATAATCTCCGTAACCCATGATAGCTGCTTAATGATCATTTCCGAACCTGACAGTGCCTATGAACTTCGCAACGAAGTTTACTAGAAGCTTTAGATTCCTTGTCATGTGCCGGGAACACCCGCTATCAACAATCTATAGCACAATTTGAACCACCTGCATCACAAGGAGAAGACACAGGAGGGTTGGAACCAGTGGATCCAGTTGGGTTAGTAATACAAGTTTTCAATATCTTTGGAACCCTGTAAAACTAGGTTTGTATTGCAACCAACGCTGCCACGCCCAACTATTTTGTGCTTTATTCTTAGTGAATTTGCTAGATGAATGGATTTTCCTAGGGGCAACTACGGGCTTGTCAATGGTGGTTTCAGGAACTACTTGAGGCGGTTTTCCTAAAATAGACTTAGCAGCGGTTTTGGGCCTATAGGAAATGCCAGAAGTACGTTTCTGTTTTCTTGACAATAAGGTCTTAGCAATGCATTTCTGATGATTTCTAGACAACATACTAGTGCGACAAAATACAAAATAAGCGTCAACCATAATATCATTAGAAACATTCAAAGATTCAACATTCATTACATCAGATTCAGAATGAGACTTAGACAAGCTAGATTCCAAACTAGACGTAACATGTGTCTTATTCAAACTACTATCATTAACTTCTACTTCAGCATTCTTAGATAATCCACTCTTAGGTTGCCAAACTCTACTCTTCTTTATACTCTTGGTGGTCTTTGAGCTGCTAGCCTTAGATGTGGTGCCTAATCCTGTGGAAGTTGAAGTATTCTCATTAGTAGTTTGAGATGATACTTTCTTAGGTGCCTTGTCTACTTTGTACATTCTTGGTGAAATCACATTATTTGATACAACTTTCCCTTTGTCAAGAGTTTTGAGTTTCTCTTTCAAATCAATAATGATGTGGTTTAATTCTTGATTTTTTTAATCCAAGATTCCGTTTAACCGGACGGTTTCATTCCTGTTTTTGTAAAGTTCATCTATTTCCTTTTCATATTCAAACTTTTGATGCCGTAAAACATCAATTTCGTTTTGAAATTCGGAAGAATGACTGTTTTGAAAAGATGCTTGTTGTTTTTGTCATTCTAACTCAAATTTAGCACTTTGAGCCTGACACCATTCTAGTTTTTTGTTCAGTTTAAAAACTTGGGTTTCCACATCAGCATTGATTTGTCTGAGTCTCTCATTTTCTTTTCTCAGATTTTCATTCTCAATTCTCATTGTCTCAAGTGCATCATAGTGATCATCAATAAGCAATTCATGACTTGACAAATAGATAGAATTCATTATCACAAAAATCACATCATAACTGAGAACACTTATCAAGAGTCGGTCAACATCTTTTTCTAAAGCTTTCTTTTGACCTTTTTGTTTTTCAATTTTGACATCCTTTGCTTTGAAAATACTTTTCATTGATTCAACTTCTGACTCGAGATCCAGTTCCCACTGAGTTGCACAAAGTCTCAGGTGTTTAACAAGTGGCAAGAGTTGTTTTTGAAAAACTTCTCGCTTTTCTTTCTCATAAGGAGATAGAAAAGTAGAGATTTTGATTTCAGAATTTCTTTCAATTACATTTTCCAAAAGTTAAATGTCCTCCATAAATGTTTTGAAATATTGAAGAACACGACATTCCTTTGGCATTTGTTCATTAACACCTTGACTTGGTAAAGGACCATTGATTTGTGCAACAGTGGTAACTGGAGCAACTTCAGATGAAGTATTTATTTCAGTTAAAGAGCACGGTTGAAAAGATTTCTCTTTCTGTGGTACAAAAGATTCTTTAATATGAGGTGCTTTTGAATAATCGTATGGTTTGTTATACTTTACATGACTCATCTTTGATCGACACTCGATATCATGTTCTTCTTCCTCTTCAGTACTATATACAACCACACGTTGAAATGTATCATCAAACAACAATTCGGCACTGTAAAACTTAGGATTTTCCGTGAGTGCTTTGTTTAAAAAACGTGGTGAATCACATCTGATTGCAAATCCATATCCGCGAGGATTTGGTTTGACTGTTAGATTTCGAAGAGCTGTTACAGAATTACCCGCTTTATAAACAACGTTTTGAAAATCCTTAAGTTTGCTTCCAATGTCACAATTTCTTCAAGATATGAATCGACTCGTTTCCTTGAATCTTTTTTGTGTTCAGAAAAATTTGCTTGACAAGTTGACAATTCTGTTTTGGCTTTTGAAAGTTCATTATTGAGATTGTCAACTTGTTTTTGAAAATGAAATATTTCTTGTTCCTTTTGTGAAATTATTTCATTCTTGGAAATGGTCAATTTGCGAATTTGATGTTCCAAATTTTGTACTTTTACGTATGACTCTTGGAATGCAGACTCAAAACGTTTCTCACGTGTTTCTTTGTTTTCAAAGTTTGAAATTTGTTGCTTGTAGCACTCAAGGTCCTTGGTTAATAGTGCAACTTTGGCTTTTAAGTTTTTGTTAATGTCATTGCATTTGTCCATCTGAGATTGATGTTCATTCAATTGTGATTGGGTGGCAAGCAATAAGGTCATCAGATGTGAATCTGAATCTTGCATAAGATCATTTTGTTCAATATGTTCATAATTTTCATCGTCAAAAGAATCATCAAATGAAACTACTGGGTTAATTTGATCATCATCAAAGGTAACCACTATGTTTATTTGATCATTGTCTTGAGATGAGAATGATGATTCATGTTGAGCAAAATTATCTTGTGTAGATGTAGATGCAGATGGTGATGCAATTTCATGAATTAGACAATCTGCTTCAGATACATGAGATATGCCATCGGTGTCATATACCGGGCCTGTCTCACTCATGTTCATCTCCTGCATGTTGGCCATTAACATCACAGCAGCATTTGCTTCGAGGTCTTCCATTTCATCATCAGATAATGCGCTTGCCATGAAGTTGTTGTGTTCTTTCTCTGTCAAAGCACCACTGGCCTTTTCATCTTTCAATGCAAGGAGGAGAGCTTCCTTATGATATGCACTACCCATTGTTCTTGGTTTTGGGCATGCATTTGCCATGTGACCACTACCACCACAATTGTAGCAAGTGATGGTGGTATTAGCAATCCCTTTCCCTTTGTCAGCAAACTGATTCCTTCTCTGAGAATTTCCCATGTTGTTTTGACCACTTCCTGAGCTGAATCTTTGACCACCTGAATTCCCCATATTTCCTGAACCAAACCTTCCTGAAGACCTATTCTGAATTTCTACTCTTCCATCATTGACGACTGCTTGATTTCTTGTATTTGATGAAGATCGCAAACGATTGTTCAATTTGTTAGAGAATTTGCTGAATGCACAGGCGATCAGTGCAAATCCTTCATTCAGAGATTGAAAGGCATCATCTTCATCAGTGTCAACATTTGAGTACATGTTGTAATCAGTGTTGTCATGTTGGACGAGTTGATTCTCAGGATATGAAGAAGGTGCTTCATAAGGGACAATTTGGTTCGATGGTTGAGGTGCAAAACCCGAATGAGGTGGTGGTGGTGGAACAAACTCCTGATTTGGTGTAAAATGTGATTGAGCCATTAGAGCAAGTGAGTTTGGATTAGGTGCTGGTGAGAATCCTCCACGTGCTGCACGATCCTTGTCAACCTCAGACTGGTGTTGTTTTAGGTAATCATATAACAACCCATAAGTCACTTCATTAATCTTCTTGGCTTGACGGACGAATGTGAAGTATTTTTGCCAATCTGGCCCGAGGCATCCCAAAAACTTTGAGTTTATAGCGATCTTTGGTAGAATGATGTTGTGGCGATCCAGATCGTTGATGATGTTGGTGAAACGGTGGTAGTATGATTCCAAGGATTCCTCAGGTTCAATCATGAAGTGGGTGTATTCCATGTACAACTTGGATTCCATGTCCTCTTGATTCAGTTCAGTACCTTCCATAAGCAAATGAACGTGCTCCCACATATCCTTGGCTGTCTTCTGGGCATCAATACTCCTGAAGATAGGATTGGGAATCCCTTGGAGTATATAAGACATGGCTAGCTCATTGGCCTCTTGTTGTAGGACTTGTTCTGCAGTTAGTTGAGCTAGAGGAGTAGGCTGTGGTAGCTTCTCTTGGAGGAACTTGAGTTGGATCACCGGGAATGGTTGTTGTAGGTGTGGGATATGGTCCATCAATGATGACTTTCTTCAGATATTTCCCATGAGGTTTCCTTAGTTCAATGAATCGGAGAAAACAACTGGACCACTGTACATAGTTTCCAGGTGTAAGCATGGGTGGTGTGTCCAAAGAACCTGCTTCATGCCTCGATTGCTGACTACTTATGGCCTCACACATTTTGTTAAACCAGTGTGGTTCTCTGGAAGATGGTTGGTAGTTCTGCATTGGTTGTGGAAGAAGTTGTTGCTGCTGAGGGAATTGATGTTGATGCATGAACATTTGATGTTGTTGATACTGTGGTTGGTATGATGGTTGATACTGTTGCTGAGGATATTGCTGCTGAAATGGTTGTTGACGGTACTGTTGCTGTTGTTGATTGTAGAAGTTGTAATTGTATGGTGGTTGAGACATCCTTGTGTTGTTGTTGATCGTGTAGATAATTAAGATGTGTGTTATGAGTTATGAGATTTGGTTTTGGTTAAGTGAAGTTTTTGTTCAATTTCGATAATTACTGTTCACCACAATTTCGATAAACACTGTTCACGTTGCTCAATTTCGATAAGAGTCCAATTTGCGATAAGAGTCCAATTTGCGATAAGAGTCCAAATTGTGATAAGAGTCCTGTTTGCGATAAGAAGACCAATTGCGATAAGAAGTCCAATTTCGATAATTCCTGCAATTGCGATAAAATTGATAATTGCGATAAATCTGACAATTTCGATAAGTTATCTTAATTGCGATAGATTTTGCAAGATATGAGAATAACCACCAAGTCGAAGTATTTTCACAAACTTATACAAGTAAGGAAAATACTGAGTTCCAATTTCGATAACTCTGAAGGCTGCTGGAATTCCGATAAACCCTTGAAGACAATTGCGATAAACCCTCTTTTGCACAAATTCGATAAACCCTCTTTTTCACAAATTCGATAAACCCTCTTTTTCACAAATTCGATAAACCCTCTTTTACACAAATTCGATAAACCCTCTTTTTCCACCAACTTTTCCAAATTACGTTAATACTTAACGAACATTAATTAACCTGATTGTTTAAGGTTTTAAACGTTAATCAAAGCGTAAATTATGTATAAATGTAAGACTCGAAACGTGAAAAACCAAAAGTTTGGTGAAATTTTACGAATAGCAACGAACTAAACAAGTGATTATACGAATTAAACTAGAGAAAAAACTCAAATATGAACATTAAATCTAACCTCAATCCTCTATTTTATCTTTTCACTTAACAAGCTTAATCGATAAGATATTGAAATGAAATATTTAAACGTTTTTTTACCACAAAACCACGTAAAACACTTAAACCAAAATGAAGATCTAATTAAATACGATGTAATCTACTCGATAACACAATCCTAATTACCCTTTGGCGTATGATACCACTTGATGGTCCCTATAATTGACGTAACACAAGATCTATACTAGAAATAACCACGTACACAACTACAACTAATCTACTTATTAAACTAATAACGATAGAATAATAATTAATAACGAGAATAGAGAAGAGAAGGATGATTATATTTCATACGTTAAATGGACAAAGCTTCCGCACAAGAGAAAAATAACCAACAAACAAAATGATCACCCTAAGCCTCTATTTATAGGCGTATTTTAGGGCAACCATGTGCTAAGTATATTCTAAGCATATACTTAGCATATTCTATAATTATTCTTTGGATTCCCTATGGCACATGGGCTACTAATGTGCCATGGGCTTTCTAATAAACATATAGCCCAATATCATTAAGCAACCAACTAAACTAAATATGACAATGACTTGAATTACAAATAAAACGTATTCCCAACAATTATTATTATTAATTTTTATTTCATTATTTGCTTATTTCACAACTTTTGGATTTATTTACTTATCCTAACAGAAACAAGTAGCATTTTATTACATAGATGCATATTACATTATATAGATAGATTCATACATACATGCATGCTTCATTCCTAACAAAAAACAGTGGTGGGAATACTTCAAGTAAGAGCACTTTTCCCTTTCCTCGTGGCTGTCATCTTTGCATAAGTCTCCTTGGTTGGAAGGCCTAGGACTTGAATCCTTTTTCCAGTCTCCTTCTTTGGAAGCCCTAGGACTTGAATCCTTTTGCCACCCATTGAAAGACCTTGAGTGGCCACAGGAAGATTAACAGAGGTTGAAACCTTTTTGCAACACTTACTAGCTGTACTCTTTTTTGAGATAGCGTATGATGTTGAATACCAAGTAGGCAAATAGCTAGACCATGGTGAAGAAATTTCATCAGAAAAGGTTGAATCATTTGAAGAGATTTCAATGATTTCTGCCTTTGAACTCATTTTTCAGAATTTTGTAAAGACTTTAGATTTTTACTATAAGTCATTTGTGTATTAATGGATGTACTCATGTGAATTTAAAGCAAACACCTACCCATGTATTAAAGTAAAACTTAATGCCATTAATTGATAGGTTGGTGTAGCAGGTTGTTGTTGGAGCAACATTATGGTAAAAGAAAAACAAATATTTGATACCACCAATTGTGCACACATTTGATAGTCACAATTAACCAGAAAATTGATGGGGAGGATCATTAACTTTATGCTTTCTCATATTTTCATAGACATACGAGTGGTTATATTACCCGAGATGAATTGGAACACACCTCCAAAGAGAGATTGAGACTACAGTGAAGATGACTGATGGTTTGAAATGCAACAAATAGAGATTCTGCTGTATTATCAGTTTTGTTTAGCAACTTCACACCTTATATTTGGTATTAAGTGGATCTCAGATGCTTAAACCTTAATACTCTTCGTTTCATTTTTGACTATTCAACATTGTTGCATTTATGAAAATGCTGAAAATATAGATCCTTAGAGTTCAGTATACTTTACTTTTATGGAACATGTCATTGCACAAAATTATAGCTACGAACAATGTTGCACTTAATCATAAAGGCTGGTGACCATTTGCAACCCTATTATTCTGTTTTAGTAAACTCTTGGTAATATCTAATCTTCTTATCTTTCTAAATGAGCCACAACCACTGAAATTTTAACAAATTGGCAAATGCTAATAGCATATTAATTTATGAGTTTCATATTTACAATCACAATGTTTGCCAAACAATTTATATTGTATACAACGCGAGGGCTACCCAGCTCTTTGTCATTAATAGAGAATGGATCATAAGTCTACTTAGGTTATGTTGGGTTTAGAGATGTTGCTGCTTAGAATAGATACAACTGCTCATGGTGTATAAAGGAAAATACTCTAAGTGTCATACTACTAGTAGTGTATTCTATACTACTGCTAGTGTTGGAGATTCGGCTGCTACAAGAATACTACTGCTGGAGCAAAAGATACTGTTGTTAGAGTAATTGATACTATTGCTTATTAGATAACTATGTATAGTATGTTTTAGATAACTTTAGAATAGATTCTAAAAGATTTATCTTATGTAGAAAGTTATTGTAGACCGATTAGGAATCCTTAGTCTATAAAAGGAGGTTCTAGGGTTAGAGTTTAATATGTATCATTGTTAGAGTCGAATCACTTCATGATTGTCAACCCTAATACTTTTGAGTATTCGTATATTTAATATATTGAAGTGTTTGTTGAGAATTCTACTATTTCATTCATTGTTCTTCTTAAGATTAAACATTATATTCCGCGTTGTGTTTAATAGTTTAAAAGTCAAGTCAGTTTCTTTAGTTGTTGTAGTATATTCACTAACATAGAAACACAAGTTTGGAGCTTGTGGATGGATCGAATAGAAGAAGGAGGTAGAGAGAGAAGTGGAACCTTGTAGAGAGAGAAACAAATGTGATATTAGATTGATAGTAAAATGAGGTCCAACCCTCTCCCTAGGTGGAGAGGGGTATTTATACTATTACATAATATGCCTGAGTGGGCTGTGGAGCGAGCTGACAGTGGGTAAAGACCCAACCCACTCCACAAGATCTATAATAAATAATCTATTACTAATATTACTAATAACCCTACGAGCTATGGAGTGCTAATAAGTACTCGGGATGACCGAGTCTTCAACTGAATATTTATATTCCTAACAATCTCCCCCTAAGGGAGGTTACCCCAGAATAAATATTCTGAATTCTAGCACTCCATCCTTGAATCTTGACTTCATAGCTCGTAGACCTTGATTCTTCAACGTCAAGGATCTTTGTGCCTTCAGCAGTGAACTTGCAATGACTGTTCTTTGTTTTGGATGATCTTTGAGTACTCTTTGAAGATATCATCCAACATATGTCTTCAAGTCATCTTGTGGCTTCGTCATCATGAGAGGTTGTGATCTTGGAGCCTTCTTTGGAGATCATCAGCAACCGTAAATCTCTGAGCTCATCCATTGTAGTAATGCCTCCATGTGATATGTTGTGACCGTTGAACTCGCATGCTCACACTTTTCTGGATCATGATAGATTTCATCAGAGTTGCAGAAGCGGTGTTGTAGGTCTTTCAACTATCATGATGTCTTTGGTAATGAATTGGAAGTGTGAGCATGGAGTGTGGATTGACACGTCTCTGCTGGAATCAGGAACCACCATCGCCATCTTTATATGAATCTGAAATAAAACAGTTAGCAATAAAGTTGGAGAACGAATATGGCTTTGTCATTCGTTCGATGTGGTGGTTGGATTTAACCTTCGGTTCTGTGAAGACCGACCTGTGATCAGGTAGAATCCCCTTTAAAGAAGATTCTCCTTGACAGGAATTTCCAGCTTGTAGTAATGAGTCTTCCAACAAATTAATGTCATAAAGCATGTTCTCATACCGGAACGTCTCAAAGCAGACAGCACGGTAGAGTGAATCAGTGAATTAAATACCCACTGATTGACGAGAAATTGATTAGAAAAATCACTTGCGTGTCACTGGATAAACATTTTGTGCAACACGACAAGGGTTTTATAAATTGAATCACATTTCTGTCAAAAATACTTTTGTTTGAAAATTTTCACAATCAATGTGCTCGAAACTTTGTTGGTGAGCACATTGAAAGGTTTTCCAAAAGTATCCGTCAATCCATTTCCTGGAACAAGTTTGATTCAAATTTGAATCGCCCCATCGTTTCTTTCCAGTTGTCACAAGCTTGATCCATGAAGGATCTCACATGTCACCCACCAAGAGCTTGTTTGATGTTGGCTCTAGAAAAATTTCCATCTTCACTGTAAATATTTTACGTATCACTTGGATGTTCTGGCAATACCACAAGGATAATGCGTAGGACTCTTCATATATATTTTCTTGCTTTTCACGGTGTATGAAACAGCAAGCATATTGGAAATGTGTCCTAATGAGATTAATTGATGATCTCTTGGCTCTAGACTCAATAGTGCATTTTGATTGAGTGATCGGAGGCTGGAGAGGACTGCCACCTTTTCAATATCATCCAACTCGGAGTGAGAGAGACGATAGCAATGAATTAATCTCCGTGACAAGTAAAGCAAAAGTCCTTTGAGGGACCTTGAGTGGCTAGAGAGGGTTGTGCAGCGTATCACTGGGTTCATGATACTTTGTCTTCAATGTCAGCAATCAACTAAGTGATTTTGACAGCATATGTATTGACCCGATTTCTGCCTAAAGTGTAAGGAGGGCTTCTTTCTTTTCACCCTTTATCTTTACATTTCTTTTTCATTCTTCAACCCCTTCAGCGCTTACTGAGACTTCATTACTAGCACCTTATTGGGTTTGTTCCAGTACTAGCTCCATCTCAGTCGGCACTTTTCCCTTATTCACTTTTCTTCTTTTTAATCATTCCTAAGGACTTCTATTCTAACTAGAGGATTGTCCCTGGGAAGATCCCTCCGGTTCTGGCTGGATCATGGGAACTAATACCTAACCTCACCATCCTTATAACTCCAGTACATAAAGTAAAATGGTCGGTCTTTGGTATTCTTTCACAATTGCCATCACAAATCATTTGCTCCCCCTCAATATGTGCATCGATATACGAAAGAGTTTAGCACATATTTGGGAGCCTACACATGAGTCCAAAAGATCACATTTTATCAGATTTCATATTTAAATCACATTCTCTCCCCCGATCAAAAATTTCAAACCCTTTGAGATTTGTGGTCCCAATTGATTTAAATAAGTTAGAAAATTATGGGAGAAAATGTGGTCAGGTTTAATATATTCTGATAATGAGACATTACGATGCTCCCCCTCAATCTATGAGGGAGAATGTTAGTGTCAGGTATGATAGGTTTGAAAGATTTTGGATTAAAACAATCATACACTGACACATAACAACCACATTTATTCACTGCTTATTATGCACAAAGTTACTCGTTATGACACAAATGATGTTGACCTTTTCGCTTCCCTGAGGGAGCCAGTAGTCAGCATCAATTATCCATCCACCGACAAGAGTGTCCAAGTATTATAGATCCCCACTTGGCGAGATCGGAATAAATATTGCTTTGTTTCACTGAAGGTGGTGGTGGTGATGACAGTGTCGTTGTTGTTGTTGCTGCCGATGTTGTTGTCGTGGTGAATACTGAGCCAAACAATAGAGTTTGAACATCTGATCAAATGGTTAGAGCTGGAACTGGCACATTCATGTTGGCTATGGAATCTGCATAAGAATATCAACACAGATATACATACATACATACATACAGATACACTATTCCTTAATAGCTACCACATAGCAGCTTGCCACATCATAATACCAAGTTCATCTCATAATCAAACCATAATCAGGAAATTCATCAAACCACTATCTAGCATGAAGAGCAATTAGCAATCATGAACATGGCAATTCACACAGATTTCAATATTCAACTCAGGATCTTAGGAACATGGTTCTAACATGATAGTTGTATACCTAGGGGAATCCTGAGAACATATGCACAATATCAACAATAATTAAGCAGCAGTCGACCAACAAAAGTCAAACAACATTTGAAACTCATTCATTCAGATCATACAAATGCCAGTGGAGTATTCAAGAACATCAAACACATCGGGTTTTCTAACTCCTTTCAGATTTTGAGTTTTAATGTATCTAGGGGATTAAACGAGGATTCCAAAGTGATACAAATGAACCTTCTAGTTATATGAAGCTAGGATACTATAAGCAAGTTGCACATAATGTCCTAAACTTTCTAGCAACTAACACATTTGGCCATTTGATATAAAGTTTAGCAATTTCCTCTTCAACTAATACCCCATTAACTACAAAACCTTTTCTAAGAATTATGAATCAATCAAGAAACCCGTTTGATGATATAAAATTTGAATTCACTCTTCCCCTCAATCAATGACCCGTATTCTAGTTAAAGATTTGTAGTCATTGATTGAGTGACAAATTTTATGCACAATCCAAGTCTAAAAGAATTTCAAGCAACACAAAAATCACCAAGTGTCTTACAAATAATTTTCAGAAGAATCACAGAATGAAAACTATTTGTATACAAAGAAGATTTCTCTTCTTTTTCAAGAAATGATGCACTGGAACGTACATCAGATCGAAGAAACATGGATATAAAGTAATCCATGCCTAGGTAAACATCACCCAGTTGGAGGAATAGCCGTCTTTTTGGCGACGTGCTTTCCCCATTTTGAAGCGTGGGTTGCTATCTAAAGTAATAGCAAGCCATTTAGACATGTTTTAACAATTCATTTTAACTTCTGCTCGAGCTTCATTTAAAGTCCCGTGTCATTATTGAATGACATTTCTAAGACCGCAAATGTTATCGATAAACAGAAGACATGCCTACGTGAAACTATTTTTGGTATTTTCTATTTTTCAATTTTTATGGTTTTTTGTTTTTTTAACTTTCTCTGTTTACAATTAGTTGGTTTTATATTTTCTATATACAGTTTGGTATAAGATATGTACAAAATATGTTACTCAGTTTAAGATGATGATGACATGAATACCAAAATGAGGATACGTTCAGCATGTGGTAGAAACCTGAGGTCAACATCTCTTAAACTTTCACCACCAAAGCTTTCAAGGCTCCAAAATAATCGTCTGAGCTTGAGCCTTCTCAATGTGAAGCTTTGATAGCTTCCCCCCAAACCGACAATCTTCCTTTTTGAGCAGATCCAAAGCTCTCTTTCAAGCTTACATAAGGTAAGTGTACAGCAGAAACCGTAGCAAACCACATGAAAAAAATGCTGCTCCTTTTAAGAATAACCATCGAGATTCTCCGATCGGGGGACCGTCACATAAATCAGCAACGAATCATCTCACACTTGAATAATCCTTCTCACATTTCTTCCCGCTGAAGACTGAATAGACGCATACCAACAGTATCCAGAGACCACTTCCCCCAAGTAGTTGAAGTGATGCAGTCAGTCTCGTTATATAAAGCCCAAAAACTCGAAGTGTACAATTTATCCCGTATGTAGTCGACATGATAACACCAAGACAGTACCATAGAAGCAACTGAGTACCGGATGTACACATTTCCTTCAGTAGGATACCGACTAACCATAGGAACCATCATACAATTGTGTACCTCTTTTATCATCAGAAACTGACTTTCTCTTCCCCCACATAGTTGGAATACTACACCAAAGGAACGAGTTAAAACACTGATTTTCTCTGCGGTTATGACATTTGTCTTCCCGGAATAACTTCAATTAAGAAGAAGTATAAAGTTCATCACGTGTACTCGTTGTGCATTCAGATGTATATCTCCTTCCCCCTTGCTGGTTTTGATACCTCAGAATCAGTAACACATTTTACGCACAAATACTTGACATCTTGTGAGAAGAACAAAATTGGCTTAAATGTATTCTGTGAGAATCAACAGCTACCGAAACTGTCTCTGACTATCTTTACCAACCCTCAAGTAGGCAATTTGATGAGATGGCCGATGGAACGAACCCGATATACCAAACTCGACACTGAAGTAGAATTCCCCGTTGACGTGACTTGACCTTGCACTAATGTTGGAAGAATGGTGTAGAGAATTAGTGTTCCAAGCAAATCTCTAAGTACTCAATACCCAACCATGGTATGAGACATTAACACCTCTTACGATTATCCACAACGTCATCGGCGTGTGACACTGAGTACTACAACGTAACTCCTTTAAGTGATAGTTACCCCGACTGCTGGTAACTAGATAACCTAAGTCTTCAACTTAAATCTTAAGCACGAGCAAGTTATCATTGAAGGTCATGCATCCAACCAACCCCGACTTCAAGATAGAGTAAGATTACGCCTTTGTGAATGTGAACTTCAATCTCAAATAAGTGATACCCGATCAACTCCATAGTCACAATTAAATGCCCAACAAGTGATTGTTTGTTCACTCACTTGTTCACACTTCTCCCCCTCAAAAATTGCATATGAGAATGCCATTTTTGATTGAACAAGTGTATATGAGGTTGATTCACTGTTCACACTTCTCCCCCTCAAAAATTGCATATGAGAATGCCATTTTTGATTGAGTGAATAAAGGTCCAATCAGATGGAAGTAGATCCACTTGATGTCATCCGAGCATGGAGCAAGTATGAAGAATAGCCAGAAATCAAATGACCATTTATCAGATTTCAATCACCATGTAGTTTATTCACCCTTCTCCCCCTCAAAAATTGCATATGACTGCCAACTGCAATTTTTGATTGAACGAATGAATAAGAATACCATCAATATACGTTGATCCACTTTGGTGACTGAATGAGCATTTGAAGAACATGAAGCTTGTTGACGAGAATGGTCATGAACAAGAAGATTTCTCTTCTTCTGAAGATAAAGCGCACTTAAGCGTACGCCTTTCTTTTCATTGATGAACGGGGCCTGAAGAAATGTCAGCAGACGCCATTGTCATTGAAGAGCGAGGCCTGAACTGATGTATTCAGACGTCATAGCCAATGAAGAGCGAGGCCTGCACTGATGTGTACAGACGTCATTGCCAATGAAGAGCGAGGCCTGCACTGATGTGTACAGACGTCATTGTCGATGAAGAACGAGGCCTGCACTGATGAGTACAGACGTCATAATCAATTCCCCTCATATGTTATGAGCAGCCTGAGTCCAAATGTCAAAGGATAATCCGTACGACCTGCATTTGAAAACAGACAAAAATGGAGAGTTTGGAGTGCCGGATCCCCAATTTAAGTTGGGGTCCAGTTGGTTAGTGGGAACAGAAGCATCATTCGCCCGAGTCTCAGTAGGAGTTGGAATGCTAGTGGAAGTAGACCTAATTAAAGGGCACTGTTCTCCTACAGGAAATTTCCTTCTAGTTGGCTTCCATTGACGTACAGGCACTACTTTAGATTTAGTTATCCTAGTTAAAGGGAATTGTTCCCCTAAAGTGAATTTCCTTCCAGTGGGCTTCCATTGGTAACCAACTTTAGCAAACCTATTTCCTGTTGCTTTCCAAGTTTGCTTAATTTCTCTAGCTCTCCAAACTTTCTTAACTGGGGGTTTGTTGGACAACTTCAGAAATTTCTCAACACATTTATCATGATTACGCAAAATTAAGCATTCATTACATGTCTTGCAAAGTGAATTAGGGTTTGAATTATGATGCTTTTTGCTCAATTCTGACTTATTGTTCCTCATGTGGTCTTCTACTTTCTTTTTAGGAACACTTTTAGCTGTTGAAGTCCTATAATTCTTTATGTTTATCCTAGGTTTTGACTTGCTAGCTTTAGTGTCACTATTAACTCCTGTAGAGGAACTGATGGGAATCTTAGTCTTTTTCACTTCTGGTTGCTGAACATGTTTTGATGTACTGGGATCTGAATTTTCCAAAGGTACCTCAAAGGTTACATGCTTGTTCTTGGTAGTGGATGATGATGCACCTAATCTATCTCTTTGGTTGCTAGACTTGGGACTCGTGCCAATGGCATATTCTAACTGTTCCTGGATCCTTTTTGTGAGGACGCAGGCATAACCTACTGCCTTATCAAGTGGTTTTTTCTATTCTGTCCTCTTCCACAACCTCACGAAGAGTGTCAAGTCCATCCCTAAGGTGACAGAGATACATATGATGGACATGTCTGTTGTTTCTCATGGGAAATGGAATAGGCCCTACAACAACATCGTACATTTTACAAGCAGAGACCTTTGATGCAACACAATTATAAGAGGTGCATGGCATTTTGCCTTTCACCTGAGTCTTAAGATTCTCAATTTCATTTAACAAAGAAGTTTTCTTTTCATTATGACTATTTCTTGTAACTTTTATTGAGTCATATCACTCTTTGTAATGCTGTTTAATCTTAGAATTTTCTTCTCGAAAACACTCATTTTCATAATGTAACCTATTGATGGTGTCTTGATATTGAAAATTCTGAGAATCTGAAGACGAAGGTTTATTGGTGCCATATACATCACACTTGTTGGATTTCAATTGGGCAATTTGGGCCCTCAACAGTCGAATTGTGTTTGTGTGAGCTTGAATCTTTTCATATCGTTTGCTTAATTCAAAATATGTATCAAACTCAGGAGCATCCAAGGATGTCTTTTCATTTGATATTTTGCATTTTTCTTCTAAATGTTGATATTTTAGTTGCAGATTTAGATAATCAACCTCTAGTTTTGAAAAACGTTTAACCATGTTATCATGGTCATCATTTTGAATTTTGTCAAGCAATTTCACATTCTCCCCCTCAAGCTTAACAACACGATTATGGGTAACATTCAAAGCAATAGAATACTCATGAAATTGACAAGCAGATAATGCAGAATCAGTAGCAGTATAAAATACATCTTGTGCAATACATCTAGCAATCAAATTCTCATTTGTGATGAGAATGTTCTTTCTTTCAATCTCACGAGTCTTAAGTTCTATCACATTTTGAGTTACCTCATTTTCCATATCTTTAAACACTGCCTTCATTTCATTTACTTCTGTTTTAAGAGTATTTTGCATCCCTTCAAAATGTTCTTTGAGTAGTTTAAAGAATGGCATGACCTCAGTTAAGTAACACCTTTTTGCATGTTCAAAACACCTTTCCCCCTCAGTAATTCCGGTTGGTGTGATTCTCTTCTTACATGTTTTATCAAAATCAACAAATAGTTGCCAAAGCACGTATAAGCTAATTAAGGTTTTGCATTCAGTGGGAAGAGACAAAGGAACCAAATTCCTAGGTGTATTGGTAGGATACACCGTTATGGACGCAACTTTTCTAAGGGATGGGGTGTTGGCTTTAAGTTCATCAGCTTTTAATTTCTCAGTATCATACTTCCAAAATATTTGTTCAGGCGTTAACTTCTTTTGAGATGCAAACACAGTCAAGCTATTCTCCTCATAATAATCATGGGGTTTGACTATTACTCGCTTATCTATGCATATGGGATCCCTCATTTTCTCATTCATTTTTTCTCTTTTTCGCATTTCTATCTCATTAGCCTCATTCAAGGATACAACCTCAGGTGGTTCATGATTGGGCATAATCATCACATTGGCATCATATAGCGCAGGTTGGGCTACCTTAGCAATCTTAAGAAGAGCTAATTTAGATTCACCTACATTGCTTTCACTATACTTGTCACTTAACTTTCTGTGCTTATGAATCATTTGGGCTGTCTGTCTGGTTTGGTCTTGTGTGTACAACTTATCTTCAAGCTTATTCTTTAATGTTTTAAGTTTGGAGAAATCATTTAAGAGTTGTGCTTCTTTATCCTTGAATTCTAGCTTAAGCCTATTCACAAAATTCTGTACTTCCTGTTTTTGTTTAACAGACATATCTAGCTGGCTTTTCATAGAATTCAACTCTTGTTTTAATGTTTCTTCTCTCACTCTATAGTCTTTTATAAGTGTACGCAACTGACCTTCCATTTTCTGCTCACGTTCAGTTAGTTCAAACTTAGCACGCTGTTCATACAAGGCCACTTGTTCTTTATATATGTTAAGTTTAGTGGTCAATGTATCATCAGGGACAAACACAGTGTTCTCATGCAGTACATAGTCATCATTTAGAACAGAAGATGCACAACTAGGTACAACAGACGCTTCGTTGTGCTTCACATATTGTTCATATGGGAAAACATCGCTATTTCCCATATCAACATTATCTAACTCAATAACGTTTGTCTGTTGTACTTTGTCGGGAATCTTTTGTTCATGCAACACATTATCATTATTAATGACAGAAGATACCCCATTAGGTTCAGCCAACGCTTCGTTGTGTTTCACATGTTGCACGTTGTTCCTAGCAGTATTTGACTCAACAACGTTTGTCTGTGGCTGATGAAGCTCTTTCTCTTGAGAATTCGAGCTAACAGAGTCTCTATTGGCACTAACGTACTCAAACACATTTATCTGTTGTACATCTTTAGGAATCTTTTGCTTGTCAATCATGTTGTACAATCTGAGTATATCAGATATAGCAGAATCTGAAGTATTTGACATGATATTAACGTGCACGGGATTTTACAAGTCTATGATTTAAACCGAGAAATAGATTCTTTCGCGGGATTTTACAAAATCAAGAATAAACCGTGAAATGATGATTGATATGTGTTATGATGAAGGTTTGGTAGACTTGATGATCTGTTGTTTAGTTGCGATTTGGTTTGGTTGACGCAAGTTGTTACGGTGAAATTATGGTCTGATAACTTCACAGCTCGATAACTTCTTTTTGAAATTACGGTCTGACAACTTCTCCTCGGTCTCACGGTCGTTTTGACAGGTCGTGGGCTGAAAACGGAGTTACGGTTCAAAAGTTATAGCCGTTTGAAGTTTTGACGTAAAAAGTCAACTTTGGTCAAAACGCAACTTTGACCAGTCAAAGCTGTCACTTTCACCCAGCAATACAAACCGCAACAAACAAGTCGCTACTCTGACGGAGACAAGTCGCTACTCTAATGGACACAAATCGCAACAGACAAATCGCAGCGGAGATATAAGTAGGGGTGCTACTAAACAGTTCACAGTGATGATGATAGAAAACGACTCAAAAAGAGACGTTTTTAGATAAAATTGTTATCATTCATTTATATCAGAGTTACAATATGCAGGTCCCAGCAGGAGGTTCTCAAAATACATTAATAAAAGTATATTATTGGTTTGAATGATAACATAGTCCATAGCCAATCCCGTGCCAATCCATGCTTCCGATAACCTGAGAATACATGCTAAAACGTCAACACAAAGGTTGAGTGAATTCATAAAGTTTCGTAAATGAAAATGTTTCATTTATTCAGAAATATGATGATTCCAGTTTTTCAGAAATAAGCCAGTTTCTTTTGTCAAAAATACGCTGTTCAATGGTTCAGAAATATGTTTGTCTGGTTATTCAGAAATACGTTATTCAGTTCAGTTGGAAATCATTTAAACACAAGATTTAATGTAATAATTGCCACACATACAATTATTATTAGGGAAAGATGTATTTTATTGCACTAAGTCTCATGGCACGCAAAACATTAACAGAACATCAACAGTCATGAGCTAATGATGTAATAATTACCCCATAATTAAATGTAGGTAACCTTGCCCCCGGGTAGGAGATAGCCACATCTCTTTATTCATCTCAAATATAATGCTTTGGGTTACGTTACGGTAACACAAAGGGGTTGTCAGCCCAATAGATCTATCCACAATATTCGCGCTCACCCTGGTTTACGGGTGATTAGAGGTTCATGATGGGAGGTCTTTTTGGCTTAATCTAACTTAGCGTAAGGCAATAAAATAAGGATAACATTGGGAAATTACTTGTGTTTAATACGGGAAAAAGTCCATTAGTGATTCATAAGTCATGTAAATGCGAACAATGTTTATAAATGTTATGAGCATGTATCTCCCCCAAAAATAATTCAAAATATGTAAAAGTAGGGGTTATGAACTCACCTGATCAGTCTGGATGGAAAACAAATGAAAGAAAGTTGATAAACGTCTCCGGACAAAGAACCTGGGTTGTTATGCCAATATTTAGTAATCATTTCTAATGATTATAGTTTATTCCATTTCGTTCTATTTTGTTGTTTGGTTGATGGTTAAATGTTTTAATTGAGCCAATATGTAGTTTCAAAAGTAAGATTTTATCTTATCTTTTATATATAAGTTTCGGTTCAGTTTGTTCGTTAATAAACATATTATGTTAATATTGGTTCGGAGAATAAAATAGAAAAGATAAAATAATGGTTATGAAAAGTTACACTTTAATCCCTAAGGTTTGGTCAAATGACGGTTTACACCCTGGACTTTTGGAAAATGACAGTTTCTACCCTCAAGTTTCAGAAATAACAATTTCACCCCTTTTTATTTGTTATTGATAGAAAATAACCCTTGATTATAAATATTTACAAAATCAACCCTAAAACTTTAATTTAATTAAAATCACACATATGTAATATTTGATTTGGCTAGAGCTTTGGACGTAAATAATTTAATGAATACTGAATCTTTTCACGAACTCTCTTCTCCTAAATATAGCTAGCTAAGTCGACTCTTGACATGCCAAGTTTTGTTATTTTTGAAAGTCATTTGCTACTCGAAATATTTGACCAAAGTCGACTAGGTGATCAAGTTTTTACAAAAATCTGGAAAGTGTGTTTTAAAATTGGCGATAGGCCAAACTTTAGATGCGAATAAGTTTTAAACCACTTGACGGTTTTTCAAAATTCTTTCTTCAAAAAATATTTAGCTAGGTCGTCTTTAATATTCCAGAATATGAGAATTTATAAAGAAGGTTTACGGGCCGAATATGGGGTGCAAAGTAGGGAAGTTGGGTCGACTTTTATTGAAAATTCATAACTGGTAATTAGACTCCTATACTTAGCGATATAGGGAAAAGTTTAAGACTCAATAACTTCTGGCTCACTTAACCGTTTTTGTTGATTCTTTTTCCTAATGAAAGGTAGCTGGGTGGTTTTTATTCATGCCAAAATTCAGAATTTCTAGTGGCCAAATAAGGGTCGAGAACTAGCTCTAATGTTGGACAGTTGGGTCGACAAAACAAGAAAACAAATAACTGGTATTTTAATTTCTATTAGTAGCGATTTTGAGCAAACTTCAAGACTCGATATCTTTATGGATACTTGTTCATTTTCATTGATTCTTGTTTCTAAATTTTGTTTGTTGGGTGAACTAGACACATGACAAAAAATCAGAATTTAACAGAGTCGTTTGGGTGTCGGTTAATAGCTCACAAGTTGGGTGTCTGGGTTAAGTTGTAGCTCGATATGAACCCAGAAAATCAACCCGATAGGGTTTTAGGGTTTTTAGGGTTTCTCTACTAGTTTTTCATGTATGTTACTACTATATTTAATGTGTTTTAACATATTTATCATATTCTCAATTTGTTTAATCATTATTTCGAATATCTTGGGTATATGGGATTTACTGATCGAACAGAAGCCAAAGGAAAAAGAAATATACTCTGGTTTTTGATCAAGTCTTATTACTAGCTGTTACTTAATGATGTTTTTAGAAATATAGATAAAGTAAATAACTGAATTTAAAAGAGTTTGCAATACTTACTTAGGTTTGGGGTTCGACTAGGGTTTTGAATGTCTTGGGTTCGATCAGAGTATCTCCTCCTCTTCTGGTCTTCCTAAGCTTGTGTTGAAAGTATTATAGGGTTGTGATCAGAGTGGAAATGTGATAGGATTGTTTTGTGTTTGGTTCGTATGTATGTGAGATGGAAAGGGAATGTTTAGCTGCTATTTATAGGAGAAAGATTAGGGTTTTCTAGTGATTGTGATAAGAAATGTGGAGATATGCCACTTGGATAGGAGGGGGAAAGTGAGATGATGTGGTCTCTCCCTCACCATGTCTTTAGTTCACACTTTTTAACCTAGTATTCATGCTTTTAGGACAAGGAGGTGTGTTTGTAGGAGAAGGCTGCCAAGTGGGTATCTTTAGGGTTTAGGAAACATTTGATGATGTTAAGGATTGGTCTAGGTTGGTCGAATTCCAACTAGGAGGGAACTAGTGATCGGCTTGTGCATAAAAGTGTGGTACATCGAGCTTAATTAGGTGTATTCTAGGGTTTAAGTGAGTAACTAACTTAGTTCATAGGGTTTAGTTAATTACTTGTATTTAAAATTAATTTTGAAATATATACATACAATTTAATATAAATCGAATTATATGTATTTAGAAGAAATTCGATTAGTGCATTGGAAGGTTTTACTATGGGCTTAGGAGGTTTGTACAATAATTTAGGATATAAGAAAAATATAGTTTTAACATTTATTTAGTTTATAAAAATTATTTGTTAAAGTTTATCATGTTTAATAGTAAATAAATAGAATTTATAGTTATTGTACATTAGGCACTTGTACCTTGGGCTAAAAGACTTGTAAAAATAACTAAGGAGTTTAGGAAAAAATAGTTTATAAGAGTTATGCATAAATGGTTTGTAACTTGTGCTTTAAAAAATAATATAAATGAGATTTTAATAAAGATTTTGTAAATAAATGATTTTATGCATAAATGACTTGTACTATAGCTTAAATAACTTGTAAACTTTATGTTTTGTAAAAATATTCTAGAAATAAATTAGGGTTTGTGAAATGTATACATAAAATCAAAGTTATGTGAATTTAGGGTTTTACCGGGAACAAGGTAGAATTAGGGTTTCTGGTGCTTTAGTAACTTGTACATTAACTCAGATATGTTGTATTTTTATGTTTTGATGTTTAGTTGTTCATATTTGGTGTTGTGGTAAATTCTAGGGTTTCTTAGAAACTCTATTCAGATAATGAATGTTTTGTTAGGGATTTATCGTAAAGTGGTAAATAGTATTCTGTAATGTTTTTATATCGTTATGTTAATGAAATAAACATTAGGTTCGTTAGGCAGGTCTGTGGGAGCACATTTATCAATGATGTGATCTATGTCACATAAGATGAGAGATACATTCAAATAAAAAAAATTTACCCGTGGAAAAAGGGTAATAATTCTGTAAAGTAAATAGGAAATTTTACGAGTGGTTACAGTATCCCCCTGTTGAAAGGAATCTCGTCCCGAGATTTGGACTATGTTGGTTGGTAGGTAGGGGAAAACGATATATAGGGATAGCTAGGTTCAGATTTCTATCTTATCCAGATGGGGAATGCGATAACGGAAAATTTTATAACGATTTGGTTGGAATGAGAGTTTGATATGCTTAAAATGCCTCAAGTTAAAAATAATATTACTTAAAATATTATCTTTATTCTAGGGTTTGATAAATCTGATAATGTCGTTTCGCTGATAATCCTTGGTTCTCCGTTTAATACCAAAGGATCTAGGTTTAGTCAGTCTCATCTCTACTGGATGAACTAAATTTGAATGTTTTGTCACCTGATAAATCTAGTGACTGGGATAAGCACGATGCAACGGTCAGATTTTTAAAGTGGATAAATAGTGATCTTAATGTTCGAATAAATGACTAGGTTCTTCCTATAAATACCTCCTTTCTAATCCTCATTCTTTCACTATCAAATTCCTTCTAAAAACCTCAAAATGCCGCACTTGGTTACATACCTAGCGATTGTTTTCGTTATTGCGATTATTTCCTACATGGTGTGTAGTCCAGATGAAAATTTCGAAGTCTTTGGTATAATCCTATGGTTCGTTGTTCCACTTACTATCGTAGCCTTTATCGTGGATCAAACATGGGGAAAATAAGTCTTGTGCTAGGGTTACTAGGATGGTCTTAGTTTGTGTTTTCTAGGTAATCCTCAATGTAATAAAGCTTATGTAATCCTTGTAATATTAGCACTTCAGTTGCTAATTATGTCTCTATGTATTATCTTCCAAGGTTTCTTAATAATATCTTAGGGTTTTTCTATCCATAATGTTATAAAATTCCTATCTTAGAGATGGTGGGTAGTAGATGTAGACTCTTGTTGTATGAAATCAAAATAATGGTTTATAAACAATTTGTTTTGTTTCAATACTTTGCTTTTGAATGAAAATTACTAGTAGAAAATCTGAAAATATAACTGTCCAACTCATTACATGATTCTTCCAAAATTATACATAGTTGATCAGGTTATGTATAATTTGGGACCAAATGATGTAATGTTTCGTACAGTCACTGTGGTATTTATTTTTTTTTTTCAAAAAGTTTTAGATGGTGTTCAACGTTTTATTTCTGTAAAATAGATTCATAAATAATTTTGAAAAGCATAGGAACATTTTAGTCTACATTACAGTGATGGGTTAGGGTTTTCTAAGGTATTAATGGAATATCCTCAAAATAAATCTTAAATTTCGTCTAAGGTTTTACTAAGCAACGTTTATGAATAGGGTATGGAGAAATAGAATAGATAGGAAGGCTAAACGCAGATTTTATAATGGAATGGTTACGAGATAGAGATTTCATAAGATAGAAAGATAATTTATTTAGATTACGTTCATCGTAACTAAAATAGTTCTAAAAAGAAAATACAACTTAAAGAGTTCTAAACCTCAATTTATTCATTACTTCAGAGATATCAAACTTAAAGGTCTTACTAGGACATAGATGAGATTCCTTAATAAGTTCTAGTCTTCTTCCGAATCAGTCTTAGTCTTTCAGTTGGGATTGAAGTTCGGGCATTGACTCTTATAGTGTCCTTCTCCGTTACATCCATAACAAATCACGGTTCGTAGTTTTGCTCCTATTGTCTTACAGTTTCCGGACTGATGTCCTATCTCCTTGCATATTCCACACTTGATAAAACAATCTCCATAATGATGTAACTTACATCGTTGACATAGTGGTCGTTTTCCACGATAAACAGCTTCATGAGTAAGATGTTCATGATGGCAGGCGGGGTAGTGAGTTGGGATAGTGGTTTCTATTTCACTATATTTTCGCTTTTGGTTATTTCGTTCAATTCCTAGGGAATGGATAGGTTTAGTCGTTCCTTCTGGGCATTTGTTATAAACTGGTCTATAACCCATAAAACTCTTAGGGGTACAAGACACATTCATCTTCTTCTTTTCCGTAGCCTTCTTATTGCTTCCTAAGCAAACCGTCGTTTTCGCCTCGAGTACTGCTGTAATGAGTTTGATTACCAACTTCTGGATAACTTCGGGAATCATTGGCGTAGTATTTTTCATTCTGACGTTCTTCCGGATATGTCTGGTTAAATATCGAGGATAAATGATTAAATCTTGGTATAGCTGCTAAGGAATTAACTAATTCTCTTAGATTTCAGCAACTTTCTCTTCATTCATCAAGGTTCTCCTCCGAAATTTTACCTTATGGGGTTCTATGGTTATGATATGTCGGGATGAGAATAGAATAATATTAATAACTTGATCAATTTTTTTTACCAAAAATAATTATCACAAGATCTTTTATTAATATTGCATGAAGTAGGTTTAGGGTTTTCTATCGTTATCTTAAGGATTTAGTCCTCAAAATACCTCTGTTGCTTAATGGGCTCTAGGTTTAGTTAACTAGGTAAGTGACACTTATTGGGCTCTAGGCATTGTTTAGTTCGAAACCATTTTTCTATCAAACAAATGATAGGATTTTATGGAAAGTCATTACATAAATGCACAGCATTATAGTAAGACATGATGGAAAAGAATTTATTCTCAACAATAATATATACAACAAAAGATATTTGTTATACATTTATTGATTGATTACAAACTCTGAAGATTTCAGGTTTATTGGAAAATACAGGAAATACCTAACCAAATACTATTTGGTACAGTAAACACAACGTTGATACACATGAGTTGAGATCAGCCACGTCCTTGACGTAAAAGCTTAATTTCATTCTCAAGTTGTAGTTGTGAAATTTCCATTTCCAAGAAACGCTCCTGAAATTCCGTGTTCACCTTTATCTGACTGTCCAGCATAGATTCCAAAGTGAAAATCTTCTGACCCTGGCAGATTGCCGTCTCTCTGGCCATCCATAGGGTTCTCTCAATCTCCGTCACTCTATCACGTAGTTGACTGTTTTCCCTCTTCACATGACGAATCCTATAATCTAGGCTTTTATATTTGTGTTCGTGCGTATTCTTCATTCGTTCAACACTTGCTTCCAAATCGAACACCGTTCTCCTTTCGTCATTGGTTCTTCTAAACAGAGTGTCGAAATTACGGTCGTACCACTCGAAACGTAAATGTGGTAACTCCTCCAAATGTTTAGCGTGATTGTCGAGAATACTGGCGTGTTCATAAAGAAGAGTCCACATGGGATCTTTAGGTTCAGGGGAATTAGGCGTAGATATAGCATCTGGGAAGTTTAGTATTGGGGTTTCAAAAGTAATAGGTCCTAGAGGATTTGATTCATCATCTTGCTGAATTGTTTCTTGGCGTGAGTTTTGTCCAACCTCAAATGTTGTTGGGCAACCAATAAACTTTTCATCAGATGGGGATTTCCTAAGTGGGTCGGTAGGTGATGTACATATAGTACGGAAATCTGTTTCGTTAAGTTCAGGAGTTTCGGGGGACATGATACTGTAGTAACCCGTAAATAGTGATAATAAGAAATTCGAAATTTGCAAATAAAGCAATTCAAATAGTTATCAGATAGGGGGATTATTAATGCCAAATAATCATAATGAAGGATGCTCTAAATTCTGAAACATACCTGGCACGGAAGGCGTAGGACTTTATGGTGTAAGTTTATTTATTTTTGAAAATGCGGTTATAGTCCAATGTTTAAAAACACTTGGTTCTCTATAACCATGAGCTCTGATACCACTCTGTAACACCCCCGTTTTCGATATTCGCAGCGGAAATATAAGTTGGGGTGCTACTAAACAGTTCACAGTCATGATGATAGAAAATGACTCGAAAAGAGACGTTTTTAGATAAAATTGTTATCATTCATTTATATCAGAGTTACAATATGCAGGTCCCAGCAGGAGGTTCTCAAAATACATTAATAAAAGTATATTATTGGTTTGAATGATAACATAGTCCATAGCCAATCCCGTGCCAATCCATGCTTCCGATAACCTGAGAATACATGCTAAAACGTCAACACAAAGGTTGAGTGAATTCATAAAGTTTCGTAAATGAAAATGTTTCATTTATTCAGAAATATGATGATTCTAGTTTTTTAGAAATAAGCCAATTTCTGTTGTCAAAAATACGCTGTTCAATGGTTCAGAAATACGTTTTTCCGGTTATTCAGAAATACGTTATTCAGTTCAGTTGGAAATCATTTAAACACAAGATTTAATGTAATAATTGCCACACATACAATTATTATTAGGGAAAGATGTATTTTATTGCACTAAGTCTCATGGCACGCAAAACATTAACAGAACATCAACAGTCATGAGCTAATGATGTAATAATTACCCCATAATTAAATGTAGGTAACCTTGCCCCCGGGTAGGAGATAGCCACATCTATTTATTCATCTCAAATATAATGCTTTGGGTTACGTTACGGTAACACAAAGGGGTTGTCAGCCCAATAGATCTATCCACAATATTCGCGCTCACCCTGGTTTACGGGTGATTAGAGGTTCATGATGGGAGGTCTTTTTGGCTTAAGGTAACTTAGCTTAAGGCAATAAAATAAGGATAACATTGGGAAATTACTTGTGTTTAATACGGGAAAAAGTCCATTAGTGATTCATAAGTCATGTAAATGCGAAAAATGTTTATAAATGTTATGAGCATGTATCTCCCCCAAAAATAATTCAAAACATGTAAAAGTAGGGGTTATGAACTCACCTGATCAGTCTGGATGGAAAACAAATGAAAGAAAGTTGATAAACGTCTCCGGACAATGAACCTGGGTTGTTATGCCAATATTTAGTAATCATTTCTAATGATTATAGTTTATTCCATTTCGTTCTGTTTTGTTGTTTGGTTGAGGGTTAAATATTTTAATTGAGCCAATATGTAGTTTCAAAAGTAAGATTTTATCTTATCTTTTATATATAAGTTTCGGTTCAGTTTGTTCGTTAATAAACATATTATGTTAATATTGGTTCGGAGAATAAAATAGAAAAGATAAAATAATGGTTATGAAAAGTTACACTTTAATCCCTAAGGTTTAGTCAAATGACGGTTTACACCCTGGACTTTTGGAAAATGACAGTTTCTACCCTCAAGTTTCAGAAATAACAATTTCACCCCTTTTTATTTGTTATTGACAGAAAATAACCCTTGATTATAAATATTTACAAAATCAACCCTAAAACTTTAATTTAATAAAAATTACACATATGAAATATTTGATTTAGCTAGAGCTTTGGACGTAAATAATTTAATGAATACTGAATCTTTTCACGAACTCTCTTCTCCTAAATATAGCTAGCTAGGTCGACTCTTGACATGCCAAGTTTCGTTATTTTTGAAAGTCATTTGCTACTCAAAATATTTGACCAAAGTCGACTAGGTGATCAAGTTTTTACAAAAATCTGGAAAGTGTGTTTTAAAATTGGCGATAGGCCAAAATTTAGATGCGAATAACTTTTAAACCACTTGACGGTTTTTCAAAATTCTTTCGTCTAAAAATATTTAGCTAGGTCGTCTTTAATATTCCAGAATATGTGAATTTATAAAGAAGGTTTAAGGGCCGAATATGGGGTGCAAAGTAGGGCAGTTGGGTCGACTTTTATTGAAAAATCATAACTTGTAATTAGACTCCCATACTTAGCGATATAGGGAAAAGTTTAAGACTCAATAACTTCTGGCTCACTTAACCGTTTTTGTTGATTCTTTTTCCTAATGAAAGGTAGCTGGGTGGTTTTTATTCATGCCAAAATTCAGAATTTCTAGTGGCCAAATAAGGGTCGAGAACTAGCTCTAATGTTGGACAGTTGGGTCGACAAAACAAGAAAACAAATAACTGGTATTTTAATTTCTATTAGTAGCGATTTTGAGCAAACTTCAAGACTCGATATCTTTATGGATACTTGATCATTTTCATTGATTCTTGTTTCTAAATTTTGTTTGTTGGGTGAACTAGACACATGACAAAAATCAGAATTTAACAAGGTCGTTTGGTGGTCGGTTAATAGCTCACAAGTTAGGTGTCTGGGTTGAGTTGTAGCTCGATATGAACCCAGAAAATCAACCCGATAGGGTTTTAGGGTTTTTAGGGTTTCTCTACTAGTTTTTCATGTATGCTACTACTATATTTAATGTGTTTTAACATATTTATCATATTCTTAATTTGTTTAATCATTATTTTGAATATCTTGTGCATATGGGATTTACTGATCGAACAGAAGCCAAAGGAAAAAGAAATATACTCTGGTTTTTGATCAAGTTTTATTGCTAGTTGTTTCTTAATGATGTTTTTAGAAATATAGATAAAGTAAATAACTGAATTTAAAAGAGTTTGCAATACGTACTTAGGTTTGGGGTTCGACTAGGGTTTTGAATGACTTGGGTTCGATCAGAGTATCTCCTCCTCTTCTGGTTTTCCTAAGCTTGTGTTGAAAGTATTATAGGGTTGTGATCAGAGTGGAAATGTGATAGGATTGTTTTGTGTTTGGTTCGTATGTATATGAGATGAAAGGGAATGTTTAGCTGCTATTTATAGGAGAAAGATTAGGGTTTTCTAGTGATTGTGATAAGGAGACAAACTCTTGAGACAAGGGCTGACAGGAATGAGGAGATATGCCACTTGGATAGGAGGGGAAAGTGAGATGATGTGGTCTCTCCCTCACCAAGTGTTTAGTTCAGACTTTTTAACCTAGTATTCATGTTTTTAGGACAAGGAGGTGTGTTTGTAGGAGAAGGCTGCCAAGTGGGTATCTTTAGGGTTTAGGAAACATTTGATGATGTTAAGGATTGGTCTAGGTTGGTCGAATTCCAACTAGGAGGGAACTAGTGATCGGCTTGTGCATAAAAGTGTGGTACATCGAGCTTAATTAGGTGTATTCTAGGGTTTAAGTGAGTAACTAACTTAGTTCATAGGGTTTAGTTAATTACTTGTATTTAAAATTAATTTTGAAATATATACATACAATTTAATATAAATCGAATTATATGTATTTAGAAGAAATTCGATTAGTGCATTGGAAGGTTTTACTATGGGCTTAGGAGGTTTGTACAATAATTTAGGATATAAGAAAAATATAGTTTTAACATTTATTTAGTTTATAAAAATTATTTGTTAAAGTTTATCATGTTTAATAGTAAATAAATAGAATTTATAGTTATTGTGCATTAGGCACTTGTACCTTGGGCTAAAAGACTTGTAAAAATAATTAAGGAGTTTAGGAAAAAATAGTTTATAAGAGTTATGCATAAATGGTTTGTAACTTGTGCTTTAAAAAATAATATAAATGAGATTTTAATAAAGATTTTGTAAATAAATGATTTTATGCATAAATGACTTGTACTATAGCTTAAATAACTTGTAAACTTTATATTTTGTAAAAATATTCTAGAAATAAATTAGGGTTTGTGAAATGAATACATAAAATCAAAGTTATGTGAATTTAGGGTTTTACCGGGAACAAGGTAGAATTAGGGTTTCTGGTATTTTAGTAACTTGTACATTAACTCAGATATGTTGTATTTTTATGTTCTGATGTTTAGTTGTTCATATTTGGTATTGTGGTAAATTTTAGGGTTTCTTAGAAACTCTATTCAGATAATGAATGTTTTGTTAGGGATTTATCGTAAAGTGGTAAATAGTATTCTGTAATGTTTTTATATCGTTATGTTAATGAAATAAACATTAGGTTCGTTAGGCAGGTCTGTGGGAGCACGTTTATCAACGATGTGATCTGCGTCACATAAGATGAGAGATACATTCAAATAAAAAAAAATTAACCGTGGAAAAAGGATAATAATTCTGTAAAGTAAATAGGAAATTTTACGAGTGGTTACACAAACAGCAACAGACAAGTCGCTACTCTGACGGAGACAAGTCGCTACTCTGACGGACACAAATCGCAACTCACAAAACGCAAGTCACTAGAAGACAGAGCTGTCACTATCTTGGTCAAAACGCAACCCACAAAACGCCAGACAAGTCTCTTTCGTAGCGATTTGTCGTTTTTGCCAAATCCGGCAAAGTGCCAAAACCCAATCTCGAGGAATCACAAAACGCTACTTTCACTTTCCCAGCAAAACACAAAACGCTACTATGAACGTTTTACCGAGAGACAAAACGCTATGATTCTAACCCTCGAATCGGCGAAAAATCACCACACAAAGCCTAAAACTATGATTCCAAACACCAAACACTACTTCTATACTATCCCTAAGTTAGAAAGTATGATGTGTGTGTCATTGTGTTCAAGTTTTAAAATTTATAAATATGATTTATCCAATTCTCTAATCACACATACGAGCAAGTATACTCGTCCGCGGTAGTAAAGGTGGGTAAGTCGAGATCGTCCCAAGGGAATTGGGGTTTAGGTTTAGTAAAATAAGTTTTAACAAAAAGGGTGTCAATCCAATTTGAAGTAAATTCAAAAGCAAGCAAGGTTCAATCAATCAAAAACAAATATACTTGTGTGTGATTCTATGACCAATTGTTTAGAGTAACCAACCAAGTTGGGTGTAACTTGTAGTGATGCACAACTTAATATGAATGATTCACAATCAATGGTTTTTATCATGAGAAATCATATCTAGAATTCAATCTCCTAGTTAATTCCTTTCGGCCTTGATTAACTATTACGACAATTCTTTTAAGCTTTTTGTTGTTTGAAAGCATTTCTTATCTTAAGAATTCCTACGAATCCTTTCGGCCTTTTTCGTGATGAAATCGTTTCCAAATCCATTTTAATGAGTAAAGATGGTGTTCGTCACACACCATAATCCATACTAATTCGTGCACTAACTTTTTGGAATAAAAACATAAAGAAAACTCCTTTCGGCCTTTGTTAGTCTTTAAAATTGTTTTTACCAACCAATTAAGCAAGATTAGATTGTATCTCAACAAACTCATAAAACAAGATATATTTTCATGCATCACTATGATAAGATTACTCCAACAATTGTCACATCATACACAAACAAGTACAACCAAAATCACTCCATAAAAATCATAATAAAACACAAGTAATTAACCAAACTTTCATTCATCTTATAGTAAAAGTAAAAGTAGTTCATAATAACTCAACAAGAAATACCTAATCGAGGAATTACAAGAACTAGAATTGTGGAACTATAGCAATCCACACTCCTCCAATCGCCTTTTATTACACGTAAACAACTCCACACACGGACACAACTCTTGAGACTCGAACTCAAGGCTTCCTGGACGTTTTCACAGCAACTACAAGCTTTCGAGCAATAATAATAAGTTAGTTAGACTTGGTGTAAGCCTTACTCGATTTGCCTTTGGGTTGTCACCTCCCAAAAACTTCTCTCTTTGTAAACTAGCCAAGGGTTTCTTAAATAAGTGAGGAAACCCTTATTCTCCAAGAAAAAACGTCCAATATCAGTAAATAGCAGAGAAATGATAAGCCTCAATGATTATGGGGCTTAACTTCTTCATTAAATGCAACTTTGTAACTCCAGCGTCGGCCAACCGATCGGTATTTGGCTTCAACCGATCGGTTGAAGCTCTCGGAAAAATAACCTTCTCCCATTCGATTCGGATGCGGGTGCCATCCGATCGGATGGATCACTCTGCCATACAACTTTATTTTTTTTCTTTCTCTTTTCTCGTTACGTGCTTGATCCTTCGCTGTACCACTACTTCCTATCATATAACTTGATCTTTTCTTGATATATAAGCATGGAAATCTTGAACTAATCAAATCCTTGAAGTATCGCGTGGTTTCTTTCTTGTAATTCTCCAAATGTGCATAATCTCTCATTTCTTCGTCTTTTCCTCAACTTTTCCTGTACTTGGCTATATTTACTTGCATACACACTTTTTCATCATTTAGCAACAAATTCACATAAATATAACCAAATATGATGCACAAAACTAGCAATAACGCGCCCAAAAACATGTTAGATTTAAGCGTTATCAAATCCCCCACACTTGAGTTCTGCTCGCCCTCGAGCAAGTCTAATTTTTAGAAAAACTGAACTCAATGACATCTTCATTATGATTATAAAAAGATAACAACCATCCCAATAGGACAATTGTTATTTTACTTTAATTATGAAAAATCCTTGAAATATACGCAAGTTAAATCAAGCTTGATAGCATCACTAAGCACCTCACAAAGAAAATTTTAAATTCACACAACACTCGAGGGTATATTTGATTGTAAATCACTCAATCGCTCAGTCATGATTCATGTTTCTTACCATAAGCTTGTACTTGTATCAAAACAACAAAATAAAACATCAAAGAGGTCTTTTATTTGGTTTTAGGTTGAAGGGTTTTGATTACCTAGCTAATGTGTAAATACTTCATACAAGAACATCATAGCTCGCTAACAACGAATCTTTGTTTAGTTAAGCAACGGATGGTCACTAGATTGTACCTTGGTTCGCTAACGACGTTACATGCATAACGGATGGTCACCAATTTACTCACTAGATCGCTAACAACGTTTTTCAACTATTCAAAAACTCGGATGGTCACTAGAACATCCATGTACTACATATCTCAACAAAGCCATCACTATATCCGGATGCTCGAAAGCTAACAACGAATAAAGTAATTGGTAAGGGTAAGGATAAGACATGGGAATTTTGATTTGGTTCTAAAAAAAAAAATCAAATAAGAATCAAGTCCAAATTCCGTCCCAAACTCTTTATATCACAAATGATTACTCCACCAAACTTCTTCGATTGTTATTCCGAATTTCATATAAACTCTTCCCTTCCTTAATAGCTCATTGACTATTTTATTTTCATCATTCCATACTTTCATAGCTCATTGGCTTTCCTTCCTTTTTTTTTTCAACACAACGTCCCCCCCACACTTTGGATGAGCACACGCTACAAAAAATACAAATAAAAGTAGTGACCTCCTTCTTCATTGAAATAACATATACACATACAAGGTGTGGTCAACATGCAATCCTAAAAAATAAATAGTTTTGAACTTCATTTGAACTTGATTCGGGAAAGTCTAAGGTGTAAGGTGTAAAATCTTTTTGTACTTTTCTGGATTTAATCAAAAGAAAAGATAGGCTCAAAAGGGTGTAACTAAGGGTATCTAGCGTATAAGATAACGCTAACAAATGGGTTCCAATTACTTAAGACAACTAACCAATGCGGTTAGCAAAAATAAATTGTAAACGGAAGGCCATTTGGTGAAAAATCCTAATTTGCCTCTTATCATTTGAATATATTTTATTACTTGAAATTAATTTTAACCGTAATGCATAACAAGTACAAGTTCTAGAATCAACATAATCACCGGCACACTCATAACGAAATATAAAGCATAAGAAGTGCTTTATACAAAAAGGCATAAATCCTCACAATTTAAAGTGGTGATAAAATGTACTAGCAATAGTTATCAATATCTCTCATAACTTGATTACATTCCAAAAAAATTTTAAATAGCCTTATTTTTACCATTGA
The DNA here is from genome assembly GCA_021014915.2 of Artemisia tridentata subsp. tridentata. NCBI lineage: Eukaryota > Viridiplantae > Streptophyta > Magnoliopsida > Asterales > Asteraceae > Artemisia > Artemisia tridentata. The sequence continues at coordinate 115,820,411 of CP139504.1, forward strand.
ATCAATTCATCTAACAACTAGAAAAAATCAAGGACGAACACATTCTAGTTACTTGAATTCCAAAATCTACTAAATCAAAAATTAAAAATTAAAACAATTTTTCCTATTTTTTCCCTCCCCCACACTTAAGTTGTGCATTGTCCTCAATGTAATAAAACGAACTTCAAACTAAAGGAAATAGGAATAAAAATAGAGAAAAATAAATAAACACTACCCGGAAAAAAAATTCGCATATGCTTATTTGATCATAAGTAGGCACATGAGTTCTTCTAACTCCAAATATTTGATCAACACTAAGCTTCCGTCAATTCTTCCCCTGCAAACACTGCAAATACTATACTCAAAACAACAAAACAAAATACCAAACCAAATATAAAACATAATAAAATAAAATAATCCAAAACAAACCAAAATCATAACCATAAATCCTACGAAAGTTAAGTTAAAGAAATAGAAATAGAAATTGTTCAACCATCATTGTCTTTTAAAACATAACCATTTATCATTAACCATCAGTCATCGGACTCCATGTTGTCCGGGTTAATCCTCTCATCTTCACTTTCTTCAAGCTCTTCTTCATCATCACCATCATCTTCATTCTCATCATCATTAAAAACTAAAAAAGCTTGTCTTTTTCTTCCAACCCCCATTGAAGAACCGCCCACATCAAAGCTTGTGGCTCCAACGTTAGGAACTCTTCCATAAACAGGCACTGGGTCAGGAAATGGTGCGTACCCAGGATATGGGTAATGGTATTGGCCAGGATACAGGTCGTATTCCAATGGGTAGGGTGGAACATTTGGTGGGTTGTAGGGAGGTACCTCATAATTAGCTTGATGAGCAACATGTTGAAGCATCGGCATTGAGTAATCATAGTTATAATTTTGCCTCAACATTATAGAATCTCTCCACACATCCCTACGCTCAATCTCAGTCAATTCATGATTCCAATCTCCCCATCCTGAGTCAAAACTACCCGGAGCATGAACATTCCCAACATGTGGTGGTGGTTGATACGGTTGTTGTTGATAAGATTGTTGTGGTACTCCTTGAGGTGCGGCCATGTGCGACTCTATCCAAGCTCTCAACTCTCTTGTCTTCCTATTCAATGCTTTATTAAAACTTTTATCATCCCACGTCTCACTGTCTATCATTTCCGAACATTTCGCTAACTCAGTTTGAACATAATAACCCAAGTTTCTCACCAACTTGGTCACATAGTGACCTCCACAAATCGCACTATTATCTTTTATTCCAGTTGCTCTCCTTGAAAGATACTCGGCTATTATCCAAACCGCATTCCCATTTTTCTCTTCCAACAACTTCATTACCCACAAATCCGGTTGATTACACTTATCTCGACTCCCCGTCCTATGTAAAACACCCTATGCAATCAGTTTCTGCAAAATCCTCAACAATGGGTTTCTTAACTTGGAGGAATTCCTTCTAGTACAACTCGGATCACCAACACTGTTCCAATATTCAGCTAAACCTGCATAATCATTATGTTTCCGAACTAATCTTATAAAGTGATATCCAAACAAACGGTGCATAATTTCATCTTCGGTGTATAGGCCAAGAGCGACAGCGAACTCCGGCAAACTAAACACATGCTCTTTACCACAAAGCCTAAACCAAACACATTTATCATTCACTAAATCCACAACCTTCCTTTCAAAATAAAATGTGGAGAAAAACTCCAAACACCATTCTCGATTAACATCCTCGTGAACACTAAACGCTCTCTCCCACAAAAAATCTTCAAAACTATCACCATCTCCCTCATAAACATACGATATTCTCATCAAATTCCTTAACTCCATTTCACATTCATATTCATGAAATAAACTCCAATCAACTAACCTTGGCTTAGCAAGTCTTCTCCCTTGTAACTTCGAAAGACGCTCACAAAAAGCGTGCTTTTCCTCTATCCCCAGGTTGCTAAACTTCAAATTTTCATTACGCTCCTGATTAAGAGTGTACTTGACCTTTTCTCTCACATTCCTTTTTATGTACTTTGCTACAATTGGATTACCATCTCCACGTGATGAACTTGATCCTCCTGCAAGATAACTCTGTAGAAAAACACAAACATATGATAGGATAAGAGTATAGAAACTAAGCATGCATGATCTAGAAGTCTAAAAACTTAACCTTTGAAAAATCAATTTTCATCACAGAAAGTTCCATCCGATCGGTATTTCACCCAACCGAATCGGATAGACTGAATACTAGCCTCCAACCGATCGGTAATGCCCCGCAACCGAATCGGTTGCGCATTCTGTTACAAAATTTTTTCTTTGTTCGACTTCCAATCAATTCTAACAAATCCTACTCTTCCCTATCCTGCATTTGATCAATCACTATGGTCTCTACATATCCCACTTATCTCCAAATCATATCCATAACATACTCGCATGATCAATCTTAGAACATATGAACATATGAACACTTTCAAAAATCAAAACCTTATCAATGTTCTAATCCACAATGCATCATCCTAAAAACATTAATTAACATCTAAACAACATCTGGAAATCATCACTTTCAACCCAGAATTGATTCAAAGTTTCGACCCATTTGATCTAAAAATCCAATCAATTCATTCTTTCTCAAAACTTAATCAATCTATCTCATTCTTTTTGCAATGAATTCCTTAATCATTTACCCATCTATTCTAGAAAAATTACATCTTAATTCAAACTACATCAAAAACGCCCAAACTTTGACCTAATTCAATCAACTCGAATTAAAATATAATTGATACAATTTAATGATGTTACTTACTTGCTTAGGTGCCATTGATGATCTTTCAACTCTCCTGCAACTCTTAATAGCCTTCTAATGGTCGAATTAATGAACCCCAAGTGTAGTGGAATGAGTGTGTGTGTGTTTTTATGATTTTTGAAATCTTGAGTATATATACTTCACTCCATCCGATCAGTATTTCAACCAACCAATTCGGATTGAATTTTTGCAAAACTCACTTTTTCTTCTTTCTTTTCAACACCTTGACTCTTGTAAGAACAAAATGAGAAATGTTTTCACTATTCCAAAATACCTCTTTTTAAGTATGAAAAATACCCAACACACTAATTCTACCTACTTGTTATTCAATCTATCTCTACAACTTCTAAAACAAAACTTAACTCCATAAATTAAAACTTAATAAAACCAAGATAACCAAAAGGTCTTAACTTAACTCAAACTTAAATGCAAATATTAAACTACTAAAAATGCATTAAAATAAATAAAACAAACAAACACTAGCACAAGCCTTGTGCTTTTATTCTTCAACTTTTGTCCTCATCCATCAAAATATTCATGCTTCAAGATGTCTTCATTTTGAAATTTGCCGGACAACTCCCGATTAGTCACTTGCGTTTTAAACTTCCTTGCAAAATTTCTTCCATCCGGAAAAACTATATCAAACTTCGCATGCCATTCTCCATCACCTTCTTCCTTCTTGTAAACACTAGCTCCTTCGGGTCCCCATTCCAAATTCTTCAATTGAACCGGTAAAGATCCAAGAAAATCTGTTAATTTATTGAACACAAAAACATTTTTGAATGGGTTATAGAAAACCTCCATAGCTAAAGCTCTTTCCAACTCATCTTCAATACCAAAGAAACTAGGGACAATCGACCCATATTTAGGTCTTCCCTCTTCATCTCTACCAACTTCGAAACAACCTAAATGATCTTCTTCTTCTTCATCTTCATGCACTTCCTTCACAATCTTACCTCTAGGTCTAGGATAGTAAGTATGCTTCAAGATTCCATCACTAATAGTCATAGTACCTCTACCCATATCTATAATAGCTCCGCAAGTTCTCAAAAACGTTCTTCCTAACAACAATGGTAACTCCTTATCCACCGGAATATTAAGCACAAGAAAATCGGCTAAGAAAGCTTGATATCCTACTTGAACTCTAACATTCTTCACTTCTCCCATTGCTTTTGCTATTGAATTATAAGCCATAGTAAGATTATATTGATTTGGTTGAGGATTACCAAGTCCTAATCTTTTGTATAATGGATACGGCATCACATTCACACTTGCTCCTGTATCGGCCAATGCATACATCGCTTCAGTTCCATTTACCTTAATTGGTAACACGAAATTTCCCGGATCGCTCTCTTTCTTAGGCAACCCATTCTCAACTATCCTTTCCCTTGCAAACTCATCAAAATTCTTATCCTCTAGCCTAGCTGTTGTCATCATAACCGCATCTAATTTCTTACGATAAGTCATGTAATTGTTCAACACTTCTATAACCGGCTTCTCTTCCATAAGCTCCTTAAACTTCATTTCTAAGTTTTCCAAAACTGCTTCCTTCTGCTCTTGAGTCAATGGTTTAACTTCTTGGGGTGATTTGGGTGGTGAACTTGATGAAGAACTCTCATTCTTAGGGGTGGAGGGTTGGGTAAGTTTGTTAAGTGGTGCTTTCTTTCGATTTGCCTTTTCCATTTTCACAATCTCTCCTCTACCTTCCTTCTTCTCTACCATCTCATCATCTACATCAATTCTCATCTCTCCCAAAGCAAAATCAACCCTACATTTAGTCTTAACCATAAAATTTCTACCAAACATCACTTCTGGTTCACCCGCATTTCCATATTCCAACACAACAAAGTCAATCTTGAAAACATGACCATGAATATTAACATTCACATCTCGCACTATCTTTCTCCCATAATTTTCATAATCAAGCCTAACAAAGCCAAGCTTACCAAGCATCTCCTCCGTAATATAATTTTCACCATACTCCATATTAAGTTGAGCATCCCAAGCTTTAATGCCTTCTACACCACATGGTGTAGCATACCTCATAAATGGTACATCAAACTCTCTAGGTGGTGCTTGTGTAAACACAACTACTCTTTTCTCCTTAGGTAAACAAACAATGCTTTCGCCAACTTCTTCTTTTCCTTCTAAACCAACCTTAGCTTCGTCCAAAATACTTTCCAATTTCTCCAAAGAATCACCTCAATCTTTCAACATCTCTTCCAAATTTCTCAAGTACTCCGAAACATTGCTTAAACTCTCCATTCTACTTAAGCACTAACTATAACATAACCACAAAAACAAAAATCCAAACTATTAGCGTGAGGGTTAGTTATAATCGAATCATATCCAAATGTAAAACCAAAACAAGAAAACAAACAACTTCAAACTATTAAAACATCAAAACAACTGAAAATTAAAAATCACAAAAACTTTTACCGAGGCAACCATCCGATCGGCATTACATTCCATCCGATCGGATGGACAAAATGCAAAAAATGAAATCGCCCCAACCGAATCGGATGCGGGCAGCGTCCGATCGGTTAGATCGAAAAACTTAATTTTTTTTAATTTTTTATTAATATATTTATATATAAAAACTAAACTTACAACCTTTTTATAATTTTATTTTTTTATTAAGAAGAAACTAAATAATTAAAATTTAACTAATTAATAAAAACTAACAATTAACTACCAATCATTAAACTAATTAATCAACTTTTACCCTTAACTTAATAATCATAAAACTAATTATCAACACATTTAATAAAAACTATTAAACTACCACACATTAAACCAAAAATTAACTAAATTAACTAAGCATTTATCATATTAAAATTCTTCTAATTACCTTAAATTAATTATCCTAATTAATCTACTACTTAAAGTAATTAATCATAGCATTAATGAGACATAAAAACTGAAAGATAACAAAAATTACTAAAACAAAAATATTTACCGAGACCACCAACCGATCGGATGGGCATCCATCCGATTCGGTTGGTTCCGAACCAAACTCTTTTTTTTTTTTTTTTTTTTTTTTTTTTTTTTTTTTTACTTTTTACTTTTTAACTTTAAAAAAAAACTATGCTACTAAGCCCAACTACCAAGAAAATCTTAACAATTCCCCGGCAGCGGCGCCAAAAACTTGATGTGCGTGTCGTTGTGTTCAAGTTTTAAAATTTATAAACACGATTTATCCAATTCTCTAATCACACATACGAGCAAGTATACTCGTCCGTGGTAGTAAAGGTGGGTAAGTCGAGATCGTCCCAAGGGAATTGGGGTTTAGGTTTAGTAAAATAAGTTTTAGCAAAAAGGGTGTCAATCCAATTTGAAGTAAATTCAAAAGCAAGCAAGGTTCAATCAATCATAAACAAATATACTTGTGTGTGATTCTATGACCAATTGTTTAGAGTAACCAACCAAGTTGGATGTAACTTGTAGTGATGCACAACTTAATATGAATGATTCACAATCAATGGTTTTTATCATGAGAAATCATATCTAGAATTCAATCTCCTAGTTAATTCCTTTCGGCCTTGATTAACTATTACGACAATTCTTTTAAGCTTTTTGTTGTTTGAAAGCATTTCTTATCTTAAGAATTCCTACGAATCCTTTCGGCCTTTTTCGTGATGAAATCATTTCCAAATCCATTTTAATGAGTCAAGATGGTGTTTGTCACACACCATAATCCATACTAATTCGTGCACTAACTTTTTGGAATAAAAACATAAAGAAAACTCCTTTCGGCCTTTGTTAGTCTTTAACATTGTTTTTACCAACCAATTAAGCAAGATTAGATTGTATCTCAACAAACTCATAAAACAAGATATATTTTCATGCATCACTATGATAAGATTACTCCAACAATTGTCACATCATACACACACAAGTACAACCAAAATCACTCCATAACAATCATAATAAAACACAAGTAATTAACCAAACTTTCATTCATCTTATAGTAAAAGTAAAAGTAGTTTATAATAACTCAACAAGAAATACCTAATCGAGGAATTAAAAGAACTAGAATTGTGGAACTATAGCAATCCACACTCCTCCAATCGCCTTTTATTACACGTAAACAACTCCACACACGGACACAACTCTTGAGACTCGAACTCAAGGCTTCCTGGACGTTTTCACAACAACTACAAGCTTTCAGGCTATAATAATAAGTTAGTTAGACTTGTTGTAAGCCTTACTTGATTTGCCTTTGGGTTGTCACCTCCCAAAAACTTCTCTCTTTGTAAACTAGCCAAGGGTTTCTTAAATAAGTGAGGAAACCCTTATTCTCCATGCAAAAACGTCCAATATCAGTAAATAGCAGAGAAATGATAAGCCTTAATGATTATGGGGCTTAACTTCTTCATTAAATGCAACTTTGTAACTCCAGTGTCGGCCAACCGATCGGTATTTAGCTCCAACCGATCGGTTGGAGCTCTCGGAAAAATAACCTTCTCCCATCCGATTCGGATGCGGGTGCCATCCGATCGGATGGATCACTCTGCCATACAACTTTATTTTTTTTCTTTCTCTTTTCTCGTTACGTGCTTGATCCTTCGCTGTACCACTACTTCCTATCATAGAACTTGATCTTTTCTTGATATATAAGCATGGAAATCTTGAACTAATCAAATCCTTGAAGTATCGCATGGTTTCTTTCTCGTAATTCTCCAAATGTGCATAATCTCTCATTTCTTCGTCTTTTCCTCAACTTTTCCTGTACTTGGCTATATTTACTTGCATACACACTTTTTCATCATTTAGCAACCAATACGCATAAATATAACCAAATATGATGCACAAAACTAGCAATAACGCGCCCAAAAACATGTTAGATTTAAGCGTTTTCAAAGTACAAGATCTAACACCTTTTTTCAACTAAACAAAGCACAAAAGAGATTTTTAAGAAAAACTCTATTCGAACCAAAACCACTCCAAACCTTCACCAATCCGTGAATATACCCTTATGTGAACCTAACCATGGCTCTTGATGCCAATTGTAGTATATTCACTAACATAGAAACACAAGTTTGGAGCTTGTGGATGGATCGAATAGAAGAAGAAGGTAGAGAGAGAAGTGGAACCTTGTAGAGAGAGAAACAAATGTGATATTAGATTGATAGTAAAACGAGGTCCAACCCTTTCCATAGGTGGAGAGGGGTATTTGTACTATTACATAATATGCCCCGAGTGGGCTGTGGAGCGAGCTGACAGTGGGTGATAACGCTTAAATCTAACATGTTTTTAGTAGCGTTATTTGTGTTTTTATATGTGTTTTGTGGTTATATTTTTATGCTTTTGTTACTTAATAGTACCAAAGTGTGTTTGCGAAGTTTATGTAGCCAAAAACAGGAAAAATGATGAAAATAATGCAAAAGCGAGGAAGAAGGAAATATTTATGATTTCATGAAGATTCTTGTGGCAAGTCCCGCACCAAAAGGTACTTAGAAGAGTAAAAGTCTATGTAGTCAAGTTAATGAGTTTAAAGATGAAGGGAAAGATCAAAGAACCAAGAGCTACGAACAAGAAACAAGTCAAACGGCAAAAGTCCAAAAAGAGTAAATCAGCAAGCTCCATCCGATCGGATGCAGCCCGCATCCGATTCGGATGGAGGTCAGTTTTGAAGACCAACCGATCGGTTGGATGTCGTCTGATTTCCAAATCTTCATCATTAAGTCTTGTGATTGCTACACATCCGGTTCTAGGACCTTCTAATCATAATTATTGTCTAATTAACACTACTTGGAGGACAAGAGAAGCATTAATGAACCAAGACCCTTGGTTGGAGTATTAATTGGACCATTTGATGAGTATTTAACATATATCCAAAGAGGAGAGAAAAGAGAGACAAGTAGAATCCATCAACCACTCATCACATACTCTTAATTTTCGTCCAAAAAGTCCAGGAACAAAGGAGAGTCGAAGTCCATTTCATTCCTTGTGAGAATCATTGCCTTTTCACTTGTAATCTTATTTTCAATCATTGTAAGACTCTCAATCATGGTTTTTAATGTTCAAGGTTTTAAGATTATGTTTATGTTTGCTATGAGTGGCTAGTGCCTTTGTGCACTTGCTTAGATGATGTGTATTACCTATTGATTGGCATATGATTGTGATAACATGTTTTAATTCAATTTCAAGTCGATTCTAAGAACCAATTGTGATCAAGTTTCATAGTGACATTTGTTGGTCAAGTTTAACTAGTTTCTAGTAATTTTAAGGGTCGAGAGAACTATTGTTATTCAACTAGTTATAATCATTTGTCTATGAATGATTGTTGTCATCCACTATTCTTGATTAAACAAAGAAACTTAATCGTGATTGTAATGAAAATGCTTTTGTCTATCAAAACGGATTGATTGTAAACCATTTCAAAGGTCGAAAGATTAATAGTTTATTATCAATTGTGACCTTTTGTCTATAATCGGTTACCTTTCGTATTGATCATTTCTTAAGCTTGTTTGATAAAACAAAAGATTGTTTTTCTGTTTAAGGTACACCACTTATGAACCTTGAATTGATCTTGAATTGATTGGTTAAACGTTATGCTTGTTTTTATAAACTAAGATCTTGATGAAGGTTTAATTTGTAGAAACAATAGATTAGTCACCAAACTAATTATCACAACCAACATGTTATCCAAAGTTATCACAATCATATTAGTCAATTGTAGTACACTAGTCTAAGCAAGTGTAGTTTTTAATCATTTGAATTTTCCTATTATTATTATTGCTTGTTTGAGAAATTTGCTTTTAACTTACAATTCGATTCACTACACAAATCCCTGCGAACGATCCCGACTTACCATAAAAATCTTGCTACAACGGACGAGTATACTTGCTCGTATGTGTTGTTCTTAGATTCGGTAATTCACCCTTATAAATTTAAAACTTGCACGAACCCGACACATCAAGTTTTTGGCGCCGCTGCCGGGGATTTTGATTGTGTTTCTATAAGTTTTAGTCCATTCCTCACTTAATTAGTTTTCGTAAAATAAAAAAAAAAAAAGTTTTACCGAGTTGAGAATCCGATCGGTTTCACACCCATCCGATCGGTTGCCCAGTTTTTCATTTTACCGAGAGATCTATCCGATCGGTAGGCACTTCCATCCGACCGGTTCATTCAAACCCAATTTTACCGAGAGCATCATCCGATCGGTAGACCATTCTATCCAATCGGTTGGTCAGTTTTGATCTTTTTAAATTGTTTTCGTTCTTCGCTTGTGTGTTTAGACATTGCCTTGATTCTCTGGGGAATTGTATGAACACTCGATCAACGGGAATAGAACCAATTTCACCTTTTTCAGATCCCGAACGTTTAGTCCGAAGACAAAGAAAGAAAAGAAAACCCTTTGTTCCATTAGCCAACCATATACCGAGAGTACCAAACCCACCGTTTGAAAACCTTTTTGAAGCCAAAGTCGTTTATAATCCATTCACTGATCAACCTTTTCCCATGGCTGACGATAGACCCATGTGGGAAGCCAACCGAGCCGTAGCACCCACTCCTGGAGCTGCTATTGTTGCTGTCAACTTAGGTGACAATTTCACCGTGAAAGGTCACCATCTTTCTATGATCAAAGACCGTCAATTCGATGGCCGTTCGAGGGCCGATCCTCACAAACACATTTCCGAATTCATTTAAATCTGTGGCATGTTCCGATATGGCGACACCAATGTGGATGCCATTAAACTCAAACTTTTCCCGTCATCACTTGCTGGAGATGCAAAAGTGTGGTATAACGAATTAACACCCGGAATCATCAATACTTGGGAGGAGATGAGGCAAGCTTTTGTAAGCCGATTCTTTCCACCTGCCATGTTTGATCGACTCATGGGAGAAATCCGTGCTTTCACACAAAATCCTAACGAATCGCTCGTCGAAGCCTGGCTTCGTATGAAAGATCTACTTCGAAGTTGTCATGGACATGGTTTACGACGAGGAACCATTATCCAAATCTTCTACCATGGACTTGATGAAGCATCTCAAGGAATTCTTGTTGCTGGAGGAATTTTTCTTTATAAGACCCCTAACCAGGCATACCAATTGCTTGAAGACCGAGTTCTTCTCAAACTCGACTGGTCGAAAGATGCCAAAACCAAACCTTTAAGAAAAACCGTTGCTTTTGTTGAAAGCTCCAATTCATCTAAACTCATGGAGAAAATGGAAACCTTGGTTTCCAGAATCGATTCGCAATACAAAGATCTCAAAGGAGAGATGAAGGAAATGCGAGATGGTTGTAACAACTGTGGAGGTAATCACCCATCTTCAGAATGCGACGATCAACCAATGGACCAACCCAAAGAAGGAGAAGCTAATTATGTACAAGGAGGATACCGTGGAGGCGGATATCGTGGAAATTATTACGGACGAAACTCTGTTAATTGGCAAGATCGCCAACAACGGGATAGCAACCGTGATTCTCAACCAAGAGTAGACAACCAAACCACACAAAACTCTGCCAAAAAACCTGAAGAAATTGATTTTGAAAAAATGATGAGAGAATTCGTTACAGCTCAGAAATCAACCAACGTGTTTGTAAAGAATCAATTTTTCAATCTCAAAACCAAAGTTGAGCAAGGACAGAAAAATCATCAAGCATCTATTCAAGATCTTGAAAACAAATTTGGTAGACTCTCTGATCAAATTTCTTCCCGGCCATCAGGTTCGTTGCCAAGTAATACCCAAACAAACCCTAAGCCAACATCATCTGGATCGAACGATAAAACTTATCGTCCACCACAGACCAGAAATGAGCATATCAATGTTGTATTCACAAGAAGTGGCCTTTCTTATGATCCACCACCCAACCCAAACAATACCACGATCATCGATGATGATAGTGAGGATGAAGATGAAGAATCAAAGAAGGAAAATACCCCAAAAACACCACCCAAACCCAAACCACCAGCTAAGGCTTACACTCCAAAAATTCCATATCCTCAGAGCCTTAAGAAAGAAAGAATGGAGGAGTGTTATAAGAAGTTTGTTGAAATAATCAAAGAAGTTAGACTCAATGTACCCCTCATTGATGTTTTAGCCGGAATGCCCAATTATGGGAAATTTTTGAAAGAACTTCTTAATAACAAGAACAAGTTGGAGCAAATATCTGCTACCTTTCTCAATGAAGAATGTTCAGCCATTGTTCAAAACAAAATTACACCGAAACTCGGAGATCCCGGAAGTTTTCTGATTCCATGCATATTAGGAAAGAACATCACATGCGATGCTTTAGCCGATTTAGGTGCAAGTATCAATTTGATGCCCTATTCTTTGTATTCGAAACTTTCCATCAATACCTTGAAACCCACAAGGATGAGTATTCGATTAGCTAATCATTCTTATCAATATCCTGTTGGTATTGCTGAGAATATGCTTGTCCAAGTTGGTAAATTCATTTTTCCCGTGGATTTTGTGATCTTAGAAATGGAGGAAGATAGTAGAGTACCCCTTATTTTAGGAAGACCTTTCCTAAACACCGCTGACGCGATCATCAAAGTAAAAGGAAAAGAACTGAATCTTGGAGTTGGAGAAGATAGAATCACCTTTTTAATCGATAAAGCAATGCAATATCCATATTCTAGTGATGACACTTGTTTTAACATTGATGTAATCGATGAAGTCACTGAGGAAGAATTGGATGCATTACTTGAAGATTCGGATCCATTCATGACTACTTCAGAGAAAATTAGTGAAACAAACTTTGATAAGGAATTCGCTGATTTTATGGAAGTAAAGTTTGAAGAAGAAGAAGAAGAAACAAAAGTTGAAGAAGGAGAAATAGAAGAAGATTTTGAGGAAATCGATTTTAATGATCAAATGAGGATCAAAACATCACTTCAAGAACCACCAACTGATCTTGAGCTGAAACCACTTCCCAAAAATCTTGAGTATGCTTACTTGGGAGATAATTCGCTACATCTAGTAGTCATATCTTCGTTGCTCAATGATTATGAGAAAGAATGCCTCATTTCCGTTCTCAAGAAGCATAAAAGAGCTTTTGCGTGGAAATCTTCTGATATCCCAGTAATCAGTCCTGATTTTTGCAAGCACAAAAACAATTTCGAAGAAGATGCCAAACCCGTTGTGGAAAGACAACGTCGAATCAACCCCAACATGAAAGAAGTTGTTAAAAAAGAAATCATCAAACTTCTTAATGCTGGTATTATTTACCCCATCGAGGATAGTCCTTGGGTGAGTCCTGTTCACTGTGTTTCGAAAAAAGGAGGAATGACTGTTGTAACCAATGAACGGAATGAATTAGTTCCTACTAGAACTGTCACAGGATGGCGAGTATGTATTGATTACAGAAAATTGAACAAAGCCACCCGGAAAGATCATTTTCCTTTGCCTTTCATGGATTGATGCGTGGTTTTGCAACCTTACAACAGGTTTTACCTCTCGAGGGATCTCAAGAGGCTTACAACCCCACCAGGCAGTGTACCTGACCGATGTAGTATAGTGTAGTGGTAAGTACGGGGCATTAATCGTTCTCCACAGGGAATAGTGTTCGTTAGGTATGAAAAACTACTTTAATAGGTCTAAGGGTGAGAGAAGATTCTTTTTGTATTTTTATATTTTTTTATGAAAGCAAGTAAAATCTCGGTTTTTGAAAGAGTGGGCGGAATTAGTTGCTAGTCAACTAACCCAAATTACTAAGAATGCAAATAAAATAAAATGACGAAAATGAAAAGGTTGGTAAAACTTATATGGAGAGAAATGTGTTTACTTAGATTTCCTTACTCCCTAACTATCTTTTACCGGTTGATTAGTGTGTATTAATTGCGTGGATGACGGGTGTCTTACTTAATACCAATCGTGGGTGGCGTACGTACTTCCCCAACTCTATGAACTCCTACTTCACTCCTATGTCGAGCCGGCTAAGAAGCTCCTAATATGGGATCACTAGAATTCGCTCATGCATTAAATACAACCATAAAAACCTTAGTACGCATTGGTTCATGTTTCTTAAGACGTTCAAGCAAGTTACCGAATAGGAAGTTAGCCAGTTTTCTTAAGCCTAACATCGATGAACAATCATCCAATACAACTAATAACACACTAATAACCAATAATCAATAGCTAGGTTTCATTAGATCTAAGCAAACACAAGATAAATCTAGCCTAGCATGTTAATCAAAAGACAAGAACAAGATGTAATCAAACAACACATAGACATATTGAATGATTAAATAATCACTTATCTTCAATTAAACATGGGAGATCCAAGGGTATGAAAACCCTTAAAAATGGCAAAAATTCGTCTTAGGGTTTCTCCTCCAAGGTTACACACAATAAGTTCCACACTAATGACAAAAAATTGCAAAACTATATATAGAGTTTAAGGGCTGACGGCGTCACGTTATAGATCCTGACGCCGTCACCTCGCCGCTTTTAGGGTTCCCGGATGGCCTTCCTGACGCCGTCCCTCTTTAGACCTCCAAAATCCGCTCTGGCTTATCAAAGCTTGACGCCGTCAGAAATGAGCTTGACGCCGTCCCTCTTTAGCTTAAGCCGTGACGACCTTGATCACATTAAAGGGTGACGCCGTCATATTTTTCATGCAAAATTCTCTGGCTTATCATAAGTAATTTTCATATCCACCACTTTTGCCAAGCCATGATGCCGTCTGGACCAATCCCTAACGCCGTCAAAGGTACTTTCCAGCATAATTTTGAGACTTTGTCATTTTCTTCACTTTTATGCTCCAAAAACGTCCAAAATGCTTTCTTTTCCAGATTTCTTCTCCAAAGTACCTAAAATGACAAAAGGAACGATTTAGGGCAATATTTGATCAAATAAATACGATTTAGGGCTTAAATGACCCCCTAAAAGCGTTACACTTTTTGCTTCATCAAATACCCTTACACTTGAGATTTGCTTGTCCTCAAGCAAATGCGCTTTTATTCTAATCAAAATACAAGTTAGGGGTCATTTAACACTAATATAAAAGTAATTACAACAAATAGTCGTTCCACTTTAATCATAATAAGCACGGAGATTACAAACTTGCACCTCACAAGTAGTGTTTAGATACTCACATCTCTCAAGTGTCATCAAAATAAATCTCATAAATGAAAACGGATATTATCTCTCACTACCTGTCATAGCAAATAGATTACCATAGGCTTGGGAAAGGATCGAAAACCTCCTCCACTAGGCGTAAGCACCTAAGATAAACTATCAAAGAGGACTTTTAAATGGGTTATAACGTGAGGTGTAGGGATATGATAAACACGGTTTTGTTGGATAAGGGATATTTTACTGGTGGTGAGTTAAAGATCTTGATTAATTACATGTACTATACAATGTTGCTAAGCCAAGACTCGACTCAATCTTAAGCTAAAAATAAAATAACAAAAACATAAAACAAACATAAAATGAAACGGGATGGTAGTCCGTATGTTTTTTCTATTTTTCTTTTTATCATTTTTTTTGTATTTTTCTTGATTTTTTTTTTTCTTCATACACTCTTTCCCTACCATCCAAAATAATACATCATAGGGGCGTTGCATTCCCCTTACACTTGAACTTTTACATAACTTTACAAATAACTATTCTAATGACTCGAATTAAGATAATCGAAAAACTTGGAGTACTTTTAAAATATTTAGCACATATGGGGGTAATAAATGATGTTCTTCCCCATTACTCCATTACACTAGTACTTTACCCATGAGTCCTAATCGTCCCAAAACAAAATGTACAAGGATATGACTCGACTTAGCAACCATGTAATCAACTAGATAATTAACTTGGGGTTTAAACAAATGTTGTCACAATAATGCACTAAAAATGAGTGCATACAAGGTAGGCTAAGGCGATTTGGGTGTACATTTTAGTGGGGTGTAACAAATTCTTCCTTTAAGTAAAATGCTTAAAGGTCGAAACAAAAAGATAGGCTCTGAGGGGTGTACTAGGGGTATCGTGTACCAAAAATGGGTACAACGCAAAGGGTGTGGGAGAATTACTTAACCAATGTAGCCAGAGTAATTATAACAAAAACACAGGTGTAAAACAATGGGTTAATCCTAATGCCTCTTATAATGTAGTAAATCTAACTACACGAATGTAGTCTCACTTGTGGCCTCGGAATGGTCCTAACGCAAGTTCTAGAATCTAAGTGCTACCGGTACACACATCATAGCATAAATGCTTTTCCTACCAATTCTAGGGGCGAACCTCACATATTTGGGGGTGAAAAATTTTTTAGTGGTACGGTTTTTGTGCTAGTCATATAACTCCTATCCGTGAGACGCTCATTAAGATCAAAGTTTCACTCCTAAATGTTGTAAAAAATTTTAAATTTGGCACTAAAATTGCCCTAACAAGTATTTATCTCAGTTTTATTACACATCTACTATTAAACAAACAAAAATCAAGCGTAATTGCATTCTCTAAGGTATCGTACTTTTACCCCCCCCCCCTTACACTTAAGATGAACATTGTCCCCAATGTTCAAATAACAAATGTAAAAGCATAAAGTAAAAGAATGAAATCAAATACTCCCCTGATTTGCTTGGTGGATAAAGAAGTAACATGGTTAAATCTTCTTCCAAGAGAATGTAAAAGCTCCAAGACTAATGCATCGCCAAAAGCTTGATTCCACATACATCTCCTTGTCCAAAATAACCTGTTAAACCTGAGAAAACAAACACGAAAACCTGCATAACATCGGCGGGATAAACTCTATATATAAAGATATAATGCTTGTGGAATGATAATTTTGCAGATTCCTGGAGATTATAAGTTAGAGATTTAATAGAAACTTTTTATGAAAACAAAACTTTCAAAAATTTTCAGAAAATTAAAACCTGACGCCGTCAGGTTGTAAAGCCTGACGCCGTCAGAAATGATCTGACAGAATTCTCATGTTAAGTTTCCGGAAAATTTCTGGAAAAACCTATACCTTACTTCCTGGAATTCCTGCAAAATATCATTATGACTCGATACAAGCATTTGACTCAAACAATTACTAATATGTATGTTAATTTAATATTATTATGATTCATGTTCATTTGTTCTAATAAACCGATTTGGATTTCCCTTACACTTATCTTTTGCAAAATACCTTTATATGTAGTTAAGACGAAGTTAAAAACAAAATAAAGCATTTTCACAATTTACTTTGAAACATGAGCACAAACAATAACAATTAAACTTGCATACGGAAACAAATAAAATCAAACAAACAAACAAACAAACAAATAAAGCTTGGGTTGCCTCCCAAGAAGCGCTTGTTTTTGTTTGAGTCACGAGCCTGACTCTACCCTTATTTAACGGAAATAGGGGAGGTTTTCCCTACACTTAGGGTTAAGTGCGGGTGATAGTAGCGATACACACCAGCTCGGTAGGAGTATGCCACGTGAGGAAAGATTGGTGGATGAATTATATGCTCAAAGGGGTGTGCTCCTTTCATCATAACCTTACCTAGTTCACTTTGGTCAATGGGTGAGTTAAAGTGTTCTCCTAAAAAGGGATCATTTTCTAACAACTTCGAGAGACTCCTAATTGGGAATCCATCTTGACCCAATAGACCCGGTTTAAACCCATAATGTTTCTTGTGATCAATCATAAATGGGTGATGTAAGTATGTAAGGTCATGGTTCACTCCTATGTTAGCTTCCTCTTTACAAGGATTAGAGTCTAATACCTTCAGCGTAACACTACCCGGACTATATGGTTTGATGGGTGGATCGGGACCTTTTTCAATTCCTAAATTCACATCAAAGGATGGAAGATTAGGTAACGGTTTTGGTTGAGGCTCCGGTTCATTAAAACTAGGAAATTCCCTAGAACTAAGAGTAAGGTCGTGATCACTAAAAGCATTCAAACCTATTTCTTCTAGTTGTGTTTGGTCCAAGGGCTCTACCTCTATTGGGGTTCCTATAGTCTCCTCTACTTCTTTCGTGTAAGTCACGGGTGGTGTGTGTGCCTCAAATGATGGTAGGACTTGTGGGGTACTTGGTGGGCTTATGTTACTTACCTCATCATTCCTTGTGTCAAGATCACCTATTTCCTCATCATGTGTTTTAGTAGAATCTAACCCTAACATTTTCCCTAGTATCTCAAGTGCTTCTCTAGGCATCTCAACTTCTATATCCGAATCATAAGGATCATCCTCAATATTCTGACTGCTATATTCAAATTGCCCAAAAGATTCATCATGTGTTTCTTGAGATTCATCGTCATCGATCATAAAACCTAGGTCTTTTTGATCAATGTGATCATGCTCGGTTAGATCCTCCATCACATCAAGATCACCTAAGTCTTCACCCTGTATTATGGTAGTGCCTAACCATGACATGCAGCTAGGTGGCTCAACTCTAACCGTCTCAGAATCTTGGTTTGACTCTAAGTCCATGTTCTTAGAAACTAGGTCTTTTTGCTCATACAAATCCACTAATTCGTTCCACTTATGGGTCATGGTTAGGAAGCTTTCCTCAAAATTCATCCAAAGGGTCTTACTAAAAGGAATTGATCCTGATAATGATCGTCTAATAGAAATCACACATGCATAGAATTCATTAAACCCATCTAACTTTACCCCCAACTCCTCTTGGAAATCACTAAGAGCACACAAAAATTCATTGGAATGATAGGAAGCAAATCTATTAGTGAAATATAGTTGTTCCTCTATTGTCAATGATCTAAATGGAGTTTCATCCGCCATAGTGACAAATGAAAATGGTTTTACAAATAAAGGGCACAAAGAAAAAGATAGACAACAAGAAAGCTAATAAAAAGAAAATAAAAATCTCACTAAGATAGGAATCTAATGAGTAGACCTAATAAAAATAAAAATTCAACCTAAACAATAACTATTCCCCGGCAGCGGCGCCAAAAACTTGATGCGTGGTTTTGCAACCTTAGAACAGGTTTTACCTCTCGAGGGATCTCAAGAGGCTTACAACCCCACCAGGCAGTGTACCTGACCGATGTAGTATAGTGTAGTGGTAAGTACGGGGGATTGATCGTTCTCCACAGGGAATAGTGTTCGTTAGGTATGAAAAACTACTTTAATAGGTCTAAGGGTGAGGGAAGATTCTTTTTGTATTTTTATATTTTTTTATGAAAGCAAGTAAAATCTCGGTTTTTGAAAGTGTGGGCGGAATTAGTTGCTAGTCAACTAACCCAAATTACTACGAATGCAAATAAAATAAAATGACGAAAATGAAAAGGTTGGTAAAACTTATATGGAGAGAAATGTGTTTACTTAGATTTCCTTACTCCCTAACTATCTTTTACTGGTTGATTAGTGTGTATTAATTGCGTAGATGACGGGTGTATTCCTTAATACCAATCGTGGGGTGGCGTACGTACTTCCCCAACTCTATGAACTCCTACTTCACTCCTATGTCGAGCCGGCTAAGAAGCTCCTAACATGGGATCACTAGAATTCGCTCATGCATTAAATACAACCATAAAAACCTTAGTACGCATTGGTTCATGTTTCTTAAGACGTTCAAGCAAGTTACCGAATAGGAAGTTAGCCAGTTTTCTTAAGCCTAACATCGATGAACTATCATCCAATACAACTAATAACACACTAATAACCAATAATCAATAGCTAGGTTTCATTAGATCTAAGCAAACACAAGATAAATCTAGCCTAGCATGTTAATCAAAAGACAAGAACAAGATGTAATCAAACAACACATAGACATATTGAATGATTAAATAATCACTTATCTTCAATTAAACATGGGAGATCCAAGGGTATGAAAACCCTTAAAAATGGAAGAAAATCGTCTTAGGGTTTCTCCTCCAAGGTTACACACAATAAGTTCCACACTAATGACAAAAAATTGCAAAACTATATATAGAGTTTAAGGGCTGACGGCGTCACGTTATAGATCCTGACGCCGTCACCTCGCCGCTTTTAGGGTTCCCGGATGGCCTTCCTGATGAAGCGAAAAGTGTACCGCTTTTAGGGGGTCATTTAAGCCCTAAATCGTATTTATTTGATCAAATATTGCCGATTGTCATTTTAGGTACTTTGGAGAAGAAATCTGGAAAATGAAGCATTTTGGACGTTTTTGGAGCATAAAAGTGAAGAAAACGACAAAGTCTCAAAATCGGCTGAAAAGTACCTTTGACGGCGTCAGGAATTTCCCCAGACGGCGTCATGGCTTGGCAAGAAAAAGGGGGATATGAAAATTACTCATGATAAGCCAGAGAATTTTGCATGAAAAATCTGACGGCGTCACCCTTTGAAGTGATCAAGGTCGTCACGGCTTAATTTAAAGAGGGACGGCGTCAAGCTTATTTCTGACGGCGTCGAGCTTTGATAAGCCAGAACGGATTTTGGAAGTCTAAAGAGGGACGGCGTCAGGAAGGCCATCCGGGAACCCTAAAAGCGGCGAGGTGACGGCGTCAAGATCTACAATGTGACGCCGTCAGCCCTTAATCTCTATATATAGTTTTGCAATTTTTTGTCATTAGGGTGGAACTTTGTGTGTAACCTTTTGGGAGGAAACCCTAAGACGATTTTAGCATCTTTTTCAAGGCTTTTTGCCTTGAGATCTTCCATGTTACATTGAAGATAAGTTATCAATTAATCATTCAATATGTCTATGTGTTGTTTGATTCTATCTTGTTCTTGTCTTTTGTTTAACATGCTAGGCTAGATTTATCTTGTGTTTGCTTAGATCTAATGAAACCTAACTATTGATTATTGGTTATTAGTGTGTTATTAATTGTATTGGATGATTGTTCATCGATGTTAGGCTTAAGAAAACTGGCTAACTTCCTATACGGTAACTTGCTTGAACGTCTTAAGAAGCATGAACCAATGCGTACTAAGGTTTTTATGGTTGTATTTAATGCATGAGCGAATTCTAGTGATCCCATGTTAGGAGCTTCCTAGCCGGCTCGACATAGGAGTGAAGTAGGAGTTCATAGAGTTGGGGAAGTACGTACGCCACCCCACGATTGGTATTAAGGAATACACCCGTCATCCACGCAATTAATACACACTAATCAACCGGTAAAAGATAGTTAGGGAGTTAGGAAATCTAAGTAAACACATTTCTCTCCATATAAGTTTCACCACATTTTCATTTTCTGTTATTTTATTTTATTTGCATTCGTAGTAACTTGGGTTAGTTGACTAGCAACTAATTCCGTCCACTCTTTCAAACCCGAGATTTTACTTGCTTTCATAAAATTATAAAAACATAAAAAGAATCTTCCCTCACCCTTAGACCTATTAAAGTAGTTTTTTCATACCTAACGAACACTATTCCCTGTGGAGAATGATCAATCCCCCGTACTTACCACTACACTATACTACATCGGTCAGGTACACTGCCTGGTGGGGTTGTAAGCCTCTTGAGATCCCTTGAGAGGTAAAACCTGTTGTAAGGTTGCAAAACCACGCATCAAGTTTTTGGCGCCGCTGCCGGGGAATAGTTATTGTTTAGGTTGAATTTTTATTTTTATATGTCTACTCACTAGATTCCTTTCTAGTGAGATTTTTATTTTATTTTTCTAGGTTTTCTTTAGTCTATCTTATTTCTTTGTATTTTTGTTTGTGACACCTTCCACCTGCCTCATGAGTAATAGTGATCGCTTGATCCCTGTTATTCGTATTTTCCGCCGTACAAATTTCCAACTACCCGTTCCCGCCCCCATCATAGAAAACAACAACCTTTCACCCGACCACCACTTTGGTAACAATTCTGAGATGGAGGAGTCTGACCATGAGAATGAATATGTTAGTCCGTTTTACTACTCAGACTCCGATGAGGATGCTGGTAATGGAGAAGTAGTTAACGAGGAATGGGGAAAAGAGGAAATTGATCCCTTTAAGTATGTTGACCCTAGGACTAAGATCGAAAAGGATAGCCTCTTTAGCATGCAATTTCCGTGTAAGATTGGTTATCATGATTTTTATGCTTATCTTAACTCATCTTTGCCTATGAACATTATCTCTCGTGCTAATTATAATAAAATCATGGTAGATGAGCTAGAATATCAAGGAGATAACATTGTTGCTAGGATTAAGCCACTACATGTATTCATTGGAAGTTTTGTGTATTTGGTGGATTTTATGGTGATGGAGAACTTAGGAGAATTTATTGATGACAAAATAACTCAAATCATTTTTGGAGAACCCTTCAAAAGGTTGACCAACCTTGACGAGAAACTTGTGGATGGGTTAATTACATTCTCGGATGGGGATGAAGATTTTGTTTACCAAATGCCCCGAGCACATCCTAGGTTTAAAAACTTCTCCATTGAATCTTGCAATAGACTTGTGCCTCTTGATTTGTTAAGTGAGAATGATAAGAGGAAGGGGCTCAAATATCCACATGAGAAAAACAAGAGATACTATCATGGATGTTTGGAGCTGAATGATGAATACAAGAAAGATGAGGCAACAATTAGATGGCTCACACTAGGATACGTGAGCATAAGCGACACTAGATGAGCCTTACTTTGAGTCTAGCTACAAGACTCGTTAATAAAGAAAAGCGCTTCTTGGGAGGCAACCCAAGTTTTATTTGCTTTGTGTGTTTATTTCTTTGTTTGTTTGATTTTATTTGTTTTCGTATGTGTGTTTAATTTTTATTCTTATTGATTCATGTTCAAAAACTAATTTGTGAAAATGCTTTATCTTATTTTTAACTTCGTCTTAACTACATATAAAGGTATTTTGCAAAAGTTAAGTGTAAGGGAAATCCAAACCGGTTTATTAGAACAAATGAACATGAATCATAATAATAATAAATTAACATACATATTAGTATTTGTTTGAGTCAAATGCTTGTATCGAGTCATAATGATGTTTTGCAGGATTTCCAGGAAGTAAGGTATAGTTTTTTCCAAAATTTTTCCGGAAACATAACATGAGAATTCTGTCAGATCATTTCTGACGGCGTCAGGATTTACAACCTGACGGCGTCAGGTTTAATTTTCTGAAAATTTTTGAAAGTTTTGTTTTCATAAAAAGTTTTTATTAAATCTATAACTTATAATCTCCAGGAATCTGCAAAATTATCATTCCACAAGCATTATATCCTTATATATAGAGTTTATCCCGCCGATGTTATGCAGGTTTTCGTGTTTGTTTTCTTAGGTTTAACAGGTTATTTTGGACAAGGAAATGTTTGTTGGATCAAGCTTTTGGTGATGCATTAGTCATGGAGCTTCAACATTACTTTGGAAGAAGATCGAACCGTGTTACCACATTATCCACCGAGCGAATCAGGGGAGTATTTGATTTCATTCTTTTACCTTATTACTTTTACATCTTGTTATTTGAACATTGGGGAAAATGTTCATCTTAAGTGTAAGGGGGGGTAAAAGTACGATTAGAGAATGCTATTACGCTTGATTTTTGTTTGTTTAATAGTAAATGTGTAATAAAACTGAGATAAATACCTGTTAGGGTAATTTTAGTGCCAAATTTAAAATTTTTTACAACATTTAGGAGTGAAACTTTGGTCTTAATGAGCGTCTCACGGATAGGAGTTATATGACTAGCACAAAAACCGTACCACTAAAAAATTTTCCACCCCTAAATATGTGAGGTTCGCCCCTAGAATTGGTAGGAAAAGCATTTATGCTATGATGTGTGTACCGGTAGCACTTAGATTCTAGAACTTGCGTTAGGACCATTCCGAGGCCACAAGTGAGACTACATTCGTGTAGTTAGATTTACTATATGATAAGAGGCATTAGGATTAACCCATTGTTTTACACCTGTGTTTTTGTTATAATTACATTGGCTACATTGGTCAAGTAATTTTCTCACACCCTTTGCGTTGTACTCATTTTTAGTACACGATACCCCTAGTACACCCCTCAGAGCCTATCTTTTCATTTCGACCTTTAAGCATTTTACTTAAAGGAAGAATTTGTTACACCCCTCTAAAATGTACACCCAAATCGCCTTAGCCTACCTTGTATGCACTCATTTTTAGTGCATTATTGTGACAACATTTGTTTAAACCCAAGTTAATTATCTAGTTGATTACATGGTTGCTAAGTCGAGTCATATCCTTGTACGTATTGTTTTGGGACGATTGGGACTCATGGGTAAAGTACTAGTGTAATGGAGTAATGGGGAAGAACATCATTTATTACCCCCATATGTGCTAAATATTTTAAAAAAGTACTCCAAGTTTTTCGATTATCTTAATTCGAGTCATTAGAATAGTTATTTGTAAAGTTATGTAAAAGTTCAAGTGTAAGGGGAATGCAACGCCCCTATGATGTATTATTTTGGATGGTAGGGCAAGAGTGTATGGAAAAAAAAAAAAAAAAAAAAAAAAAAAAAAAAAAAAAAATCAAGAAAAATACAAAAAAATGAGAAAAAGAAAAGTAGAAAAAAAAAAAACATACGGACTACCATCCCGTTTCATTTTATGTTTATTTTATGTTTTTGTTATTTTGTTTTTAGATTAAGATTGAGTCGAGTCTTGGCTTAGCAACATTGTATAGTACATGTAATTAATCAAGATCTTTAACTCGCCACCAGTAAAATATCTTTTATCCAACATAACCGTGTTTATCATATCCCTACACCTAACGTTATAACCCATTTAAAAGCCCTCTTTGATAATTTATCTTTGGTGCTTACGCCTAGTGGAGGAGGTTTTTGATCCTTTCCCAAGCCTATGGTAATCTATTTGCTATGACAGGTAGTGAGAGATATTATCCGTTTTCATTTATGAGATTTATTTTGATGACACCTGAGAGATGTGAGTATCTAAACACTACTTGTGAGGTGATAGTTTGTAATCTCCGTGCTTATTATGATTAAAGTGGAACGAATATTTGTTGTAATTACTTTTATGTTAGCATTAAATGAACCCTAACTTGTATTTTGATTAGAATAAAAGCGCATTTGCTTGAGGACAAGCAAATCTCAAGTGTAAGGGTATTTGATGAAGCGAAAAGTGTACCGCTTTTAGGGGGTCATTTAAGCCCTAAATCGTATTTATTTGATCAAATATTGCCCTAAATCGTTCCTTTTGTCATTTTAGGTACTTTGGAGAAGAAATCTGGAAAAAGAAGCATTTTGGACGTTTTTGGAGCATAAAAGTGAAGAAAACGACAAAGTCTCAAAATCGGCTGAAAAGTACCTTTGACGGCGTCAGGAATTTCCCCAGACGGCGTCATGGCTTGGCAAGAAAAAGGTGGATATGAAAATTACTCATGATAAGCCAGAGAATTTTGCATGAAAAATCTGACGGCGTCACCCTTTGAAGTGATCAAGGTCGTCACGGCTTAATTTAAAGAGGGACGGCGTCAAGCTTATTTCTGACGGCGTCGAGCTTTGATAAGCCATAACGGATTTCGGAGGTCTAAAGAGGGACGGCGTCAGGAAGGCCATCCGGGAACCCTAAAAGCGGCGAGGTGACGGCGTCAGGATCTACAATGTGACGCCGTCAGCCCTTAATCTCTATATATAGTTTTGCAATTTTTTGTCATTAGGGTGGAACTTTGTGTGTAACCTTTTGGGAGGAAACCCTAAGACGATTTTAGCAGCTTTTTCAAGCCTTTTTGCCTTGAGATCTTCCATGTTACATTGAAGATAAGTTATCAATTAATCATTCAATATGTCTATGTGTTGTTTGATTCTATCTTGTTCTTGTCTTTTGTTTAACATGCTAGGCTAGATTTATCTTGTGTTTGCTTAGATCTAATGAAACCTAACTATTGATTATTGGTTATTAGTGTGTTATTAATTGTATTGGATGATTATTCATCGATGTTAGGCTTAAGAAAACTGGCTAACTTCCTATACGGTAACTTGCTTGAACGTCTTAAGAAGCATGAACCAATGCGTACTAAGGTTTTTATGGTTGTATTTAATGCATGAGCGAATTCTAGTGATCCCATGTTAGGAGCTTCCTAGCCGGCTCGACATAGGAGTGAAGTAGGAGTTCATAGAGTTGGGGAAGTACGTACGCCACCCCACGATTGGTATTAAGGAATACACCCGTCATCCACGCAATTAATACACACTAATCAACCGGTAAAAGATAGTTAGGGAGTAAGGAAATCTAAGTAAACACATTAATCTCCATATAAGTTTCACCACATTTTCATTTTCTGTTATTTTATTTTATTTGCATTCGTAGTAACTTGGGTTAGTTGACTAGCAACTAATTCTGCCCACTCTTTCAAACCCGAGATTTTACTTGCTTTCATAAAATTATAAAAACATAAAAAGAATCTTCCCTCACCCATAGACCTATTAAAGTAGTTTTTCATACCTAACGAACACTATTCCCTGTGGAGAACGATCAATCCCCCGTACTTACCACTACACTATACTACATCGGTCAGGTACACTGCCTGGTGGGGTTGTAAGCCTCTTGAGATCCCTTGAGAGGTAAAACCTGTTGTAAGGTTGCAAAACCACGCATAACTTCCTGACGTCGTCCCTCTTTAGATCTCCAAAATCCGCTCTGGCTTATCAAAGCTTGACGCCG
Source organism: Artemisia tridentata subsp. tridentata (assembly GCA_021014915.2). Taxonomy (NCBI): domain Eukaryota; kingdom Viridiplantae; phylum Streptophyta; class Magnoliopsida; order Asterales; family Asteraceae; genus Artemisia; species Artemisia tridentata. The sequence continues at coordinate 115,846,660 of CP139504.1, forward strand.
TCAGAAATGAGCTTGACGCCGTCCCTCTTTAGCTTAAGCCGTGACGACCTTGATCACATTAAAGGGTGACGCCGTCATATTTTTCATGCAAAATTCTCTGTCTTATCATGAGTAATTTTCATATCCACCACTTTTGCCAATCCCTGACCCGTCTGGACCAATCCCTGACGCCGTCAAAGGTACTTTCCAGCATAATTTTGAGACTTTATCGTTTTCTTCACTTTTATGCTCCAAAAACGTCTAAAATGCTTCCTTTTCCAGATTTCTTCTCCAAAGTACCTAAAATGACAAAAGGAACGATTTAGGGCAATATTTGATCAAATAAATACGATTTAGGGCTTAAATGACCCCCTAAAAGCGGTACACTTTTCGCTTCATCATGGATCAAATGCTTGAGAGATTAGCAGGGAACAAATACTTTTGCTTCCTTGATGGTTTTTCAGGATATTTCCAAATTCCTATTGACCCGGCTGATCAAGAAAAGACTACATTCACATGTCCCTTTGGAACTTACGCTTACCGGCGTATGCCTTTTGGATTATGTAATGCCCCCGCGACTTTTCAAAGATGTATGATTGCTATATTCCAAGACATGCTTGAAACGTCTATGGAAGTTTTCATGGATGACTTTTCAGTTTTTGGAAGCTCATTTGAAGCTTGTCTTTCTAATCTAGATAAAATGCTTGAAAGATGCGAAGCTGCACATCTTGTTCTCAACTGGGAGAAATGTCATTTCATGGTGACTGAAGGAATTGTGCTAGGACACAAGATTTCCAGCGCAGGAATGGAAGTTGACAAAGCAAAGATTGATGTCATAACCAAATTACCACCCCCAACCAACGTTAAAGCCGTTAGAAGTTTTTTAGGACATACCGGTTTTTACCGTCGTTTCATTAAGGATTTTTCTAAAATATCTCATCCAATGACGAAACTTCTTGAAAAAGATGTCGTTTTCAAATTTAATGCAGATTGCATGAAGGCATTTGAAACGTTGAAAACCCAACTGACTAGTGCACCCATTATGGTTTCACCAAATTGGTCACTACCATTCGAGCTCATGTGCGACGCAAGCGATTTTGCGGTTGGAGCTGTATTAGGACAACGAGAAGAGAAACATTTTCGTCCTATATACTTTGCCAGCAAAACACTCAACAATGCTCAACAAAATTATACGGTTACGGAGAAAGAATTGTTAGCCGTTGTTTTTGCTTTCGACAAATTCAGATCTTATGTTGTGCTTTCAAAAACAGTCGTGTTCACTGATCATTCAGCGTTAAAATATCTGTTTGCCAAACAAGATGCCAAACCGCGTCTCATTCGATGGATTTTGCTACTCCAAGAATTCGACATCGAAATCAAAGATAAGAAAGGAGCAGAAAATCTAGCTGCTGATCTTCTGTCTCGTTTAGAAAATCCAAATTTGGAAGAGTTAAAAGAAGATGAGATTGACGATTATTTTTCGGATGAAACCCTCATGACTGTTGATACAGTTGATGAGAACGAAATTCCATGGTTTGCAGATTATGAAAATTATCTCGTTGGAAGAATTCTAAAGAAAGGATTAACTCATGCCCAACGAAGTAAATTCTTTTCAGAACATAAACATTACTATTGGGAAGAACCCTATCTTTTCAAAATGTGTCCCGACGGGATGATAAGAAGATGTGTTTATGGTTCTGAAACGAGAAGAATTCTTGATGAATGTCATCATGGCCCGACTGGGGGACACTATGGTCCTTCCACCACCGCTAAAAAAGTCTTTGATGCTGGATTCTATTGGCCAACTATTTTTAAAGAAGCCCATACTCTTGTTTAGAACTGTGCTGCGTGCCAAAACTCCGGTAGTCTTTCTCGAAGAGATAAAATGCCACAAAAGAGCATTCAAGTCTGTGAATTATTCGATATTTGGGGAATTGATTTCATGGGACCATTTCCTAAATCACACAAATACGAATACATTCTCATTGCTATTGACTACGTTTCCAAATGGGCAGAAGCTGAAGCTTTACCCACCAATTTTGCACGAGTAGTTGTTAATTTTCTGAAAAAGCTTTTCGCTCGTTATGGAATTCCTAAAGCTTTAATAAGTGATCGAGGAACCCATTTCTGTAACAAACAAATGGAGAAAATTATGAAGCGATACGGAGTTCATCATCTTTTCGCTACAGCGTATCACCCACAGACCAGTGGTCAAGATGAAAATACCAATAGAGCCTTAAAAAGGATACTCGAAAAAACGGTTAAAGACAATCCCGCTGTTTGGTCGAGGAAACTAGATGATGCTCTGTAGGTATTTCGCACGGCTTACAAAACACCAATTGGTACAACACCATACAGAATTTTGTATGGAAAAACCTGTCATTTGCCGTTCGAAATCGAACATCGCGCTTACTGGGCACTGAGGAGCTGTAACCCAGATCTCAAAATAGCTGGAGAAAAGAGATTTTTGCAATTGCACGAACTTGATGAATTAAGACTCCAAGCTTACGAGAACTCCAAGCTTTACAAAGCTAGAACTAAAGCCTATCATGACAGATAGCTAAGAATCCGAAAAGAATTCAAAGCTGGAGACAAAGTTCTGCTTTTTAATATGAAATACAAGTTCAAAGCTCCTAAGCTGAAACCGAAATGGTTCGGACCGTATATAGTGAAACATGGATTTCCATCTGGATATGTTGAATTGCATGACAAACATGGTGGAAGTTTCATTGTTAATGGGCACCGAATTAAATTGTACTATGACAAGGAGCAAATGAATGAAGTTTCTATCAAAGAGATTCCGCCTGAATCAGAATATGAAGCTATAGCATTTATGTCACCTTTCCCAGCCGATTTCAAGAAAAACACTCCGTGGGCCGAGGAATCTGGTTATATCTATGATGTTCTTCCTAGACCATGGGAGAAAATTAAATTGTAAGACATAGATGAAAATGGAGAAGGAATAGTGATAGGAAATGTGGTGTATGTTCCAAAATTCTCAAAGAAGAATCCAGAAATTGCACCAACGTAAGAAGGAAGTTCGAGTCCGGCTGATGACTCGCTAATAAAACAAGCGCTTCTCGGGAGGCAACCCGTGTGTTTTCATTTTTATTTTTATTTTCAAGTGATTAAACCCCAAAGTTTTTCTAAATTGCTTAGTTGAACTTAAGTGTGGGGGTGTATCACTAGCTCTTAATAAAATGAAGAAATATTTTGTGTGTGTTTCTTTTGTTTTTAAGATTACTGCAGGTAATGATTGCGAAGCTGGGATGCTAGGATCAAGAATCACCCTGAGCAGAAAATACGGTTTATTCTCTTATTTCCCTATTTCATTCCTTGAAATCGTTTATCACATTGAGGACAATGCTTAACTTAAGTGTGGGGGGGGGGGTGAATAGGAAAATAAGAATAGATTGTATGTTTCGAACTTAATTTTCAATTTTGTTTGCCCTTGTAATCTAGTTGTTTGTCATTTTAAAGAATTATATATTTATCCACTGGTGAAACCCGTAATTTTTGAAAATTCGAGATGTGTCCTGATTAATATTGCAATCCATTCTGGGATCGAGAACATTAGCTAGCACATATTATAGCCCTTTCCACTAAACTGTGAGGATTTGAGCCTGTTTCGTATATAGCATACATCTTTTATGCTTAGATCTTTTGCTATGAGTGTGCCGGTGATTTTATTTATTCTAGAACTTGTACTTGTAAATCATTACGAGACCGTTGTGAGATCACATTTTTTTTGTGATATAAGTATATATGCGTGATAAGAGGCAACCTTAGGATTTAACCCAAATGGCCTTCCATTTACATATAATGATATATTAAGCTAGCTACATTGGCTAGTTTACCACTCATATGGACCCATTTGTTAGCGTTTATCTTTAACGCTAGATACCCCTAGTTACACCCTCCGAGCCTATCTTTTTCTTTTGATAAAACCTAGAAAAATTCAAAAAGATTTTACACCTTTTAGCCTAGCCTTACCCCTAGTCAAGTCTTGGTTGGTTGCTAGCTATTTGGCAAGATGGATGTTATGTGGGAAATCATGAAAGTTCGAAGAAAGTTGTGAACTCCAAAAGTTGTGAAGTCATCGCAATTAAAAAAAAAAAAAAAAAAAAGAGTCATCGCAACTATAAGGTGACGAGAATGAGCCAATGGGCTAGTGAATAAAGTATGAATCAAGGAAGTATGGAGTTTCTCGCAAAAATGGCATGATAGTGGTTTGTAATAGCTAGTAACATTCGGTTAATAGACTTTGACTAGTTTTTGTTTTTATCATCAAACCTCTCTCAAATATATCCCATGCCTTATCCTACCCTTTTTGACTTTGTGAAATTATTAAATGTATGGACATGTAGTGACCATCCGATTTCTTGAGGAATTGACTAACGTTGTTAGCGATCTGGGGCGTATTTTGGCGACCATCCGTTATGCAAGTAACGTTGTTAGCGAACCAAGGTACAATCTAGTGACCATCCGTTATTTGGTAATGCAAGAATTCATTGTTTGCGAGCTATTATGTTTTGCATGAGATAGTGGCACATAAGTCTAATATTGCCCCTGAGCCTTAAACCCAAATAAAAGTCCTCTTTGACATGTATACTTGGCGCTCACACCATTCGGTGTAGTTTTGTTTCTTATACAAGCTTATAGTAATATTTAGATCATGACTGAGCAAATGAGTGTCATTCCTCTTATATACTCCACCAATCATACAAATGAGTGTTTTGAGTGAATTATAGTTCATTTCCGTTTCGTGAGGTGTTTAGTAATGTGTATCATGCAAGAAAATCATTTGGGTATTGTCAAACATCTCGATGCTTCAACCACAAAAGCTTAAAATGATGGATCAAACTTGTACTTGCGCTTGATAGATTTGCATCACATTTTTCCAATCATTTTTGTATGCCATGTAGATAATTGTTTTTATTTCTAGATTTGCTTGAGGGCAAGCAAAGTTCAAGTGTGGGGGATTTGATAACGCTTAAATCTAACATGTTTTTAGTAGCGTTATTTATGTTTTTATATGTGTTTTGTGGTTATATTTATATGCTTTTGTTACTTAATCGTACCAAAGTGTGTTTGCGAAGTTTATGTAGCCAAAAACAGGAAAAAGGATGAAAATAATGCAAAAGCGAGGAAGAAGGAAATATTTATGATTTCATGAAGATTCTTGTGGCAAGTCCCGCACCAAAAGGTACTTAGAAGAGTAAAAGTCCATGTAGTCAAGTTAATGAGTTTAAAGATGAAGGGAAAGATCAAAGAACCAAGAGCTACGAACAAGAAACAAGTCAAACGGCAAAAGTCCAAAAAGAGTAAATCAGCAAGCTCCATCCGAATGCAGCCCGCATCCGATTCGGATGGAGGTCAGCTTTGAAGACCAACCGATCGGTTGGACGAAATACCGATCGGTTGGATGTCGTCTGATTTCCAAATCTTCATCATTAAGTCTTGTGCTTGCTACACATCCGGTTCTAGGACCTTCTGACAAAGGAGAGTCGAAGTCCATTTCATTTCTTGTGAGAATCATTGCCTTTTCACTTGTAATCTTATTTTCAATCATTGTAAGACTCTCAATCATGGTTTTTAATGTTCAAGGTTTTAAGATTATGTTTATGTTTGCTATGAGTGGCTAGTGCCTTTGTGCACTTGCTTAGATGATGTGTATTACCTATTGATTGGCATATGATTGTGATAACATGTTTTAATTCAATTTCAAGTCGATTCTAAGAACCAATTGTGATCAAGTTTCATAGTGACATTTGTTGGTCAAGTTTAACTAGTTGCTAGTAATTTTAAGGGTCGAGAGAACTATTGTTATTCAACTAGTTATAATCATTTATCTATGAATGATTGTTGTCATCCACTATTCTTGATTAAACAAAGAAACTTAATCGTGATTGTAATGAAAATGCTTTTGTCTATCAAAACGGATTGATTGTAAACCATTTCAAAGGTCGAGAGATTAATAGTTTATTATCAATTGTGACCTTTTGTCTATAATCGGTTACCTTTCGTATTGATCATTTCTTAAGCTTGTTTGATAAAACAAAAGATTGTTTTTGTGTTTAAGGTACACCACTTATGAACCTTGAATTGATCTTGAATTGATTGGTTAAACGTAATGCTTGTTTTTATAAACTAAGATCTTGACGAAGGTTTAATTTGTAGAAACAATAGATTAGTCACCAAACTAATTATCACAACCAACATGTTATCCAAAGTTATCACAATCATAATAGTCAATTGTAGTACACTAGTCTGAGCAAGTGTAGTTTTTAATCATTTGAATTTTCCTATTATTATTATTGCTTGTTTGAGAAATTTGCTTTTAACTTACAATTCGATTTACTACACAAATCCCTGCGAACGATCCCGACTTACCATAAAAATCTTGTTACAACGGACGAGTATACTTGCTCGTATGTGTTGTTTTTAGATTCGGTAATTCACCCTTATAAATTTAAAACTTGCACGAACCCGACACATCAGTGGGTAAAGACCCGACCCACTCCACAAGATCTATAATAACTAATTTATTACTAATATTACTAATAATCCTACGAGCTATGGAGTGCTAATAAGTACTCGGGGTGACCGAGTCTTCAACTGAATATTTATATTCCTAACAGTTGTTATTTTAGATTCACATCTAAGATAACTAACTAGATGAATTGCTCAACTGGGATCAACAGGTTAGAATGCCTAGTTAGATCCGGCAACTAAGACTATTTCTTTCAAAAAGGGTTAGTAGAAAAATCTTTACTAATCTAATAACAAATCTAACACTTTAGACAACATTCATACACGGATACAAGTGTGGAATAGCAAGTAGTGCATCTAGAAAACATAGAAATGATTACATGCTAAAATAAAGTCAGTTTACAAGCATTTTAAAGAGAATATTCAAATCATGTTTGACTACTTCACCAACTTTGATTTGTACTCTCTTCATTTAAGATTGTTTTGAATTGATTTGCTTCATTCCTCATCTTCGCTTGCTGAATCATCAGATGGTTCATGGTAGGTGGGTGATTCAGGAAAGAGATATGATGTTAAATGAGATTGATTAATGGGTTGCATAAATCTATAGAAAAGAGTATATTGATCATCCTGAATATGAGGGTGAACATTCATGAAATGATGATAGAATAGATTTAGAAGCATCCCATAGGGTATAAGTTTGTTTCTTTTATCCTTGAGATGTATGAGACGTTTGGCGAAGTAAGGGTGCACGATTCTGTCTTTCTTTTACGTTTCTGAGATGTAATGTCAGTTTTAAAAAAAATTATACTAGAAAGTAAATAACAAAAGTGTTTACATTATACTAAACAAAAACAAGTACCTTTTTTTGGACCAATGGTACAGTACATGACCGTCGTGTGTGTCCTTTCATGTCACACCTCGAACATTTTGTGCTTTTTGGTTCTTCCCCCTATGATTGGATACGGTCTTTCTCTTTTGGCCTTCCAGGTTAGCGCTTACCAATAAGCGGTGGTTTTACCACTTGCAAGTCATCATGAGTACGCCATTGTTTCATGTATTTTAGAGGATACACCTTATCTTGGTACGTATTTTTTAGTGCTCTTTTCTTAAACCATTTTAACGCCCAATTGCTATTGTTATTCAAACCTTCAGCTCTAGAAACAGCACAAACATGCCCACACGGTAAACCTGATATTTCCATTTACGGCAACAACATTCTTTTTTTACAAAGTCAACAATATGAACCTCTCGTGAATCAGTAACTTGATACATTTTGAACATCTCAATCCCGTTAACAACCCAATTAGCGCTCTTTACCATTCTATCGTTTACTTTTGCAGCTGCCCATTCACTAAGTTCATCCGTTGGTGCATCTAAAATTAAAAAATAAAATAGTCTTACATAAATGAAATGTTAAACAAAACATAATACACATTTTTTTTAATTACCTTTGTATTTTGCTCGACGATCACAATACCAAGTTTGTAGAAGCTTTCTGTAGTACTCCATTAGCATGGTTATTGGAACTTTCCGAACAGATGCGGTCAAAGAGTTTACTGATTCTGCACTATTTGAGGTCAAATAATTGTACCTGTTTGCAGGGCAATAAGCCCGTGACCACTTACCAAATCTAGTGTCTTCTAGTTTTCTATAGACATCTGGTTTTACGCGTTGAATTTCAGATATTGAATCATTAAAATTCCTATCTGTATATGTTTTGCATGTCCTCCAATATATAGCCTTCCACTTTCTACTCTTGAAATTGCAATTCATCATTAAATGACGACAACAGTACCCATGAAAGGCATTAGGAAAAATGGTACTACATGCATGTGCAATTACCGGATGTCTGTCAGAGATGATGGCCAAATCGGCAACATCACCAATGCATTCTTTAAGTTTACTCATAAACCAAGACCATGATTCGTTAGTCTCACCTTGACAAACACCAGTGGCAATAGGTATGATCTGGTTGTTACCGTCCATTCCAACAGCAACCATGTTTGTTCCACGGTATCTCCTTTTAAGATGTGCGGCATCAATTATTATCAATGGCCGCAAAAAACCCAAGAAGCTCCGAATCTATTTTATTAAAGCACATATTGGTTATTGAATACTATGTACATAATAATCAAGGTAAAAATTAAAAAAATTTAAGACAAGCTTACCGCAACACCGAACCCTATGAATACCATCTTAAATCGATCTTCATCATCTGTCTCAATGTGTGTTACCGTCCCTTCATTTTCCAACTTTAAGTTATAGCAATAATACGGTAAGTGCTCAAAAGAATCCGTAGGGCTACCGTTTACCAACTGTAATGCAATGTTTTTCCCACCCCAAGCTCGTTTATAAGAAACGTCAATTTTCCATTCGATATTTAAATCTTTTTGTATGTCCTTACATGTATAGATCCTTCTGCTATCCTTCAGTTTGTCTACCAATATGCGACCCAACAATTTTTGGGTAGCGTTTCGATAATTAGGATTAATTCTAGTTTGGGAACATGTACGCACGTCGTTTATGCTTGACACATAGAATCTACATGTTATAATACTTTTTCGTGTGTGAATGTTCCATTTGCAACCCTTTTCCACACATTTTACACTGAAGCTACTCTTATTAGACTTAATTACTTTAAACTCAAAATGTTCAATTAAAGTTATTATTCCTATTGCATAAAAGCACTATGACAAATCACAATTTCAGGTCATTTCCCAAACCTTGACAATTTACAATTCACCATTTCACTGTTCATGATTTTCATTTATCATTCAGTAAACCTAGTTTACAAATATTCAAATGCGCGTAACCAGTCAGGTTTAGCTGCGTATTCATGCATCATCAGTAAGGACATGTCATATAGACTAGAGTAGTCTACATATCATCAGTAACATCATCATCATTTCCATATTAAATCATGCACGGGTTTGTGTGATTTTCATTAACGTATGTTCATTTGTTCAGTAAACGTTACCACTCAGGCATTACTACTAATATTATACTCAAATACTCCCGACTATGATCCTAATATAGTTTCATGCTAATTTTAATGATATAAAATTTATATTATTAATTTACCCGGTGTTTTGAAACCTTTTGATATATTTTACGTTAAGAGCTTATAACTCCATCGTTTTGCGATATTTCATCACGATCACTATTTTAACACCCGATTCTTATCAGTAACATGATTTCATAATTTTCACGACTTCGTCGTATTTTATTTTTATTCGTCACGTTTTATTTTCAGTTAACCCGGTACCCGATAACACCGAAATTACATACTAATCTAACTAGGGCTTATCCTAAAAATGTTTATAAGAAAAAAAATCTCAACACAAGGCTTCCTCAAGAAGCCTTGCCGCCCCCCTTGACTTTTTTTTGCCTAATACACCAAATTTCCTTAAATGCTAACTTAACTTATAACTAGTTTATTTTCTATAACACATTTACATATCATTTCACTAGCAAAACAAAGCAAACACTCTCTCCCTCTCCTCTCTATCCCACGGCCAAACAAGAACAAGAAGGAGATCCCATTTTTTTTTTGAAGATCAAGTTATATTCTAGTCCCAAATACCTTCCTTGTTAGAGTTTTGTAATAAAAACTCCAAGGTTGTGGTCATTTTTCATCCTAGCTCACCAATCATCAAGTAAGCTCAAGAACACCATTTTTGATCATTTCATACTTCCTTTGTTCTTATATTGTTGTATCTCCTATTTATTTTGAGAGCTATCCATGCAAAACTTATGTTATATATATACCACTTGTTTTATTTTTCACTAAAACTATCTCAAACCCTAGATCTGTATGTTTTATTAACATCCCCGCGAAGCCCACTATTTTTAGCGATGTTTAGGACCCATGACACCCTAAGAAGGTGTATGGTAGGATGTGTGTATTTGTGGAGTTGTGTTGTAGTAGTTTGATCAAGCCGCGAACCAAGAAAACAAGTTTCTAACGTATATATATATACCCGCTGTCCAAAAACACAAACTCTGGAAAAATCAGTAAACATGGCGTTATTTTAGCTTTCATATTTAGAAAGTACTCTCAAACATGAAAACGTGGGCGCTTGAATCACTAAAAACCGAGTTATAACGAAGGAGATACGAAGTTTTAAAGTTAACAACACAAAAATTATTTTCAGAAAATGCGGGCTGTTGGCCGAACTTCAAGGGACAGAATGAGGCGTTAGCCGTAGTCTAGCTGAGCCGAGCCACTGAAAATATGTTAGTTCATGTTATGACGAACGCGTGGATATAAAGAACGTTGAAAACGGACTTGTAACGACCGAGATATGAATTTTTGAAAAGCCGACTAACAACACTCATTTTGACAGCATCACTATAATTCAAATATTTTCTAAGTGTAAACAGTTTTTGCGAGGCACCATCTTACGAGCCATTTTCCCGTTGAGCGAGTCGGTTTGGGCCATAAATTCCTTCAGGTGAAACGAAGTATACCCGGCCTACTTTCCAAAACAATCAACCGTTCGTTGATCGGACTTATAACGAGTAAAATATGATTTTCCTAGTATCTCCAAAAACAACCATTATAAGAAAATGTTTCTAAGTATAGAAATTGTTTTGCAAGACACCATATTCAAAGCCGATTTTCTTTATGATCGGGACGCGTATGATCAAAACTCAAAAGAGACGACATTGAGATCTTGTTGCAAGGATTTCAAAAACGTCAAGTTCTATTACTAACTCTTAACGTACAATATTTTACAACTAGTTTTGCGAGGCCGTTTGGTCATATTTTCACCAGTTGTAAAAGTGATATTTTGCGACGAAACTATTTTATTTGACAATAAAACACCAAATAAGGATCGTGGAGTATTATTCTAACATTTTTACACGAAATATAGTATATGACTTGCCGAGATGTCAAAAATATATATTTCGACAGAAAACGTTATTTTCAAAAATAACGAGTGGTATCGTTAACATACGTTTTTGCATGAGTTGCATGGTATCATTGCTTACATTGGGTCACATCATTCATCATAGGTTGCGGTTAGAGACCGAGCCATCATTACATCATATCCATTATTATCATAGTGCTATATTATCAGGTGAGTTTTCATAGCCCCGCTTTTCAAGTTATTACATCATTTCAAATTTCTCGGGGGATAATACATTGCACCATTTTTCATGCGGACCAAAGTATCAACTCATTACATTGCTTAAGTTACCTCATTTGCCAAGATTAAAGTCCCCTATTATCATGAACCGTTAATTGTGAGCAAGCGAGAGTGTGTGAATAGATCTATTGAGGGTGACTCCTCCGTTCGGGTTGGTAGCACCAACTTGTCATACGAACGCATTACATTTGATCCATTTCAGGGTGTTTGGCAAAGCACTCAGTTGGGGCATTTCATTCAGTCTAGCTTCAGGGTCATGAGCTTAAGAGCTAATGTATCATTTTCATGTGGCAGTTTGTCATACACTTTATACTTGTGGTTTCCGTATAGCATTTCATTTACATAAACCTATGAACTCACCAACATTATTGTTGACCCGTTTTAGCAATGTATTTTCAGGTAATTAAGCATCGCATGTTGGATTTCATATGGGCATATCATGGAGTCGCGGTGTCGACGCGTCTCACTTTATATTTTATGCACTTAACTATCGTTTGAACTGTGTAAACTTTATTTCCGCAAACTTGTAACATCTTTTGGGACCATGTTTTGTAAACTCTGAATGTTTTAAATAATCAAACGATGTATTTTCTAAACGACACTTTAGGTCGTTCAATATAACTGCAGTTAAGATGCTATGGCAGTTGCACCCCTGGAATTCCATTCCGCTACAAAACAGATAATTTGGGGGTGTGACAAGCACGCAGCCTTATCATCAAACCAACCACCAGGATTTACTTTAGATATCACAACATGTCTAAGGGTATTAATAATCTTAATTATAGGATCAGGTGCATTGGGTGGGTCAGGCATATTTTCAAATGTGCATTTCTGCCAACGGGGCTGAACATCGTCAAACACCTATTCGCTTCTAAAATCATTATCATGATTTTCAACTTTCGGTGTTTGATAATCACATTCTTCAGGGAACAAAGAAACATTAAGATCGATATCAAGAGGCCTAGAAGAAGAAGATGGTTTTACCTCCAAAGTTTGCTCGATACGTTTGATGTATAGTGTCTGAACCATGGTATGCTTACGACATATTTAGTTAACAAAGAAGGAAATGTCATCATCGTTACAAAGAACATGCGGAAAAGAAGAAGATATATAAGAAGGTGGGAAAGACTACAGTTCCCAATGAAGGTGTTGCACTTTCACAAAATGAGCTGATGATGAAAATGTCTGAGGAGTTGACTTTTATCAAGTCAAAAGTGAAAGTTCATGACAAAGTTGTATTTGTTTTATCTTTCGTTGTTCTCTTCATTTCTTTTGTTATAGCAACAAGTGTTATGTACTGGGCTGTAATAAACTGGTAATGGCTGTTTTTTACAAGTTAATGTGTTGTTTTAATGCGCATCACATGCACTCACAGTTGTGGTGCTCTACATAATTAAATAGTCGATCAATATACAAAAACCTACAATCAATATATAAAAACATACAATACTTAAAGTAGTGCTTACAAAAATGTACAATCAATATACAGAAACCTACAATAGTTAAACATACATCAGTTCAGACTAGACTACCATCTCAGACCAAGTTAGTTGTTGTAGTTACATGTTGTAGTTAACATTCCCATTGCCATAGAACACAAAACCAAAGTATAATCCCACGCCTCCACTATATCAACACCCCTTTTGTCAAGCTCCACACGAGCTTGGTCCAAATCGTCTCTTGGCTATCGCTTCCCACACACAAAGTTCTTTCCTCCACCATGAAGATTCCACCTCCAAAGATCCCTACAAATCCCATTCCCATTTCAAAACTCCATCCAACCATCTCCCCTTGTTGTAGTTACATGACTAAACCATCTCAGACCAACTTACATGTTGTCGTTACATTAGTTCAGAGTACAAAAAAAATTACAACCAACATATAAACCATAATCTATTCAACATCTGTATTCACAGCCACCTTATACTTCCAAAAGTATCTTACCATGTGCTCTCGATAGGCTAACGCTACCTGAAGAGGATCATCAACCTTCATACTCAAGTTGTTACCTAACCTGTGCAAAAAAATGCATACCCAAACTCCACAGTCACCATATTCATTAGCTTGTCTAGGGACATTATCTGCCACTCGAAAAGTGATCTTATAATTTGAAGCAAATATGGATTTGGCGCCGAACACTTTACACGACTTTAGATACTTGGGGAGCATTTTCTCGAAAGTGGCCCTCATCTTCAGATTGTCCTTTCTGGTCTCTGGATCTGGCGTACCAAGTGAGTCGTAAATAGTTATGACTCTGGTAAAAATTTCTAGTTGTGCCAGAAACCATTGGTCAGATGGAACGTTGACCGGAAAGTAGACCAACATTTGAAAACAAAAATACTATGATTAAAAATTAAAAAAAAATGACAAATACTTAAAAGAACAAATGCAGTTTATATACCCACCTTATCAACACTAGTCCATGGCATAGGATACCGTTCTCCATTTGCATAACAGGCACGCATTCTTCCCTGGAGAAGTGTAGTCATGAAGACCGAACCCACCATAGCCCAATCAGCATTGGCTGGTCTAAAGTGCCACATTAGATCAACCCAAAGATCCAAATGCTGTAAGGTTTATATAAAAATCATACTGTTAAACTATTAAAATATAAAGCCATTGTATTATGTAAACTAATTAAATATTTAATAAAACACATACACCAACTGATTAATTTAGTACCTCATCCCCAAGCCATCCTCCTTTGTGACCTCTTCCATATCCCAACAAAGCTCTCCAAAATTGGCGATGAACAACAATATCGAATTTACCCCAAGGAAACGTATGAGCTATCTTTCTTCCTTTTTCTAGGAAAATCCCCATACATTCTGGCTTAATTACGTTGTTGGGTGCCTTCTTGTTACTAAGGAAACCAGCAGGACGTGACAAATTCTGATTTTTTTTTTAAATAAAACATATTAATGCATCGTCTACTACCTTTAATTACCAAAATCCTATATGAACAATTGAGTTAAGTTATAGTATACCTCTACCCAAGGTTCCAACTGATTGACAGGGGAAACTAACTACTTTATTCAGTCTTTTGGAACGCCTTTTGGGCACTGGTGGAGTTGTAGTTGGTAGGTTAACATAGGGGTCCTTCAAAGACTTACCAACCTCTTTGCTCCTCTTTGGTTGAAGGTCTGGTTTCAACTCAATAGTCTTCTTTTTTTGTCACATTCGGCCTACCGCGTTTCTTTTTTTGTTGTCCAACGTAGGGTGACTGTATAGCCTTACCCAACTTCCTCTTCCTTTTTAGACGCGTGAACATTTCCTGTACGCAAAGTTCAGCATTGATATTAACATCGTTATTGACCTTTGATATTTGTAATAACAAAATAATGTAGTCATATATTAAAGTACCTCAGGAACTTCAGTAAAAGGCATGTTGACTTGTCCTTTGACAACCTCCTGACCAGTGTTTTTTTTTTCAGATTTAATGAAAACGGCGTTTCTTACTTTCTCAGCATCCTAGTCGAGTTTGTCAAAGAACCACCTTTGCACTAATACAATCACCAGCTATGTTCTCTTCAACATCCATGTCCTGACCAGCGATCGCCTCTTCCATACCTAACACCGTATCCGTTACTTTCTCACCAGCAGCAATGTTTTCTTCATTATTTAACGACGCCTCTCCTAAGTTATCAGAATCATTACCACTGGTGTCACCAACATGGCCATCAGCCTTGTTCTCTTCAACATCCTTGTATTCACCAGCCTTCGTCTCTTCCATAACTAAGACAGCCTCGCTTACTTTCTCAACATCGTGATCATATGTATCAGTAACAAGCCCATCCGCAATGTTGTCTTCATTATCCAACACATGGTCGCTTACTTTCCCACCATCATGAGCTTCCCTATCTACATGCCCATCCTCAATCTTATCATCCATTTCTAACACTGTGTCGCTTACTTTTTCACTTTCAAGTTCATGATTATCAAAAACATGCCCGTCCGCAATGTTGTCTTCAATATGAAACACCGCATCTCCCACCTGGTCACAATTATTATCATATTTGTCACAAGCATGCCCATCAGCCTTGCTCCCTTCAACGGAAGACACCGACTCTCCTAATTCATTCAGACCTTTTGATTTTTATTCTAAAGCCATTGATTCAGCAGCCGTTTCTATCGTATTAGCAGAATGACAATCAACTTTCTGTGTACTTAGTAGAGGGTCAACCGTATCATCAAAATTATCAGGAAACTGATGGCACTATAAGTTTACATGAAAACACAAGTATAATAAGAAAGTGAATGTAGCAAACAACTATAACATGTGGATTTTTTATAAATTGCATACTTACATCAACAGCCGATTGAGATAAATGCTCATTTAAATTAGGTAAATGGATATCACTAGAATTATCAACTTGCATGTGATCAAGTACCGGGTAATCTCCAATTGGAAGATAATTGTCAAGTTGTGACATGGAGACTGGATACGCGGCAGGGTCAAGATAATTAAGCTTCGCATGTTCGTCATTCTTTTGAGCAGCAGATATTGATGTCTCGCATGATACATTAGCCGTTGGGCTTACGGTCTGTAATTAACAACATATGAATTGGTGCGTTAAAAAAGAAACATAAACAAATTTACGATTACGGATAATATTACCTTGTTTAACATCGTATTCTCCGTCGACATGAGTACGAATAGGTCTTTCGTTCTGAACTTCATTCTCAAAAGGGCTTGAAGTCTGAATTTGAAAATATACAAAAAAAGTAATTATAATAAAAGAAGGATACCTAAAGGATTAAAAATTTAATTAAAAGATATTACCATGGCATCTTTAGAAGCTAAATCTTCATCCACTTGAAGTTGTACCTCTGAATTGTCATGAATTGGACTTGAAGTCTGAAATTCAAAATATAATATGAATTTACTATCAAAAAAAGAAAGATAGATATATGTGACAAATTGAAAATATCTTCTTACATTTGCAACTTAGGAAACAAAGTGATCACCAACATTTTCCCTTACTTCAGACGTTTCATGAATAGATGTTGAAGCCTGTTTCAATAAATATAGATATTTTCTTCATATTTTTTGTGAAAAAATAAAATAAATATGGTATCCTCAAAGTAATTGTGTTGATAAAAAAATAAATTTAGACAGCTCACCCCTGGATGTTGTATGTTCAGAGCTTTCTCAACAATCGCAAGTCTTTTTTTAACATCATTAAGCACGTTCACATTTGCTCCTGGTGTATCGATCATATAAACTATTGCCTTCAATGCCTGAACCTCAGCAGCTATGTTAAGTCCTTTGGAGTTTTCTTCTGGTCCAGCTGATTGCACCTCTCGCTCTTGTGCATTTGCATGTTTCTCTTCATCATTTGCACCAGCATTTGCCTACAAAACAATGAAAATTGCTATCAAAATATGTTTGAAGTACGATCATAGACCCCAAGTGGTACAAAACCTTCTAGTTATACAGTATATAGTTAAACCTTTTGTCAACTACCTGCATTTATTAGGACTTTAATGCTCAAATGGCATATTCGGTTGTCTATATAGGTTAACCATTTTTAAGCATAGTTTTCCATTTAGGTATCAAGTACATATTTCTTGAAATGCCATATTTCTACCCGTATTTATTATGATTTCTGCAAATGTAGAACAATAATTTATGTCTCAATGTTTAAAGGGTTTAGGATCGATTTTTTTTTTTGAAAATTGACAATTTACCTCAACGGCATCATCTGCAACGTCTGCTTAGCTTTAAATAAGATTGTGCTCAACAAAATACTCATTACTACGTAGAAACCATGGTTGCAACATTTCTTCACTAGTTGGAACAAGATTCAATATTGGATTCGAACCCTAGGTAACAAATTATTGTAATGTCAAAAACAAATATAGAGAAGTCGTAAGTTATTTCACTAATAACAAAAAACAATGGAAATGCTTACCGAACCACATAGTAGATCATGATCACGTTTACAGAATGTTTTACCCTTTGACCATGAAAGACCACGTGGGATCTTACTCGGGTCTTTGTTCCACCATGAGCTGCTGTTGGGATAACTCTCAAGAATCCAAATCTAACACGAAAATAATACAACTAATGTTACTCTTAGTACACGAAAACACAACAACAAAAAGTTTTTTTTCCAAAATCAAACCTTAAAAGCCCAAATAAAACCAGACAGAGTATATGTGGCAGTTTTAGTTGGCCATAACTCCTGCTTCTTCTTTTAGTAAGCTTCATAATGCCTAGGAACTACATTTGCTAAATAGACGTATAAACGTCTCCACAAGAACTTCCCCCATAGATAGCCATTCCAAGCAGAAAAATCCTCAACCAGTTGAAAAAAATGATTAGGAACAACGTACCAAGATCCACGAGCATTGAATATGACCTCAGCCACTATCAACAGGCAAACTCTAACCGCATCCTCATTTGATAATGCATCAAATTCTTTATCGTTTTCAAAAATAGCTAAAAGCTCACTAACTTTCACAGTTAACTTTTTCTGGAGTTTTTTTTCAGGAAAGAGTCGCAAACAAAATGGGGTATTGTCAACTTCTGGAAGGTCAGGCAAAGGACCAAAAACTAAACCAGTAATCAATAGAAACTCCCAACGACCAAATTGCAAAACATTATCGCTAATTCTGTAGGAAATAGGGGGCAATGATCAAGCAATTTTGGAATATATACCTGGTTCTGTAAAACGAAGTTTAGCAAATGGTTATCATTTGCATGACAAAGGGGTATATCTAACCATGGACAGAAAACACTTTCTCGGGACAGGAAAATTCGAGATTGATTCTTTTCCAACTTACCTTTAATCGTTTCTAGATAATGTACCTTTGAACGAACAATGATCTTTGCATCAAAGTGTAGATTTTCCATGTAGATCTTCAATAATAAATAATGGCTACGTCTAGGGTTAGGGGTTATTGAAATTGATCCCTCTATTGAAATTGGAATACAGAATTTGGGGTTAGGGTTTATACTCTGATTTTGGAATTGGAATAATGTAGGTGTTTTGGGGGAATTTGATGGGAGGGTGTTTTTCCAGCCGGAAGAATGAGTGTGTGTGTGTGTGGGGGGGGGGGGGGGTTAATGGGAGGGTGTTTTAAAAAAAAGTCGCTTAGTGAAAATAAAAGTCACTTAAATATATTTTTAAGTCGCTAAAGATTTTAAAATAAAAAAGTGTTTATAAAGTATTTTAAAAAGTATTTAAAAAATAATACAAATAGGTTAAAAGTACAAAAAGGTTAAAAATAAAAAAAATTAGAAAGTAAAAAGTTAATGACAAAAGTACAAAAAGGTGTAAGGTAAAAAAGTCGCTAAAAGTACAAGCCGTCAGTCGCTTAAAGTTAAAAAAGTCGCTCAAGGTGTGGAAGTAGCAAAAAGAATAAAAAAACATTTTTTGAAGTTTGACTTTTTTGTCTGAAAAAGGCAAAATAGAAGGTCGCTTAATTAATGAAAAGTCGCTTCAAAAGTACACATAGTGGGCTATGACACAAGTACTTTTGCTATCACATTTAAGCGACTTTTGCTAAGGCCATTTCCGGAAAGCGACTTTTTTGGGTCCTCAAAAGCCCAACACTTCTAGCGACTGGGCTATTTGTAGAATTGCCCCATAACATTATTGCCATACTTAGAGTTTCGATATCATGGACCATTAAGCACTATGCGTAGTAAGTACAAATATTATGGTTAGATCTATCTGGATTAATGTAACCATTAAGTTGACTCAGTTAGAGCAAACAAACGCAATAAAACATTTGAGAACACTAGGTACAACAACAGATTACCTACTAGGCTATGATTGCAACAACTATTCCAATTTCTATTAGTACGAGATTTACATTTTGGTTTTCATAAAGTGCAATTACAAACAATGTTCAATGCATTGGGGTGTATACCAATGTAACCCATACACAGAACAACGAAACAAAATGACTTGGTCCAACAAACAAGCCTTGGTCCAAAAAACAGGACTTGACCAAAAAGGACTTGGTCCAATTACGATTCAAACAGGACTTGGTCTAACTACGATTCAAACAGGACTTGGTCCAACTACGAATCAAACAGGACTTGGTCCAATTAAGAGTAATAGAAACACTACCTACATGTGATATTGTATTTAGTACAATAGTCATACACTTGGAATCTTAGAAATATACATTTAGTATTTACATATACTTTTCACAATGATTTTTACAAGGTTTTCACATTTATTCCACAAACTCTATGAACTTACCAACCTTTGTGTTAACACTTTTAGCATTTTTATCTCAGGTCCATCATGAACGAGGCTGGCACGGAGGAGCACAGATACTGAAGAAGGCTATAAATTTTATAACCATTCGAGAACCCATTTAATGTAATTTGTAACCCTTAAAACTACTGGGACCTCATTTTGTAAACTCTGATATTTATATAATTCGAATGATAAATCTTTTAAAATGACTCCATTAGAGTTCGTTTTCTATTGTTATAACTGTTGTGCCATGAAGTAACACCCAGTTTGAATTCCGATTGTTGGGAATTATAATTTGATATTTACAAAACTATATTTGCATAAATATGAAACAACAGGGACTTAATGTAATATATAATTAGCTTCTAGGGGAAGTGAGGTTTTCTTGTAAACCCTATTTATAAAGGGTGTAGGTGGCAGTATTAGAAATATAGAAAAACATAGATCTCTCAATGAGAGTCGAATAGAAACGTGTGTGTGTACATGTTTGTTAGTAGTAGTAGTTAATTTATTCAATAAAGATGAACGCGTTCTTTAGTAAATAACACCTTGTTAAACATTATTGATCGTTGTTATTCCGCTGTGTATGTTATCAATGATGTTTATCCTAGATGAGCCAAACGATCTTCAACATGTGGTATGAGAGAGGGTTGCTCTCGATATCTAGGATCTACAAGGTTGGAGATGGAGCAGATTCGTTGAAACAGAAGCTGATCTGGAAAAGGTTTTTGACAGCAGCAGATCTTGAATAATTCTGAGGTAATCGTTATTGTTTTTCTTAAAAAGGTACGAATTGGTTTTCATTTAATCGTTGATAACAATGATACAAAGTGAAGCAGAGATATTGTTATGGTTTGTGGTCGTATACAAGATTCGTTTCCTATAATTGATACAATGATAGAATATTAAATTAGTCGGTCATTGTAATTCAACGTCTTCTGCAAGGATGTCGTACTGATCGAATGTGGGCCCGAATGTTTATCAATTGAATTCATACTGATGCTGCTTATTAAACAATTGATCATTGGTCGGTTGGATAAAGTTTTTAATGGGTTTGTCGTATACTGCATATAGTGAAGCTTTTCTATTACTGATTCGATGAGCAATTAATTGGTCAGTGATAATTTATGATACTGTTTTGTCGCTTGTGGTTAGTCAATGGATTTGTTTCATTGCATTTAATGGGAACAGATATTGATTGGTGGAGCGTTTGTGTGGTGCGGACATATGATCAGATATTGGTCGGTTGTAGCTGTTAAGTCTCCTCTCAGTGATAAATAATTCTGGTGGTTGAAATTAATTCTGGTCTACTCGATTAAGTATGCTCTCGGAAATTAAGTCTGTTCACCAGACTTAATTAATTATGGTCTTCGAATTTGTTAATACTGCTGCGTTTCTTGGTTAATACTGCTGGAACAGTTTTGGATCGCGATTTATTCTTTATTTTTATGGCTTGTTTTGGTGATTATTTGAAGAAGAAAAGCGAATATTTCTTATTTGATGTTGTAGTTGAGTTTCACAGGTGCGTGTTCTTATCATATCTCAAATGGCTAACTACATTTGGAGATAACTTGTTTGTTTTATACGGTGGTGACAAAAACTTGATGAATCTAGCAAAAGTGTGTGATCTATAAACTAGGGTGCTTAATGCTCACATTTGCTATCACTTTAAGGAGTTACGTTGTAGTGCTCAGTGTCTCATATAGTTGAGGATTTATCAAGAGGTTGCGACCTACTTCTAGTATAAGTTTGGAGTCACGTGGATAGTGCAAGATATAAGACGCAAGTTTGGGAAATTCAACTTCTTCATCAAGTTCGTTATACTCGGTTTTCTTCATCAGTAATCAGTTCATAAGGCCTACTGAGTTCTTGATTCAAGAGATGGTTATTGGTTTCAGGGGAAGCTTGGTTAACCATCTACATTCACCACTTAAGGGGAAGTGTTTTGATTCAAGTTGCATGGAAGACCCCTATTCGATGATTACAAAAAGGGGAAGATGATTGATTGATTTGTCATTAATCACTTGTGCAAGTGAGCAGTGTGCGGATTAAATTCTGTCGTCATTTGTTCATGTGGTTATTTGTCGTTATTCACTTATGCAAGTGAGCAGTGTGCGGATTAAATTCTGTCTTCATTTGCATGTGGTGAATTGGAGGCAACTGATTTGATTATTTTATTACTGATTGATTTGCAGCTTGTTATGTGTGGTGACATGTTCAAGAAGACCTCAAGGAAGCTTTGAAGATTGTTTCATGGAGATAGTTTTGTAATATCAAATAGGGGAAGATTGTTGGGAATATAATTTGATATTTACAAAACTACATTTTATTGGTCACCTTGTTTAGATCAACTTAGACAGATATAAGAAAGAACGAGAGAGATAGATTGAGAAGAAGAAGAGAAATGGAAGATCTTAATTCACATATAAAATTGACAATAGTTTAGCATACTTTGTGAATAAAACCAACAAGAATAATGAGCACACAAGCACCCTATTTATAAAAGGAAATTAGGGCAACATGTGCTTGTGTGCTTCTAGAAATAATATGTGTGGGCTCACGGCCCATGGATCACTAATGGACTGTGGCTTTGCTTAAACATATGATCCTATATTGAGCAACCTAGTAACGAAATGTACAAGACTTGAAATACTCGTGAAACGTGTTCCCAACAATCTCCCCCTAAGTCTTGGACATCTTGGTTGCTTGACGCTTTGACCAAGACTTGCAATATTACATAAAAAGCGTTCCTAACAATATCCCCCTAAGTCTTGGTCATCTTGGTTGCTCGACGTCATCTTTGCTTCTTTGGCTTCTGACGTCTTCATAATCTTTGTTCTTTTGTTCTTGTTCTGACATGATATGATATGGTACTGATCTGCCGTTCTCCAATGGTCTTTGCTACTGGTGTTTTCACGTCTTCTCCACCATGCTCATATATCTTTTGACTTTAGTTCTGCAATTGGTTCTCACATCTTCAATCTTTAACTTGTGAAAGGTTGTAGTGCTTGAACTTTGACTTTTCTTTAACATTTGTTGAACTTTTGTGGTTTCTGAGTCTTTGTGAGAACACATCTTTGGAATATGAGCATGGTGGAGTCTTGATGGTGGTTGAACTCCAGGTCTTCAAGCTTCTCAGCAGCAGCACGAACCAACCGGTACTTACAGGCTCTGACTTGAGATCGTCAACAGCATAGTGTGAAGACTTTCTCAAATCCTAACCCAGACCGTTCTGAACCGGATTCCCCCGAAAGGGATAACACGGACACACCGAAGTGCACCCACGATTCAGTGAGTCGCTAGAGATCACCCCACGACTGTAGACCGTTTGAAGCACACACTAAGCGTAACTCACAAGGAGTTACCGAAGTGACCTACTGTCAGGGCTGTTTGATGTTGACCCTGGCAGGATTTCCATTCAATCATTGATAATCACATATGTGACTTTTCTCATGAATGTTCTTGGCAGATTGCTAAGATCTGCGAAGGACACTTTCTTAATTTTACAACTACTGTCCATGATGTAGAACAGCAGAGTAATACTAAGTGTTCCTAAGAGATCTTTGATGAATCTCATGGCTCTAGACTCAATTAGTGCACATTTGTTTGGTCGTCGGAGGCATGGAGCAGATTGCCTCCTTTTCAATATCAATACTCTCGTAATGAAAGGTCGATAGATTATGAAGGGTTCTCCGTGTGGAATGAAACAAATGCCTTTTGAGAGGCATCTGAGTGGCTAAGAAGGTTTGTGTAGTGCGTCACTAGGTCCATGACGTCTTTATTCTTCAATACCGGTGATGCTCATCAACCAGTAGATAATGAGTTGAACCCGGTGTCTGCCCTAAGGTTGAACAAATGGAGGGCTATTTCTTTTCACCCTTTTCTTTGCTTTTCTTTTTAATTCTTCAACCCCTTCTTTCTCCTTTCATTCATTTTCTCCTTTTTAATATCATACCTAGGACTTTCTAGTTCTAAACTATTGGTATTGTCCTTGGGTAGATCCCTCCGGCTCTGGCGGATCATAGGACGGTTTTTCGTAACCTTAGTCACCTTATAACTCAATGACTATCCTAATGATGCCATAAACCAAAACCTTTGAAAATCTCTCAAAGTGTCGATAATTGTAAAGACATTTTGTTGACACCTTGAGAGTTTGATGATTTTCAGAAATACTCCCCCTTAACATGTGCTCATAAGTAATAAATTTGAAATTTGCACATGCCGGAAAGAGATGGCACTTTTGAATTGATAGACTTTCAATGAACCTGATCGTTGCGAGACACGCTTACATCACCAGTTAAACTGGCTTGAAATTATTACCCGTCCAGATCAGATTTAAAGATTATCGCTCGAAATTGGTACATTCTACTCAGACACGTCCTTTGCGAGACACACTTACATCACCAGTTAAACTGGCTTGAAATTATTACCCGTCCGGGACATGTCCTTTCGACTACTGACTTTTCCTATCGTCAATTCGAGGGTCAATTCTGAGTTTGAGCACAAGAGATTCCAGCAAATGAGACATCATATTTTAATCATCTTTTACTTCTCCCCCTCAAAAATAGCATACTCATGATGTTTTTGGAAAAACGTTTATGATTAAAATATGCTGTTTTTGAGTTTTAGGGAAGAATTTCAAGAACATTTATATTTTTTTGAACAAAGATTATATTTTCAAATACTCCCCCTTAACAAGGGAATACTTGTCCTTATGAGCAGAATGTTTGAAAAACTTTAGAAAACATTCTGGTTTTAATTCTGCTCATAAGTAAGAAGCTTTCGCTCCTTTTTCAGGATTGAGGCACTGAAGCGTACCTCAGGGTCCTTTCTTTGGGGTCCGGGTTGTACACTGTTATGTGTGCACAAGCCGTTGTCATATAAGAGCAAATGATGAGATAATGACAAATTTGTGACAAATAATACCATTGAGTTTACTTAGGATGGCGGAAAGTGAGAATGTTTTGAATTCTCGCTCATCCTCCCACGTAACTCTCTAGACTTCTCATTTGCATCCGATATTGAGGTTGGAGATCTTCAGCTGCAGACGCAGAAATAGAAGCTGTTTGATCTATTGATGATGATGTTTCTGGTTGAGGTGCATCTCCAGCAACTACTGTGGTTGTAGTTACTGGTGTACCATATTCTTGATTATCGACGAATGGTTGTGCAGCGGAACTGATGGATACATCTGATGCACGACTAACTAGAATGCCATCGAAGAGTGGAGCAAACAAATCTTCTAAATCCTTTCTGTTGAACGGTAATGAGCCAGCTGAAGATTCAGGAAAGTTGAGACGGTTGTGTGCGGGTTCTAAGCTGTTTTGCTCAGAAGCCATAACATTAAGCTCGGGTCCGAAACTGAGTTATTCCGAAGCCATAGTCATATCTGAAAAGCAAGAAGAGACAAACAGAGAACATGGAACCCCAAATGAAACTGGGTTCCAGATGCTAGAAGTATAAAGTTGTAGTGTCAATTATCTTCTTGACACTCGAGCACGCGATTTCCATGGTATTAGTATTTGGTGCCAATGTCTAAAATCTTTCCTGTAGGAATCCACCTACGACCAATCGTTTTGAAAATTCTACCTGTGGGAACCCACCTAAGGTTAGATCTAGGAGAAGTTTTCCTTTTAGATGCAGTGGAATGAACTGTGGGAGCATCACTTAGTTGAGAAAATCTACATCCTATTTTGATCCACTTTTTAGGTTTCTGAATCTTTTCATTTGATTCAACGGGTTTGTTTGGTTTGATTGTCTTAGTCAATTGTGCCTTTGCACATGAATTCACTTCTTGAAGATATTTAGACACACAAACATTGCAACTACTCTTAGACGCTCGCCAATACCTATTTGTCTGTTGAGTGCTCCTAGGTTTTGGTTTGCTACTACTAGCAGTGTTCTGTACAACAGTGGAAGGCATCACACAAGGTTTTGAACCTAGAATTCCGTCCTTTTGAAGTAGTGCCTTTTTTCTAGCTTTTTCTAGATCATAGTTCTTGTACATGTCATTTATTCCATAAGACTCTTTACTTTTAATGCTCGATTTAGACACTGTTTTTTAACTAATCCTAGATGAGCTAGGTATAACCACGTGTTGAGCTTTTGCAGAAACATATGCATTTTCCTTAGGCCAAGAACATGATGTGACAGGTTTTGTTAAGTCATTTTTCTCAACAACTTGGGAGGCAAACCGAGATTTTGAAAATTTAGGTCGTTCAGATTTAAACGCAGTTGGTTGTCTAACCACTGATTGTTTTCTGATAGGCTGAAGAGACGGTTTCCCCAAGATTGATGGTTTCACAAACTTAGAATTCACACTCTGGCCATTTAATCTTCTTAACTTGTTTTGCAATGCAGCATATGCAAACACCTTTGATTGAATTTGACCTTTTAACAACTCATTTTCCTTAATCAATGTATCCATACGATTACTTTCTTCATTCAAAGATTTACCATTGTTGCCCGAAGTTAAAGATTCGTTTTGTAGTTTAAGTTTAAGTGAGATGCAATGTGCCTCTAGTTTTGAAAAATCTTTTTGATACTGGGCAATGGTCTTTTTAAGACAAGTATTTTCAAACTCGAGAGTTTGGTTTTATGGTACATTTGTTTTGTTTTCATTTACTGGATCAGGCAAAGGTAGTTCGGTTAGTAGGCAATCATGAGCAGATATACTATAATTGATAACTGGTTGTACCTCAGCCATTGGCTCTTTGTCAAATATCGGCTCTGTGTCATGTGTGGTTCTGACATCTGCATAATCAGTATCTGCATCATTCATTGATATGCTGCTGTCATCCTTAGCCATTGGCTCTATGTCAAATATGGGCTCTGTGTCATATGTATGTCCGACATCTGCACAAACCGCATCTGTATCATTCCTTGATTTGCTGTTATCATTCTGCTTTTCAGATTCTATCTCACTGCTTTCTGTTTCTATCCTACTGCTTTCTGTTTCCATCCCACTGCTTTCTGTAGCACCCAAATTAGGTTCCAATGCTTTTCATTCACTCTTTTGTCATACTCTCTTCTGTGAAGTACTCTTTCAGCAATTGACTTTTCAATCGAATCCATTTGTTGGGTCAGCATGTCTTTGAAAGTTTTAACCTCGATACTAGTGTATTCCAAAAAATACTTGCATGTCATGACGCTTTCGAAATCTGATGATAACCAGGAAATGATGAACTGCTGAAATTGTTCCTTGAGCACTCTAAAGGCGACCGTGGATTCATTCTCATGAAACTCTTCGTTTTCAAGTTGCTTCTCTAGTTTATCTACGTTGAGGAACATCATTTTTGTGAACATCTCAATGTCTTCTCCAAAGAGTGTTGAGAATGCCCGTTTGAATCCATCCTCGGTACGAGTTCCTACTAAGTCTTTGTTTGAGAGGACCTTAAGATGTGAATGAAGAAATCTTAAACATGCCATGCATTTCTCTTTCGATTCTCTCTCTTTTTCTTGCATTAACAGCTCTTGCGTATCTCTCTCTTTTAAACTTGATTCCATTTGATTTCGCTCCGATGTGTGATAAAGTTGATCTTGGATCGTTCCAAAGAAATAGGAGTTGTGGTTGTTGAAGGTTAAGGTTTGGAAATTCGTGACATTAGTTCGTTCATTTGATTGATACATTTTCTCTCCCCCGTGATTGTTGCGATGAAATCGGAAGAATCAAACCAAAATGTATCACACTTAAGGTTGAACTCAGTTGTTGTTGAGAGGTCTTGGTCCTTTGCTGAAGATTGATCGAAGGATTTCTTAATGGTGATTTCAGGTTTCCCTCCAAAATTTGAATTTGAAAAATTTCTTTTACCAAAATTTGAAATTCTCCAAAAAATGCAATTCTAAGGTTATTAGAAAATTTTGAGTTTTAGAAATTTTTGACGCCAAATTCGACCGTAAAAATTCGAATTTTGACCTAAAATTTTGAATTTTCGGCCAAAATTTTCATGCTTATATCAAAATTTGAATTTCGCATAAAAATTGAAAGTTTAGTCCCGTGTAAAAATTAAATTTTACTCAAATTTTCATGCCAAAAGATGTAAAGTTAGATTTTTTTTTTTTTTTTTTTTTTTTTTTTTTTTTTTTTTTTTTTTTAAAATTGCTATAAAAGATGTAAAGTTAGAATTGGGAAAGAAATCTGAATTGCGAAAGAAGTATGAATTGCGAAAGAAGTCTCAATTGCGAGAGAAGTTCCAATTGCGAGACAGTAACTCAAATGCGAGAGAACTAGGCCAATTCCGAAACTAGCACCAATTGCGAGAGGAAGCAGCAATTGCGAAAGAAAGTAATTGCGAGAAAACTTGACCAATTCCGAAAGACGCCAATTGCGAGAGGTTGCAATTTCGAGAATTTTGAATTGCGAGAAACCCTTTTCTCTCGCAATTCAAAATGCGAAAAAACCCTCTTTTTATCTAGTTTTCTTGTACAAGAAGCTAGATTATCCAATGAAGACGATGACCTACTTTTATCACTTTTCTTATACAAGAAAGGTAATAAAAATCCACGCATATGAAGATTCGATCGATGTTCCTTTGTAGCACCTTTTGTACTCGATCAAACAACTAAAAACGTCACGTTAATCCAACAAGTCACTAACTGTTACCTTTAAACTCGCGTTAAACCAAAAAAAGTTACAAACTTTTTATCCTAATCGCACAAAATCCACAAAAGCTTGAAGCTTTTATACGTAAAACTCACAAAAGACCACGAAATTTTGAACCTTTTGAGTTATACGCACGTCAAAAAACGCAAAAGACTAGAATTTTTTTCAATAAAAAACCACGTATAACTCAAAAACAAACACAACAAAATCCTAAATCTTTGTTTGGCGACTGATACCACTTATTGGTCACCCTTTTTTAGATCAACTTAGACAGATATAAGAAAGAACGAGAGAGATAGAATGAGAAGAAGAAGAGAAATGGAAGATCTTAATTCACATATAAAATTGACAAGAGTTTAGCATACATTGTGAATAAAACCAACAAGAATAATGAGCACACAAGCACCCTATTTATAGAAGGAAATTAGGGCAACATGTGCTTGTGTGCTTCTAGAAATAATATGTGTGGGCTCACGGCCCATGGATCACTAATGGACCGTGGCTTTGCTTAAACATATGATCCTATATTAAGATACCTAGTAACGAAATGTACAAGACTTGAAATACTCGTGAAACGTGTTCCCAACACATTTGCATAAATATGAAACAACAGGGACTTAATGTAATATACAGTTAGCTTCTAGGGGAAGTTAGGTTTTCTTGTAAACCCTATTTATAAAGGGTGTAGGCGGCAGTATTAGAAATATAGAAAAACATAGATCTTTCAATGAGAGTCGAGTAGAAACGTGTGTGTGTACACGTTTGTTAGCAGTAGTAGTTAATTTATTCAATAAAGATGAACGCGTTCTTTAATAAATAACACCTTGTTAAATATTATTGATCATTTTTATTCCGCTGTGTATGTTATCAGTGATGTTTATCCTAGATGTTTCATGGAGATAGTTTTGTAATATCAATTAGGGGAAGATTGTTGGGAATTATAATTTGATATTTACAAAACTACATTTGCATAAATATGAAACAACAGGGACTTAATGTAATATATAGTTAGCTTCTAGGAAAAGTTAGGTTTTCTTGTAAACCCTATTTATAAAGGGTGTAGGCGGCAGTATTAGAAATATAGAAAAACATAGATCTCTCAATAAGAGTCGAGTAGAAACGTGTATGTGTACACGTTTGTTAGTACTAGTAGTTAATTTATTCAATAAAGATGAACGTGTTCTTTAATAAATAACACCTTGTTAAACATTATTGATCGTTGTTATTCCGCTGTGTATGCTATCAATGATGTTTATCCTAGATGTTTCATGGAGATAGTTTTGTAATATCAAATAGGGGAAGATTGTTGGGAATTATAATTTGATATTTACAAAACTACATTTGCATAAATATGAAACAATAGGGACTTAATGTAATATATAGTTAGCTTCTAGGAGAAGTTAGGTTTTCTTGTAAACCCTATTTATAAAGGGTGTAGGCGGCAGTATTAGAAATATAGAAAAACATAGATCTCTCAATGAGAGTCGAGTAGAAACGTGTGTATGTACACGTTTGTTAGTAGTAGTAGTTAATTTATTCAATAAAGATGAACACGTTCTTTAATAAATAACAACTTGTTAAACGTTATTGATCGTTGTTATTCAGCTGTGTATGTTATCAATGATGTTTATCCTAGATGAGCCAAATGATCTTCAACACTGCCGCGTATCACGAAATTGGAGGTGTTACATATTAGTCGTAGTTTTACGTAACGTGTATTTATATTTTGTGATTATCAAAACATGTAGAGATCGGATAATGCATATGATGTTTTTGACTTGTATTAACAAATGCATTGTCTTCAAAAATATCCATACGCCTTCACATGCCAGCTAATAGAGACCTGAGATAAAACATGCTAAAAAGTCAACACAAAGGTTGAGTGAATCGATAGAGTTTAATTAAATAAATAGTTGATAACAATATAACTCAGTTTGTAAAGAGGTGACATTGCAACAAATATAAAGTCGGAAAAGTTATTATTGCCCTTACTCATGACACCGAACTTTAACGCATCAATGGATATTCTAAATGAATATAAATATGCCCTTTGTCAATAGGTAATAGCCAATCTACCTAGAATTTTACAGTACACATGGTAGCCGCACTCAACATACCAATGTGGGGATGTCAGTCCCAAATAGATCTATTCACGGCATTCGCGTTTACACGCATGTAATTAACGGTTTCACGATTAAAGGGACTTTCAAGCTATAGGGAAACACTTTGGCAATAATAGTATCAGGAAAGCATACAGTTTCAAAAGATTGTGATCGTAAGTAATATAGCATGTATCTCCCCCACGGAGTTTGTAAAACAATTATTATAAAATTGGGGCTATGAACTCACTGAAAGCCAAGTGAACATTCAAAGTGAATGTAGTGATGAATAAACCGCAAGTGTCCTACGAGCAACCTAAATATAATGTCTCAGATTCTAAAATAATAAGGTACGTATGTCTATTTGCCTTAGAGATAATTATTTTAATTATGCTTGGTACATAATATTGTAATATTAAATAAATGCTAAGACTTAGTTTCGACACTTTAAAAATATTCACAGGTTCGAATTATATAAGTTAATACAAAATCAAGTCTTATGTTAATTTATTAGTCCATAAATCCAAGACAAGTCATAAGGGTTCAAATTAAGTCAAAAGGTTCATTTTTAGTCAAAGAGTTCAAATTAAGTCAAAAGGTTCATTTTTAGTCAAATAGTTCAAGTTAAGTGAAAGGGTTCATTTTTAGTCAAAGAGTTCAATTTAACTAAAAAGGGTTTAAATTAATTCAAAGAGTTCCTTTTTAGCTAAAGAGTTCAATTGATATTTAATGGTTAAAAAATTAAACATAAAGATTTTAAAATGTGTCATAAATCCAAGTTTTGTCATTTTTAGTTTCTTTAGTCTACGAGAGGATTCATGGGTCTATTTTCGATAGTAGGTCCTATCACTCCGGTTTTTTTCTAAAGATGGTCAAGTAGTGTCATTTGACAAGTTTCTAATAGTCCAAGGGTCAATTTTTATAAGTTAATAGCTTTTTACAAATTTTTAAGTCCATTGCTGTTAGAAATTTAATAACAATGTCCATGTTCAAACATTAATTACTCGCAAACCGTAAGTCAAAAAATTATGATATCTGGAAAGGTATTTAGTGTACAAAATAGATTTTTCGGTCATACTTAAATTACCAGTTTACCCTTAACTACCCAGTTCTGATTTTAACAACGTCACAACAGTCCCATAAAAAATGTGATATCTAAAGTTCTACAAGCCCGTTTAACCCCATTTCCACGGCCACGTTTAAGTTACGATATTAGGTACATTTCATAAAACTGGGCCAAGTAATGAAGATGATTAGATCAATGAGATTTTTATGTTTAGAATTTGTTACTCAAAATTTGACATGTTTCACAAAAATATTTTTAGTTTAATCATCATAATGAGTTACTCAATGAAATACCCGGAAAAACGACTGTAAGACATTGATATATACCCACATATTTTTAGCTATGATCCAAAGTCCATTAATAAAATAATTTTGTTGAATCCCAGTTGAGCAATGATCTTTATTATCTTACTCCTCAGCAGTAGAAGGTTTAACACCAGCAACACCTTGCTCTGTCTCAGCAGCAGAATCTTTAGCACTAGCAGCAGGTTGAGTAACACTAGCAGTAGAATCCTTAACCAAATGCTCAGCATCCAAATTTTTCAAATTAGCCCCTCAGCCACCATCCACATCGATATCAACTTGATCATTACCCTCATTATCAGCACCATCTTCATCAATGTTCTTCTCAACCTCCCTTGAATCCTTGATTACCTCCTCTGCATCCTTACCTTCATTCCTCCCCTGTTTGGGAGCATCCTCCCCCAAACTTGGTTTGGAATCAACTTTCTTGGACTTTGTTCTTGCAGATTTAGAAGCTCTTGGTCTTTGAACTCCCTCTAGATGCCTAATCATTTGCTTGAGTTTCCTGATTTCTGTACCATGAGTAGTTTTAAGTTCTTTTTCCTCTTACTTGAGACCAAGTACTTCATTTGACAATGTTGTACATTTTGCCATCAATTCCTTTATAAGGTGCATACTATCTTCACCACTTCGGCCTGTGTTACCTGGCCCGAGAGGTGGATCATCAAATTTGTAATTTTGTATAGTGAATGATGTCAACAATTCCTCAGTATCTTTTCTAGTCTCATCACTTCGGCCTGTGTTACCTGGCCTGAGAGGTGAATCATAGACATTGTCATATTGTACATTTGTTTCCATCAATGCAATTGTTTCAGTTCTGCCCTCATCACTTCGACCTGTGTGACCTGGTCCGAGATGTGAATCAATGGGCTCAAACTCAGTATCAACCCTGGGTTGATCATCTGATCCCCCCTTTTTTAGCCATTTGGCTAGGGTTTCCATCACCTGCTTCAGGTTCAAAAGAACCCTCTGCATTAGATGTTGCCATGTTTGAGGTCTTAATTATGTTGACACTGTCCTCTCCAGCTGCTAAGCCAGGATCAGTAGTGTCAGCCTCTCCCATCATGTCACCTACATCCCCTGTGACAGCCTCATCTGGTTCCATCCTAACACTGGCCTGAGGTTGCTCAGTGTTCTTGTTTGGTTAATTCCTAGGGGATTGGGTCTTTTGGGGCTGTTCAGATGAATGTTCAGGAGTGGGTGTGTGATGGGTAGCTGTTGTGATTTCAGCACCTTCACCCTGAGTAGCAGCCAATTGCAACATGTATTGGGATAAAGGTGTTACATTCCCAGAAAATCCAGTACCATTCTTTTTCAAATATGAAAATATTTTGCTTTTAAGCTTAGGGCTGTCATGTGTCCTTTTATGTACCATAGGTTCTGAAAGTTGATTATTTATGATTAATTGCAAAAACCTTTGGTAAACATAAATCTTTCCAGAAATATTCTTTTTCAACCCATCCAGAATCATAGCCGAAAAATTAAAGGGTTGTCATGTGGCTAGACAAATAAAGGCAGATGCTTGAGTTGTACTGAACTAATTCCACCCTGTAGTTTTAGGACTTAGACAATGGAGAAGGGTGTGAAGAAGAAATTTCCATTGAGGGCAGAGATATCCTGTGTAAAATTTTAAACTATCATTTTTCTTCTCATACCCTATATTTGCATGTTCTTGAAAAATTATAGAATTCGAAAGACAAGTTATTTCTTCATCATCTGAAAGATGAAGTGCTTCTCTTACAGATGACTCAGAAACAATTATTCTTTCTTCATCTACCACAGCTCTCAAATATTCTTCCCCATGTTTAGTTTTGATCTTTGCAGTAGACCAAAACTGTTTCATGTGGGGAATGTATATACTGGGATTTGCTGTTAATGCATACCTTACATGAGTAGCATTAAGAAAGTCAGTAACCTCAGCAAAACCCTTTGCTTCTGGGACCTTTTGAAGAAATGCCACTTGATTATCACTATCGGAGAAGTCTCGTGCTGCCATTGTGAAATTAGGGTTTTGATTTTGGGGGTTTTTGATCGGATGGTTAAAAGAAGTGTTAGGGTTTGAATTAAAGTGAATTTTGGGCGCACAAAGTGAATTGTGAGATCGAATTGGGTTTTTATACCGTTCGGATCTAATTAGAGTTATATTGGCGCAAAGTTACAAAATAGTCCCTTTACTTTCAAACCGAGCAGTAGAATTCCAATAGTTGCAGCAGTAGGAAGTTTTGCCTAGCAGCAGCAACTTTTGATGCTAGCAGTAGAATGTCTGCTGAACCTTTCTAACACCTTTTTCTCATCAACCAAGCATTTCCCATTAACTTATCATGCAAAAGATTAGTCCAAAACCACAAAAACACAAGAAACAAGATACCACAATAATCACAAGTCATAGTTATACATAGCAGTTGAATAGACAACTAGCAGCAGACTAAATATAACTAGCAGCAGACAACACAAAACATAGCAAGCAATAGACACAACTTATTTGACTAATAACAGTACAAATCCTTACACACTATTACAAAAACACACAGAGATAAGATTTTTCAAAGATTTGCCATTCCTATACTAGCAATCAAGAATTGAAATCTACCTACATCAAAACTTTTAGTGAGCAAATCTGTAACATTGTTGTCAGTATGGATTTTAACTATTTAAATTGGCTTTTTCTCATAACAATCTCTAATAAAATGGTGTCTTATCTCAATATGTTTTGTTTTAGAGTGAAACACAGGATTTTTAATAATACACATTGTACTGTTATTGTCAATGTAAATTTTGGTGTTCATAAAGTTGTACCCATAATCCAGCAGTAGGTTCTGAATCCAGAGCACTTGTCCACAGCAACTAGAAGCAGCGATATACTCAACTTCAGTTGTTGAATTAGCCACCACAGTCTATTTCTTGCATTGTCATGAGATCAACCTATGTCCAAGGTATTGACAGCCTCCAGTGGTTGACTTTCTATCTAAACTTGCTCCAGCATAGTCACTATCTAAGTATGCCACCAGATCAAAGGGTGAATTGTTAGGATACCAAAGGCCCAACCTAGGTTGACTCCTCAGGTACCTAAAAATTCTCTTCACAGCATTTAAGTGTGACATTTTAGGAGAGACTTGGAATCTGGCACAGGCACACACAGCAAATATAATGTCTGGCCTTGAAGCAGTTAAATACATCAATGAACCAATCATTGATCTATACAGATGTACATCAACCTCTTCCCCATCTTCATCCTTGATCAAAGGCTTGTTTGTCTCCATTGTTATCTTGGCTGGCTTGAAATCAGAAAAACCAAATTTCTTCAAAATATCAGTCACATACTTGTTGTTGATGCAAATAATGTTCTTAAAACATTATTTATATCTTTCGATTACTTCACGTTTTGTGGATGACAAAATGTGAAATCACGTTACGTTAAAATTAACGTAAACAAGTTTTTAATCGGAAGATCCCGTTTCTACGCAAATCACTCTAGAACAAATTTACAACTTGACAAATGATCAAAGAAGTGAATTTGTGTTTTGAGACTTCACATTTTAATGGGACAAAATATTTTTTCAAAAATACACATGACAAATTATTTTTGAATTATTCAGAAATGTTTTAATGGAAAAATATGTTTGAAAATCACAACAGCTATTTTTCCCCCCAAAATCAGCTCCAACCTTCCCCAAATAAGTTTTCACCAGAAAAGACAAAATTTGGAGTGTCCTAGTCTAGGACGGCTCCACGGTTCCACTAAATTTAGTGGAGCCGTGGCATGTTTAGTGGAGCCGTCCGTACAAAATTTTCTGTAACGTTCAGATTTTTCTTGCCTATAAAAACCAACCCCATTCACAGGTTTTAGGTATCCTTACACACACAAAACTTTCTGAGTTGAATACTCTCTTCACACTTTCTTTCTTAGATCATTTAGATTAGTTTTTCTTTTGTTCAAGAGTGATCCAATCATCCTCCAAGTGATCCTCTTCATTCCTCTTCATTATCAAAAGAAGAACACAAGTATCCAAGTTGATACAAGGTGTTATCATTCCTCTTCATTATCAAGAGAAGAACACAAGTATCCAAGTTGATACAAGGTGTTATCATTCCTCTTGAATTGCAAGAGAAGAACTCAAGTATTCAAGAGGATACAAGAGTTGTAGTTGTTAGGTTGTTGTAACACTTGTTACATCCTTGTTGTATCTTAGCATACATCAAGATTATCTTTCTTTTGTGAGAGTGTGAGTGAAGATCATTGTGATCTCAAGAGATAGTGAAGATCTCTTAAAGCCATTGGGCTTGTGTGTGAGTGATGTGAGAGTTGATCTTTGTGATCGTGTTGAGATCGTGGTGATCTCTTGTAGCCATTAGGCTTATGTGATTGGTCACGTGGACCTTGGTAGATTGGTGCTAGCTAAGATTAGCACTCGACATTTAGCTTAGTGTTAGGAATATAAATATTCAGATGAAGGTTCAGTCACCCCGATATCTATTTAGCATTTATATAGCTCGTAGGCTTATTACTATTAGTAGTATTATTAGTATTATTAGCTTAGTTATATATATATATTTGTGGAGTGGGTCGGGTCTTTACCCACTGTCAGCTCACTCCACAGCCCACTAGGGGCACAATATGTTAGTAGTATATAAGCCCCTTCCCACACTTGGGAAGGGTTGGAACTCATTTTACTATCAATCTAATATTTCAGTTTCTCTCACCTAGTTCCCATTCTCTCTACCTCTCTCTCTCTAAGTCAAACATGAAGATGTTCTTCCATAATCCAAGACCACCCGATCCACAATAATCAACATATTTCGATCCTACAATTGGCATCAGAGCCAGGTTGTTATTATTTGTTGATTTTATTGTGGTTCGAATTTTGTTATAAGCTGTGTTACCATATTTTCTGTACTGGTTAAACTTTTTTCATATGTAAATGTGGTATAACAGTTTCTTAACAAGATTTATGTATCAAAAATGGTCAAACGTCCTAAACTCTTTTCACTGCTTTACATAACTGTTTCCCGTGTCATTTATTTGTCCCAAGATATCAGTTGTGTATATCCATTTTTTTGTGACTTTTACCTTAACATGTGAATTTTTGGTCGAAACAAAAACATGTGTTTACCACTTTATCAGTTTGTGAGTTTTGTACTATTCCTGTGAAAAAAATCTGTAGTTTGTTCACATGTGTTCTTGGTTGCGTTTTGATGAAAGAGAAAACTCATATTCGGTTTTCCGGAAAAGTGAGTTTTGACTGGTCAAACGATTTGATAAGGTTGCGATTTGAAGGGAGCGTTTTGGGTGTTGCGATTTGCCTACTCAAGACATATTATCAAACAAAAATAAATGTTATGTTGCCAAAAGCTTAACAGATCTTGCGTTTTGTCTGTCACCGTCAAACCAAAACAAATGGCAGTAACTACGACTCAAGGGTTTGCGTTTTGACTCAAGAGAAACAGAACTAAGATGTAAAGATTAAGACCAGTCGACCACAAGCAACCATTTGACCATGACTTGTTGACCTTAGTCAGTCATAACCATCATACAACCAAACTGCCATAACAAATCCCATGCCGACAACCAAAATCACTACTGACTCCAACTCAGTCCCTATCCTAAAACCCACCTCCAATTTATCTAATCAGTCAACAATAACTAACACGAAAATTAACTCTAATCTCAGATTCTTTTTCGTGTCATACCAAAGCCCAAAGAACTTTATAAGTTCAAACACATGAAAATTATTTCATCACAGATCCGAAACTGAAATGATAGAACGATCTCCGATTTTTCATTCGTGTTTCACATGATATTTCAAACACACGAATAGAAATTATCATCATAGATTTGTAAAGAGATTAAACTCATCATCGATCTTAATGTTTTTGAAGACTAAGCTTCAATTAATTATTCGAAACTCAAAAGAAAAGATTCATAACTATGATGGTATAATCTTTCCCTTCATTTCGTTAAAACAAACAAAAGTCAAATGTATACAACCTTACCCGAGACCCAATGAAGGATCTTGAAGCCATCGTTATTTTTGTTTGATGATCGGTTAGCTTCAATTGATTGTAGACAGAATTGGTGTTGGGTTGTCGTAGCTAAATAACAACGATCGAAGGTGCGTTTTTCTGGTATTCGGTTTATATCAAGCATAATGGAATGGGATCTATTTTGATTGATGATGAGATGATAAGATTTGGTTTGATGATGAAGTAATGAGATTTGTTAGGTGAAAGGAGAGATGGATGATGATGGGGGCGCTGGAGTTTGTGTAAGTGATTAGGGTTAACTATGAGAGGAATTAGGGTAAGAGGATTGAGTGGCATTTTATAATAGCCTAAAATTTTGGGTTAAGTTATGGTTATACGGTTTGTGAATTGGGCCTGCCAAAGTTTATTGTGATAATTAAATGGGCTTGTTCTATCGAATAACATAAATGATGTATGATCGTTAAGGAGATTAGGGGATAAACTTGATGTTGGGTTTATGAGTTTCACAAAAAAAAAAAAGGGCTGTTAACCAGAATTTTATACGGGCTGTCATACTGGTTTTAGGCAATTGATTAATGGGCTAAGCGCAAAGTGGAACTGCAATGATAAAAGGTTGTGCTTAAGTTTGACCACTCATGTTTTCTTTGGACTTGGTTTGCGTATTATAATTGTTGGAACGGGATTGCTATGCTAAACGAATGAGCTTGCATGATTGTGCTGAACATGGACCATACCAATTAGTTATATGGATTTATTGACTTACAAATTTTTATTACACAATATTAATTATTATTGTTATAACTATTGGTTAATTGGTTACATTTGAGGTTCGTAGAATGTAAGTGATTTCACGATGATACACACGTCACGGCTAGTATTTGGGTATATGAATGTCAACGTGATTACTGAGTTGTGGATTTGGTAGCATCGTCCTATTGGTGCCTGCGATTTGAGTGAGCCTGCGATTTGATCTCTGCGATTTGAGTTTAGTTGACAAATTATGATTTGGTTAATTGCGAATTGACAAGTTGCTATTTGACTTGTTGCGATTTGATCAAGTAGAGATTTGACTTCTTTGACTTGAATTTCGAAGATTATTATTGCACTTCACTCTTGGCTATCCTTGTTGATTTCACGGTTTCTCTTGTTGATTTTAGAAAATCCCGCGAAAGATTCGATTTCTCGGTTTAAATCTCAAGAGTTGTAATATCCCGTCAAATTAATTTTGGACAAGTAGGCTGGACTTGGATTTAGACATAATAAAAATTACAGGGTTTGACTATGTTTAGGGATAAGTTTGTGCTGCGAGATCGGTTAGAATTGGGAAATTATGGTAGCTTGGGTGGTTTGTTAATTCACGGGTTCGTGTACTTTGTGTCTCAAATATCTCGGGGTTGGTTGGATGCACGATGTTTGATGATCCTTGCTCGAGCGTATTTATAGTGATTAGACTTGGAAGTTCAAGAGGCGGATATATACAATGAAGGATGGAAGGTTGGGTATATACCACTACCTATATTTAAAGGAGTTACGTTGTTGTGCTCAATATAGGTTCTAAATCACAAATTTAGTGCAAGTATAAGTCGCGAAGTTGTCTTTTATCAAGCTTCATCAAGAGATTGTTGTTTGTAACACCCCGACCCCACAAGGGTAGAGATATCACAAATACATGGTTTCATATCAGATAAACATAGTATCCATGAATAAAATAGCGGAAGTCAATTACGTAATCCAATAATAAGTCAACATGACTTATATCCAAATGAAAGGAAATAAAGGAAGTACATAAGTTCAATGCCTAAACAATGGCAACATAATGTCTAAGGAAAATCAAATGGTAGATAAGCTATAAAGAACAAGCTCCACTCAGGTGCACTCAACCCCAAAAGCCATGCCCAGCTCCTAGCTTAATTACCTGCCGCGGGAAAAGAAACGCGGCTGAGCTACTAGAGCCCAGTGAACAGATATAATGTAACAAGCAGTAGCATAATGAATAATACATGAGTAAATGAGAATGGAAGCATGAATACATGGTAAGAATACATGGTATCATAAGGGAAAGGAAAAAGGTGCATGGTAAAGAAAGGTCAGTAATCCACTACGAGCCCATAACATGAAATCATAAGCATAATCATAATCATAAACATGTAGAGGGGAGACCTCTTAGTATCCTGTAAATATGAGGGGTGTCCTTATCATGGGTTGGAGTAGCTAGCTCCCGGAGTGTGAAAGACGTGTATCGCACACACCATCAGTCACCATGAATAACATAACATAACATGAACATGAACAAATCTAGGATGCATCCATACGCCCCAGGTGGCCATAATCTGCCTCTACATAAACATGAATCATAAACATAACATGCAGGGACGGGATAGGTCATCACTCTCCTACCCTAGAGTCATGCCATCGGTGCATCGACTGACATGGACATGAAACCCTCATGCCTAGTGAGTGGCTCGTAGTATCAAACTGAGGGTAAAGGTCAAGTATCATGAATCATGTTTTTAGTTTACTTGCATAGGTCAAAATCTTGTTTCATAAGTTCATAATCATAGGTTCATAATCATGGTTCATAAGCAAGGTTCATAAGCAAGGTTCATAAGTAAAGGTTCATGGATGAAAGGTTCATAATCACAAAAGGTTCAATATCATGATGGTTCAATAATCGGAGTTCATGAATGAAGGGAACATAGCAATGGTATAGGGAACCCTAATATGAATCATAATAAGAGAATGAAGGCCTCTTATTAAAGAAGCAGAATATCTGTACCTTATTCGATAGCAAACAACCAAGGACAAATCACGAGACAACCGGGTCACTCCCGCTTCACGGAACCTATACGAATTAATGATCACGTATTACTAATAAGCTCATTTTATAAGTTTATCATTTATAGTTATTAAGGTTTCTCATTCATGGTTTCTTTCTATTTTTTTATTTTTTTTAGAAGGTTTCCATATTTAGTAAGTGTGATACTTTAGAGTTCTAAAAGATAATTAGATTTAATGCACATTTTAAACGTATTTCCGACTTAATTTAAGCCCGAGACAAACACCTCCCATGAACTTGTGACCTTCATAATAACTTTATTATTACAAGATTGTGATTCATTCTCTTGTATAAAAGTTACAGCATCATATTTATGTTACATATAATATAACTTTAATTTTTGAGACTACAATATACCCATGCATGCCATGAATATATGATGAGTTCAATATTTGATGGTACCATACACACGATGTACCTTTTTCCACTGACACACACAAGCATGCCATGACACACCCTTTGACAGCTATACCACGAACATATGTTGGAATAATGAACACAACACAGCCCATATTTAATCTCTTCCAAGTCTGATTCATATGTACAGTTCTAAACTTTAGAAAGTCACACACACATATACCTTTCCACATGTCAAGAAGCCAAAAATTCCTCATGCAATCACACCTATACAAGCCCCTATTTCCAGCCCCTAACTCACACAACACACACCTTGTTTAACCATCACCTCGACACTACCAAAGCAACCTACTCGACACCACAATTCAAATGTATGCGATACAAAACACACAGCGACGACCTGATGATGGACCCGACTCGATCACACTTACACGCGACATAAACCTACATGCTTGAAGCTCTCATGTTCGACACACTCAAACACTTACACAAACTGACTTTAACTAGTCCGTATCCTCACATAAACTCACACTACACAAGCCCTAGTTCTCACGTATTAATGCATGCGCCCCTCATTAATTATTAGGGTTTGTTTTTCCAGGTTTTAGGGCGTGTTAAAGATCAGATTAGGGTTGCAATATAATGGGTCGAATCACAGCGACATGGGTCGATTAGGCAGCAGACATCGGATCGTATGTACCATGTTTTTGTATGTTACTGTTATGATTTCATGTGGT
The DNA here is from genome assembly GCA_021014915.2 of Artemisia tridentata subsp. tridentata. Taxonomy (NCBI): domain Eukaryota; kingdom Viridiplantae; phylum Streptophyta; class Magnoliopsida; order Asterales; family Asteraceae; genus Artemisia; species Artemisia tridentata. Next base: position 115,888,487 of record CP139504.1, read on the forward strand.
CTGATTCATATTCGTATTGCAATTTTAACCAACATATATATTAGGTTTTCATTCTAGTGAATCACATGAATTCAAGAATGATTATGTGTTACCTCTTGGTTGGATTGAAAACAGATTAGAACAAGAACACACGAACCGAACCAAAACCCTTCATCGAATCAGAAATCACACGAGCAGAACCAATGTTACACCAACACCGATCATCACACCAAAGCTAGGACCAACAAGGTCGATCACTACCTTGTTCTCCCCTCGTACATTCTTGCTTTCTTGGATAGAATGTGGCTGCCGAAAAGTATAAGTGTGTAGGGTTTTGTGTGTGAAGTAAAATAATGATATACGGTTGGGAGAAGTGAGTAACAAATGGGCCAATCTAAGGTGGAAAAGTGCCGTGATTGGTGTGGTGATAGGGGAGAATTATTCTTCAAAATCTTCTCAATTAATTTCGGTATTTAACTCTCTATAAATGAAAATTTGTGTACCATATTTACAAAGGCTAGGAAAAGGTCCAAACTTAACATATTAATGTTTGATATATGCTTAGGAACATTGAGTTGTGTACAAGTTTTTAATAATTTGGCCTATATGAGACCTATTAAACGTGCCATGCTTTTATTCATAAGTTTCCTGTAAAATTTCATATAATACTTTATGTTACATGTTCATATCGTATAGTAATAAGTTTTAATTTATAGCGTATTTCATAAGTTCTTAAAATTTCAAATTTAGAGGGTATTTTGATCATTTCAGATTGTGGTAATTTCGGTGTTTTACAATTCTTCCCCTCTAAAAGAAAATTTTCGTCCTCGAAAATTGAAGTGAAACAAAATGGAATACATAACGGACTGTGAACGAAAATGTGAATGACTAGTTTCTCATGACTCGATCTTGTCGATCCAAAAGTAGCTTCGGTTCCTCAGAAAAGACATACCATATTGAATCCAAATCAAAAGGATAATATCCAAACGTGACAGATGATAATCATATCCCTCCAAAGGGATACAAGGAAAACGTAGGCTTTGACGGATATATCGTCCGTGGAATTGAAATAGACACCACAGATGAGATTGTATCTAATTACATAAGTTATGAGAGTGACATAAACGCTTAACTCTTCAGATCATCAATAGTCTCGTCGTCAATATAACCTTTCAAAAGTATCCTTGTCAACCGACAGAGTTGTTTTCCCTCAGAATTCGAAATCTCATATCTTAACTCATAGCAGATCATAACTGAACAGATCAACGAGTGTGAATCGTACATATAGCATAACATAGGTGTACTCTTTCAAGGAATGGATCGAATCCATACGGCAGAAAACATATTGTTAGATAGCACCAAACGGTAGAAAGCTCTACAACAGAACCTAAGATCGTTTTCGGGAGTACAGAGGTCAGCAAACGCGTGTCGAGAATCCAAACGTATCAAATCGTATAACGGTGAAAGCCGATTAATGTATAGGTAGAATGAACATAAAGTCTCACTAAACACAGATAATCTCAATTAGATATCAGAAATTCTAAGGCTTCTAAGGTACTCCTCGAAATATCCTATGATCACAATAAGTGCACGTTATATGGTGTAAGTATTATCACGTTGATCAGGCGTCATAATACTAGCACCACATAAATATGCCCTCATGATGATCATACTTTATCTCAAGTCGTGAGTATAACAACCTATCTTAATCCACCTAGTAATTCTACGATCTCAGAGCCAATAAGATCAAGTCATAGTTAAGAGGGCAAACAAAACTATTCGCAAGAGTATCAGAATTTCCAGATTGCCTAGCAGAGTAAGGCATGCCGTCACAAGTATCAGATTTCCCACAATTCGCCAGAATTCCTCAGAACAAAGCCATCATCGAACATACGAAAATAAGCACGGGGCTGAAATGCTTTTAGTAAACTTAAATCATTAGCGGATCTTATCACGATATAACGAAGCTTAAGGGAGTCAGCGGAAATGAAAACTAATCGTCAATAACATCGGTCTTCACATAATCAATTCTTCCAAACATAATAGATCTGTTTCAGAAATCCGTTTATTCAAGACATCAAATCTCTTCAAGTCCGGTTAAGCTGTCTTCGTTATCCATCAAGCTGGAAATGAAGCAAAATCGTCTGGTTCATCACGCCTCTTGCAGTTCTTCTTGGAATGTGATGGAGTAATGTGGATTTCTAGCACGATTTTTAAGTTCCTTCATCATCCAGTCTGCTTCCGCTCTCAATTCATCTTAGTACAACTAAGATGAATAGGGAAGTGAGACTGTACGTCTTCGTCAGCTCCAGGGTCGCCATCTTCCTTTTGTACCGCCAAACTTCTGCCTTGTAAGGAATGTCTTCACTCTTCAGGGTAGTCGCCGCTGTTGTCAACTCCAGGTCAGGTAGCGAAGTAATTTTTCTGATGCGTTTCTAGTTGTCTTGATGCATACGCAAAACCTTCTGTGTTGCAAGGGAGTATAACCGAGTCTCTTTCCGAAATGTCCCAAAATTTGTTCCGTCTGTAGGTATGGAAGCAATTTCTATTTCAGCTTTTCAAAACTCCGTTCTCAATCAAACTAAGCTGTTTCTCTCCGGTTACGAAATTTATCAAGGGTAACGCAAGTTGTAAACGTCTTTCAGAATTCTGATGCAAGGTTCAAAAGATTTCAGTTTACCATTTTGTTATCGATCTTGACCATTCGGTGACAGTTTCAAAATTTGCGGGATTTAAAGAGATATTCTCAATCAAGAAAACCTGTTGCCTGAACAGATATCAATCTCTCAGAATGCACAAGTGATCGCCATTTTCTCACAAAGTGCATAAATGATTTTCATGTTCTTCTTTGTCTCCGATTGTACTACTAGGTCATACAATGACCATTTGCCCAAGTACTCACGAGAAGACATTCATTTATCAAATTTACAGAATAGTCAGAGCTTTAGCTAATACTATTAGCGTCATTTACAGTCACAGCCGTCGTTACAAATACGGAAAGCGATCTTAAGAATAATCTCAATTCATGTGTTCATCTGAAGGAACTTCGCGCTCTGAAATGGAATAGATATAAAGTCGTTTCGAGGTGGAGAAAATAAGGGTTCCAAAAAGCAATACAGTTCAGCATCCAGAAATCAATATATCTCTTGTCATCATTCTTCTTTATCGCGAACAAAACTGAATTACGCCAAGAAAATGCACTTAAGCAAACTTACTTCACATTCCGGTGGAAAACTTGATGGTTAATCAGAAATCGTGTTCAGAAAATTCAGGGTGTCAAGAATTTCTCAAGATAAGGTTCATTCACTGGTGTACGAAATGGGTTCAAGGAAAACTTCATAATCACGAAAGTAACACACGAGTCTCCAGAGTAGTAGCGATAGCCAAAAGTTTGACAATTGGTAATTATGGGAGGGAGTTCAAATTTGTTTCAAGCGCCAAAGGTGAGACATAGGAGGATAGTTGTCAATCAACCAATCCTTTATCAGAATAAAATCAGAGTTAACTTCCCAAGGAAAGACAGATCAATATTGCAACTCTTATCGTTCAAAAGTGAGAGGGAACATTTTTATACTTGTGGTTTAGCACCACAAGACTTCTCATAGGGACAGAGATGGGTAAGACGAAATCAAAGAGTATTAGAAAATTCATAGATGCTTATCAAAAGCAAGAGACAGATCACAGAATGTATCAAGTACGTCATCACCAAGGAGATTTTAAGAATACCCGAAGAGGCATCAAAATGATTAACAGAAGGATCAGAGGTCAGAGTCAGACTCTGTAGACAAGGATCAAATAGCGTCAGGCAATTACTATGCAGTTCTCAACGCCTTCCAGATTTATTTAGGTTCAGATTTTAGGTAGTGCAGAGCATAAACTTTCAATTTCCAAAAGTGATCTTAACAGCCTTTAATCAAAAGCAAGGCACGAATTAGAGTAATGCGGAAGCAAGAATACTTAAACAAATGCCTTATAGTCTACCCATACCTCACCGGTCAGAACTTAAGTTCCTATAGGGAAATCCTAAAGCAGATTCTTACAGGTTATCTTATGAGCGCCTACAGTGGAAACTTAGTGGTCTAACTTACACAGGTCAAGGGTAAATGTATTACGAGTCGCAACCTGTCTCTCTGATACCATAAATTGTAACACCCCGACCCCACAAGGGTAGAGATATCACAAATACATGGTTTCATATCAGATAAACATAGTATCCATGAATAAAATAGCGGAAGTCAATTACATAATCCAATAATAAGTCATCATGACTTATATCCAAATGAAAGGAAATAAAGGAAGTACATAAGTTCAATGCCTAAACAATGGCAACATAATGTCTAAGGAAAATCAATTGGTAGATAAGCTATAAAGAACAAGCTCCACTCAGGTGCACTCAACCCCAAAAGCCATGCCCAGCTCCTAGCTTAATTACCTGCCGCGGGAAAAGAAACGCGGCTGAGCTACTAGAGCCCAGTGAACAGATATAACGTAACAAGCAGTAGCATAATGAATAATACATGAGTAAATGAGAATGGAAGCATGAATACATGGTAAGAATACATGGTATCATAAGGGAAAGGAAAAAGGTGCATGGTAAAGAAAGGTCAGTAATCCACTACGAGCCCATAACATGAAATCATAAGCATAATCATAATCATAAACATGTAGAGGGGAGACCTCTTAGTATCCTGTAAATATGAGGGGTGTCCTCATCATGGGTTGGAGTAGCTAGCTCCCGGAGTGTGAAAGACGTGTATCGCACACACCATCAGTCACCATGAATAACATAACATAACATGAACAAATCTAGGATGCATCCATACGCCCCAGGTGGCCATAATCTGCCTCTACATAAACATGAATCATAAACATAACATGAAGGGACGGGATAGGTCATCACTCTCCTACCCTAGAGTCATGCCATCGGTGCATCGACTGACATGGACATGAAACCCTCATGCCTAGTGAGTGGCTCGTAGTATCAAACTGAGGGTAAAGGTCAAGTATCATGAATCATGTTTTTAGTTTACTTGCATAGGTCAAAATCTTGTTTCATAAGTTCATAATCATAGGTTCATAATCATGGTTCATAAGCAAGGTTCATAAGCAAGGTTCATAAGTAAAGGTTCATGAATGAAAGGTTCATAATCACAAAAGGTTCAATATCATGATGGTTCAATAATCGGAGTTCATGAATGAAGGGAACATAGCAATGGTATAGGGAACCCTAATATGAATCATAATAAGAGAATGAAGGCCTCTTATTAAAGAAGCAGAATATCTGTACCTTATTCGATAGCAAACAACCAAGGACAAATCACGAGACAACCGGGTCACTCCCGCTTCACGGAACCTATACGAATTAATGATCACGTATTACTAATAAGCTCATTTTATAAGTTTATCATTTATAGTTATTAAGGTTTCTCATTCATGGTTTCTTTCTATTTTTTTATTTTTTTTTTAGAAGGTTTCCATATTTAGTAAGTGTGATACTTTAGAGTTCTAAAAGATAATTAGATTTAATGCACATTTTAAACGTATTTCCGAGTTAATTTAAGCCCGAGACAAACACCTCCCATGAACTTGTGACCTTCATAATAACTTTATTATTACAAGATTGTGATTCATTCTCTTGTATAAAAGTTACAGCATCATATTTATGTTACATATAATATAACTTTAATTTTTAAGACTACAATATACCCATGCATGCCATGAATATATGATGAGTTCAATATTTGATGGTACCATACACACGATGTACCTTTTTCCACTGACACACACAAGCATGCCATGACACACACCCTTTGACAGCTATACCACGAACATATGTTGGAATAATGAACACAACACAGCCCATATTTAATCTCTTCCAAGTCTGATTCATATGTACAGTTCTAAACTTTAGAAAGTCACACACACATATACCTTTCCACATGTCAAGAGGCCAAAACTTCCTCATGCAATCACACCTATACAAGCCCCTATTTCCAGCCCTTAACTCACACAACACACACCTTGTTTAACCATCACCTCGACACTACCAAAGCAACCTACTCGACACCACAATTCAAATGTATGCGATACAAAACACACAGCGACGACCTGATGATGGACCCGACTCGGTCACACTTACACGCGACATAAACCTACATGCTTGAAGCTCTCATGTTCGACACACTCAAACACTTACACAAACTGACTTTAACTAGTCTGTATCCTCACATAAACTCACACTACACAAGCCCTAGTTCTCACGTATTAATGCATGCGCCCCTCATTAATTATTAGGGTTTGTTTTTCCAAGTTTTAGGGCGTGTTAAAGATCAGATTAGGGTTGCAATATAATGGGTCGAATCACAGCGACATGGGTCGATTAGGCAGCAGACATCGGATCGTATGTACCATGTTTTTGTATGTTACTGTTATGATTTCATGTGGTCTGATTCATATTCGTATTGCAATTTTAACCAACATATATATTTGGTTTTCATTCTAGTGAATCACATGAATTCAAGAATGATTATGTGTTACCTCTTGGTTGGATTGAAAACAGATTAGAACAAGAACACACGAACCGAACCAAAACCCTTCATCGAATCAGAAATCACACGAGCAGAACCAATGTTACACCAACACCGATCATCACACCAAAGCTAGGACCAACAAGGTCGATCACTACCTTGTTCTCCCCTCGTACATTCTTGCTTTCTTGGATAGAATGTGGCTGCCGAAAAGTATAAGTGTGTAGGGTTTTGTGTGTGAAGTAAAATAATGATATACGGTTGGGAGAAGTGAGTAACAAATGGGCCAATCTAAGGTGGAAAAGTGCCGTGATTGGTGTGGTGATAGGGGAGAATTATTCTTCAAAATCTTCTCAATTAATTTCGGTATTTAACTCTCTATAAATGAAAATTTGTGTACCATATTTACAAAGGCTAGGAAAAGGTCCAAACTTAACATATTAATGTGTGATATATGTTTAGGAACATTGAGTTGTGTACAAGTTTTTAATAATTTGGCCTATATGAGACCTATTAAACGTGCCATGCTTTTATTCATAAGTTTCCTGTAAAATTTCATATAATACTTTATGTTACATGTTCATATCGTATAGTAATAAGTTTTAATTTATAGTGTATTTCATAAGTTCTTAAAATTTCAAATTTAGAGGGTATTTTGATCATTTCAGATTGTGGTAATTTCGGTGTTTTACATTGTTTCTCAAGCCTCTAATGGGATTGTAGTTCAAGATCTTCTCAAGAGGTGGTCAGACTTAAAGACAGGAGGTAGATTGTTCAGAGACGTGTTTTAACCTTTTACTCATTCTAAAGTTAAACACATTTCATCAAGCGGTTTTGGCATATTACGAGCTTCAGTGAATCTTTAATCTGCTAAACCATTGATGAGGAGACAAACGAAGGGTTTCTACAAGAGAGTCCTAATCACCATCTTCTTTGCAGTAGTTTTATTTGGCACTTTCCATGCATCTATGTTGTGCCTGACAAATTCACAACCATCACAGACTCTCTGCTTTGGAAAAAAGGTCATTGCATGCCCTTTTTGAGGGGGAGAATTAGCGCGTGTTTCTTAGCGGTTCCGTCTACAGCGGTTTAGCTTTCAGCGGGTCAGATCGTAGCGGTTCAGGATTCAGTGGTTCAGTCTCCAGCAGTTTGAATCTTAGCGGTTCCAGTTTCAGTGGTTTAGTTTTCAGCGGTTTGGGTCTTAGCGATTTGCCTAAGGTTTCAGCGGTTTGATACTTACTGTTGTGCAGTTTGTTCTTGAATTTATTTCTCGGTTAAATCTCAAGAACTGTAAAATCCTGTATACAGTATGACAACTATACCATGCACTGCATCTGATAACATCCAAGCAGCTGGGTCAGACAGCTATGCTTGATAGGACTGACTATGAGTCATGGGCACTGCTAAGAATTAGCGCATGTTTCTTCTCCTTTGACTAGTCAACAGCACAAGATGATCACGAAGTTAATTTAGTATTCCTCATTTGTGATTTCACGAAGGCGGTTACTTATTTTATCTTGAGGTCGGGGTTGGTTGGATGCATGACCTTCAATGATAACTTGCTCGTGCTCAAAATTTTAAGTTGAAGACTTAGGTTATCTAGTTACCAGCAGTCGGGGTAACTATCACTTAAGAGTTAGGTTGGAGTACTCAGTGTCACACGTCAATGACGTTGTCGATAATCGCAAGAGGTGTTAATGTCTCATACTTTGGTTGGGTATTGAGCACTTAGAGATTTGCTTGGAGCATTAATTCTCTACACCGTTCTTCCAACATTAGTGCAAGCTTAAGTAACGAATTTGAGGACTTCTACTTCAGTTTTCAATTTTGGTATATCGGGTTTCCTTCATCAAGTGGTCACAAAGTGTTGTCTGAGTACGAGGTTGGTTAGTTGGCTAAAGGTTTTAAAAGTTGTGATGTGATCTGTAATTCTCACAGGATATTCTTAATCCAAACTGATATTCACCAAAATCAAATCAGTCATGCTACATTCAATTTGTTACTGTCTCACGGTTTCTTCTTGGTTTTGTAAAATCCCGCGAAAGAACTTATTTCTCGGTTTAAATCATAGATTTGTAAAATCCCGTGATGATGGGTTATGCGCTCTTAACCGTGATCAGGTTAAAACCATTATCAACGTTCAGTTAAAACATCATAAAGGGCTTGATCGGGGCATTTAAACGAAAAGATGTGACTCCGGCGTGAAGTCATTATTATTTATTTGAGGCTGAAGTGAAATTTCATGGGTGCGTGTACTTAGTATCTGAAGATATCGGGGTGGGTGGATGAAGATTCTTCGAGATCCTTGTTCGAGCGTTTAACCTTTACAATGACGAGGACTTGGATATCTAGTTATTTTTTATTCCTCTCTATTACAAAATAACTATCACTTTAAGGAGTTACGTTGTAGTGCTCAGTGTCACACGAAGTTGTGGATATCCAAGAGGTGATGTACGTCTTATACTTGATGGTTGGTTGGTTGAAGAGTATAGAGTACTTAGGGATTCAATGTTGCACGAAGTCTCTACACCGCTCTTAGTCACACATTAGTGCAAGTTTAAGTCACAAGTTCGGGTTATGATACTTCAGTCTCAAATTCATCATATTGGGTTTTCTCCATCAGTAGTCACGACAAAGAGCCGACATAATGATAATGGGGTTGGTAACGAGTTAGCTGAGAGAAGTAGAAAAGAGAGAAGACGTCTGTACACATCAGTGCAGGCCTCGTTCTTCATCGACAATGACGTCTGAACACATCAGTTCAGGCCTCGTTCTTCATTGACAATGGCGTCTGCTGACATCTCTTCAGGCCCCGTTAAAGAAAAGAAAGGTGTACGCTTCAGTGCGCTTTATCTTTGGAAGAAGAGAAATCTTCTTATTTATGGCCATTCTCATCAACAAGTTTCATGCTCTTTCCGTGCTCTTTAAGTCTTCAAGTGGATCGACGCATATTGGAGTATACTCTTATTCACTTATTCAACCAAAAATTGCAGTTGACAGGCATATGCAATTTTTGAGGGGGGGAAAGGGTGAATAAACAACATGTCAGTCTTCAAGAACCGTCAAGTGGAGCTGCTTACCGTTGATGGTATTCATATTCACTCGTTCAATCATCAAAAATTGCAGCTGGCAGGCATATGCAATTTTTTAGGGGGGGGGGGGGAAGGGTGAATAATCTACATGTTGTTTGATGATTGAGAAATGGTCATACGACTCCTGAATACGTCAGTTCAGGAGTCGTGCAAACCATGTTTCTCCAACACTACATCTTCCTCCGTCTTTCAAGGTGTTGAAGAACATGGTCATGGAATGCTAATCGACATCTTCTTACGGGCTGGTACAATCAGTAACAAAGGGTTTCTAGTCAATGCTTCATGTACACGTCATTATGCTACATGTACACATCATGATGATGATTCTGATTAATCGTAACCATCAGGGGAGAGAAATGTGTACACCAAGGACGCACAGCAGGTTTACGTGATCGGGCTTAATATCTAAGGATACATATCATAGATGATCAGTGGTTCAACTTGTTACCTTGGTATTATCGTTTCACCGTTACGTCATGGGCGGATTAATCGTAACCATCAGGGGAGAGAGAATGTGTACATCAAGGACGCACAACAGGTTCACGTGATCGGGCTTAATATCTCAGGATACATATTATAGATGATCAGTGGTTCAACTTGTTACTTTGATGTTAGCATCTCATGTGTACGTTGCGGGTTGATGGGTTATATGTAAGGTTACTGGAAGGCATTTGGTGAGATGAAGATGATTGGTATTCTGTTCCTCCAAATTGGGCAATCTTGAAGAAGGTCGAGTCTACAGTCTATTCTACATTCTCCGCTATGTGTTAGAAGACTAAAGACGACATGCATTTGGTTATCGAAAGACTTCTTCATATTATGGGCGTTCATCCAAAGTCTTCTCTCTATTATGGGTGTTCATGAGAAAGGTTGTCAGATTGGGGGAGAGCACTAATTAGGGGAGAGTGAAAAGCCAGAATTAATCCCTAATTAAATGTGCTCACATTGCTCTTCAGCAAGTAAAGTAATGGCAGCGGAGAAGATTCAGGAAGCTGAGGAGTAATGGTTTTTGCTTCGTATCCTTGTATATATTTGCTTCATACATTTTTGTTCATATCTTATACCATTTTGTAAATAGATATATAGAAAACCTGCAAATTGTAAATAGAGAAACGTAAAACCAGAAAAACCATAAAAATTGAAAAATAGAAAATTCGAAAAATAGTTTCACCTAGGCATGTCTTCTGTTTATCGATAACATTTACGGACTTAGAAATGTCATTCAATAATGGCACGGGTCTTTAAATGAAGCTCGAGCAGAAGTTAAAATGGATTGTTAAAACATGTCTAAATGGCTTGCTATTACTTCAGATAGCAACCCGCGCTTCAAAATGGGGAAAGCACGTCGCCAAAAAGACGGCTGTTCCTCCAACTGGGTGATGTTCACCTGGGCATGGATTACTTTATATCCATGTTTCTTCGATCTGATGTACGTTTCAGTGCATCATTTCTTGAAAAAGAAGAGAAATCTTCTTTGTATGCAAATAGTTTTCATTATATGATTCTTCTGAAAATTATTTGTGAGACACTTGGTGATTATGTGTTGCTTGAAATTCTTTTAGACTTGGATTGTGCATAAAATTTGTCACTCAATCAACGAATACAAATCTCTAACTAGAATACGGGTCATTGATTGAGGGGAAGAGTGAATTTAAATTTTATATCATCAAACGGGTTTCTTGATTAATTCATAATTCTTAGAAAAGGTTTTGTAGTTAATGGGGTATTAGTTGAAGAGGAAATTGCTAAAATTTATATCAAATGGCCAAATGTGTTAGTTGCTAGAATGTTTAGGACATTATGTGCAATTTGCTTATAGTATCCTAGCTTCATATAACTAGAAGGTTCATTTGTATCACTTTGGAATCCTCGTTTAATCCCCTAGATACATTAAAACTCAAAATCTGAAAGAAGTTAGAAAACCCGATGTGTTTGATGTTCTTGAATACTCCAATGACATTTGTATGATCTGAATGAATGAGTTTCAAATGTTGAGTGACTTTTATTAGTCGATTACTGAGTAATTGTTGTTGATTTAGTGCATGTGCTCTCAGGATATGCTTAGGCATATAGTTATCATGTTAGAATCTTGTCCCTAAGATCCTGAATTGAATGTTGAAATATGAGTGAATTGCCATGTTCATGATTGCTAATTGCTCTTCATGCTAGATAGTGGTTTGATGTATTTACTGATTGTGGTTTGATTATGAGATGAACTTGGTATTATGATGTGGCAAGCTGCTATGTGGTAGCTATTAAGGAATAGTGTATCTGTATGTATGTATATCTGTGTTGATATTCTTATGCAGATTCCATAGCCAATAAGAATGTACCAGTTCCAGCTCTAACCATTTGATCAGATGTTCAAACTCTATTGATTGGCTCAGAATTCACCACGACAACAACATCGGCAGCAACAACAACAACAACACTGTCATCACCACCACCACCTTCAGTGAAACAAAGCAATATTTATTCCGATCTCGCCAAGTGGGGATCTACAATAATTGGACGTTCTTGTTGGTGGATGGATAATTGATGTTGACCAATGACTCCCTCAGAGAAGCGGATGATCACATCGTCTGCGCAAAAAGGTCAATATCATTTGTGTCTTAACAGTCACTTTGTGCATAAGAAGCAGTGAATCTCCCTCTTAGATTAAGGGGGAGCATAGTATGTTCCATCATCAGAATACATTAAATCGGACACATTTTCTCCCACATTTTCTAACTTATTTAAATCTATTGGGATCACAAATCTCAAAAGGTTTGAAATTTTTGATCGGGGGAGAGAATGTGATTTAAATATGAAACCTGATAAAAATGTGATGTTTTGGACTTAAATTTTAGGCTCTCCCATATGTGCTAAACTCTTTCGTACATCGATGCACATATTGAGGGGGAGCGAATGGACAAAAAGGTTTTGGCATCTCACGTGAGCGTGACTCAGACTTCACCAATGAATTGACGAAACACAAATTGTCATCAATCGAAAGGACATATCCTGGCCGGGTAATAATTTCAAGCTGGTCTAACCAGTGATGTAAGCGTGTCTTGAAAAGGATGTGTCTGAGTAGAGTGTACCATTTCGAGAAACTTTCTGTGGACTTGACCAGGCCGGGTAATAATTTCAAGCTAGTCTAACTAGTGATGTAAGCGTGTCTCGAATCGGTCATGTTCACTGAAAGTGGATCAATTCAAAAAGTGCAAGCTCTACCCAACATGTGCAAATTTATAAAACAATCATCCGAGCACATGTTGAGGGGGAGCATTTGAAAAATATAAAACTCTCAAAGTGTTAGCAAAATGTGTTTCATAATCATGAACACTTTGAGAGATTTTTCAAGGATTTGGTTAATGGCAATTGTGGAAGAACACCAAAGACCGACCATTTTATTTAACGTATTGCAGTTATAAGGATGGTAAGGTTAGGTACAAGTTCCCACGATCCCGCCAGAACCGGAGGGATCTACCCAGGGACAATCCACTAGTTAGTGTAGAAGTCCTTAGGTATGATTAAAAAGGAGAAAAGTGTGAATAAGGGAAGAGTGCCGACTGAGATGGAGCTAGTACTGGAACAAACCCAACAAGGTACTAGTAATGAAGTCTCGGTAAGCACTGAAGGGGTTGAAGAATGAAAAAGAAATGTAAAGATAAAGGGTGAAAAGAAAGAAGCCCTCCTTACACTTTAGGCAGAAACCGGGTCAATTCATATGCTGTCAAAATCACTTGGTTGATTGCTGACATTGAAGACAAAGTATTATGGACCCAGTGATAAGCTACACAACCCTCCCTAGCCACTCAAGGTCCCTCAAAGGACTCTTGTTTCAATTTTCACGGGGTTCAATACATTTCTATCGTCTCTCTCACTCCGAGTTAGATGATATTGAAAAGGTGGCAGTCCTCTCCAGCCTCCGATCACCAAATCAAAACACACAATTGAGTCTAGAGCCACGAGATGCATAATAAGATCTCATAGAAACACGTATTATTTCTACACTGGTTGTTCAACATTAAGGACACCAGTTGTAAACTTATGAGTCCTACGCAGATCTTAGCAATCTGCCAGAACATTTATGAGAGAATTTACAAATGTAATTCTCAGTGATTAAATGGAAATTCCTGCCAGGGTCAACATCAAACAGCCCTGAAAGCAGGTCACTTCGGTAATTCCTTGTGGATTACGCTTAGTGGTCGTGGCGGTTTCAAACGGTCTACAGTCGTGGAGTGATCTCCAGCGACTCACCTAATCGTTGATTTGCTACGGTTGATCTTTAAAACCCTCTGTGGGTTTCCGATTTAGGAACGGTCTTGGTAAGCATTAGAGAGAGTTTTCACACTATGCTGTTAACAATCTCGAAGTCCGAACCTGTAAGTACCGGATGTTTTATTGCTAACTGTCTTATGCAGGAACATCTGGCGATTGTAGCTGATTGCTGTTGCAGCTGTTTGCGGTTGTAGCTGATTGATGTTGCAGCTGATTGCGGTTGTAGCTGATTGCTGAAAAGATGCCAATCCACCACCACATGTTCACACTACATCATCATTATAATCAAAGAAGTCATGATAAACTAAAAGACCTTCAACACAGCTTTTGCAAACTCTGATGCTGAAAGATCATGACACTAAATAGTGTGAGCATGTCGGTTCAAAGAATATCACATCACATGGAGACATACTACTGAAAGATGACTTGGAGATACATGTTGGATGATAAATTCGCAGAATACTCAAAGATCATCCAAGACAACCGATCAGTCATCAAAAGTTCACTGTTGAAGGCACAAAGTTTCAAGACATTGAAGAATCAAAGACTACGAGCTATGAAGTCAAGATCAAATGATAGAATGCTAGAATTCAAAATATTATTTCCGGGGTGACCTCCCTTAGGGGGAGATTGTTAGGAATATAAATATTCAGATGAAGGTTCGGTCACCCCGATATCTATTTAGCATTTATATAGCTCGTAGGCTTATTACTATTAGTAGTATTATTAGTATTATTAGCTTAGTTATATATATATTTGTGGAGTGGGTCGGGTCTTTACCCACTGTCAGCTCACTCCACAGCCCACTAGGGGCACAATATGTTAGTAGTGTATAAGCCCCTTCCCACACTTGGGAAGGGTTGGAACTCTTGTTATTTTACTATCAATCTAATATTTCAGTTTCTCTCACCTAGTTCCCATTCTCTCTAGCTCTCTCTCTCTAACTCAAACATAAAGATGTTCTTCCATAATCCAAGACCACCCGATCCACAATAATCAACATATTTCGATCCTACACTTAGTGTCGGTAATAGGATAAGCGACGAGTACGGTTTTCTCCGCCTGAAGGGAGGTTGTTGACATAGTGCTTGAAACTCTCGAGTGTGGTACTCGGGGAGTGGAGTAGGGCGAAGAAGAGCTTCGTAGCCGAACCACTATAAATCCTTTGTCTCGGTTTGATCTTTCCAACTCTACTCTTTACTTTCATTATTTTGCATTAGTTAGTTTAGTGTGTAGTTCATATTGGTGTTGATTGATTACACATAGAGTTCGAATCAAAGTTTCCAATAGCCAACTTTTAAAACAAGATTTTTAAAAGAATTTTAAACCGGTAAACTATTCAACCCCCCTTCTAGTTTCCCACAGGTATCAAAGCCACGTCAGTCAAGATTTTAAAGTATATTGTATTTTAAAACTTGAATCGATCAATGGATTCCGACAAATATCTAGAAGGGCAATCTATGCAAAGACCACCACTTTTCGAAACCGATTGTTTTATATATTGGAAAACAAGATTCGAAACATATGTAAAATCAAAAGACATTGATCTTTGGCATGTTATTACCGAGGGTGACTTTCAACCTATTCAAATGAATCCGGAAACTAAAAAGGATGAAATAGTTTCTTATGATAAACAAAGTGATGAACTTAAAAGGAAATTAGCCAAAAATAATGAGGCTAAAATGATGATTTATAATGCTTTGCCTAAAAAGGAATTTGAAAGAATTTTTATGTGTAATACAGCAAAAGATATTTGGAAAACGTTGCTAGTCACTCACCAAGGTAATAACCAAGTCAAAGAGAACAAGAAAGATCTTCTTGTTCAACAATATGAACAATTTTCCATTTCGGAAGATGAGTCAATAGATAATGCTTTTGCTAGATTTAATACTATTATCACTAGTCTTAAAGCTCTTGATGAAGGTTACTCTAGCAAGAATTATGTTAGGAAGTTTCGTAGGGCTCTACATCCTAAAAGGAGAGCAAAGGTCACCGCCATAGAAGAGTCAAAGGACTTGGCGACATTTTCACTCGATGAACTTATAGGAAACTTGAAAGTTCACGAGATGATAATCAAGAAGGACTCCGACATAGTCAAAGGCAAAAGCGAGAGAGTTAGATCTCTAGCATTGAAAGCCAAGAAGGAGTCTAGTGATGAGGAATGCTCGAGTTCTGATAGTGAAGATGAGGAATATGCATTAGCGGTTAGGGACTTTAAAAAGTTCTTTAGGAGAAGAGGTAGGTTCGTTAGGCAACCTCGTGATAAGAAGAAGACATCACAAAAGAACCATGTTGAAAAGAAAGGGACAAGTGATAGGAAATGCTTTAGATGCGGAGATCCTAATCACCTCATAGGAGAGTTTCCCAAACCACCAAAATTCAACAACCAACGAGCTTTCATAGGAGGCTCATGGAGTGATAGCGGTGATGATGAAGAAAAGAAGCCCAAGGAGGAAACATGCCTAATGGCTCACGCTTCTAATGAGGTATGTTACGACTACCCTAATTTTATAGATGACAACTCATCAATAGATGATAACATACTAAATGACAAACATAATAATCTATGCAAAATTGTTTCAAAAATGATAAGTAGAAACAAATCACTAAAATCAAAATTGCATGAACTCGAAGTAGAAATTATTGAACTAAAGGATAAAGTCAAAGGACTTGAAAGACATAAAGAAATAGAAGTAGGTTGTGAGTCATGCATAAATCTTCGAGTAGAAAATGAAAAACTCATGGAAAATGCAATTAGGATCATTAGGTTTAAAAAGGAAACAGAAAATGCTTCGACAGATAAAACAAATCAAGTAAAATCTGTCAAACCCACGAATTCTGTCAAATCCCCAGACGGCACCACTAAAGGTACCAACGGTACCATAAAATTTAAAGGAACCGTGGTACCGTCTAGCACTGGAGACAGAACTGAGTCAAATTTCAAAAATAAATCAGGTCCTAAACCAACTTACATAATTGTAAATGGTACAAAGGTCTCTATTTTTAATGACCGAAATAAACAAGAAACACATATTTAGGGGGACGGGGATGCTCAAAATACAGGTTAAACATGGTGATATTAGCTTAAAAGAATGGGCGGAGGTGTGTGTGTTTTCTAGAGAGAGAAAGGAGAAACCACACAACACCTCCTTATTACAATGAACATCCAACCCTACTTGATGACACAAGTAAGGTATTTATAGCATAGGAGTGATGCCCTAATGCTATCTATGGGCTTCAGTTGGGCTTGAGGCTCATGGGCTATACACTGGACATTTCTACAATACAAGCTAATTTAACTATTTTAGTCCTCAAGCCCAACTCGACATAACTAAATGCAATTCTCAAACATGACAAAACTTTAAGTCTAACACTATTGCTAGTATAGAGGAAGTCAAAAAATTTTACAAACCTATGTCAAACCCCAGACCTGGATTTGTAAAACCCACTAGGTCTAAGACTCCTCCACCTAGAAAAACAAACACTCCCAAACCTCGGTCAAGAACTCCTCTACCGAGACGTAACTCTAGAAGACAAAGTTTTCCATGTAACTATCCCGTAACTTAGAATGACTGTCAACTACAAAGTTACTTGCCATGGGAAATTTTCCCTCCGTTCCAACATCCTAACCACATGCAAGTATTGCATGGGATGTTTAATGCTAACCACTTTGGACCCGTGAGATACTAGGGACCAAATGTTTGAATATTTGTCTTATGCAATAGATATGATTAGGAATTGACTTGGATCCTGACGAATGGGTCAAGGATAGTGGTTGTACTAACCACATGACGGGTAACCGAAGTCTATTCTCATCATACAAGGCATACAACGGGCGTAATGTCACTTTCGGTAGAAAACTTAAAGGCAACATTATAGGCAAAGGTACGATCACTCAAAACTCCCTCACTATTAGAAATGTTGAGCATGTAGATAACTTAGGATTTAATTTGCTTAGTATTAGTCAAATGGTAGATAATAAGTGTAGAGTTATATTCTCTGAAGAGGGTAGTGAGATCATTAAGGATGGTAAAACCATAGGCAAAGGAGTTAGGAGAAATGGCTTATTTGTTATGAAAATAGGAAATAAGCCTCAGGATAGGATATGCTTAGCAACCATAGATGATAACTCTACTCTATGGCATAGAAGATTAGGTCATGCCAATATGCGATTGATACAATCATTGGCATCAAAGGAATTAGTTAGAAATCTACCTAAGATTAAGTTTGACAAACACTTTTGTGACGCTTGTAAAGTTGGAAAACAAGCACATTCTAGTCACAAAAGCTAAGAATATGGTCTCGACCTCTAGATGCCTAGAACTCCTTCACATGGACTTATTCGGTCCATTCGTCGTACAGAGCTACGGAGGAAATCACTACACCTTAGTAATAGTTGATGACTATTCTAGGTATACTTGGACTAGATTTCTTAAGAATAAGACACAAGCTTTTGAGGAATTTGAAATCTTTAGTAAGAAAGTCCAAAACCAACTAGGATGTACAATAGTTTCTATTAGGACGGATCATGGTCGGGAATTTGATAATGAAGTGCAATTTTGAGTATATTGTGATGCTAATGGTATTACTCACAATTTCTCGGCTCCACGCACTCCACAATCAAATGGGGTAGTCGAGCGGAAAAATTGTACTCTACAAGAAATGAGAAGAACGATGTTGAATGAACAATCAATTCCGCAAAAGTTTTGGTGTAATGCGGTGGACACCTCAACTTATATTCTTAATAGGATTCTAATTAGACCTATCTTAGGAAAAACCCCATATGAAATCATGAAAGGTAGAAAACCTACTCTTGATTATTTTAGAGTGTTTGGAAGCAAGTGCTTCGTACTAAACACTAAAGATTACCTCACCAAGTTTGACCCAAAGTCTTACGAAGGTATCTTCCTAGGTTACTCCCAAAATAGTAAAGCCTATGTTGTCCTAAATATAGAAACCATGAAAGTCGAAGAATCACTCAACGTGACATTCGATGAAATTCCTCCACAAACTAAGACATCACCCTTGGTGGATGATGACTTAGATGAGGACGAAGCCATTAAGGTTAATGGCAAGAAAACCCTAGAAGATGACATTGAGGATGAAATAGTTGAAGTTGACGAAATTGTCAACATTAAGGAATCCAAAAACCATCCTATTGAAAATGTCATAGGTAATCTAAACCAAAGAACCCTTAGTTCACAAGCACAAAATAAAAGTAATTTCTTTTGTTTCATATCAACCGTAGAACCTAAGAATGTAGGTGAAGCGATTAAGGATGAAAGTTGGATACTTGTCATGCAAGAAGAACATAATCAATTCACCGCAAACCAAGTTTGGGATTTAGTACCTCTTCCTAAAAATCAAACTATCATAGGAACTAAGTGGGTGTTTAGGAATAAACTCGAAGAAAGTGGCGTCGTAGTTAGGAATAAGGCAAGGTTGGTAGCACAAGGCTATAACCAACAAGAGGGAATAGATTATGATGAAACCTATGCACCCATAGCTAGATTAGAATCAATTAAAATACTCCTTGCCTATGCTTGTGCCTTAGACTTTAAACTATACCAAATGGACGTGAAGAGTGTGTTCCTTAATGGTTATATCAACGAGGAGGTGTACGTTGCACAACCTCCGGGATTCGTTGATTTTGAATATCCGAATCATGTTTACAAGCTCAAGAAAACACTCTATGGTCTTAAACAAGCTCCTAAAGCTTGGTATAATAGACTGAAAGCTTTCTTGATTGAACATGAATATACCATGGGAAATTTTGATAACACACTCTTCACAAAGAAAAGAGATTCACATCTCATCATTGTTCAAATATATGTCGACGACATCATATTCGGATCAACTTGTCCAAAGATGTGTGATGATTTTTCTAAGATCATGCATGACGAGTTTGAGATGAGCATGATGGGTGAATTAAATTTCTTCCTTGGTTTACAAATTAAACAAATGGAAGATGGTATCTTCTTTAATCAAGCTAAGTATAGTAAAGAGATGCTTAAGAAGTTTAGTTTAGAAGAGTCTAAGCCCATGAAAACTCCCATGTCCACGGAAATATAACTCACGAAAGATGAAGAAGGTGAGTCCGTGGATAGCACTAAGTATAGAGGTATGATAGAAAGTTTATTATACCTCACGGCAAGTAGGCCCGACATCATGTTTAGTGTCTGCCTTTGTGCTCGTGATGAACTCAAATAAGTACATTTTATTACTATCATTTATCCTATTAATTTGACTTGTTTTACTATATTATGTATGAGGATTGATACTTAATCGTTTACTTTTGTAATTCTCAGTTGAAAACAAGCATTTGGTGAAACTTGGCGATTTTGGACTAATTATGGAGCAAAACATGCACAAAGTGAAGAGTCTACTGAAATGAACAAGATCAAGACTATTCTGCTCCAGATGCGCCGCATCTCACTCATTACATGCGCCGCATCACTATCAAGATCACCAGATACGATCCAAGATACAAGAGGACATGCGCCGCATCCAAAGATGAAGATACGCCGCATCTTCTGGCGGTGTACAAATATTCTTGAATATTATAATCTTGGACCCCACGCGAAGTTAAGTACATGCGCCGCATCTACTTACAAGATGCGCCGCATCTCACCCTCAGACAGAAACTATAAATACCCCAAGACCAGACGAATTTCGTACGACATATATTATAACCGAAGACCGAAG
Source organism: Artemisia tridentata subsp. tridentata (assembly GCA_021014915.2). Lineage (NCBI taxonomy): Eukaryota > Viridiplantae > Streptophyta > Magnoliopsida > Asterales > Asteraceae > Artemisia > Artemisia tridentata. The sequence goes on from CP139504.1 coordinate 115,909,056, forward strand.
GACAGAAACCTAGGATGAATTCAGTCAAGGTAGCAGCACAAGACACACCCAAATCAAAGATACAAGAGCTGTAAGAAGGTGCTGCATATGTTTAATTCATTAAGTAGTTTTGTTTTATTGTGTTAGTAAACATTAATTTATCATGATTGGTGGCTTATGTAACGTGACAACGGAAAGGTTGCACTCCCTTAAAACTACTTTCTCATTAATTAAAGTTTATATGTTGATGTCATTGGTAACTTTTATTAGTGCATTGATAACCTCTGTGTCTAGCTGAGCGTTGATCAGGTCGCCATGCCTCTGCCCTCGCCTGTTTATTAGATGCCTATGTATTCTATGGTCTGTAGAAAAGTAGGAGAAAGATAAATGGGATAGTCATAAGTAATCATTAAGGGTTTACTCGCCGATAAGATTAGAACCAACGAGAAAGGACTTAATCTCGGTGCGTTCCATCGAACTATACACTTCATATAACACTAGCAATAAAACAAGTGACAAACTACTTATCATAAGGACAGCCCTCTTATTGTCTCGAGTATTTATCTGTGTACGTGTGTGCTACTTGCTGATTCGTGCCTATTGGTTTAGTTTATTATTTAATTGCAACCAAATCGTGCCAGTCTCTCAGGCTGAACCCCCTTGCGTTAGATTAGATTGTATAGCTAACTTAATATATTAAAATACTGATTAGAATAACTAGATAATACGTTCCACTCTTAGTGATCGACACTCTACTTACCATTATATTCATACTGACCGGGTACACTGCTCGTTAAGTGTGTGTGTTATTGATAAGTCGGCTAAATATAAATTTAAAACTTGAGTAGGCATTAAAACTGCTAAACCGCAACGACACACGCAGCACATCAAGTTTTTGGCGCCGCTGCCGGGGAGTGAATTGTTATTATCTGTTAATTTGATTAGTATTTTAATTAGGTTTTTAATTTTATCTAACCGCTAATTTTGTTGTGTATTAGTTTAATTTGCATTCATTGTACTATTTTGCATATTTTCTGTTTTTGTGTGTTATTTGTTTGCTTTTATTTGTGTTTATTTTTGTGTGTTTTTATTTGTTTTTATTTTTCGTATTTTTTGTGTGTTCTGCTATCGTTGTACTGAGCTAAATCGAACGATACGGCGCATCTGATTTTTCAGATACGGCGTATTGCGTTCAATTTTTATAAAATACAACGCGTTTAATTAATTCGATACGACGCATCTTTTCCCCAAGATACGGCGTATCTGTTTTTAATAAGAAAATTTTTCTAAGCGATAAAGTGATACGACGCATCTTTTCCCCAAGATACGGCGTATCTGTTTTTGATAAAAAAAAATTTTCTAAACGTTAACGCGATCATCTGCTTTAGCAGATACGGCGTATCTATTATTTTAATTAAAAACAGTTTGCGAATTATTAAACAGATACGGCGTATCAATTTTTATCGATACGGCGCATCTTCTGAATCAAAAATCTTATATTTTGAAACGTAACGAAAATACGGCGCATTAACTTTTGTTAATACGGCGCATTTAATTTTAAATAAATATCGATTTTTGATGATATAAACAGATACGGCGCATTCTAATTTCTAAGCGGCGTATCTAATTTTCTGAATAAAAGTCTGATCTAATTTTAACGATTATAAGATACGGCGTATCCAACTTTTTGGATACGGCGCATCGTCTGCAGATATTAGTAACTTTAATTTTTCGTATTCCGTTTTCGTTGTTAATTTTCTGATATATTACTTTCTCGAGCATACCCTACTGATGTTTTTGTGTTGGTTTCAGGAAGTGCATGACCAGGAGTTCTACGAAGAACTTGATTCAACCTTTCGAAGATCCTGAGTGAGTCTTTCATTCGCTTAAAAGGCTTTTCAACACAAAAAGCTTTGTTACTTCAAGTTCATTCGAGCTTGATTATTTTTCTGAAGAGAAAGAGGAAGAAGAAGCAGAGACAATGGGCGAAAACACAACTATGGAGGAATACATGAACAAAACCCGTACTGATTACACTTCAGGAGTTGCTAGACCAAAGTTTGATGACAAGTCAAAGTTTGAATTGAAGGGTCAGTTTCTCAAAGAGCTAAGAGAGAATGCTTTCAGTGGATCGGAACATGAGGATGCTAATGAGCATGTTGAAAAGGTCCTCGAGATTGCGGATTTGTTTACTTCAGAAGGAGTCACTGAAGATCAAATCATGCTAAGAATCTTTCCACTCTCACTCAAAGGAGCTGCTAACAATTGGCTAAGGAATGAACCTGCTAGTTCAATCACTACATGGGAAGATTTGAAAAGCAAATTCCTGAAGAGATATTGTCCACCTGCTAAGACTGCTAAAAAGATGGAGGCTATCAACAGTTTCAAGCAAGAGCCTGATGAAACTCTTTATCAAGCTTGGGAACGATTTAAAGATTTACTGGTAAAATGTCCTCAACACTATCTAACCGCTATGCAGGAGATAATATTATTTTATCAAGGATTGGACGTGCCTACTAGACAAATCTTGGACGCTAAGGGAGCTGTGCCTCAAATGAGTGCAGCCAATGCCAGGAAAGCGATCCAAGAAGCTGCTGATCATTCTCAGAAATGGCACGATGGGACCTCTACTAGATCTAAGAGCAGCACTAATTTTGACGGGATTGCTGCTATTCAAGCTCAATTGGATAAAATTAGTAGAGAGATGAAGAAGCGTGATGAAAGAGTGTATGCTGCCCAAGTTAGATGTGAAAAGTGTGAAGGACCTCACTACACTAAGGATTGCCCGAATAAGAATGAAAGTGAGACGTTTAAAGAAGCATATTACACCCAATTTGGACAACCATTCCGACCTTCGGGAAGATTTAGGGAAACTACCCCGGGATTCTATCAAAAGAACAACTTTAATCCCGCTTATCAAGAGAGGAGGCAGACTTTAGATGACACTCTAAAGCAAATTATGGCCGATGCTGCTAAGAGACATGAAGAGAATACTGCTATGATCAAAGAAATCCGAGCTTCAACGGACACTACTACAAGAAATCAAGGAGCTTCGATCAAAGCATTGGAACAACAAATTGGTCAAATGAGCAAAGTTCTTCAAGAAAGGGGATATGGAAGTTTACCTAGCTCCACTGAGACCAACCCAAGGGATCATGTCAAGGCCATAAGCACCACTGAAGAAGTCACTCCTTACTTGCCTAGAAGATCAATGAATGGTAATGATGGTGCAAGACCCGAATTTTTCTTTAATTCTTCAATCAGTTTAAGGAGATTACTCAAAGAAAAGACAAAAATTGAAGAAGAGATCAAGGCTACAATGAAAGAAGGGAGCTCTGCAACTGATTTAAATGCCTTGCCTCATAAAGAAAAAGACCCAGGAAGTTTTACTCTACCTTGTTCAATTAATGATATATCTTTCAATAATGTGTTAGCTGACTTAGGAGCTAGTGTTAGTGTTATGCCTCTTAAGACATTCACTACCCTAGGACTAGGTAAATTAGCACCGACTAAATTGCTTATTGAATTGGCTGATAAAACGGTAAAACGACCTGAAGGGATTGCTAATAATGTGCTAGTTAAGATCGAGAAATTTATTTTCCCTGTAGACTTTATTATATTAGATATGCCCGAGGATGTTAAAGTTCCTTTAATCCTTGGTCGACCTTTCTTGTCTACTGCCCATGCTAAGATTGATGTGTTTAAAAGAAAAATCTCATTAAGGGTAGGGAATAATAAACTAGTCTATAAGTGCCAAGATCCTGTTAAAAGCATAATTAGAGGAGTCTATGTGCTAGGATTAAGAGAGCGTATGGACCTCGATCTTGAAGCTAGGCTCATGGGAGAAACATTAATTCAAAACAACTCAACTAATCCTAATCATGAGAACTTTGAGGAATTTATTGACCTTAATGTACCTACCGAACTTAGACGCGATGTTGTCAATGATTCTGATGATGAGTGGTATGATTGTGTAGTAATTAACAAACGTAGGAGAATAGTTGAGAAAACAAATTTGAATAATGATGTGTTTATTGAACTACCACCCCACCTTGCTTATTTATGCTTACATGATAATAAGAATTTCCCGTCTATCATTTTGTCATCTCTACCCGAAAGGGACAGAACTTTGTTCATACAGATATTAAAGAAGAACGGCGTGGAAATTAAGGACGAGCAAGGAGTATTCAATATTACTGAATTTGGAATGAGGGAGCGCGATGTTTCCGACTCCTTCAATGATCGATACTGATGAGCTGAACGTGAGTCTAACTTGAAGACTCTGGAATAAAGACAAGTGCTTACCGGGAGACAACCCGGATTTATCTTTTAATTTTCTGTTTGTGTCGAGTCAGTCAGGCCACAGAGGATACGGCGCATCTCAATCCTGAGATGCGATGCATCTCCTGCAATGGTCATATCTTACTTTATTTTATTTTTTTCTGCATTTTTATTTTCCGACTTTAAAACTTTTTATCAGTTTATTTTAATGCGGCGCATCCCTGGTTAAGGATGCGGCGCATCTTTTATTCTGATCCGTAATTATTCCAGGCTCGATACGGCGTATCTTCTTCCATAAGATACGGCGCATCGACTGACCTGATGATTTTCATTTTTACTTTTATGTTTTATTTTTACCTAACTACTAATGTATTATGCAAGTTTGAACCTTTCTTATAATAGGTGTGTTTTAAAGTGCTGGTGGTATTATAGATTCCTGCATTTCCTGTGGATACATTGATTATGAAGCTTAAACGTTCTAATCCACAAGAAAGATGATTTTTGCTCTAATACTAATGGAGGATCATACCGAGCAAATCTCAGGGGAGTTTTTCTGTTCTAATTCTTTTATTTTCCAGTTTTTAACCTTTTATACAAACAACGAGGACGTTGTTTAACTTAAGTGGGGGGATTGGAGAATTAGAACACTTAACATTTACTTGTCCTAAAACTTTTCAAAATATGCTTAAAAAGTGCTTAATATATCAAAATTTAAAATTTTTTAGCATGTTTTTGTTTAAAGTCTAAGTTGCATAGCTGCACACATGACGTTATTTTCAAAAATTGTGATTTTTCAAAATTCACAAATCTATGAGTGTGCCGGTGACTTGTAAACTTTAGAACTTCGCTTGTATACTATTCGAGACCACCATAATAAGTATTATTTATATAATTGGAGTGACTTGTCTAAATTGGTAAATTTCTAGGATTACACCCAAAAAGCCTTTATATGTTATGTGATATTAGCTAACTACACTGGTTAGTTAACCCCCGTATAACCCTTTTGTTACTCTCACTTTTAGAGTAAGATACCCCTAGAAAAACACTCAGAGCCATTCCTTTCGTTTCTTACACCTATGTTTAAAATGTTTCGTTACACCCTTACACCTTAGCCTACCCTGTAGATTAGAATCCGTGGTTGGTTAATTGCTATAGGCAAAGTGTATTTCCTTACATTACCTGTGTTCGTGTGCGTAATTCATTATCTATGGTTAGGTCGGGAAATTGCACAATGCAATTGGAGTGAAAGTAAATATTGTATATTTTTGAGTTTATTTTTCGTGTGTTTACTACTTTCACTATTACCGTTATTTCTGAAGTCATGAAAAGTATGGAAAAATTATCCAGAATTATCATTATAGTGATGGTGTGAAATTTTACACATCTATGTTTATATTATTAAAAAAAAAAAAAAAAAAAAAAAAAAAATCGAAAAAATGAGAAAAGAAAAAGAAAAAGAGAAAAGTTGGATGTTTGATTTAACCAACGATGTAAAGTTATGTAAGTGGTCGATATCACCACTAGTTGTTGTACTATATATCTATGATTGAATGGGAGTTGGCAGTTTTGGGAACGTCAACTAAGGTTTATTCTTTGATTAAGATCTTGTTGAGTATAATTCGTGTCTACCTAAAGCGTGTGTTTCAAGTGTTAAAGCATGAGTTATTCAATGATATGAGTCTTATTCATGGGATGGTTGGGATAGTGATTAACCACACTTAGGATTTTAATTTATTTGTATTGTTTGTTATTTTTATTTTTACACCAATTTATATCCCAAAAATTATCCATACCCTATTATTCTTTATCCAACCAAACCTTTGATTTATTGAGATTAAGGATTTGAGCAATCTTAAGTATCGTAGTCGTGGATTCGGCTATGTATTTATGATTTTGTCGCCCTTTTTCATATATTATTATTGGTGAAGTTTAGACCTATCTTTAGCCTATTCGAGTTAAGGATTTGAGCAATTGCAAGTATCGTGTTCGTGGATTCGATCATGTATTTGTGATTTTGTCACCTTTTCTGGAATTTGAGATCGATGGAGATTAAGAATAATTAACCCTTAAGCCTAAAAACCCTTTTTACCGCTTTAGACTTGTTATTCCTTAGCTTTAGTGGTGGAGATGTGTAAACTTGCCAAGCTTATGATAGAATATTCGTCACGACTGGACAGTTAAACGATTAGATTTGCTTTTATCAAAATATTTTATTTTACTTCTAATTCGTTAAGTGTTTAGTTGTGTGATTATGATAAAACGAATACATGCTTAAATATAAAAATACATCCTAATGTCTTTTAGGATACATTTTCATAAGTTTTAATCTAAGGTTTACATGGGGACAAGTAAAGTTCAAGTGGGGGGATATTTGATGAACTCAAATAAGTACATTTTATTACTATCATTTATCCTATTAATTTGACTTGTTTTACTATATTATGTATGAGGATTGATACTTAATCGTTTACTTTTGTAATTCTCAGTTGAAAACAAGCATTTGGTGAAACTTGGCAATTTTGGACTAATTATGGAGCAAAACATGCACAAAGTGAAGAGTCTACTGAAATGAACAAGATCAAGACTATTCTGCTCCAGATGCGCCGCATCTCACTCATTACATGCGCCGCATCACTATCAAGATCTCACCAGATACGATCCAAGATACAAGAGGACATGCGCCGCATCCAAAGATGAAGATACGCCGCATCTTCTGGCGGTGTACGAATATTCCTGAATATTATAATCTTGGACCCCACGCGAAGTTAAGTACATGCGCCGCATCTACTTACAAGATGCGCCGCATCTCACCCTCAGACAGAAACTATAAATACCCCAAGACCAGACGAATTTCGGATGACATATATTATAACCGAAGACCGAAGGACAGAAACCTAGGACGAATTCAGTCAAGGTAGCAGCACAAGACACACCCAAATCAAAGATACAAGAGCTGTAAGAAGGTGCTGCATATGTTTAATTCATTAAGTAGTTTTGTTTTATTGTGTTAGTAAACTTTAATTCATCAAGATTGGTGGCTTGTGTAACGTGACAACGGAAAGGTTGCACTCCCTTAAAACTGCTTTCTCATTAATTAAAGTTTATATGTTGATGTCATTGGTGACTTTTATTAGTGCATTGATAACCTCTGTGTCTAGCTGAGCGTTGATCAGGTCGCCATGCCTCTGCCCTCGCCTGTTTATTAGATGCCTATGTATTCTATGGTCTGTAGAAAAGTAGGAGAAAGATAAACGGGATAGTCATAAGTAATCATTAAGGGTTTACTCGCCGATAAGATTAGAACCAACGAGAAAGGACTTAATCTCGGTGCGTTGCATCGAACTATACACTTCATATAACACTAGCAATAAAACAAGTGACAAACTACTTATCATAAGGACAGCCCTCTTATTGTCTCGAGTATTTATATGTGTACGTGTGTGCTAGTTGCTGATTCGTGCCTATTGGTTTAGTTTATTATTTAATTGCAAACAAATCGTGCCAGTCTCTCAGGCTGAACCCCCTTGCGTTAGATTAGATTGTATAGCTAACTTAATATATTAAAATACTGATTAGAATAACTAGATAATACGTTCCACTCTTAGTGATCGACACTCTACTTACCATTATATTCATACTGACCGGGTACACTGCTCGTTAGGTGTGTGTGTTATTGATAAGTCGGCTAAATATAAATTTAAAACTTGAGTAGGCATTAAAACTGCTAAACCGCAACGACACACGCAGCACATCAGCTCGCTTCCAAGAGGATCCCAAAACCTCTCACCTTGAAGCGGTTAAGCGTATCTTTTGATACATTAAAGGCACTATACATTTGGAATTATTCTATCCCAAGGGGACCGGTGTAGAAACTGTTGTCTATGCCGACTTTGATCATGCGGGAGATTATGTGGATCGAAAAAGTACGAGTGGCGTTTGTACCTTCATGGGTTGTTGCATAACTTCTTGGTTCCCCAAGAAACAAATGGCTCTTGCTATCTCCATGACCGAAGCCGAGTATGTAAGCGCCGGAAAGGCATGTCAACAAGCACTATGGATGAAACAAGCTCTTATAGACTATGACATTCATTTAGATGACGTCCCCATTATGTGCGATAATAAAGGTGCTATTGACTTGAGCAAAAACCCCGTTCAACATTCCCGTACTAAACACATTGAAATTCGCCACCATTTTCTTCGCGATAATGTTCAGAAAGGAAATATTTCTATTGAGAAAGTTCCTTCTCAGGACAATATCGCAGACATCTTAACCAAACCTCTCAAACGAGAATCCTTTAACTACCTCCGTCTAGGTCTAGGAATGATGGAACATATTCCATAAATCTCATGACTCTTGAAGTCATCTCGCGAGTCTCGTTTATTCTAGTTTAGGTTTCCTTAGTCAAAAGAATTTGTTAGGTATAAATTCTTTCCTCGTGTCAATAGGTCTCACTAAAACAGCGAGACTTATTCGTCAAAAATCAAAATGGGACAGAAAACAGTCCCAGCAGATCACAGCTCCACTAAATGTGGCACGGCACCGTTAAATTTAAAGGTACCGTGGAACCGTGCATCTGGTACATCACGTATTTCAGTTACCTTTTTCCACATCACTTATTTCAAACATCATCAACCTCTACAACTGCTTTTGTAACCTAACCTCACAATCCAAAACTCCACTACACTTCTTCAAGATCATATTCAAGACGTCGATTTTCAAGATTATCAATCACCTCAACCCTTTCAACAAAAGTGTAAGTTATCTTACTCTAATTTTCTTAAATTTTGAGTCTAGGGTTTGCCCATTGATGAAAAATGAATTGGGGCTTTTCAAATAAACTTTCAAATTGAAGTCATCAACACTAAGAATTTTGAAAATCTTTGATGTCAAAGAAATTGAAGTCACCAAACACCCCAATTCTAGTATTTTCAAAATATCACGAAATTAGGACCATGAAATGTTTTTCGTGCATTGTTGATGCAAACTAAAAACACACTTTCATGCATACATGATCTCACGAATACTGATGGAATTACATAATCAATATGTATTTTTCGACATATTTGTTTGAGCAAAAGTAAAATTAGGAGTGTTTGGGTAATCTCATTATTTTCTTTCGAGTCGAGATCACCGCACCTCCACATAGTTTGCATATAGGCACACACTAGGCATGTGTTTAAAGCAACTATTCTTTGCTCTAATTTTTCCTAAAAATTTCTTTTTATATAGGAAACAAAAATGTCTCATGAATATGATTTTGATCATCTCCTAACCAATACCTACACACCCGAAATCTCTCGTGAACCCACAACACCCGGTAACCACATTCGTGCCTATGTCAATCTTGAAACCCGTCGGTTTCATGAAGGCCGTGTCGTTGATCCGTCCCTAGTTTACCATCGGGACATCAACACTTCCTTTAGAGCTATAGGATTCGATTGTTTACTCCACATCAACGAGCACATTTGTCCTCGTTTTGTGTTGGAATTCTTTCGACAAGTTTAACTCGTACGTAACGAGGATCAATCCTTGTCACTTTGGTTTTGGGTCCAAAATTTCAAATTCGTCCTAACTCTTGAGCAATTTGCTCAAATCCTCCGAATACCCAATCATGGGCAATGTGCCAATACTGATGATTGGTGTCTTGAGTCTCTCTTTCACTACCGTGAGGAGAATAGTCCATACTGTTCATACATACCCTCTCCAACCGAACTAACCAAACTCATCCGTACTTATAAGTACCCCTCTTACCCTAATCCAACGAAAATTCGTTTGGAAGAGGTTCGTCATGAACTACTTTCTTGGGCAGTCATCCTGCGAGAAAATGTTCTAAGTCTCATAGGAAATCGTGAGCAACTCCCGGCGTGTTGTGCTCATATGATTTACTGTCTCCTAACCCAACAACCATACAATCATGCTTACTTCTTCGCTAAGCGAATTGTTCATCTCAAGGGTGACAAGAATAAATTGATACCCTATGGGATGTTCCTAACCCGTCTCTATCACCATCTCATGAACCTACACCCTTACCTTAACGGCCCTCAATACTCACTTGTCAAACCCATCATGAAACCCATAAACGAGTCACATGTCTCATCAATCCTCATTTCCGAATCCTCCACCCATTATGCACCCTTTGATGATCCAAATCATGACAATGAGACACACGCTCAAGATAAGAGTGTGCCAAGAATGGGGGGAATGCTCAAGTCATAAGCAGTCTTGAAGAGATTTACATCTCTTAATAGGATTTATCTATGAATCAATGCTAATTGTTTTCTTGCATGCTTAACTATCTCTTTGCATAATTAATCTATGTGATATTTGGATGATAGCTTATTTTGTCTCTTATAATTGCATGCTTATGATTATCTTAGGAAACTACATGATAATCTTTATATGCTAGTTGTAGCTTAATATGGGATATTTTAGGTAAATAAATACCTAGTGTGTTGAGGCACTATCATTTCCAAGAACTAGTTCCTCTAGAAAACATCCCCCTAGTTGCCCAGAACTAGCCTGCTCAGAAATTTTTGTGACAACAGTGTCACAGTACCACTAAATAGGGACGGTACCATTAAATTTAACGGTACCGTGGTTCATTTAGAGGAACCGTGTCCCGGTTTGACGGAATTTTACTGTTCCTCCTAAAAACCTGGCAACCCTAACCTCAAACCTGCAAATTTTGCAACTTCACACACACCCTAAGATTCCCTTGCTACACCATAGGACACTCCCATCAACTTTAATTCAAATCTCACCCATTTTGCCTATATAAAGCCTCAACTTGCAAGCTTATCTTGCACTTCATCTTCAACCTCCCATCACACACATCCATAGCTTCCACCCAAGTATCCACTTCTCACATTTCCAAGAAACCTAGAATCACCATAAAACCACCTTCAAAACCACTCTTTGTGGATCTCACAAAAGATGATGAAGTAATGACACCACCTTCCCAAGCCACTCCCTACTCACCATCACCACCTAATGCACCCTCTAAAACATCCTCTTCCTACAAAACATCTTCATCATCCTTTAACACAACATCATCTATGGAGTACACACTATCCCCCATAACTCCATTGGACTATGCCATGCCAACACCATCCCCAACAAACTCACCACCACCACCTTCTCCTATCATGGCACAACCTATCCAACCCTATCCCTTTGATTTACATAGTGCTAATTGCCTATGTTGTCTCCATAACCGTAATCTCATCATCTTCTTAAGAGACGAGATTCATTTCATGTTCTCTTTTATAGAACATCTCTTAACACCACCACCACCCCAAATGATGCCACAATCTCCACCACCTCCTAACCCAAACAACTAAACATGCCTTTGTTTAGTGTTTCAATAATAACTCTTTAGGACCCCTCTTGGAAATGAAGCTTTCCTCTAGTCATTCGGGATTTATGCTTGTTATTGTTTGTCTTTTTATGCTCATCATGAAGTCATACCTATGTATGACATTTATCTTATCTTTATGAATGAATGAACTTTCATGATGTTTGCTTCCTTTTATTTTTATGATTGGCTACTTAGTCACTCATTTTATGGTGGGATATTTGTCTTAAGTGCTACATTTTAGATATTGTATATGTGCAATCTAACCTTGTTTTGTAGCATACACCATTGCTCGATTCCTTGGTATTCTCCAAATTAGGGGGAGTATAAATCAAGGGGGAGCTTTAGTCACCTTTTTGATTAGACAAAAAGGGGGAGAAATGGGAGTAAACTCATTAAAAACTTGTTAAAACTAATTTTAACTTAAAATGAGTTTATATTTTGTCATCATCAAAAACGGGGAGATTGTTGATGCAAATAATGTTCTAAAAACGTTATTTATATCTTTCGATTACTTCACGTTTTGAGGATGACAAAATGTGAAATCACGTTACGTTAAAATTAACGTAAACAAGTTTTTAATCAGAAGATCCCGTTTCTACGCAAATAAGTCTAGAACAAATTTACAACTTGACAAATGATCAAAGAAGTGAATTTGTATTTTGAGACTTCACATTTTAATGGGCCAAAACATTTTTTCAAAAATACGTATGACAAATTATTTTTGAATTATTAAGAAATGTTTTAATGGAAAAATATGTTTGAAAATCACAACAGCTATTTTCTCCCCCAAAATCAGCTCCAACCTTCCCAAAATAAGTTTTCACCAGAAAAGACAAAATTTGGAGCGTCCTAGTCTAGGACGGCTCCACGGTTCTACTAAATTTAGTGGAGCCGTGGCATGTTTAGCGGAGCCGTCCGTACAAAATTTTCTGTAACGTTCAGATTTTTCTTGCCTATAAAAACCAACCCCATTCACAGTTTTTAGGTATCCTTACACACACAAAACTTTCTGAGTTGAATACTCTCTTCACACTTTCTTTCTTAGATAATTTAGATTAGTTTTTCTTTTGTTCAAGAGTGATCCAATCATCCTCCAAGTGATCCTCTTCATTCCTCTTCATTATCAAGAGAAGAACAGAAGTATCCAAGTTGATACAAGGTGTTATCATTCGTCTTCATTATCAAGAGAAGAACACAAGTATCCAAGTTGATACAAGGTGTTATCATTCCTCTTCACTTGCAAGAGAAGAACTCAAGTATTCAAGAGGATACAAGAGTTGTAGTTGTTAGGTTGTTGTAACACTTGTTACATCCTTGTTGTATCTTAGCATACATCAAGATTATCTTTCTTTTGTGAGAGTGTGAGTGAAGATCATTGTAATCTCAAGAGATAGTGAAGATCTCTTAAAGCCATTGGGCTTGTGTGTGAGTGATCAAAGGATCTAGAGTAGTTAGATTAAGTAGATTGAAGTGAGAGTTGATCTTTGTGATCGTGTTGAGATCGTGGTGATCTCTTGTAGCCATTGGGCTTGTGTGATTGGTCACGTGGACCTTGGTAGATTGGTGCTAGCTAGGATTAGCACTCGACATTTAGCTTAGTGTCGGTAATAGGATAAGCGACGTGTACGGTTTTCTCCGCCAGAAGGGAGGTTGTTGACATAGTGCTTGAAACTATCGAGTGTGGTACTCGGGGAGTGGAGTAGGGCGAAGAAGAGCTTCGTAGCTGAACCACTATAAATCCTTTTTGTCGGTTTGATCTTTCCAACTCTACTCTTTACTTTCATTATTTTGCATTGGTTAGTTTAGTGTGTAGTTCATATTGGTGTTTGTGGGACACTAGAAGGGGGGGTTGAATAGTTTACCGGTTTTAAGTTCTTTTAAAAATCTTGTTTTAAAAGTTGGCTATTGGAAACTTTGATTCGAACTCTATGAGTAATCAATCAACACCAATATGAACTACACACTAAACTAACTAATGCTAAATAATGAAAGTAAAGAGTAGAGTTGGAAAGATCAAACCAAGAAAAAGGATTTATAGTGGTTCGGCTACGAAGCTCTTCTTCGCCCTACTCCACTCCCCGAGTACCACACTCGAGAGTTTCAAGCACTATGTCAACAACCTCCCTTCAGGCGGAGAAAACCGTACACGTCGCTTATCCTATTACCGACACTAAGCTAAATGTCGAGTGCTAATCTTAGCTAGCACCAATCTACCAAGGTCTACGTGACCAATCACACAAGCCCAATGGCTACAAGAGATCACCACGATCTCAACACGATCACAAAGATCAACTCTCACTTCACTCTACTTAATCTAACTACTCTAGATCCTTTGATCACTCATACACAAGCCCAATGGCTTTAAGAGATCTTCACTATCTCTTAAGATCACAATGATCTTCATTCACACTCTCACAAAAGAAAGATAATCTTGATGTATGCTAAGATACAACAAGGATGTAACAAGTGTTACAAAAACATAACAACTACAACTCTTGTATCCTCTTGAATACTTGAGTTCTTCTCTTGCTAGTGAAGAGGAATGATAACACCTTGTATCAACTTGGATACTTGTGTTCTTCTCTTGATAATGAAGAGGAATAATAACACCCTGTATCAACTTGGATACTTGTGTTCTTCCCTTGCTAGTGAAGAGGAATGAAGAGGATCACTTTGAGGATGATTGGATCACTCTTGAACAAAAGAAAAACTAATCTAAATGATCTAAGAAAGAAAGTGTGAAGAGAGTATTCAACTCAGAAAGTTTTGTGTGTGTAAGGATGCCTAAAAACTGTGAATGGGGTTGGTTTTTATAGGCAAGAAAAATCTGAACGTTACAGAAAGTTTTGTACGGACGGCTCCACTAAACATGCCACGGCTCCACTAAATTTAGTGGAACCGTGGAGCCGTCCTAGACTAGGACGCTCCAAATTTTGTCTTTTCTGGTGAAAACTTATTTGGGGAAGGTTAGAGCTGATTTTGGGGGGGAAAATAGCTGTTGTGATTTTCAAACATATTTTTCCATTAAAACATTTCTTAATAATTCAAAAATAATTTGTCATATGTATTTTTGAAAAAATGTTTTGTCCCATTAAAATGTGAAGTCTCAAAACACAAATTCACTTCTTTGATCATTTGTCAAGTTGTAAATTTGTTCTAGAGTGATTTGCGTAGAAACGCGATCTTCCGATTAAAAACTTGTTTACGTTAATTTTAACGTAACGTGATTTCACATTTTGTCATCCTCAAAACGTGACGTAATCGAAAGATATAAATAACGTTTTTAGAACATTATTTGCATCAACAATCTCCCCCTTTTTGATGATGACAAAATATAAACTCATTTTAAGTTAAAATTAGTTTTAACAAGTTTTTAATGAGTTTACTCCCATTTCTCCCCCTTTTTGTCTAATCAAAAAGGTGACTAATGCTCCCCCTTGATTTATACTCCCCCTAATTTGGAGAATACCAAGGAATCGAGCAATGGTGTATGCTACAAAACAAGGTTAGATAGCACATATACAATATCTAAAATGTAGCACTTAAGACAAATATCCCACCATAAAATGAGTGACTAAGTAGCCAATCATAAAAATAAAAGGAAGCAAACATCATGAAAGTTCATTCATTCATAAAGATAAGCTAAATGTCATACATAGGTATGACTTCATGATGAGCATAAAAAGACAAACAATAACAAGCATAAATCCCTAATGACTAGAGGCAAGCTTCATTTCCAAGAGGGGTCCTAAAGAGTTATTGTTGAAACACTAAACAAAGGCATGTTTAGTTGTTTGGGTTAGGAGGTGGTGGAGATTGTGGCATCATTTGGGGTGGTGGTGGTGGTAAGAGATGTTCTATAAAAGAGAACATGAAATGAATCTTGTCTCTTAAGAAGAAGATGAGATTACGGTTATGGAGACAACATAGGCAATTAGCCCTATGTAAATCAAAGGGATGGGGTTGGATAGGTTGTGCCATAATAGGAGAAGGTGGTGGTGGTGAGTTTGTTGGGGATGGAGTTGGCATGGCATAGTCCAATGGAGTTATGGGGATAGTGTGTACTCCATAGATGATGTTGTGTTAAAGGATGATGAAGATGTTGTGTAGGAAGAGGATGTTTTAGAGGGTGCATTAGGTGGTGATGGTGAGTAGGGAGTGGCTTGGGAAGGTGGTGTCATTGCTTCATCATCTTTTGTGAGATCCACAAAGAGTGGTTTTGAAGGTGGTTTTATGGTGATTCTAGGTTTCTTGGAAATGTGAGAGGCTGATCCTTGGGTGGAAGCCATGGATGTGTGTGATGGGAGGTTGAAGATGAAGTGCAAGATAAGCTTGCAAGGTGAGGCTTTATATAGGCAAGATGGGTGAGATTTGAATTAAAGTTGATGGGAGTGTCCTATGGTGTAGCAAGGGAATCTTAGGGTGTGTGTGAAGTTGCAAAATTTGCAGGTTTGAGGTTAGGGTTGCCAGGTTTTTAGGAGGAACAGTAAAATTCCGTCAAACAGGGACACGGTTCCTCTAAATGACCCATGGTACCGTTAAATTTAACGATACCGTCCCTATTTAGTGGTACCGTGACACTGTTGTCACGAAAATTTCTGTGCAGGCTAGTTCTGGGCAGCTAGGGGGATATTTTCTAGGGGAACTAGTTCCTGGAAATGATAGTGCCTCAACTCACTAAGTATTTATTTACCTAAAATGTCTCACATTAAGCAACAACTAGCATATAAAGATTATCATGTAGTTTCCTAGGATAATCATAAGCATGCATGTATAAGAGACAAACTAAGTTATCATCCAAATATCACATAAAGCATTTATGCAAGGTGATAATTAAGCATGCAAGATAACAAGGAGCATTAATTCCTAATAAATCCCATTAAGATATTTAAATCTTTCCATAACTACTTATGACTTGAGCATTCTCCCATTCTTGTCACACTCCCCGTCTTGAGCATTTATCTCATTCTCATGATTTGGATCATGAAAGGGTGCATAGTGGGTGGAGGATTCGGAAATGAGAATGGTTGAGACATATGACTCGGTTATGGGTTTCATGACTAGTGTGAAAAGTAAATATTGAGGACCATGAAGGTAAGGGTGAAGGTTCATGAAGTGGTGATAAAGACGGGTTAGGGACATCCCATAGGGTATCAATTTATTCTTGTTACCCTTGAGATGAACAATTCGCTTAGCGAAGAAGTAAGCGAGATTGTATGGTTGTTGGGTTAGGAGACAGTAAATCATATGAGCACAACACGCCGGGAGTTGCTCACAATTTCCTGTGAGACTTAGAACATTTTCTCGCAGGATGACTACCCAAGAAAGTAGTTCATGACGAACCTCTTCCAAACAAATTTTCGTTGGATTAGGGTAAGAGGGGTACTTATAAGTACGGATGAGTTTGGTTAGTTCGGTTAGAGAGGGTATGTATGAACAGTACGGACTATTCTCCTCACGATAATGAAAGAGATACTCAAGACACCAATCTTCAGTATAGGCACATTGCCCATGATTGGGTATTCGGAGGATTTGAGCAAATTGCTCAAGAGATAGGACGAATTTGAAATTTTGGACCCAAAACCAAAGTGACAAGGATTGATCCTCGTTACGTACGAGTTCAACTTGTCGAAAGAATTCCAACACAAAACGAGGACAAATGTGCTCGTTGATGTGGAGTAAACAATCGAATCCTATAGCTCTAAAGGAAGTGTTGATGTCCCGATGGTAAACTAGGGATGGATCAACGACACGGCCTTCATGAAACCGACGGGTTTCAAGATTGACATAGGCACGAATGTGGTTACCGGGTGTTGTGGGTTCACGAGAGATTTCGGGTGTGTAGGTATTGGTTAGGAGATGATCAAAATCATATTCATGAGACATTTTTGTTTCCTATATAAAAAGAAATTTTTAGGAAAAATTAGAGCAAAGAATAGTTGCATTTAACACATGCCTAGTGTGTGCCTATATGCAAACTATGTGGAGGTGCGGTGATCTCAACTCGAAAGAAAATAATGAGATTACCCAAACACTCCTAATTTTACTTTTGCTCAAACAAATATGTCGAAAAATACATATTGATTATGTAATTCGATCAGTATTCGTGAGATCATGTATGCATGAAAATGTGTTTTTAGTTTGCATCAACAATGCACGAAAAATATTTCATTGTCCTAATTTCGTGAAATTTTGAAAATACTAGAATTGAGGTGTTTGGTGAATTCAATTTCTTTGACATCAAAGATTTTCAAAAGTCTTAGTGTTGATGACTTCAATTTGAAAGTTTATTTGAAAAGCCCCAATTCATTTTTCATCAATGAGCAAACCCTAGACTCAAAATTAAAGAAAATTAGAGTAAGATAACTTACACTTTTGTTGAAAGGGTTGAGGTGATTGATAATCTTGAAAATCGATGTCTTGAATATGATCTTGAAGAAGTGTAGTGGAGTTTTGGATTGTGAGGTTAGGTTACAACAGCAGTTACAGAGGTTGATGATGTTTGAAATAAGTGATGTGGAAAAAGGTGACTGAAATACGTGATGTACCAGATGCACGGTTCCACGGTACCATTAAATTTAACGGTGCCGTGCCACATTTAGTGGAGCCGTGATCTGCTGGGACTTTTTTTGTCCCATTTTGATTTTTGACGAATAGGTCTCGCTGTTTTAGTGAGACCTATTGACACGAGGAAAGAATTTGTACCTAACAAATTCTTTTGACTAAGGGAACCTAAACTAGAATAAACGAGACTCGCGAGATGACTTCAAGAGTCATGAGATTTATGGAATATGTTCCATCATTCCTAGACCTAGACAGAGGTAGTTAAAGGATTCTCGTTTGAGAGGTTTGGTTAGGATGTCTGCGATATTGTCCTGAGAAGGAACTTTCTCAATAGAAATATTTCCTTTCTGAACATTATCGCCAAGAAAGTGGTGGCGAATTTCAATGTGTTTAGTACGGGAATGTTGAATGGGGTTTTTGCTCAAGTCAATAGCACCTTTATTATCACACATAATGGGAACGTCATCTAAATGGATGTCATAGTCTATAAGAGCTTGTTTCATCCATAGTGCTTGTTGACATGCCTTTCCGGCGCTTACGTACTCAGCTTCGATCGTAGAGATAGCAAGAGCCGTTTGTTTCTTGGAGAACCAAGAAGTTATGCAACAACCCATGAAGGTAAAAACACCACTCGTACTTTTTCGATCCACATAATCTCCCGCATGATCAGAGTCGACATAGACAACAGTTTCTACACCGATCCCCTTGGGATAGATTAATCCCAATTGTATAGTGCCTTTAATGTATCAGAAGATAGGCTTAACCGCTTCAAGGTGAGAGGTTTTGGGATCCTCTTGGAAGCGAGCACAAAGGCAGACACTAAACATGATGTCGGGCCTACTTGCCGTGAGGTATAGTAAACTTCCTATCATACCTCTATACTTAGAGCTATCCATGGACTCACCTTCTTCATCTTTCGTGAGTTTTATTTTCGTGGACATGGGGGTTTTCATAGGCTTAGACTCTTCTAAACTAAACTTCTTAAGCATTTCTTTACTATACTTAGCTTGATTAAAGAAGATACCATCTTCCATTTGTTTAATTTGTAAACCAAGGAAGAAGTTTAATTCACCCATCATGCTCATCTCAAACTCGTCATGCATAATCTTAGAGAAATCATCGCACATCTCTGGACAAGTTGATCCGAATATAATGTCGTCGACATATATTTGAACAATGATGAGATGTGAATCTCTTTTCTTTGTGAAGAGTGTGTTATCAACCTTTCCCATGGTATATTCATGTTCAATCAAAAAAGCTTTCAGTCTATCATACCAAGCTTTAGGAGCTTGTTTAAGACCATAGAGTGCTTTCTTTAGCTTGTAAACATGATTTAGATATTCAAAATCAACGAATCCCGGAGGTTGTGCAACATACACCTCCTCGTTGATATAACCATTCAGGAACGCACTCTTCACATCCATTTGGTATAGTTTAAAGTCTAAGGCACAAACATAGGCAAGGAGTATTCTAATTGATTCTAATCTAGCTACGGGTGCATAGGTTTCATTATAATCTATTCCCTCTTGTTGGTTATAGCCTTATGCTACCAACCTTGCCTTATTCCTAACTACGACGCCATTTTCGTCGAGTTTATTCCTAAACACCCACTTAGTTCCTATGATAGTTTGATTTTTAGGAAGAGGTACTAAATCCCAAACATGGGTTGCGGTGAATTGATTAAGTTCTTCTTGCATGGCAAGTATCCAACTTTCATCCTTAATCGCTTCACCCACATTCTTAGGTTCTACGGTTGATATGAAACAAAAGAAATTACTTTTGTTTTGTGCTTGTGACCTAAGGGTTCTTTGGTTTAGATTACCTATGACATTTTCAATAGGATGGTTTTTGGATTCCTTAATGTTGACAATTTCGTCAACTTCAACTATTTCATCCTCAATGTCATCTTCTAGGGTTTTCTTGCCATTAACCTTAATGGCTTCGTCCTCATCTAAGTCATCATCCACCAAGGGTGATGTCTTAGTTTGTGGAGGACTTTCATCGAATGTCACGTTGACTGACTCTTTGACTTTCATGGTTTCTCTATTTAGGACAACATAGGCTTTACTATTTTGGGAGTAACCTAGGAAGATACCTTCGTAAGACTTTGGGTCAAACTTGGTGAGGTAATCTTTAGTGTTTAGTACGAAGCACTTGCTTCCAAACACTCTAAAATAATCAAGAGTAGGTTTTCTACCTTTCATGATTTCATATAGGGTTTTTCCTAAGATAGGTCTAATTAGAATCCTATTAAGAATATAAGTTGAGGTGTCCACCGCATTACACCAAAACTTTTGCGGAATTGATTGTTAATTCAACATCGTTCTACTCATTTCTTGTAGAGTACGATTTTTCCGCTCGACTACCCCATTTGATTGTGGAGTGCGTGGAGCCGAGAAATTGTGAGTAATACCATTAGCATCACAATATACTCCAAATTGCACTTCATTATCAAATTCTCGACCATGATCCGTCCTAATAGAAACTATTGTACATCCTAGTTGGTTTTGGACTTTCTTACTAATGATTTCAAATTCCTCAAAAGTCTGTGTCTTATTCTTAAGAAATCTAGTCAAAGTATACCTAGAATAGTCATCAACTATTACTAAGGTGTAGTGATTTCCTCCGTAGCTCCGTACGGCGGATGGAATGAATAAATCCATGTGGAGGAGTTCTAGGCATCTAGAGGTCGAGACCATATTCTTAGCCTTGTGACTAGAATGTGCTTGTTTTCCAACTTTACAAGCGTCACAAAAGTGTTTGTCAAACTTAATCTTAGGTAGATTTCTAACTAATTCCTTTGATGCCAATGATTGTATCAATCACATATTGGCATGACCTAATCTTCTATGCCATAGAGTAGAGTTATCATCTATGGTTGCTAAGCATATCCTATCCTGAGGCTTATTTCCTATTTTCATAACAAATAAGCCATTTCTCCTAACTCCTTTGCCTATGGTTTTACCATCCTTAATGATCTCACTACCCTCTTTAGAGAATATAACTCTACACTTATTATCTACCATTTGACTAATACTAAGAAAATTAAATCCTAAGTTATCTACATGCTCAGCATTTCTAATAGTGAGGGAGTTTTGAGTGATCGTACCTTTGCCTATAATGTTGCCCTTAAGTTTGCTACCGAAAGTGACATTACCTCCGTTGTATGCCTTGTGTGATGAGAATAAACTTCGGTTACCCGTCATATGGTTAGTGCATCCACTATCCTTGACCCATTCGTCAGGCTCCAAGTCAATTCCCAAGCATATCTATTGCAAAAGACAAACATTCAAACATTTGGTCCCCAATATCTCATGGGTCCAAAGTGGTTAGCATTAAACATCCCATGCATTACTTGCATGTGGTTAGGATGTTGGAACGGAGGGTAAATTTCCCATGGCAAGTAACTTTGTAGTTGACAGTCATTCCAAGTTACGGGATAGTTACTTGGAAAACTTTGTCTTCTAGAGTTACGTCTCGGTAGAGGAGTTCTTGACCGAGGTTTGGGAGTGTTTGTTTTTCTAGGTGGAGGAGTCTTAGACCTAGTGGGTTTTACAAATCCAGGTCTGGGGTTTGACATAGGTTTGTAAAATTTTTTTGACTTCCTCTATACTAGCAATAGAGACCTTTGTACCATTTACAGATTATATGAGTTGGTTTAGGACCTGATTTCTTTTTAAAATTTGACTCAGTTCTGTCTCCAGTGCTAGATGGTACCACGGTTCGGTTAAGTTTAATGGTACCGTTGGTACCTTTAGTGGTGCCGTCTGGGGATTTGACAGAATTCGTGGGTTTGACAGATTTTACTTGATTTGTTTTATCTGTCGAAGCATTTTCTGTTTCCTTTTTAAACTTAATGATCCTAATTGCATTTTCCATGAGTTTTTCATTTTCAACTCGAAGATTTATGCATGACTCACAACCTACATCTATTTCTTTATTTCTTTCAAGTCCTTTGACTTTATCCTTTAGTTCTAAAATTTCTAATTCGAGTTCATGCAATTTTGATTTTAGTGATTTGTTTCTACTTAACATTTTTTAAACAATTTTGCATAGATTATTATGTTCATCATTTAGTATGTTATCATCTATTGATGAGTTGTCATCTATAAAATTAGAGTAGTCGTAACATACCTCATTAGAAGCGTGAGCCATTAGGCATGTTTCGTCCTTGGGCTTCTTTTCTTCATCATCACCGCTGTCACTCCAGGAGCCTCCTATGAGAGCTCGTTGGTTGTTGAATTTTGGTGGTTTGGGACACTCTCCTATGAGGTGATTAGGATCTCCGCACCTAAAGCATTTCCTATCACTTGTCCCTTTCTTTTCAACATGGTTCTTTTGTGATTTCTTCTTCTCATCACGAGGTTGCCTAACGAACCTACCTCTTTTCCTAAAGAACTTTTTAAAGTCCCTAACCGCTAATGCATATTCCTCATCTTCACTATCGGAACTCGAGCATTCCTCATCACTAGACTCCTTCTTGGCTTTCAATGCTAGAGATCTAACTCTCTCGCTTTTGCCTTTGACTATGTCGGAGTCCTTCTTGATTATCATCTCGTGAACTTTCAAGTTTCCTATAAGTTCATCGAGTGACAAGGTCGCCAAGTCCTTTGACTCTTCTATGGCGGTGACCTTTGCTCTCCATTTAGGATGTAGAGCCCTAAGAAACTTCCTAACATAATTCTTGCTAGAGTAACCTTCATCAAGAGCTTTAAGACTAGTGATAATAGTATTAAATCTAGCAAAAGCATTATCTATTGACTCATCTTCCAAAATTGAAAATTGTTCATATTGTTGAACAAGAAGATCTATCTTGTTCTCTTTGACTTGGTTATTACCTTGCTGAGTGACTAGCAACGTTTTCCAAATATCTTTTGCCGTGTTACACATAAAAATTCTTTCAAATTCCTTTTTAGGCAAAGCGTTATAAATCATCATTTTAGCCTCATTATTTTTGGCTAATTTCCTTTTAAGTTCATCACTTTGTTTATCATAAGAAACTATTTCATCCTTTTTAGTTTCCGGATTCATTTGAATAGGTTGAAAGTCACCCTCAGTAATAACATGCCAAAGATCAATGTCTTTTGATTTTACATATGTTTCGAATCTTGTTTTCAAATATATAAAACAATCGGTTTCGAAAAGTGGTGGTCTTTGCATAGATTTCCCTTCTAGATATTTTTCGGAATCCATTGATCGATTCAAGTTTTAAAATACAATATACTTTAAAATCTTGACTGACGTGGCTTCTGATACCAATTGTGGGAAACTAGAAGGGGGGTTGAATAGTTTACCGGTTTTAAGTTCTTTTAAAAATCTTGTTTTAAAAGTTGGCTATTGGAAACTTTGATTCGAACTCTATGTGTAATCAATCAACACCAATATGAACTACACACTAAACTAACTAATACAAAATAATGAAAGTAAAGAGTAGAGTTGGAAAGATCAAACCGAGACAAAGGATTTATAGTGGTTCGGCTACGAAGCTCTTCTTCGCCCTACTCCACTCCCCGAGTACCACACTCGAGAGTTTCAAGCACTATGTCAACAACCTCCCTTCAGGCGGAGAAAATCGTACACGTCGCTTTTCAAGCTAAATGTCGAGTGCTAATCTTAGCTAGCACCAATCTACCAAGGTCCACGTGACCAATCACACAAGCCCAATGGCTACAAGAGATCACCACGATCTCAACACGATCACAAAGATCAACTCTCACTTCACTCTACTTAATCTAACTACTCTAGATCCTTTGATCACTCACACACAAGCCCAATGGCTTTAAGAGATCTTCACTATCTCTTAAGATCACAATGATCTTCACTCACACTCTCACAAAAGAAAGATAATCTTGATGTATGCTAAGATACAACAAGGATGTAACAAGTGTTACAAAAACCTAACAACTACAACTCTTGTATCCTCTTGAATACTTGAGTTCTTCTCTTGCTAGTGAAGAGGAATGATAACACCTTGTATCAACTTGGATACTTGTGTTCTTCTCTTGATAATGAAGAGGAATGATAACACCTTGTATCAACTTGGATACTTGTGTTCTTCTCTTGCTAGTGAAGAGGAATGAAGAGGATCACTTTGAGGATGATTGGATCACTCTTGAACAAAATAAAAACTAATCTAAATGATCTAAGAAAGAAAGTGTGAAGAGAGTATTCAACTCAGAAAGTTTTGTGTGTGTAAGGATGCCTAAAAACTGTGAATGGGGTTGGTTTTTATAGGCAAGAAAAATCTGAACGTTACAGAAAGTTTTGTACGGACGGCTCCACTAAACATGCCACGGCTCCACTAAATTTAGTGGAACCGTGTAGCCGTCCTAGACTAGGACGCTCCAAATTTTGTCTTTTCTGGTGAAAACTTATTTGGGAAAGGTTGGAGCTGATTTTGGGGGGAAAAATAGCTGTTGTGATTTTCAAACATATTTTTCCATTAAAACATTTCTTAATAATTCAAAAATAATTTGTCATATGTATTTTTGAAAAAATGTTTTGTCCCATTAAAATGTGAAGTCTCAAAACACAAATTCACTTCTTTGATCATTTGTCAAGTTGTAAATTTGTTCTAGAGTGATTTGCGTAGAAACGGGATCTTCCGATTAAAAACTTGTTTACGTTAATTTTAACGTAACGTGATTTCACATTTTGTCATCCTCAAAACGTGAAGTAATCGAAAGATATAAATAATGTTTTTAGAACATTATTTGCATCAACAGTGTTGATTGATTACACATAGAGTTCGAATCAAAGTTTCCAATAGCCAACTTTTAAAACAAGATTTTTAAAAGAACTTAAAACCGGTAAACTATTCAACCCCCCCCCCTTCTAGTTTCCCACACTTGTCTTGACTTATGAATATCCCATTTGCTTTTTGCTTAACCTGAAGCCCCCGAAAGTAAGTGAGTTCCCCCATAGAACTCATCTGAAACCAGCTGTGCATGAGCTTCTCAAATTCCTCACATAATACCTTATTCGTAGACCCAAAAATGATATCATCAACATATACTTGGACTAGTAAGATACCCTTTTTCTCTTTCTTGATAAATAAAGTCTTGTCAATGATTCCCCTGCTAAAACGATTACTTAACAAGTACTTTGATAAGTTGTCATACCAAGCTCTAGGAGCTTGCTGTAGACCATACAGTGCTTTCTCCACCTTATACACTCTGTCAGTATACTCAGGATCCTCAAAACCAGGTGGTTGCATCAGATAAACCTCTTCATCAATCTTCCCATATAAGAAAGCACTTTTCGCATCCATTTGGTACACAGTGAAATTCTTATATGAAGCATACACCAAGAACAGTCTAATAGCCTCTATCCTTGCAACAGGGGCAAATACTTCATCATAATCAATCCCTTCTTCTTGAGTGTACCCTTGAGCCACTAGCCTTGCTTTGTTTCTTATCACAATGCCTCTTTCATCTCTTTTACACCTGAAAACCCATTTAGTACCAATTGCCTTTTTCCCACTAGGCAGATCAACCAAAGTCCAAACTTCTTGAAGCTTATACTGTAGCAGCTCCTCTTGCATAGCTTCAACCCAGCTTGAATCTTGTAATGCTTTGTAAGCATTCTTGGGCTCCACTTGTGATAGAAAGCAAGCAAACATACAATTTTGTAGATCCTTGTGGCTATTTCTCTGATGAAGTGTTTGAGCAAATAAACCTTCATCAAACAAATCTCTCAAACCTTTTGTCTTACTTCTGGTTTGAACAACAGAATCAATATCACCAATGATCTGCTCCTTTGGATGATTTTTGTGTACCCTGGTGGTTGGAGTAGGACTAACAGGTATTACAGTCTCCATATTTGATAAATCAGCTCCAGCTCCAAAAACTTCCAAAGCTTCATCATCGGTATCTTCATAAATACTAACCAATTGAAGCATATCAGGGTCATCAGAAAAATCATCATCAGCAAAAGCATTTCCATCTTGATCAATAGTAGGAACCTTTGGTGTAGCAGTAGAACTACTAGGCGTAGCAGTAAAATTTAGAATACTACTGCTAGGCTTAGCAGCAGGATTTTTGGCTTAGCAGTAGGATTTGAGGTACTACTGCTAGCTTTATGTCCCTTGTTCCCATCATTTGCTGACTCTTTACTCATCTTTTCATCACCAATCTTTCCATCATCAGAAGGGTTATCACCACCTTCTGCATCTCCTTTAGGTACTTCATCATGAATAGCAGAATCCAGTGAACTCTTCTTTTCTTTCTCCTTGGAAGGGAAGGTTGGATCAAGCTTCCATTTTTCAATGAGAACAAATTCCTTTGCAGATTCATCAATCTTGGTTGGTGTACCTGGATTAGAGTTAGTTTCTTGACCTGCAGAATTGTTAGTTGTACCTGCAATTACTGGCTCATAATTCATACTCCTGGTTAAAGAATCAATGTCAAATAGCCAAGCAGGTCCACTTCCTACAACACTAGATGTGGTTTCACTAAACCTAACATGTAAGTTTTCTTCCACATGCCTAGTTCTCTTATTGAACACCCTAAATGCTTTACTATTTGTGGAGTATCCAACAAAGAAACCTTCATTTGCCTTTTCATCAAACTTGCCTATAGAATCTATCGTATTTAAGATAGTAACAGGACACCCAAATGGCTTCAAGAAATCTATCATAGGCTTCCTACCATGCAATGATTCATAAGGGGTCTTGTTATAAGGCTTCACTACCTTACTCTTATTTTGCACAAAGCAAGCAGTATTGGCTGCTTCGGCCCAAAAGGTAGTGGGTAATTTTTACTCATACAACATAGTCCTAGCAGCCTCAATTAATGTCCTATTCAACCTCTCAGCAACACCATTTTGTTGAGGAGTTTTAGCCACACTAAACTGTCTTAAAATACCTTTTTCAACACAGAACTGATTCATCACACTATTCTTAAATTCAGTTCCATTGTTACATCTGATTACCTTAACTTTGTGATTAACTAGGTTTTCTATCCTTGTTATGAAAGCCTTAAGAATGCTAGAGGTCTCATCCTTAGTTGCTAGAAAGAATACCCAAGTAAATCTACTATAGTCATCTGTGACAACTAGGCAATACATCTTTTTATTCAAACTCTTCACAAAATTTGGCCCAAATAAATCCATGTGTAACATATGCAAGGGCTCAGAAATAGAGTTCACCACTTTGGACTTACAAGAAGCTCTGTGTTGCTTTCCCATCTGACAAGCAACACAGGTTTCAGGATTTTCAAAAAATTTTGAAGGTAAACCTCTAACAAGGTTTCCCTTAACCAATTTATTTATAGTTTTGAAATTCAAGTGGCCAAGTCTTCTATGCCAAAGTTTGGATTCATCAATTGTGGCCTTGGCAACCAGGCAAGTTAAAGCTCTTTTAGGAACAATGTTCTTTATGTCCACACTGTATATGTTGTCTGTTCTAGGGACTCTAAGTAACACAGATTTATCATCTGGAAACTTAAAATTAGGAGATAAGAAAAGACATTTAGTGTCAGTAAAAAGAACAAAATTCCTTTTGTCACACATATGTGAAACACTAAAGAGGTTGAACTTAAGCCCCTTTACCAAGTACACTTTTTCAAAATCCATTTTGCCTGTTCTAATAGTACCTTTACCAATTATCTTCCCACCTTTAGGGTCATTACCAAAAGCAACATAGCCACCATCAAAGGCTTCAAAATCTTCAAGATTGCTTTGGTCTCCAGTCATATGTCCATAGCATCCGCTATCAAAAATGCATTTGTCCTTTAGCTCCTGTTATAGATTGCCTTGCACATAAAGTAAGAGAATTAGTTTCTCTTAGGGACCCAAGCCATCACTGACTTGGATCTACCTTGTGCATCAACATAGTCAAATTTCTTCAAGTCCATTGATGCACTGCTGTGTCTGAGAACATGATCTAAAACCTTGATTTTAGGTTTCCAGACCCAGCAAGCTGAGGCCTTAACAGCATAAAAGTGATTGCCCACAACAGTGTCTGTTATCACTTTTGGCTCAGCAGTAGAAACTGCTTTTGCCTTAGCAGTAGGAACAGCTCAGTTCTTTAGAATGGGCCTTTTTGGTGTAGCAGTAGTAATTGTTCTAGTAGCACCACTTCTCAGTAAAACTTCCCTAGGAACCATGTTTCTATTAGGATGTGGGTGAGTCTTTTTAGCAAAATTCTTATGGTTCACCCTAGTGTATTGGTTCCATACAGGTTTTTGGTAGTAGTAACAATCTTCCTGTAAGTGCTCAAAACTACCACAACTGTAACAAGCCTTCTTAAGCAATTGAAAATCACTACCTAACCTTTGTGAAATTAGGCTGTTCCAATTTCTTTGGTTTCCTCTAGGCCTATTATTATTAAACTTCTTAGGATGTTCTCTAGGTTTCTCATCATATTCAGCAAATTTCCTAAAGATATTAGCACCAAACACATGTTTAACAAATTCAGCCTGTTTAACCTTAGATTCTACAGGTGGAATTTCTTCCTTTTTGTTCTTTGGTTCATTCTGATCATCCTCACTGTCTGATACCCAATCTTCGATGGTTGGTGCATCAGATGATGATATGTTAACCTTAGGTGTCTCTTTATCTGATTCACTGGTTTCACCTACAGGTTCTGCATCTATCTTAGTTATGAAAGACAATTCCTTTCTAGGAGGGGCAAAGTTACTTTTAATTGGTGGAGCTACCTCAGTATATCCTAAGCCACTTCTTTTTCTCAATAATTGACTTTCAATGGTCTTATTGAAACTTTTAGATGCAAATTGTTGTTTTTCTACCCTAACAGCACGTTTTTCCGTCTCAGATAAGGCTGCATCCCAAGCTTGTTCAGCCTCCTCTACTCTCTTGTTAAGAACATTAATTTCACAGTTTTTCTTAATGAGCTCACATTCCAATGCATTAATCTTATCAACATATTCTATCTCATTTTGCTTAAGAAATTCAAGTCTATCTTCTACTGATTTTAAACCAAATTTGTAACCTAAGTTATCAAGTTTTAGTTTTTCTACTTCAGCTCTTAGACTCTCATTCCTATTCTTAAGTTCTTCCACAGTATCTAAGCATGATTTAAAAGAACAACTGGATTCATTAGATACCTCTGAGTCTGATCCAGATGAAGAAGAAGCATAAGCCATCAATGCAAAGTTGGGTCCATCTTCAGCTTGGTCACTCCAGTCATACTCTCCCAAGCCATCACATGACACCATAGCAGTAGTAGGCTTTGTTTCTTCAATAGGAACCTGCCTTGTATTCTCTCTATTCTTCTAGGGTGCTATGCACTCCTTTGCAAAGTGACCCTTTCTCTGGCAGTTGTAACACTCAATCTTTGACTTATCAAAGCCAACATTGTTCTGTCCTATGTACTTGAGTTCCCTACCAGTCTTCTTCAGCAACCTCCTAGCCCTCATGGTAAGCATAGCCATCTGCCACTTCAGGTCAATCTCCTCAAGATCATCAGGATCAATCTACTCCAGATCCTGATAGCCAACTAGAGTGCTAGTGGTAAGATCAGATAGGAAGGCACAAATAGCAGCATCACTAATGTTATCACTGTTTGTTGAGCTAGCAGTAGATACATTAGTGTTAGCAGCAGAAACTCCATAAGCAGCAGTAGAATGAGTTTCTTGATGGTTGCCAGAGCTATTGTTGTTTGAGGACACAAAGGCTAGATTGTTTGCACCATAAGATGAGCTGGATGATCCTTTGACTTTAGATTCATACACCTTTAGATTGTTGTATAAATCATCTAGACTCATTGTATCAAAATCTGCTTTATTCCTCCAGACCACAGTATGCATGCTCCATTCAGATGATAAGCTTCTGAGAAACTTGAGATTAATGTCTTCTTGAGACACTATAACCTTCATGAATGCCAACTGACTTACCAACTTCTGGAGTCTGTCATAAGTAGCATCAATGTTTTCAATACTTGAGGCCACAAAGGTCTCAAATTGATGCTTCAGTAAGTTCTTCCTTGACTTCTTTGTTGCTTCATTCCCACTAAACCTGAGTTCAATGGCATCCATCAAGGCCTTAGCAGATTCACAATCACTAAAGCTTAATTGGTTCTCATTAGGTATCCCCATTAGAAGAATATTGTGAGTCTTGATTTCCAGTCTCCATTGAGCCTTCCCCTCATTAGTCTTAATGGGTACAATTGTCCCATCAGCAGCCTTGGCTGGGAAAGAATATCCATTCTGAATAACCTCCCACATAAAGTAGTCAATCATCTTAAGATACTGTTGGATTCTCAGTTTCCATAGCTCATACTACCCTGCCTTCAGCATAGGCACCTTTGAAGCAGTAACCATATGAGTTTATTCGGATTCCATTGCAAGATTATATGATGAATAGATCTGAGTTATTAAACGTTCTTTTTGATATCAGTTTTTAAAAACCTTTGCTCTGATACCACTTGTTGAATCCCAGTTGAGCAATGATCTTTATTATCTTACTCCTCAGCAGTAGAAGGTTTAACACCAGCAACAGCTTGCTCTGTCTCAGCAGCAGAATCTTTAGCACCAGCAGCAGGTTGAATAACACTAGCAGTAGAATCCTTAACCAACTGCTCAGCATCCAAAGTTTTCAAATTAGCCCTTGAGCCACCATCCACATCCATATCAACTTAATCATCACCCTCATTACCAGCACCATCTTCCTCAATGTTCTTCTCAACTTCCCCTGAATCCTTGATTACCTCCTCTGTATCCTTATCTTCATCAATGAGATCAGTTTAGCAAATGTGATACTACAACTTAGGGCAAAATCATCAGCACAACAACAACCACAACCTAAATCCACACCAGAAAAACAATCAACATCAGAAAAACCACCCCAATCACAACCTCAACAATCAACTGCACCTGTAATTCAAAAATCAACTCCAACACCTACAATTCCAAGGGTTCCTGTCAAGGGTTGTAACAATTAGAGAACCCATCCCATCTAAGAAACCCACTCAACCACCTACATACACTGGGAAAGGCAAAGCAAAAATGGTGGAAGAGTCTGAAAAGTATCATGATCCTGCACATGTCCCATTCCAATATTGGCCAAAAGATCTTGCTGAGAAACATGATGCAGAAGCTGTAAAGAAGTTTCAAGCTCAGTATGATGCAGAATATGAAGCAGAGCAATAAAGGGAGCTTGAAAAACTAAGAAAACAGACTGAGATTGAAGAAAAGTTGAATGCTTGGGATGAGGAAAGAGCTAAATGTGAAGCTGCTATGGAATTGTTAAAGGTGAAGGAAGAATTGCAAGATACCTTTACTGTAGAAGGTGAGTTTGATTGGTTAGAGAAGTTTAAAGCAAAGCACAAGAAGAAACTTCTTATTGAGAGGAAAAAGAGAAAGGTTCTTAGACCTCCAACTGTCAAGCAAATAAGAAATTTTCAAGAGCATTATTTGAAAAATATGAAGGGCTGGAAGCTTGTACAGTTGAAACCATTCTCAGATACTGAAATTCAGAAGAAGTTTGAGCTAGCTAAGAAAGAAATGGAGAGTTTTAATTCAAGAAAAGTTTCTAAACTTATTGTTTTAGATTCGTCTAAGATAATAAAGATCATTGCTCAACTGGGATTCAACAAATTTTATTCCGTATTTAGCCCTGGTCAGAAAGTAGTTTTGCATGTCTAGTCCTTTCATGATTTTTAGTGATTTAATCTATGTACCAAGTATAATTAAGTATGATAAATATGTAAGACATATCAAATACATAAAGAAACAAATAATCTCAGTAGTGAAATGAAAAAGAAGAGTGTTTGGTTACTTACAATGATGGATGAATGAAAAACAAGAATTAAGAACAAGAACATTAGTCCTAAAATTACAACCAATCTTGCACCCTTCTTCTACACTTTTACTCAAATTTAATAACCCTTGAAAATACTTTATAAAACCATTGCAAAAATCACCAAGCAAACCCTTCTAAGAACACTCTTTATAAATCTCCAAATAAACCCAAGATTAAGATGAGATGAAGTGTTATTTGTGTGTAATAAACCAAGAACAAGACTAGGGCTTCAAGATCTTTAATCAATGATCAATAATTTAGTAATTTTAGATGAAATAGGTGATTTGGATCTGTTCTTGGTCGTTCAAAACAAGAGGATGGGAATAAAAATGAGTTTTAGTTAGTGGTAACATGCATTTGTAGTGGAAAACACCTGTACACAACTTCTGTATAAACTTGACGACACAACATGACTAAACATACGCGATGTGTGTTTTGATGTAGTGGAAAAGAATGTGTAGTTTATTGGTACCATAATATGCTTAGAATGTGTAGTGTAGGGTGTTAAGAGTGTAGTTTGATCCTGGTAATTTAAAACGTGAAGTTTTTAAGACGCCTAACGTAAAATCGAGTAATGTAGAAATTACTAAACTTATAAAAATGTTAAAACTTGTCATCCTAACCTATTTTAATATTTTAGGCGAGCCTTGGGTTTATTGGAGTGTTTAAATGTTTGATAAACTTAAAAACGCAAGTTGAAAATGCGCAAAACGTAAAATATGCAAAGTTAAGGTAAAAATAGAATATTTAAAATATGATTGTAAGGAACCAAAATGCATATAAAGTGTAGACTGAGCATAGTCTAGTGTTGGTTTAAATTAATATTGCGTGTTACGATGTACGCGGGTAATTCTCTCGGTAAATGTAATTTACTTCTTAAGTAAATGTAAATAGTAAAATAATGACCCAAAATTTCATGGTTGTTACACTTCTTAGGTGTTGTGCTCTTCAAACCAGTAAGAGCTTGAGCTAATGTGAGTTCATGTTCAGTTATTTTTGCAGCAATAGTAACTTCTGGCTCAGCAGCATTAATTTTCTCACTAGCAGCACTAACTGGCTCACTAGCAGCATTAAGTTAGCAGCATCAACCATCAGTTTAGCAACTTTCACAACCTTTTCAACATCCAACCCAGCAGTACTAACAGACTTAGCAGCATCAACATTCTCTTCAACTAGTAATTTAGCACCAGTATCAACCTCTACATCCACCTGCTCATCAACCTCTACATCCACCTGCTCATCAACCTCAAAGTAAATACCCTCATCAATCAACTGCTCATCAACCATCTCATTATCCTCCCCTGAAGCCTTATCCTCATTCCTCCCCTGTTTGGGAGCATCCTCCCGCAAACTTGGATCATCTTCAGAGAATTCTATCCTTGCAGTGGTACCCACCTTGAATAATCTTTTAAACTTGTGAGATCCTGACCTTTTACCTTGTTCTAACTTCTTAACCCTCTTTTTCAACTGTGTAATTTCCCGCTGTTGTGAGGAAGTAAGTTTCTTCAAGGCAAGGAACTCAGATTGTAGAGTGGTACAAGTATCCATCAATTCCTTAATAAGTTGCATACTACCCACACCACTTCAGATTGTGTTACCTATCCCGAGAGGTGGATCACTGGTTATGTTAGACTCGGTCTCAAACCTAGTTTGAGCTTCTGAGCCCCCCCCCCCATAGTTTCTTGGCGCCTAGGGATTCCGTCACCTGAATCAGTTCCATGGGAACTAGATCCATTAAATGTTTCCTTGGATTGGGTCTTATTGTTGTTACCACTGTCCTGCTCTGCTTCTAAGCTAGAAGTAGTAGTGGCAGCCCTTTCCAAACTACCTCCCTTCTCCTTATGGGTAGCCTCATCTGCAACAATACTAGCACTAGCCTGAGGTAGCTCAGTGATCTTTTTTTGTGATTTCCTACGTTGATAGGTCATTTTTGGTTGTGATGATGATGGTAAAATGGTAGGTGGGTGATGGGTATCAGTTAGGATTACTAAACCTTCACCCATTTGGGTTTGGGCCAGTGCCACCATTGTTGGAAACAAAGGTTTCACTCTCCCTGAAAAATCTTTTCCCACACTCTTCATGTTAGAAAAAATCTTTTTGGTATGAGAGGGTGCAACATAAGTTCTTTGATGAACTTTTTTTTCAGTAAACTGTCTGTCCAAAAGAAATTGTAAAAACTTTGGATATATGTAAAATTGTTTTGTTGAACTATCCAAGTGCTTAACCATACCATAAAAAATCATTTTTGAAAAATTAAACTTTTGATTTGTAGCTAAACAGATTATGAAAGAAGCCAAATTGCTACTAAACTCATTCCATCAAGTCGTCTTTGGACTAAGACACTGTAAGATAGTATGGATTAAGAATTTCCACTGTGGGGATAAGTTTGCTTTGTAAAATTTTAAAGAATTATTTCTCTTCTCATATCCCATTAGTGCAAGGTTTTCAAAAATTGCAGAATTAGAGAGACTATTGAACTCAAATAAGTACATTTTATTACCATCATTTATCCTATTTATTTGACTTGTTTTATTATATTATCTGCGAGAACAGATACGTTAATGTTTACTTTTGTAATTCTCAGGTAAAAACAAGTACTACGCGAAACTTGGCGATTTTGGACTAATTATGGAGCAAAACAAGCAAGAAATTAAGAGTCTATTGAAATGTACAAGATCAAGATCATTCTGCTCCAGATGCGCCGCATCCTACTTCGTACATACGGCGCATCACTATCAAGATTTCACAAGTTATAATCCAAGACGGCAAAGGACATGCGCCGCATACAAGAATGGAGTTACGCCGCATCTTAAGGCGGTGTACGAATATTCCTGAATAAATTAATCTTGGACCCCACGCGAAGTTAAGTCAATGCGCCGCATCTACTTATCCTATGCGCCGCATCTAACCCTCAGACAGAAACTATAAATACCCCAAAGTCAGACGAATTTTGTGTGCAATATACCGAGTACGAGACTTAGCAAAAGACAGAGGAAACCCTAGGACGAAGTCAGACGCATTATCAGCACAAGACACACCTTGAATGAAGATACAAGAGCTGTAAGAAGGTCTTGCATGTATTCAATTCATTAAGTAGTTTTGTTTTATTGTATTAGTACACTTTAATTCATCAGGATTGATGGGCCGATTCCATGTGACTACGGAAAACCATGGGCACCCCTTAAAATTGCTTTCCCATTAATTAAAGTTTATATGTTGATGTCTTTGGTGACTTTTATTAGTGCATTGATCACCTCTGTGTCTAGCTGAGCATTGCTTGGGTCGCCATGCCCCTTCCTCGCCTATTTGTTTTTGCATCTCTTTAATAAATAGGATAGACATAAGTAATCATTAAGGGTTTACTCGCCGATAAGATTAGAGCCAACGAGAAAGGTTTAATTCTCGATGCGTCGCATCGAACTATACACTTCATATAAAACTAGCAATAAAACAAGTGACAAGCTACTTAATTATCAGGACAGGTCTTCTTATTGTCTCGAGTATCTATCTGTGTACGTGTGTGCTAATCGCTTATTCGTGCTCATTAGTTTAGTTAATATTTAATCATAACCAAACCGTGCCAGTCTCTCAGGCTGAAACCCCCTTGCGTTAGATTAGGTTGTACATCTAACTTAATATATTAAAATACTGATTAGAATAACTAGATAATACATTCCACTCTTAGTGATCGACACTCTACTTACCATTATATTCATACTGACCGGGTACACTGCTCGTTAAAGTGTGTGTTTTATTGATAAGTCAGCTAAATATAAATTTAAAACTTGAATACTGCTAAAACCACAACGACATATTAGATTTGCTTTTATCAAAATATTTTATTTTATTTCTAATTAGTTAAGTGTTTCGTTGTGCAATTATGACAAAACGAAAACATGCTTAAATATAAAAATAAATCCTGATATCTTTTAGGATACATTTTGATAAGATTTATTCTAAGGTTTACTTGGGGACAAGTAAAGTTCAAGTGGGGGGATATTTGATGAACTCAAATAAGTATATTTTATTACCATCATTTATCCTATTTATTTGACTTGTTTTATT
Source organism: Artemisia tridentata subsp. tridentata (assembly GCA_021014915.2). Classification (NCBI taxonomy): domain Eukaryota; kingdom Viridiplantae; phylum Streptophyta; class Magnoliopsida; order Asterales; family Asteraceae; genus Artemisia; species Artemisia tridentata. The sequence goes on from CP139504.1 coordinate 115,945,064, forward strand.
ATATTATCTGTGAGAATTGATACGTTAATGTTTACTTTTGTAATTCTCAGGTAAAAACAAGTACTATGTGAAACTTGGCGATTTTGGACTAATTATGGAGCAAAACAAGCAAGAAGTTAAAAGTCTTATGAAATGTACAAGATCAAGATCATTCTGCTCCAGATGCGCCGCATCCTACTTCGTACATACGGCACATCACTATCAAGATTTCACAAGTTTATAATCCAAGACGGCAAAGGATATGCGCCGCATACAAGAATGGAGTTACGCCGCATCTTAAGGCGGTGTACGAATATTCCTGAATATATTAATCTTGGACCCCACGCGAAGTTAAGTCAATGCGCCGCATCTACTTATCCTATGCGCCGCATCTAACCCTCAGACAGAAACTATAAATACACCAAAGTCAGACGAATTTTGTGTGCAATATACCGAGTACGAGACTTAGCAAAAGACAGAAGAAACCCTAGGATGAAGTCAGACGCATTAGCAGCACAAGACACACCTTGAACGAAGATACAAGAGCTGTAAGAAGGTCCTGCATGTATTCAATTCATTAAGTAGTTTTGTTTTATTGTATTAGTACACTTTAATTCATCAGGATTGATGGGCCGATTCCATGTGACTACGGAAAACCATGGGCACCCCTTAAAATTGCTTTCCCATTAATTAAAATTTATATGTTGATGTCTTTGGTGACTTTTATTAGTGCATTGATAACCTCTGTGTCTAGCTGAGCATTGCTTGGGTCGCCATGCCCCTTCTCCCTATTTGTTTTAGCATCTCTTAAATAAGTAGGATAGACATAAGTAATCATTAAGGGTTTACTCGCTGATAAGATTAGAGCCAACGAGAAAGGTTTAACTCTCGATGCGTCGCATCGAACTATACACTTCATATAAAACTAGCAATAAAACAAGTGACAAGCTACTTAATTATCAGGACAGGTCTTCTTATTGTCTCGAGTATCTATCTGTGTACGTGTGTGCTAATCGCTGATTCGTGCACATTAGTTTAGTTTATATTTAATCATAACCAAACCGTGCCAGTCTCTCAGGCTGAAACCCCCTTGCGTTAGATTAGGTTGTACATCTAACTTAAGATATTAAAATACTGATTAGAATAACTAGATAATACGTTCCACTCTTAGTGATCGACACTCTACTTACCATTATATTCATACTGACCGGGTACACTGCTCGTTAAAGTGTGTGTTTTATTGATAAGTCGGCTAAATATAAATTTAAAACTTGAATACTGCTAAAACCACAACGACATATTAGATTTGCTTTTATCAAAATATTTTATTTTATTTCTAATTAGTTAAGTGTTTGGTTGTGCAATTATGACAAACCGAATACATGCTTAAATATAAAAATAAATCCTGATATCTTTTAGGATACATTTTCATAAGATTTATTCTAAGGTTTACTTGGGGACAAGTAAAGTTCAAGTGGGGGGATATTTGATGAACTCAAATAAGTATATTTTATTACCATCATTTATCCTATTTATTTGACTTGTTTTATTATATTATCTGTGAGAATTGATACGTTAATGTTTACTTTTGTAATTCTCAGGTAAAAACAAGTACTATGTGAAACTTGGCGATTTTGGACTAATTATGGAGCAAAACAAGCAAGAAGTTAAAAGTCTATTGAAATGTACAAGATCAAGATCATTCTGCTCCAGATGCGCCGCATCCTACTTCGTACATACGGCGCATCACTATCAAGATTTCACAAGTTATAATCCAAGACGGCAAAGGATATGCGCCGCATACAAGAATGGAGTTACGCCGCATCTTAAGGCGGTGTACGAATATTCCTGAATATATTAATCTTGGACCCCACGCGAAGTTAAGTCAATGCGCCGCATCTACTTATCCTATGCGCCGCATCTAACCCTCAGACAGAAACTATAAATACCCCAAAGTCAGACGAATTTTGTGTGCAATATACCGGGTACGAGACTTAGCAAAAGACAGAAGAAACCCTAGGACGAAGTCAGACGCATTAGCAGCACAAGACACACCTTGAACGAAGATACAAGAGCTGTAAGAAGGTCCTGCATGTATTCAATTCATTAAGTAGTTTTGTTTTATTGTATTAGTACACTTTAATTCATCAGGATTGATGGGCCGATTCCATGTGACTACGGAAAACCATGGGCACCCCTTAAAATTTTTTCCCATTAATTAAAGTTTATATGTTGATGTCTTTGGTGACTTTTAATTAGTGCATTGATAACCTCTGTGTCTAGCTGAGCATTGCTTGGGTCGCCATGCCCCTTCCTCGCCTATTTGTTTTAGCATCTCTTTAATAAATAGGATAGACATAAGTAATCATTAAGGGTTTACTCACCGATAAGATTAGAGCCAACGAGAAAGGTTTAATTCTCGATGCGTCGCATCAAACAATACACTTCATATAAAACTAGCAATAAAACAAGTGACAAGCTACTTAATTATCAGGACAGGTCTTCTTATTGTCTCGAGTATCTATCTGTGTAGTGTGTGCTAATCGCTAATTCGTGCACATTAGTTTAGTTTATATTTAATCATAACCAAACCGTGCCAGTCTCTCAGGCTGAAACCCCCTTGCGTTAGATTAGGCTGTACATCTAACTTAAGATATTAAAATACTGATTAGAATAACTAGATAATACGTTCCAGTCTTAGTGATCGACACTCTACTTACCATTATATTCATACTGACCGGGTACACTGCTCGTTAAAGTGTGTGTTTTATTGATAAGTCGGCTAAATATAAATTTAAAACTTGAATACTGCTAAAACCACAACGACATATTAGATTTGCTTTTATCAAAATATTTTATTTTATTTTTAATTAGTTAAGTGTTTGGTTGTGCAATTATGACAAAACGAATACATGCTTAAATATAAAAATAAATCCTGATATCTTTTAGGATACATTTTCATAAGATTTATTCTAAGGTTTACTTGAGGACAAGTAAAGTTCAAGTGGGGGGATATTTGATGAACTCAAATAAGTATATTTTATTACCATCATTTATCCTATTTATTTGACTTGTTTTATTATATTATCTGTGAGAATTGATACGTTAATGTTTACTTTTGTAATTATCAGGTAAAAACAAGTACTATATGAAACTTGGCGATTTTGGACTAATTATGGAGCAAAACAAGCAAGAAGTTAAGAGTCTACTGAAATGTACAAGATCAAGATCATTCTGCTCCAGATGCGCCGCATCCTACTTCGTACATACGGCGCATCACTATCAAGATTTCACAAGTTATAATCCAAGACGGCAATGGACATGCGCCGCATACAAGAATGGAGTTACGCCGCATCTTAAGGCGGTGTACGAATATTCCTGAATATATTAATCTTGGACCCCACGCGAAGTTAAGTCAATGCGCCGCATCTACTTATCCTATGCGCCGCATCTAACCCTCAAACAGAAACTATAAATACCGCAAAGTCAGACGAATTTTGTGTGCAATATACCGGGTACGAGACTTAGCAAAAGACAGAAGAAACCCTAGGACGAAGTCAGACGCATTAGCAGCACAAGACACACCTTGAACGAAGATACAAGAGCTGTAAGAAGGTCCTGCATGTATTCAATTCATTAAGTAGTTTTGTTTTATTGTATTAGTACACTTTAATTCATCAGGATTGATGGGCCGATTCCATGTGACTACGGAAAACCATGGGCACCCCTTAAAATTGTTTTCCCATTAATTAAAGTTATATGTGTGATGCTTTGGTGACTTTTATTAGTGCATTGATAACCTCTGTGTCTAGCTGAGCATTGCTTGGGTCGCCATGCCCCTTCCTCGCCTATTTGTTTTAGCATCTCTTTAATAAATAGGATAGACATAAGTAATCATTAAGGGTTTACTCACCGATAAGATTAGAGCCAACGAGAAAGGTTTAATTCTCGATGCGTCGCATCAAACAATACACTTCATATAAAACTAGCAATAAAACAAGTGACAAGCTACTTAATTATCAGGACAGGTCTTCTTATTGTCTCGAGTATCTATCTGTGTATGTGTGTGCTAATCGCTAATTCGTGCACATTAGTTTAGTTTATATTTAATCATAACCAAACCGTGCCAGTCTCTCAGGCTGAAACCCCCTTGCGTTAGATTAGGCTGTACATCTAACTTAAGATATTAAAATACTGATTAGAATAACTAGATAATACGTTCCAGTCTTAGTGATCGACACTCTACTTACCATTATATTCATACTGACCGGGTACACTGCTCGTTAAAGTGTGTGTTTTATTGATAAGTCGGCTAAATATAAATTTAAAACTTGAATACTGCTAAAACCACAACGACATATTAGATTTGCTTTTATCAAAATATTTTATTTTATTTTTAATTAGTTAAGTGTTTGGTTGTGCAATTATGACAAAACGAATACATGCTTAAATATAAAAATAAATCCTGATATCTTTTAGGATACATTTTCATAAGATTTATTCTAAGGTTTACTTGAGGACAAGTAAAGTTCAAGTGGGGGGATATTTGATGAACTCAAATAAGTATATTTTATTACCATCATTTATCCTATTTATTTGACTTGTTTTATTATATTATCTGTGAGAATTGATACGTTAATGTTTACTTTTGTAATTATCAGGTAAAAACAAGTACTATGTGAAACTTGGCGATTTTGGACTAATTATGGAGCAAAACAAGCAAGAAGTTAAGAGTCTATTGAAATGTACAAGATTAAGATCATTCTGCTCCAGATGCGCCGCATCCTACTTCGTACATACGGCGCATCACTATCAAGATTTCACAAGTTATAATCCAAGACGGCAAAGGACATGCGCCGCATACAAGAATGGAGTTACGCCGCATCTTAAGGCGGTGTACGAATATTCCTGAATATATTAATCTTGGGCCCCACGCGAAGTTAAGTCAATGCGCCGCATCTACTTATCCTATGCGCCGCATCTAACCCTCAAACAGAAACTATAAATACCGCAAAGTCAGACGAATTTTGTGTGCAATATACCGGGTACGAGACTTAGCAAAAGTCAGAAGAAACCCTAGGACGAAGTCAGACGCATTAGCAGCACAAGACACACCTTGAACGAAGATACAAGAGCTGTAAGAAGGTCCTGCATGTATTCAATTCATTAAGTAGTTTTGTTTTATTGTATTAGTACACTTTAATTCATCAGGATTGATGGGCCGATTCCATGTGACTACGGAAAACCATGGGCACCCCTTAAAATTGCTTTCCCATTAATTAAAGTTTATGTGTAGATGCCTTTGGTGACTTTTATTAGTGCATTGATAACCTCTGTGTCTAGCTGAGCATTGCTTGGGTCGCCATGCCCCTTCCTCGCCTATTTGTTTTAGCATCTCTTTAATAAATATGATAGACATAAGTAATCATTAAGGGTTTACTCGCCGATAAGATTAGAGCCAACGAGAAAGGTTTAATTCTCGATGCGTCACATCAAACTATACACTTCATATAAAACTAGCAATAAAACAAGTGACAAGCTACTTAATTATCAGGACAGGTCTTCTTATTGTCTCGAGTATCTATCTGTGTACGTGTGTGCTAATCGCTGATTCGTGCTCATTAGTTTAGTTTATATTTAATCATAACCAAACCGTGCCAGTCTCTCAGGCTCAAACCCCTTGCGTTAGATTAGGTTGTACATCTAACTTAAGATATTAAAATACTGATTAGAATAACTAGATAATACGTTCCAGTCTTAGTGATCGACACTCTACTTACCATTATATTCATACTGACCGGGTACACTGCTCATTAAAGTGTGTGTTTTATTGATAAGTCGGCTAAATATAAATTTAAAACTTGAATACTGCTAAAACCACAACGACATATTAGATTTGCTTTTATCAAAATATTTTATTTTATTTTTAATTAGTTAAGTGTTTGGTTGTGCAATTATGACAAAACGAATACATGCTTAAATATAAAAATAAATCCTGATATCTTTTAGGATACATTTTCATAAGATTTATTCTAAGGTTTACTTGAGGACAAGTAAAGTTCAAGTGGGGGGATATTTGATGAACTCAAATAAGTATATTTTATTACCATCATTTATCCTATTTATTTGACTTGTTTTATTATATTATCTGTGAGAATTGATACGTTAATGTTTACTTTTGTAATTATCAGGTAAAAACAAGTACTATGTGAAACTTGGCAATTTTGGACTACTTATGGAGCAAAACAAGCAAGAAGTTAAGAGTCTATTGAAATGTACAAGATCAAGATCATTCTGCTCCAGATGCGCCGCATCCTACTTCGTACATACGGCGCATCACTATCAAGATTTCACAAGTTATAATCCAAGACGGCAAAGGACATGCGCCGCATACAAGAATGGAGTTACGCCGCATCTTAAGGCGGTGTACGAATATTCCTGAATATATTAATCTTGGGCCCCACGCGAAGTTAAGTCAATGCGCCGCATCTACTTATCCTATGCGCCGCATCTAACCCTCAAACAGAAACTATAAATACCGCAAAGTCAGACGAATTTTGTGTGCAATATACCGGGTACGAGACTTAGCAAAAGACAGAAGAAACCCTAGGACGAAGTCAGACGCATTAGCAGCACAAGACACACCTTGAACGAAGATACAAGAGCTGTAAGAAGGTCCTGCATGTATTCAATTCATTAAGTAGTTTTGTTTTATTGTATTAGTACACTTTAATTCATCAGGATTGATGGGCCGATTCCATGTGACTACGGAAAACCATGGGCACCCCTTAAAATTGCTTTCCCATTAATTAAAGTTTATGTGTTGATGTCTTTGGTGACTTTTATTAGTGCATTGATAACCTCTGTGTCTAGCTGAGCATTGCTTGGGTCGCCATGCCCCTTCCTCGCCTATTTGTTTTAGCATCTCTTTAATAAATATGATAGACATAAGTAATCATTAAGGGTTTACTCGCCGATAAGATTAGAGCCAACGAGAAAGGTTTAATTCTCGATGCGTCACATCAAACTATACACTTCATATAAAACTAGCAATAAAACAAGTGACAAGCTACTTAATTATCAGGACAGGTCTTCTTATTGTCTCGAGTATCTATCTGTGTACGTGTGTGCTAATCGCTGATTCGTGCTCATTAGTTTTGTTTATATTTAATCATAACCAAACCGTGCCAGTCTCTCAGGCTCAAACCCCCTTGCGTTAGATTAAGTTGTACATCTAACTTAAGATATTAAAATACTGATTAGAATAACTAGATAATACGTTCCAGTCTTAGTGATCGACACTCTACTTACCATTATATTCATACTGACCGGGTACACTGCTCGTTAAAGTGTGTGTTTTATTGATAAGTCGGCTAAATATAAATTTAAAACTTGAATACTGCTAAAACCACAACGACATATTAGATTTGCTTTTATCAAAATATTTTATTTTATTTTTAATTAGTTAAGTGTTTGGTTGTGCAATTATGACAAAACGAATACATGCTTAAATATAAAAATAAATCCTGATATCTTTTAGGATACATTTTCATAAGATTTATTCTAAGGTTTACTTGAGGACAAGTAAAGTTCAAGTGGGGGGATATTTGATGAACTCAAATAAGTATATTTTATTACCATCATTTATCCTATTTATTTGACTTGTTTTATTATATTATCTGTGAGAATTGATACGTTAATGTTTACTTTTGTAATTATCAGGTAAAAACAAGTACTATGTGAAACTTGGCGATTTTGGACTACTTATGGAGCAAAACAAGCAAGAAGTTAAGAGTCTATTGAAATGTACAAGATCAAGATCATTCTGCTCCAGATGCGCCGCATCCTACTTCGTACATACGGCGCATCACTATCAAGATTTCACAAGTTATAATCCAAGACGGCAAAGGACATGCGCCGCATACAAGAATGGAGTTACGCCGCATCTTAAGGCGGTGTACGAATATTTCTGAATATATTAATCTTGGGCCCCACGCGAAGTTAAGTCAATGCGCCGCATCTACTTATCCTATGCGCCGCATCTAACCCTCAAACAGAAACTATAAATACCGCAAAGTCAGACGAATTTTGTGTGCAATATACCGAGTACGAGACTTAGCAAAAGACAGAAGAAACCCTAGGACGAAGTCAGACGCATTAGCAGCACAAGACACCCTTGAACGAAGATACAAGAGCTGTAAGAAGGTCCTGCATGTATTCAATTCATTAAGTAGTTTTGTTTTATTGTATTAGTACACTTTAATTCATCAGGATTGATGGGCCGATTCCATGTGACTACGGAAAACCATGGGCACCCCTTAAAATTGCTTTCCCATTAATTAAAGTTTATGTGTTGATGTCTTTGGTGACTTTTATTAGTGCATTGATAACCTCTGTGTCTAGCTGAGCATTGCTTGGGTCGCCATGCCCCTTCCTCGCCTATTTGTTTCAGCATCTCTTTAATAAATATGATAGACATAAGTAATCATTAAGGGTTTACTCGCCGATAAGATTAGAGCCAACGAGAAAGGTTTAATTCTCGATGCGTCACATCAAACTATACACTTCATATAAAACTAGCAATAAAACAAGTGACAAGCTACTTAATTATCAGGACAGGTCTTCTTATTGTCTCGAGTATCTATCTGTGTACGTGTGTGCTAGTCGCTAATTCGTGCTCATTAGTTTAGTTTATATTTAATCATAACCAAACCGTGCCAGTCTCTCAGGCTCAAACCCCCTTGCGTTAGATTAGGTTGTACATCTAACTTAAGATATTAAAATACTGATTAGAATAACTAGATAATACGTTCCACTCTTAGTGATCGACACTCTACTTACCATTATATTCATACTGACCGGGTACACTGCTCGTTAAAGTGTGTGTTTTATTGATAAGTCGGCTAAATATAAATTTAAAACTTGAATACTGCTAAAACCACAACGACATATTAGATTTGCTTTTATCAAAATATTTTATTTTATTTTTAATTAGTTAAGTGTTTGGTTGTGCAATTATGAAAAAACGAATACATGCTTAAATATAAAAATAAATCCTAATATCTTTTAGGATACATTTTCATAAGATTTATTCTAAGGTTTACTTGGGGACAAGTAAAGTTCAAGTGGGGGGATATTTGATGAACTCAAATAAGTATATTTTATTACCATCATTTATCCTATTTATTTGACTTGTTTTATTATATTATCTGTGAGAATTGATACGTTAATGTTTACTTTATTAATTCTCAGGTAAAAACAAGTACTACGTGAAACTTGGCGATTTTGGACTAATTATGGAGCAAAACAAGCAAGAAGTTAAGAGTCAATTGAAATGTACAAGATCAAGATCATTCTGCTCCAGATGCGCCGCATCCTACTTCGTACATACGGCGCATCACTATTAAGATTTCACAATTTATAATCCAAGACGGCAAAGGACATGCGCCGTATACAAGAATGGAGTTACGCCGCATCTTAAGGCGGTGTACGAATATTCCTGAATATATTAATCATGGACCCCACGCGAAGTTAAGTCAATGCGACGCATCTACTTATCCTATGCGCCGCATCTAACCCTCAGACAGAAACTATAAATACCCCAAAGTCAGACGAATTTTGTGTGCAATATACCGGGTACGAGACTTAGCAAAAGACAGAAGAAACCCTAGGACAAAGTCAGACGCATTAGCAGCACAAGACACACCTTGAACGAAGATACAAGAGCTGTAAGAAGGTCCTGCATGTATTCAATTCATTAAGTAGTTTTATTTTATTGTATTAGTACACTTTAATTCATTAGGATTGATGGGCCGATTCCATGTGACTACGAAAAACCACGGGCACCCCTTAAAATTGCTTTCCCATTAATTAAAGTTTATATGTTGATGTCTTTGGTGACTTTTATTAGTGCATTGATAACCTCTGTGTCTAGCTGAGCATTGCTTGGGTCGCCATGCCCCTTCCTCGCCTATTTGTTTTAGCATCTCTTTAATAAATAGGATAGACATAAGTAATCATTAAGGGTTTACTCGCCGATAAGATTAGAGCCAACGAGAAAGGTTTAATTCTCAATGCGTCGCATCGAACTATACACTTCATATAAAACTAGCAATAAAACAAGTGACAAGCTACTTAATTATAAGGACAGGTCTTCTTATTGTCTCGAGTATCTATCTGTGTACGTGTGTGTTAATCGCTGATTCGTGCTCATTAGCTTAGTTTATATTTAATCATAACCAAACCGTGCCAGTCTCTCAGGCTGAAACCCCTTTGCGTTAGATTAGGTTGTACATCTAACTTAAGATATTAAAATACTGATTAGAATAACTAGATAATACGTTCCACTCTTAGTGATCGACACTCTACTTACCATTATATTCATACTGACCGGGTACACTGCTCGTTAAAGTGTGTGTTTTATTGATAAGTCGGCTAAATATAAATTTAAAACTTGAATACTGCTAAAACCACAACGACATCACGCGCGCACCAAGTCTTTGGAGCCGCTGCCGTGGATATAAAAGAATTAGAGCAATACACACGCACATCAGAGACACTCAATACTGCCTTTAGCATCTGCTAGTTGAAAAACTCTCCTAACAGATATTTTAGTAATGAGTATCTTCTGCCCATCTACAAGGGCATGAATCTGTTCTTCCCCATTAATAGTTTCAACCTTAGAAGTAGACCAAAACTATTTAATTTAAGAAATATATATAGTAGGGTTTACTGTTAATGCATACCCTATAGGGTTTTCATTTAAGAAATCAATGATCTCAGTAAAACCTTCAGACTCTTTGGGTTTTTGCAACAATGCAATCATGTTATGAGTATCGACAAAAGTAAGGTTCGACATTGTTGTGATTTTGTTGTAATTGATGGTGGGTTTTTGCGAATTGATGATAAAAATAGTGTTAGGTTTTGTATTTGAGAGAATTATGTGTGCGTAAATTCAATTGAATGAATGATTTGGAGATTTAAACCCTTAATCGAAGAAGTTACATAACAGTACCCTGTACTCTCAAACTCAGCAGTAGAAATGATGGTCCCTATTTAACTCAAACACAAACACGTAAGACACTAAACTACACGTACTACTACTTGTATTAATAAGCTACTAATATAGATAAGCTAATAAGCTAAGAGAGAAATAAGAGATGAAGAGAAAATGGAAGGATTTCATTCATACGATTTATGGACAGGGCTTACGCATAGAACTATGAAAACCAACAACTAAAATGATACCTTTAACCTTCTATTTATAGGCGAAAGTTTAGGGTATAATGCTAAGTATATTCTTTAGCATATTCTAGAATAATATTGCTTAATTGGCCGGTCCATGGATTCGTAATGGACCGGACCTTAATTAAAAACATAGAATCCTATTTTGAGCAACATTCTATCAGAAATGACAAAGACTTGATAAATTACAAAACGTGTTCCTAACAATCTCCCCCTAAGTCTTAGTCATCAATGTTGCTCAACGTCATCTTTGCTTCTTTGGCTTCCGACGTCTTTATAATCTTTGTTCTTTGTTCTTGACTTGAAATGTTATGTTGTTGTCTCGATCTGCCAAACTCCAACATCTTCTCGTCTTTTCCATCATGCTCATTTGTCTTTGACTTTTGTTCATCAAGTGGTTCTCACTTTTCAATCTTTGATATCTGAAATGTTGTGGAGCTTTAACTTTAGACTTTACTTTATCATCTTTGAACTTTTGGTGTTACTGAGTCTTTTTGAGAACATACCTTCAGTATATGAGCATGATGGAATCTTGGTGGTTGAACTCCAGGTCTTCAAGATCCTCAGCAGCAGCAGCAGCACGAACCAACCGGTACTTACAGATTTGGACTTCGAGATCATCAACAGCATAGTGTGAAGACTTTCTCTAATCCAAACCCAGGCCGTTCTGAACCGGATACCCCCGAAAGGGCTAACACGGACACACCGAAGTGCACTGATGCGGTGATTCTTGTCGTTGCGGTTTAGCAGTTTTAATGCCTACTCAAGTTTTAAATTGATATTTAGCCGACTTATCAATAACACACACACCTAACAAGCAGTGTACCCGGTCAGTATGAATATAATGGTAAGTAGAGTGTCGATCACTAAGAGTGGAACGTATTATCGAGTTATTCTAATCAGTATTTTAATATATTAAGTTAGCTATACAATCTATTCTAACGCAAGGGGGTTCAGCCTGAGAGACTGGCACGATTTGTTTGCAATTAAATAATAAACTAAACCAATAGGCACGAATCAGCAAGTAGCACACACGTACACAGATAAATACTCGAGACAATAAGAGGGCTGTCCTTATGATAAGTAGTTTGTCACTTGTTTTATTGCTAGTGTTATATGAAGTGTATAGTTCGATGCAACGCACCGAGATTAAGTCCTTTCTCGTTGGTTCTAATCTTATCGGCGAGTAAACCCTTAATGATTACTTATGACTATCCCGTTTATCTTTCTCCTACTTTTCTACAGACCATAGAATACATAGGCATCTAATAAACAGGCGAGGGCAGAGGCATGGCGACCCGATCAACGCTCAGCTAGACACAGAGGTTATCAATGCACTAATAAAAGTCACCAAAGACACAAACATATAAACTTTAATTGATGAGAAAGCAGTTTTAAGGGAGTGCAACCTTTCCGTTGTCACGTTACACAAGCCACCAATCTTGATGAATTAAAGTTTACTAACACAATAAAACAAAACTACTTAATGAATTAAACATATGCAGCACCTTCTTACAGCTCTTGTATCTTTGATTTGGGTGTGTCTTGTGCTGCTACCTTGACTGAATTCGTCCTAGGTTTCTGTCCTTCGGTTATATTATATGTCGTCCAAAGCTACGGAATTCGTCTGGTCTTGGGGTATTTATAGTTACCGTCTGAGGGTGAGATGCGGCGCATCTAGTAAGTAGATGCGGCGCATGTACTTAACTTCGCGTGGGGTCCAAGATTATAATATTCAGGAATATTCGTACACCGCCAGAAGATGCGGCGTATCTTCATCTGTGGATGCGGCGCATGTCCTCTTGTATCTTGGATCGTATCTGGTGAGATCTTGATAGTGATGCGGCGCATGTAATGAGTGAGATGCGGCGCATCTGGAGCAGATTAGTCTTGATCTTGTCCATTTCAGTAGACTCTTCACTTTGTGCATGTTTTGCTCCATAATTAGTCCAAAATCGCCAAGTTTCACCAAATGCTTGTTTTTACCTGAGAATTACAAAAGTAAACGATTAAGTATCAATCCTCATACATAATATAGTAAAACAAGTCAAATTAATAGGATAAATGATGGTAATAAAATGTACTTATTTGAGTTCATCAAATATCTCCCCACTTGAACTTTACTTGTCCCCAAGTAAACCTTAGATTAAAACTTATGAAAATGTATCCTAAAAGACATTAGGATGTATTTTTATATTAAGCATGTATTCGTTTTATCATAATCACACAACTAAACACTTAACGAATTAGAAGTAAAATAAAATAATCTGATAAAAGCAAATCTAATCGTTTAACTGTCCAGTCGTGACGAATATTCTATCATAAGCTTGGCAAGTATACACATCTCCACCACTAAAGCTAAGGAATAACAAGTCTAAAGCGGTAAAAAGGGTTTTTAGGCTTAAGGGTTAATTATTCTTATTCACTATCGATCTCAAATTCCAGAAAAGGCGACAAAATCACAAATACATGATCGAATCCACGAACACGATACTTGCAATTGCTCAAATCCTTAACTCGAATAGGCTAAAGATAGGTCCAAACTTCACCAATAATAATATATCAAAAAGGGCGACAAAATCATAAATACATAGCCGAATCCACGACTACGATACTTAAGATTGCTCAAATCCCTAATCTCAATAAATCAAAGGTTTGGTTGGATAAAGAATAGTATAGGGTATGGATAATATTTGGGATATAAATTGGTGTAAAATGAAAAATAAACAAACAAAACAAATAAATTAAAATCCTAAGTGTGGTTAATCACTATCCCAACCATCCCATGAATAAGACTCATATCATTGAATAACTCACGCTTTAACACTTGAAACACACGCTTTAGGTAGACACGAATTATACTCAACAAGATCTTAATCAAAGAATAAACCTTAGTTGACGTTCCCATAACTGCCAACTCCCATTTAATCCATAGATATATAGTACAACAAATAGTGGTGATATCGACCACTTACATAACTTTACATCGTTGGTATAATCAAACATCCAACTCTCTTTTTTTTTCTTTTTCTTTTCTCATTTTTTTTTCGATTTTTTTTTTTTTTTTTATAATAATAAACATAGATGTGTAAAATTTCACACCATCACTATAATGATAATTCTGGATAATTTTTCCATGCTTTTCATACTTCAGAAATAACGGTAATAGTGAAAGTAGTAAACACACGAAAAATAAACTCAAAAATATACAATATTTACTTTCACTCCAATTGCATTGTGCAATTTCCCGACCTAACCATAGATAATGAATTACGCACGCGAACACAGGTAATGTAAGGAAACACACTTTGCCTATAGCAATTAACCAACCACGGATTCTAATCTACAGGGTAGGCTAAGGTGTAAGGGTGTAACGAAACATTTTAAACATAGGTGTAAGAAACGAAAGGAATGGCTCTGAGTGTTTTTCTAGGGGTATCTTACTCTAAAAATGAGAGTAACAAAAGGGTTTATACGGGGGTTAACTAACCAGTGTAGTTAGCTAATAACACATAACATATAAGGCTATTTGGGTGTAATCCTAGAATTTTACCAATTTAGACAAGTCATTCCAATTATATAAATAATACTTATTATGGTGGTCTCGAATAGTATACAAGCCAAGTTCTAAAGTTTACAAGTCACCGGCACACTCATAGATTTGTGAATTTTTGAAAAATCACAATTTTTGAAAATAACGTCATGTGTGCAGCTATGCAACTTAGATCTTAAACAAAAACATGCTAAAAATTTTAAATTTTGATATATTAAGCACATTTTAAGCATATTTTGAAAAGTTTTAGGACAAGTAAGTGTTAAGTGTTCTAATTCTCCAATCCCCCCACTTAAGTTAAACAACGTCCTCGTTGTTTGTATAAAAGGTTAAAAACTGGAAAATAAAAGAATTAGAACAGAAAAACTCCCCTGAGATTTGCTCGGTATGATCCTCCATTAGTATTAGAGCAAAAATCATCTTTCTTGTGGATTAGAACGTTTAAGCTTCATCTTAGATGTATCCACAGGAAATGCAGGAATCTATAATACCACCAAGGCTTCAAAACACACCTAAGGTAAGAAAGGTTCAAACTTGCATAACACATTAGTAGTTAGGTAAAAATAAAACATAAAAACTAAAAATGAAAATCATCAGGTCAGTCGATGCGCCGTATCTTATGGAAGAAGATACGCCGTATCGAGCCTGGAATAATTACGGATCAGAATAAAAGATGCGCCGCATCCTTAACCAGGGATGCGCCGCATTGAAATAAACTGATAAAAAGTTTTAAATTCGAAAAATAAAAATGCAGAAAAATAAAATAAAGATATGACCATTGCAGGAGATGCGTCGCATCTCAGGATTGAGATGCGCTGTATCCTCGGCGGCCTGACTGACTCGACACAAACAGAAAATTAAAAGATGCCTCCGGGTTGTCTCCCGGTAAGCACTTGTCTTTATTCCAGAGTCTTCAAGTTAGACTCACGTTCAGCTCTTTTAATATTGATCATTTATCCCTACATGGCCACGTAGGATCCATTTAGCAACTAAATCGTCACGTATATATTCAGGTCCCAAATTCAAAACTCCTTTGTAGAATCCTTCCATTATTTGATATGGGTACTCAATCCCTCTTTTCATGTCATCATCACTAATAAAAAGGAATGGAGAAAATTTGTAGCAGATCCTACTAGTGGCATGTTTAAATCCAGGATGAGTTATGGGCATCATATAAGTGATAATGTCGTTTCCACATTGAAAGGTGATCTTTCCTTCAAATCGTTTTGCATTAATAGTGATCTCCCTGCAAAATGGTTATCCAACAATCACGTCACCCATATTGCTGTCACAATAGGCATTCATGTCTTCAACAACGGCGAACTCAGTTACAATAGTAAAGCGTCCAACGAAGATCAGAACATTAATGAAGGCACCAACTACATTCTTTCCCTTATACTCCACTTTATTTCTCATAATGGAATTGTAAAACCTTCTTGACATGACATTGATTGGTAAAATAGGAAAGAAATTGGCGTCAATACACTTGTACCCAATCATGCATGTGAATTGAAAATTGTAAGCACAATTGGCGTAGATCCTTCTACCATAATCCCAAGAACCATCATACCCCTCAAATTCATCGTAATTCCTAGTATTAATAACGTTAATTTTTGGACTATCAAGAATTTCTCCTTCTTCTAACTCAGATTCCGCAACATCCATGAATAGGTCATTGGATTCTAATGGTCCATTAAGGTCATTAAGTTCAATGTAGTCCCCATTGTAACGTTCGGGTGATTTTTCATGCACTAATACATCGTTCATAAAATTGGCTTCGAAGTCGAAGTCAATTAGTTCTCCGAATCCTTCCATTTTCCTTCTGAAATAATCACAAAAGCATCAGTAGGATCTGTTCGCTAAGATGAAAAATTAATGAATTTAGAAACAGATATATGAATACAAATAACTGATATCTGCAGACGATACGCCGTATCCAAAAAGTTGGATACGCCGTATCTTATAATCGTTAAAATTAATCAGACTTTTATTCAGAAAATTAGATACGTCGCTTTAGAAATTAGAATGCGCCGTATCTGTTTTAATTATCAAAAATCGATATACTTATAAAAATTAAATGCGTCGTATTAACAAAAGTTAATGCGCCGTATCTTCGTTACGTTTCAAAATATAAGATTTTTGATTCAGAAGATGCGCCGTATCGATAAAAATCGATACGCCGTATCTGTTTAATAATTCGCAAACTGTTTTTAATTAAAATAATGGATACGCCGTATCTGCTAAAGCAGATGCGTCGTATCGCGTTAACGTTTAGAAAAAAAAATTATTAAAAACAGATACGCCGTATCTTGGGGAAAAGATGCGTCGTATCACTTTATCGCTTAGAAAAATTTTCTTATTAAAAACAGATACGCCGTATCTTGGGGAAAAGATGCGTCGTATCGAATTAATTAAACGCGTTGTATTTATAAAAAATTGAACGCAATACGCCGTATCTGAAAAATCAGATGCGCCGTATCGTTCGATTTAGCTCAGTACAACGATAGCAGAACACACAAAAAATAAGAAAAATAAAAACACACAAAAATAAACACAAAGAAAAGCAAACAAATAACACACAAAAACAGAAAATATGCAAAATAGTACAATGAATGCAAATTAAACTAATACACAACAAAATTAGCGGTTAGATAAAAAATTAAAAACCTAATTAAAATACTAATCAAATTAACAGATAATAACAATTCACTCCCCGGCAACGGCGCCAAAAACTTGATGCGGTGATTCGTGTCGTTGCGGTTTAGCAGTTTTAATGCCTACTCAAGTTTTAAATTTATATTTAGCCGACTTATCAATAACACACACACCTAACGAGCAGTGTACCCGGTCAGTATGAATATAATGGTAAGTAGAGTGTCGATCACTAAGAGTGGAACGTATTATCTAGTTATTCTAATCAGTATTTTAATATATTAATTTAGCTATACAATCTATTCTAACGCAAGGGGGTTCAGCCTGAGAGACTGGCACGATTTGTTTGCAATTAAATAATAAACTAAACCAATAGGCACGAATCAGCAAGTAGCACACACGTACACAGATAAATACTCGAGACAATAAGAGGGCTGTCCTTATGATAAGTAGTTTGTCACTTGTTTTATTGCTAGTGTTATATGAAGTGTATAGTTCGATGCAACGCACCGAGATTAAGTCCTTTCTCGTTGGTTCTAATCTTATCGGCGAGTAAACCCTTAATGATTACTTATGACTATCCCATTTATCTTTCTCCTACTTTTCTACAGACCATAGAATACATAGGCATCTAATAAACAGGCGAGGGCAGAGGCATGGCGACCCGATCAACGCTCAGCTAGACACAGAGGTTATCAATGCACTAATAAAAGTCACCAAAGACACAAACATATAAACTTTAATTGATGAGAAAGCAGTTTTAAGGGAGTGCAACCTTTCCATTGTCACGTTACACAAGCCACCAATCTTGATGAATTAAAGTTTACTAACACAATAAAACAAAACTACTTAATGAATTAAACATATGCAGCACCTTCTTACAGCTCTTGTATCTTTGATTTGGGTGTGTCTTGTGCTGCTACCTTGACTGAATTCGTCCTAGGTTTCTGTCCTTCGGTTATATTATATGTCGTCCAAAGCTACGGAATTCGTCTGGTCTTGGGGTATTTATAGTTACCGTCTGAGGGTGAGATGCGGCGCATCTAGTAAGTAGATGCGGCGCATGTACTTAACTTCGCGTGGGGTCCAAGATTATAATATTCGAGAATATTCGTACACCGCCAGAAGATGCGGCGTATCTTCATCTGTGGATGCGGCGCATGTCCTCTTGTATCTTGGATCGTATCTGGTGAGATCTTGATAGTGATGCGGCGCATGTAATGAGTGAGATGCGGCGCATCTGGAGCAGATTAGTCTTAATCTTGTCCATTTCAGTAGACTCTTCACTTTGTGCATGTTTTGCTCCATAATTAGTCCAAAATGGCCAAGTTTCACCAAATGCTTGTTTTTACCTGAGAATTACAAAAGTAAACGATTAAGTATCAATCCTCATACATAATATAGTAAAACAAGTCAAATTAATAGGATAAATGATGGTAATAAAATGTACTTATTTGAGTTCATCATGCACCCACGATTCAGTGAGTCGCTGGAGATCACCCCACGACTCTAGACCGTTTTGGAGCAAACACTAAGCGTAACCCACAAGGAGTTACCGAAGTGACCTGCTGTCAGGGTTGTTTGATGTTATCCTGGCAGGACTTCCATTCTATCACTGAGAATCACAATTGTGAATTCTCTCAAGAATGTTCTTGGCAGATTGCTAAGATCTGCGAAGGACTCTTCTTAATTTTACAACTGCTACCCATGATATAGAACAACAGTGTAATACTAAGTGTTCCTAAGAGATCTTTGATGAATCTCATTGCTCTAGACTCGATTAGTGCACATTTTTTTGGTCGTCGGAGACGTGGAGCACAGTGCCTCCTTTTCAATATCAACACATCTCGTAGTGAGAGGTCGATAGATGATGAAGGGTTCTCCGTGTGAAATGAAACAAGTATCTTTTGAGAGACACTTGAGTGGCTAGAAGGTTTAGTGCAGTGCGTCACTGGGTCTATGACGTCTTTTGTCTTTAATACCGGTGATGCTCAGTCAACCAGTAGATTATGTATTGAACCCGGTGTCTGCCCCAAGGTTGAACAAATGGAGGGCTATTTCTTTTCACCCTTTTCTTTTCTTTTTTTTTTTAATTCTTCAACCCCTTCTTTCTCCTTACATTTCATATCTCCTTTTTCAATCATACCTAGGACTTTCTAGTTCTAAACTATTGGTATTGTCCTTGGGTAGATCCCTCCGGCTCTGGCGGATCATAGGACGGTTATTCCTAACCTTAGTCACCTTATAACTCCATGACTATCCTATTGATGCCATAAACCAAACCTTTTGAAAAATCTCTCAAAGTGTTTATGATTATGAAAAACATATTTTGTTAACACTTTGAGAGTTTTGTGATTTTCAGAAAGACTCCCCCTTAACATGTGCTCATATATAGTTAAAGTAAATTTGCACATGCCGGGTAGAGTTGGCACTTTTTGAATTGATTGATTTTCAATGAACATGATCATCGCGAGACACGCTTACATCACTAGTAAACTAGCTTGAAATTATTACCCGTCCAGATCACATTCAAGGAAAATCACTCAAAATCGGTACATTCTACTCTGACACATCCTTTGCGAGACACGTTTACATCACCAAATGAACTGGCTTGAAATTATTACCCATCCGGGACATGTCCTTTCGACTACTGACTTTTTCCTACCATCAATTCGAGGGTCAATTCTGAGTCGAGCACTTATGAGATTCCAGCATTTGAGACACCATATTTTAATCAAGTTTTTATTCTCCCCCACAAAAATAGCATACTTATGATGTTTTTCGTAAAACGTTTGATTAAAATATGCATTTTTGAGGTTTGTGGGAAGAATATCAAGAACGTTTTTGTTTTGGAACAAAGATTATGTTTTTCAAATACTCCCCCTTAATGAGGGAATACTTGTCCTTATGAGCAAAATTTCTGAAAAAACGTTAGAAAATTCTGGTTTTAATTTTGCCCATAAGTAAGAAGCTTTCGCTCCTTTGATCAGGATTGAGGCACCTGAAGTGTACCTCAGGGTCCTTTCTTAAAGGTACGGGTTGTGCACTGTTATATGTGCACAAGCCATTGTATCACAGTCATATAGCAAGAATGATGAATAAGAATGATGAATTATGAAATCAAAGTCTTACATCAACCTCCTTTACCAAACATTGTGAGCACCGGATCTGTTCTTTGGAATAGTCTGATTGGGAAAGATGGACGACCGCCAACATAACTCTCTAATCTCCTTATCTGATCTCTGCGGTAAAGTCTTCTCTCGATCTTCCATATGAACTGCTTCACTTGTCTCAACTGATTAGTATTCCATCTTTTTAACTTTCCTAATTCTTGATCCCGAACTCAAAGAACCAACCCGTCACGAACGTTCTTCAGTGTATCGTCACAGAATTTGTGGATCTCATGAAATGACATAAAGCGGTTGATGTTCGTTGTACTTCTGTAGACGAAACCAAAGAGTGGGTGGCTTTTCATGGTGTATTGAGGATCATGGTTGTTTTCAAGAAGTAAGACAGGCTCAACAAGATTCAACTTCTTTTGGTAACTTTCCACTCCCAGCTGAAGATCCACTACTCTTTCTTTGATGATTGTTCTTCTGATGAAATGGTAGAGAGCCGTACTGAAAGCATATTGAAGTTCGGTAGTGAGATGATGCAATCTTCCTTGTACTTTCATTAGGTACATGTCTTCAATATCATTCAGACTTAAATCTGGAAAATCTGCTTCTGAGAACGAGTAGAGTTTATCGTCATGTCTTCAGACGTTGATCTCAGTAAGGAAAGTGTAGTCATACCTCTTTACTCCCCGGACACTAACCACTGCCATGATCTTGAGGTCACTACACACTTTATCACGGGAAGTCTCGGTAAGTTTACTCTTGTACCATGTCTTCCTTTTGTCAAACCAGTGATAAATGCCAAGTTCTGCATCACGATCATAATTCACTTGTTGCTTGATGAAAATATGTTGGTGAAGAGCAGATTCCTCTATGGCTGGTTGTGAATAATGTGCGGCTGGAGTGAAGGTGATTGAAGTTGCATACTTTGTTTTGCTTGATGCTCCATGCTTGAGAATTTCTAGATCATTGTAGAAGAAGAATTGGAAAGGGATTTCTGATGAGTGATGTTTGCGTATCACGGGAAGTGGCTTTGTCTAGTCTGTAATATAAGGACGATTTTTGCTGTCTTTGCCATCAACCCTGATTATGTTTGGATTAGTCCAGTCAAAATCACTTGACATTGCTCGAGCAATGTTTTCAAGATGATACTCCAGTTCAGCAGCACTTTGAGATTTGTCTTTGAGAAGATTGAAAGCATCATTCTTTATCCGGCGAAGTTCCCGTTTGGTCATCTTTTTGATGTTCAGTGTACTTTTGATTTGTTGAGTGACTGCAAACGAGCTGTCTTCATTCTTCGAGACTTCGTCCTTTTAGATTTGAGCACTAGCTAGTTGATTAAACCAGTCATTGCCTTGTATGTCATCATCATTATCAAGCCATGAGACTACACTGACTTGTTTGGAAGATTTCTTACTGCTTGAAGGCTTTGACTTTGGAGGTGACTTTGGTGGTGATTGTGGTTGATCATCTTGCGGTTGAAAGTCCACGTTATCTGTGGTGAAATGCTCAAATTGATGCTCATCGGCAGTTGGATCAGATTCCGGAGCCTTTGAAGGTTGAGAAGAAGTTGTAGTTCCGGTTGGCTCATTGATGTGAATACCAGACCTGCTTCCAGTCTTGGGTCTCTTTGTTGTGGTGTCCGGGCCTTGGTCCTCATTTTCATCGTCATCTTTGCGAGTTCGTTTAAACCTAGCAGCATTAAGTTAAGCTTGGCAGCATTAACTTATGCCTAGCAGTAGTAACTCAGTTTCCACTTCAAACACCTTATTTATCAGCACTCCATCACTTGTCTTTGCTTATCCTGCAAAATGTTAGTCCAAACACAACAAAAACACAAGCAATAACCATATTCACAATGATCACAAGTTCATACTTAACAGCAATATTAACTTAGCAGTTCTAAGTATAACTAGCAGCACCAATTATACTTAGCAGCAGAAACAACTTATGACTTGAATAACAGTACTAACCCATACAAAATTCTACAAAAACACAAAGAGATAAGTGATTTTAAAGATTTAACATTCCAATACTGGCAATTAAAAATTGAAATCTACCCACATCAAAAGCTTTTGTGAGCAAATCTGCAACATTATTGTCAGTATGGATTTTAACCATTTGAATTAACTTCTTTTCATTGCAGTCTCTTATAAAATGGTGTCTTATCTCTATATGCTTTGTTTTTTAGTGATAAACATGATTTTTAATTATGCACATAGTACTGCTATTGTCAATAAAGATTTTGGTATGCATAAAATTGTACCCATAATCCAACAATTGATTCTGAATCCAGAGCACTTGTCCACAGCAACTTGAAGCAGCCACATATTCAGCTTCTGTTGTGGAATTTGCAACCACAGTCTATTTCTTGCACTGCCATGAGATCAATCTACACCCAAGAAATTGACAACCTCCTGTTGTAGATTTTCTATCCAAGCTTGCTCCAGCATAGTCACTATCAGTGTATGCTACCAAATCAAAAGTAGAATCTTTTGGATACCAAAGGCCCAATTTAGGTTGACCTTTTAAGTATTTAAAAAAATCTTTTCACAACATGAAGATGTGAAACTTTTGGTGCGACTTGGTATCTGGAACAGTCACACACTGCAAACATAATGTCAGGTCTTGAAGAAGTAAGGTACATCAATGAGCCAATCATTGATCTGTATAGATGAACATCAACTTCTTCACCATCTTCATCCTTGAGCAAAGGCTTATCAGTGACCATTGGTGTGCTAGCTGTCTTGAAATCTATATACCCAAACTTCTTTAAGATCTCAGCAACATACTTATCTTGACTGATAAATATGTCATCTTCCTTCTGCTTCACTTGCAATCCCAAAAAGAAAGTAAGTTCTCCCATAGAACTCATCTGGAACCTCTCATGCATCAATTTCTCAAACTCAATGCATAACTCCTTCTTTGTTGAACCAAAAATAATATCATCCACATAAGCCTGAACTAGCAGGATATCATTTTTGTATCTTATGATAAACAAAGTCTTGTCAATCTTCCCTCTATGAAATTCGTTGTCCAACAGGTATGTTGATAATGTTTCATACCAAGCTCTGGGAGCTTGATGTAAACCATAAAGTGCTTTTTCCACCTTATATACTTTATCAGGAAAATTAGGATCTTCAAACCCTGGTGGTTGACAGACATATACTTCTTCAATTTTCCCATACAGAAAAGCACTTTTTACATCCATCTGATACATCACAAAATCTTTGTATGAAGCATAAGCTAAGAACAACCTTATAGCTTCAATTCTAGCAAATGGGGAAAAGACTTCATCATAGTCAATCCCTTCTTCTTGTGTGTATCCCTGAGCTACTAACCTTGCCTTGTTCCTTATCACAATACCTCTTTCATCCTTTTTACATCTGAAAACCATTTAGTACCAATAGCCTTTTTACCATTAGGCAAATCTACCAGAGTCTAAACTTCTTGTAGCTTGAATTGTAGAAGCTCTTCTTGCATAGCCTCCACCCAGCTTGGATCCTGCAATGCTTTAAGTGCATTCTTGGGTTCTACTTGTGATAGAAAACTACCAGCATTAACATCATTAGAACTGCTAACATTATTATCCTTCTCTTGATCAACATTTTCACTATCTTTTCTTAGATCCTCATTATCCTTCTCTTGATCAACATTTTCACTGTCTTTTCTTAGATCCTCATTATCCTTCTCTTCATTTGCATTAGAAGGTTTTGATCCATGATCCTGAGAACTCTTTGATCCTTGAGAATCATCCTTCTTATCATCTTGAGAACTCTTTGAACTTTGAGAGAATAGTGGATCAGCAGTCCATAATGGTAGCAAAATGCAATCTTTGCCAGGTCCTGTCTCCTTTCTAGCCTGACCTGCATCATTACTAGCTTTTGTACCTACAAAACCATTAGATTATGTACCTGCAGCAACAGGCTCATAATTCATTGTTTTTATTAGTGCATCAATATCAAACAGCTAGTCTGGTCCACTACCTACAGCATTAGGTGTATTCTCACTAAACCTAATGTGTAGATTCTCTTCAACAATCATGGTTCTACTATTGAATACCCTAAATGCCTTACTATTCAAGGAGTATCCAACAAAGAATCCTTCATCAGCCTTGCCATCAAACTTGCCTAAGTGATCTATGGTATTGAGGATAGTAACAGGACACCCAAATGGTCTTAAAAAGCTTAACATTGGTGTTCTACCATGTAAAAGTTCATAAGGGGTCTTGTTATGAGGCTTAACTACTAAACTTCTATTTTGCACATAGCAAGCAGTATTAACTGCTTTTGCCCAAAAGGTAGTTGGCAACTTAAAATCTGCTAACATAGTCCTAGCAGCCTCAATTAGTGTCCTATTCCTCCTCTCAGCAAGCCTTAAAACTGATTCATATCCCTATTCTTGAACTCAGTTCCATTGTCACATCTTATCACCTTAACCTTATGATTAACTAGGTTTTCTATCCTGGTTATGAAAGACTTAAGAATGCCACTGGTTTCATCCTTAGTTGCTAAAAAGAAAACCCAAGTAAACCTGCTAAAATCATCTGTGACAACTAGGCAATACATCTTTTTCATTAAACTTTTCACAAATGTTGGTCCAAATAAATCCATGTGCAACATATGTAAAGGCTGACTTATTGAGTTCTCTGTTTTGGACTTACAAGAGGCTCTGTGATGCTTTCCCTTCTGACAAGCAACACAAGTTTCATCATTTTCAAAAGCTTTAGAAGGTATACCTCTTATAAGATTTCCCTTAACCAATTTATTCATTGTTTTGAAATTTAAGTGTCCAAGCCTTCTATGCCAAACTTTTGATTCATCAGATGTGGGTTTTGCAAAGAGACAAGTTAAACCTCCTTTGGGAACCATGTTCTCTAAATCAACACTGTATATATTATCTCTTCTAGGAACTTTAAGCAAAACTTGACTTTCATCAGTTAACTTAAAGTCAGGAGACAAGACAATGCATTCAATGTCATTAAAGAGAACACTATTTTTTTTGTCATACATTTGTGAGACACTAAAGAGACGAATTTTAGCTCTTTGACAAAATACACATTCTCAAAATCAAGTTTACCAGTTCTTATAGTACATTTTCCTGTGATTTTCCCTCCTTTGGGATTACTCCCAAAAGCAACATATCCTCCATCAATTTCTTCATAATCAGTAAGATAGGACATGTTTCATGTCATGTGCCTTGAGCATCCACTATCAATGACTCCTTGATCTTGTAATTCCACCTGTAGATTACCCTGCACATAAAGTAAGAAAATCAATTTCTCTTGGGGACCCAAGCCATTACTGACTTGGATCCGCCTTGTGCATCAACATAATCAAATTTCCTTAAAACTATTGATGCACTGTTGTGTTTGGAAACATGGTCTAAAACCATAATTTTTGGTTTCCAAACCCAACAAGTTGAGGTCTTAACAGCATAAAAATGATTTCCTAAAATAGTATTAATTACTACTTTTGGCTTAGCAGTAGTAACTACTGCTTTTGGCCTAGTAGTATTAACAACTGTATTCTTTTGAATGGGCTTTTTTACAGTTGAATGTGCTGTTTTTGAAAAATTTGACAATGTTTTAGCACCATTCACTGTTAGTTTTGTGTGAGCAGTACCAACTTGTCTAGCAGTATTAGAAACATTTTGCTTAGCAGTATTAACTGATACTTGTCCAGATTTCATTAACACTGCTCTTGGAACCATATTTCTTTTAGCATTGGGGTGAGTATTTTTAGAAAAGCTTTGGTGATTCACCCTTTGAGCATAGTTCCAAACAGGTTTTTGATAGTAATGACAATCATACTGCAAGTGTTCAAAACTACCACAGAAATAACAAGCCTTGTTAAACATCTCAAACTGACTACCTAATCTTTGAGACATCATTCCATTCCAATTCCTTTGGTTCCCTCTAGGCCTATTAGTGTGCACCCTAGGTTGCTCAACTTGATTGACAGTGTTCCTAGTATTTTGTCCTTGTGAATTAGGTTTGACAAACTTTATCTTTTCAACACTAGGTTTAACTATTTTTCTTTCAACCTTAGGTTGAGGTACTTCCTCATTCTCATAATCTGACTCCCAATCTTCAATAATTGGGGCATCAGGCCTCCTAACTATCTTAGACTCTTCTACCTTAGTCATCTCAACTACAGGCTCCTTAAACTCTTCTAGACCAGTAAAAGACAAATCCTTTGTTGGAGGCAAAAACTTTCCTGTAATGGGAGGGGGAACTTCATTATAACCTAAACCTGTTTTGCATTTGTTAACAATTTGACACTCTATTATTTTGTTAACACTTTCAGATGCATGTTCATACTTATTAACTGTAAGCTGAATACTTTATTTTTCCTTTTGAACTACATCTTTTTTCCTTTTGAGCTACTTCAATTCTTCTTCTAAGCTCTTTAATAAGTTCATCTCTTACATAAATTTCACTCTTTAAAACATTAATCTTTTCTACATACTCAGACTCATTTGTTTTAAAGAATTCAAGTCTTTTCTCTACTGACTCTAATCCTAATTTATAACTTAAACACTACAATTCAAACTTTCTTAAATCTTCTATCAGTTTATTATTCTGAGCTTTAAGTGACTCAGCATTATTTAAACAAGATTTATAAGAACAACAAGAATCATTAGATACCTCAGAGTCAGAACTTGAAGATGAAGATGAGTAAGCCATCAAAGCATAGTTAGGTCCTTCTTCAGCTTGGTCACTCCGATCATAACCACCCAAATCATCACAAGATACCAAAGCTATGGAATTACTTGTTTCTACAGGCACATTTCTCCTCGAGCTTTCTCCATTCTTGTAGTCTTGGTTCCATGGTGCCCTGCACTCTCTAGCAAAGTGTCCTCTTTTGTGATAGTTATAGCATTCCACCTTGGACTTGTCAAATCCAATGTTATCATTCCCATTGACTGTCATCTTCCTTCCAGTTTTTTTCAAGAATCTACTAGCTCTCATTGTTAACATAGCCATCTACCATCTTAAATCCATCTCTTCCACATCATCTGGATGAATTTGTTCCAGATCCTCATTAATCAGCTGAGGACTATTGTGTGACTAGCCAAGAAAACATAAATTACAACATCACTCAAGTTGTCAACATTTGTTGAGTTAGCAGCAGTCACTTGAGTGCTAGCAGTAGTAACTCCATGAGCAGTAGTAACTGCTTCATTGGTACTGCTAGTGTTGTTACTAGCAGAGGACATGAATGCCATATTCTGTGAGTTTGTACTTGAGCTAGATGATCCTTTGACCTCTGGTTTATACACCTTTAAATTATTGTAAAGATCATCCATGCTCATTGTGTTAAGATCAGGTTTGTTTCTCCACACAGCAACATGTGTGTTCCATTCAGAGGAGAAGCTTCTCAAAAAAATTTGTTTCATATCTTCCTAAGAGATCTGCTCACCCAAAATCTCCAGTTGACTTATAAGCTTTTGAAGTCGATCAAAGGTTTGATCCAGCATCTCAAAACCTTGAGCAGAGAAGTTTTCATACTTCTGTTTCAAGAGATTCTTCTTTGTCTTATTTGTAGCAGCATTACCTCCAAACCTCTTTTCAATAGCTTCCATTAGAGACTTGGCATCTTCAATGGATTCGAACTTCAACTGATGTTCATTAGGAATGGCCATCATCAAAGTACTCCTTGCTTTAACTTCCAATCTTCTTTGAGCTCTTTCCTCAGTAGTTGTAAGAGACACTATTGTAACAACACCTTCTACAGATTTGGTTGTTTTTGGTGGTTTGTTTCCATTCTCAATGACATCACAGAGTTGGAAATCAATCATCTGGATGTACTGCTCAATTCACATTCTTCAGATCTCATACTCACCAGCCTTGAGCATTGGAACCTTTGATACAGCAACCATATGTGCACAGTCTTGATCCATCTTTGTCAGCAAAATCTTGTTAAATAAATTCTTCTTTGAGTTGATCACAGCTTCTAGAACCACAAGCTCTGATACCACTTGTTGATCCCAGTTATGAACTTGATCGTATTCCCTTAGCTTGTAAAGGTTAGGTTATCTTAGAAAAATCTAAAACAAATTATGTAGAAACTATCTTGAGTTAATCAAATACTATGTGGAATCTAGTATTCAATATTAAGAAGAATGTTTAATAAAACTGTAACACCCCAATCCGACAAGGGTCAAAATGCCACATTATGGTGTCTATCAGAACAAATAAACGCAGGCGGAAGACTTATCATAAATAATGAATAGTCAAGAAACATTCCAGACATCCAAAAGATACACAAACCAATAAGTCTAAACGGAAACAAAAATGAAATGAAATATCCAAAACATAAGTATAACACCCCCATTTTCTGAACGCATCGGAATACAACATGGGGTGTTATCTATTATTCACATAGTACAAGTCATAGGAAACATCAAAATAATTAAAGATGTTTTTAAACAAAGTTCACATTTGATATAATCAGAGTTTAACGAAGTTAGGTCCCAAAAGTTTTAACCAGGACAAAAGTCCAAAAGATACATAATTTAAACACAACATAAGTTTTTGAGTTATTAAAAGATCCATCAAGTGTGAAATAAGACGTGTCCATCCATCCATGTCCTTGCACGCCCATCCAAGCATTAAACATTTACGGACCTGAGATAAAACATGCTAAAAAGTCAACATAAAGTTGAGTGAATTCATAGAGTTTAATAAGTAATAAGTTGAATACAAGCATTATTCATAATTTGACATGTAACGAATACAAGTCGGGAAATAAGATTATAGCATCGAGCTCATGATACCGAACCTTGACCTAGATTTAATAATGCCCTCCAAAGGTAAGATTTGCCATTTACCTCAATTTCTCAATATTATGTGGCCGTTGATTGTGAGCGCTACTCACCGGTCAAGCTCGTCAAGCCAAATATGCATATTCATAATAATAGCGTTTCCTACGGAATTAACGGTTCATGAAATTTGGGACTTATATGGCAAGGTTACTCAATAACTATAATCATATAATCGGGTCAAGCATACCAAAAACTACTTGTATTCAGTTTGTAAAACTAGCATGTATCTCCCCCAATGGGTTTATAAACAGTTTAAGAGTTAAAGTGGGGCTATGAACTCACCGAAATCAAAAGTGAACAATCAAGTGAAGAAATGAAGAAATAATCCGCAAGAACTCTACGAGCAACCTAGAATATATACGCGTGTCTTAGCTTTTATGAATAATGATACAATCATTATTATATGTTATATAAATTACGATCTCAATTATGCTTGGTACATAAAGTTTAAATAAGTATCATGATTTAATTTAGCCTTTTAAAAATAATTACATATGTGAAATATTTATTTTCTTACCCAATTTCAAGTTTTACATCCATTTTTGTTCTTAAGTCCAAGATAAGTATTAAGGTTCAATTTAAGTCTAAAGGTTCACTTTTAGTCAAAGGGTTCCATTCTTAGTCAAAAGGTTCAGATTATGACTAAAGGTCCAAATTATATTAGGTGGTTCATAATGAAACTTAGGGGTCCAAATTCATAAGTTATTAACCTTTTCATAACTTTTAACTCAAAATCTGATGGAATTTTTATAACTTAACCACTTTTAAAAATTCATATCTCTCAAACCGTAAGTCGAAAAATTATGTTCTTTATATCCCCGGAAAGGTATTCGACCATACTAACAATATTTGTGGGGCCCATTAATTTAGAAATTTCGTAACAGTAGTGAAATTATTATTTTTCCCTTTACTATCCAGTTCTGAAATCACTAACATCACAACAGTCCCGCGAAAAATACAATATCTTGAGTTCTACAAGCCCAATTAATCTCATTCTTGTGGCCACGTTTAAGTTAAAATGTTATCTACAAATTTTATGTTTTGAGCAACAGTTGGTCATGTACAAAAAAAATGACTTTTATAGGTTTCAAATCTGTTACTCAGAATATGACATGTTTCACGAAAACATTTTTAGTTTAATCATCGGGTGTCGTCACGGGAATCACCACACATGGAAATGACCAAAAGACATAGATCTACAACTAAATATTTTTAGTTTAGGTCCATGGTCTACTGTTTCGTCCAGTTAATTACGTTTTTACCCCTAATCAGAATAGTGTTTTCAGAATAAGTCTTTTTTAGTGTTTTCTAGTGATTTTTAGTATGTACCAAGCATATTCAAGCATCAAGAACTTATATAACATACAAAATACATAAAATAACATGAATCTCAGTAGTGAAATGAATAGAAGAAATGAGTGTTGGTTCCTTACAAAAGATGAAGAACAAGGATTACAACAAGAAAACCAAGAAACCAAGAAACCAAAAACACCAAAACCCCAATCTTCACCAAGAGAAACCCTTGCTTCCAAAACCACCAAGAACACTTTAAAGACTCTTTAAAAACCCCTTGAAAACCTTTATAAACTCAGCCCCTAATCACCTTAATAATCTTCCCAAATAAACCCTAGGATTGATGATGATGTGATGATGTTTAAGATGAAATGAACCAAGAATAAGACTAGGCCTTCAAGATCTTTAATCCAAGATCAATATATTAGTAAAAGAATTGATGAAATATGTGTTTTTGGCTGATGTTGGGTCGTTCAAAACAAGGGGAGAGCAGATTTTGAGTTACTTTTGCATGTAAAATGAGAGTTGGTGTGAGATTTGAGGGGATATGTATCTTGGGAAGTCTTAAGGATACACTTGTCCACAAATTGGGCAAGTGTGGAGACACCTAGGCGTGAATAACAAGAGAGGGGAGGGGAGACTTTTATTAATGCAGAATTTTTGGGTTTAAAGATAGTATTAAGTGTATTGTGTAGTGTTGGTTGCTCCCGGTACTTAAACGTAGGGTTTTTAAGACACGTAATACAATACCGGGTAGTGTAAAAATATAAAAACTTTAAAAATATTAAAACTTGTTTTCATGACATATTTTAGTAATTTAGATGAGTGGTGAGTTCATCGGAAGATTTAAATGTGGTTAGAACATAAAAATGAAGGTTTAAATCGCGTAAAACGTAAAAGGTGCAAGGTTTAAGTAAAAATGGAAAAAGTGAAAAGTGACTCTTAAAATAGAATTGTAAGGAACCAAAAGTGTATAAAAAGTGTAGACTGGACATAGTCTAGTGTCGGTTGAATAATTGAACGTGTTCTGCCGTACGCGGATAACTTCCGACGAAGTTAATTATAAAAAAAATAATAAAAATAAAATAGTTAGGTAATTAAAATAGAAAAATTAGTGACATGAAATTACGAAATGTCACAGTACGCACTCCTTAAGAGAGCGACGTCCCGGCGCTCAATTCTTCTTAATCGCCGAATGGTTTAATGGTGAAGAGATGACGATATAGACAAGTCACCGTCTAGGTTTCCAACGAAAGTTGAATGATCAAAAGTCAAAGCATCAAATATGTTCAATGAACAAGAGGTAATGGATTGAAGAATTCTAACAATTCGTCAATTCTTGGAAGTGGATAATATTACATTACTATTAGCTTATCAAGCTCGCGGTGGTCGATACGAAATCGGAAAAATCCACATAACAATTTACGAGTCGAGAGGAGTTCATAGCCCAAAGAATGATTCGTACACACGCTATGGCGGATACATATAAGCCCACTCATTTATAATTCGTCACTTACATAAAGAGGCGTCCCAATCCATGTAAGTAAGGAAGTATAAACTTATGGTTCGGCGGTTTATAATTTTCTTATTCAAATGAAGAGGCGTCCCAATCCATTTCAATAAGATGATTATAAATCATCCTACTTATATATTGCCGACACTAAACACAATAAAAACAGCACCAAATGCTATTCTTCAAAATCATAAGAAGTAACGAGAAAAAGAATGAAACGTTAATCAATCACGTTTCGAAGGTAAGTGTCAGAAGACAGCACGATCCGAGGTAACAATTTAAAGTCAAGCTCCCACCAACTGGAAGAGTTCAAGACTATGGATTACGAAGTAATGTATACGCTACTTTATAATATGGTGACAAATTGGGTATAAGGTAATTGACAGAACGATTTGCAAGATGATAACAGGATAGTATATTCGGAACTAGTCCAAAACAGTTTATGTAGTAGCAGTATCTCAGTGATTTAGTTTGTAAGATGGTGGTGAAGTATCTTGTAAAAGAATGACGAAATTTTTGATCGGATAATGACAAATAGTGTATAAAATTTTAGTGAAATGGTTTATAAAGTGATAGTAAAATAGTTTCAAAAGGTAATGGCAAAACTTTTTGTAAGGTGTTTACAAAATAGTTTATATGTGATTAACAAAACAGTTTATAAATTGATAGTAAGTCTGGTTATTAATTTATAAGGTATTAGTAAGAAAGTTCTGAAGAGCCTAGTAAATCCGTTTGAAATATAGTGAAAGTGTTGATATAAATAATGCCTAAACACGTTATTAATATTTTTCGATATCTCTACGTTTTGATAATCACAAAATATAAAATCATTAATCGGAAAATTATGACGTAAACAAGTATTTAGTTGTAAATATCTATTTCTACAACTCAAATCACTTAAGGTATGAATGAACTAATGCTTAATGCATTATATGATCAAAGGAACATTTTCTTAATAACTAGATTTTTTATAAAACATCAAAAACATTTTATATATTTTTTGAAAAACATTTTTGGTATTAAATAAAAATGTTTAATCTTTTATAAAAATATGAATTCAAATTTTTAACCAAAATCAGTTAAAATGTTCTAGAAAAACCTTCCCCACAAAAGGACAAATCTGGGCAACGGACACCTTGGGCGGCCCCCTTAATTTTATTAGGCGGCCCCCTTAAAATTAAGGGGACCGCCCCCTATTTAAGGGGGCCGGCCACGCTCCAGTAGGTCTCCAGCTGTCCAGTTTTTCTCCTATAAATACCAGCCTTCTCCTGGATTTTTACTCACCTTTTGCACCCCAAACCTTCTGTTTTAAATCTTGTAAATACTTTCTAAAATCCTTTGATCATATAATCTTAAGCTTTGGTTTCCAAGTGATCCAAGCTTCCTTCATTCAAGTGCAAAAGAAGAATACTTCTATCAATCAAGATTAGAAGTATTAGAACTTAGTATCATCTTGTTACTTAAGTTGTTAGTTTAACAAAGTTTGTAAATCATTCATTCATTTGTGTGTAAGGTGTGTATAATAGAATAGTGTTGTATGTAAGTAGTGAAGAAGTTGTATAAGTAGTTGTGGTATAGAAGTTGTGAAGACATAGTGTAGAAGTTGTGAAGCCGCGGAGTAGAAGTCGTGAACCCGTTGTGTAGAAGTTGTGAAGCCGTAGCTTTGAAGACGTGAAGTCGTTGTGTAGAAGTCGTGAAGCCGTAGCATAGAAGTTGTGTAGTGGTCGTATTGAAGCCGTGAATTCCTAGTCGTGAAGTCCTAGTATTGAAGTCGTGAAGCCGTAGCATAGAGATTGTGTAGCGGTCGTGTTGAAGCCGTGAATTCCTAGTCGTGAAGTCCTAGTATTGAAGTCGTGAAGCCGTAGCATAGAGATTGTGTAGCGGTCGTGTTGAAGCAGTGAAGTCCTAGTCGTGAAGTCGTGAAGCCGTAGCATAGAGGTTGTGTAGCAGTCGTGTTGAAGTCGTGAAGTCTTAGTTGTGAAGACATAGTGTTGAAGTCGTGAAGCCGTAGCATAGAGGTTGTGTAACAGTCGTGTTAAAGTCGTGAAGAAGTCGTGAAGCAGTCGTGAAGCCGTTGTGAAGTAGTCGTGAATAAGTTGTGAAGAAGTTGTGTTGTGAAGTTGTGAGATTGGTTCTAGCTACGATTAGAACTCGACATTTAGCTTTGTGTCGTTAAACCCGTGTAAGCTAAAGTTGTGTACGGTTTTCTCTGCCATAAGGGAGCTTATTGAAGTTGTGAAGAAAACTCTCGAGCTCGGTGCTCGGGGAGTGGAGTAGGGCAAGGAAGGTGTCCTTGTAGCCGAACCACTATAAATCTCTCGTGTCTCGGTTAGATCTTTCCATACCTTATTTATTTCTTTACTTGCATCGTCATTACTTTCATACACATAGGCTTATATAATTGCTAGTATTAATTAGAGGTCGACTTCACATAAGGATCAAATTGAAAATCCATTCAAAAAACAAAAACTTTTACAATCAATTTAAAAGAATACATATATATAACTAATAATAAGATTTAAGTTTTATTTTTCATAACAAACTAGAATCTAAGTTTTTAAAAGTAAACAAAGGTTTTATAATAAATTAAAAAGACGTAAAACTATTCAACCCCCCCCCCTTCTAGTTTTCCACAATTGGTATCAGGAGCCACGTCAATCAAGATCTTTAAAATATACTGTATTTTAAAACTTGAATCGATCTATGGAATCCGAAAAATATTTAGAAGGGGAATTGATGCAAACACCACCACTATTTGAAAACCATACTTTTCTTGAATGGAAAAATAAATTTGAAAATTATGTGAAATCAATTGATCTAGATATTTGGCATGTCATTTCGATTGGTGATTTTCAACCAACAAAAACGAATTTTGAAAGTCAAACAAAAACGGATTTTGAAACTCAAAATGATTATTTAAAAATAAAGAATAACAAAAATAATGAAGCTAAAATAATTATTTACAAAACCTTGCCAAAAGTTGAATATGAAAGAATATCTTTCTGTAAAACGGCAAATGATATTTGGAAAAATCTCTTAAACTTTCATCAAGAAAAATGTCAAGCCAAAGATGAGGATTTTGATCTTGTACATGAATTAGTCATTTTAAAAAATTTAATAGATAAACATTTATATAAAATAGATACATGTGTTACTAGTTCAAATGTTGTTAATGAAGGTATTAACGACGAAGAGTACATGAATCAACTCCAAAGTGAACTCAACCCAATATCATGGAGTGACACAGACGAAGGAGAAGATCATCATCCGGTATGTGACGAATGTAAACTAGATAAAGCTCCAAATAAGGTACAATCCAAAACCAAACATTTTTGCTATGATCCATTCATTTAAGAATTTTCAAAACTAGAAAATGAGCTTAAATATTTTTGCAACATAGATCTAAAAACTATTTCTAAACATAAATCATCAAAAACTGTTGAAGGTAATCTTGAAAAAGAAATAATTTTAGAAGATAAAATGTCTAGACTTGAAAGTAATATTGAAATTGATCTAGAATGCAAAATATGTCAAGATTATAAACTTGAAATTAAAAGATTAAATGAAAGAGCAAAAATATTAGCTAAATTTGAAGAAAGCTCAAAATTTCTTAAATTCTTACTAAGTTGTCAAAAGCCATTCAATGATAAAACTGGTTTAGGATTTAATTCGGATAACTCTTCAACAAGTAAATCAAAACAAATTATAATTAAAAAACCTAGTAGAGAAATTTAGATATAAGGCTATTTACTGTGATCATAATTTATATAAGTCAAGAAATCCATTGTTTGTACATCAAAACAAACTATCAAGGAATTCTTGTACTTCTTGGTGACATTTTCTCCATGTGCATATAAATGCAATGGATGTCCCCAACTAACCATCTCGGACCCATGAGAATTTGGGTACCAAGCTGTTTTATTTGATTAGGTAATGAACGCAAAATGGAATGAAACTCAATCTTGCGTTAACCTACTCATATTCAAAACACGCGCATGAAGATTTATTAATCTACAAAAATGAGGATGGAACGAAGTGGTACTCATCTATAATTCACTACCTCATATCATGAAGAAAAACTAGACCTGAGATAAGTCTTCTTTTTAAACTTTCCTGAGTAGTTACTCCTCGCATATAGTTATGATAATCACTGCCTTAAGATATGCTTAGTTTGATAGGTTGCTTTGCTCTCACACTACTAGTTACATTACTTGTTAATTAAATAGAAAACCTTAAGTTAACCCGCCTAGGCATTAAATAAAGTATTCTTTATCGAACATACAATATTTAGTCATCACTATCGTTTAAATCGCATAATTTGTTGAAAAGGATAGCATGAGACAATAGCCTTAATCAATCAAGCATGAAATTTTTTTTTAACAACAACTCCTTTTATAAATTCAAATCTTCATATTTTGGAAAATGATTTTTCAAAAAGATTTTGTCACTTCTCTATTAAAGATGTTTTTATCAAAGCCAAAAAGTGTAACAACCTCTTTTTATTTCCTTATAAAAACACTTTGAAACAAATTCAAATCTACCTTGTTGAAATAATTTTCACAAAACCTTTTCTCAAACATTGTTGAATAATGCCCAAAAACACTTACTGTAATACCTGAAATCCTATAACATGTAAAATGACCAAATTGCCCTTGGGAATTTAAAATCTAAATAAAACATATGTAAAACATCAAATAAATTCCGAACTTCTAGCAATGAACAAGTTATGATCCCAAATAATTTTAACAACTTCATTTAACTTTTATACAAGCCATAAAATTACCAAAATGCCCTTGGGCGCCTAATATAATTTAAATTCAAATTCTATGATTTAATTAGGAAATTAAAAAGGGCATTAAAAATAATTAATCATAGCAATTATGCTCCTAATCAATAATCCCGAAATTATGGCCCATTTACCTCCCCTTTGACCGGTCCTTATTTTTTAAAATCCAATCACCACATTTTATTCCAAACCCTAATTGCCGATTAAGAAGAAAACACACCAAAAATCCATTGAGCCTCCATACGATTTCCACAAATCCTCTAAGTATTTTTCTGTGATCAATCTACTTCTAAGGAGTCCTAGAAAAATAATTTTGAAGGTGTTCCTTGTACGATTCCATTGTGGTGAATTTTCTCCATCGCAACAAACAAAGGAGGTATAATTCGTTTTAATTCACTCGATCACCACAAATATTGTTTCTCATTTTTATAACACTCTTCCTAACGTGTACAACCTAGGAAAAATAGTGTTGAAGCTTTGTTTGGTCGATCTCTATTTTGTGGAGAATTATTTCCTTTCATGCGCTAGTAAACAAGGTAATTTCTAAATTAATTCTACGACACCTCTAAAATTCGTTGGCCATTTTTCTGATGATCTTCATGTCGAATACAACCTGGGAAAAATGATAAAAACAACCCATGCATCATATATAAATCGTATGGAAAATAATATGTTATAAACCCTAGAATCGAATTAATTATCAAAATGTATGCATGCGATTTTTTTGGATCATGTTAATATTTTTCATGGCATCTATGATCATCATATAACACTAGAAAAATGTTACTTTGAATTGTGGAGACCTAAATCTATTATTGGGGAAATTGTTTGTAAATCGGCTAAATAGAAACAAAAGTGAAATTATGGAAAACCCTAAAACTAATTCGACCTAGGTATTTTATGATGAAATCTGGAAAATTGATGTGTTTAAATGATGTGGTAATGATGATGTAATGATTAGTGAAATTAGGGTTTTGATTTTGTTAATTTTATGTATATCGATTTGAATAATTAAATCCAAGGGTGTGTTTTGTAATTCTAAAAACTCAAGGGATAATTTTTGTAAGTTATTTGAACATGGTATAATTCGTATAAAATGTTAAATGAGGGGTATATGTGTAAATTTTGTATTTAAAAGGTTAAATGGGTAATTATATATAATTGTTATTTCGAATTTGCAATTTAATTAAATCAAGGGACTAAAAATGTAAATACTGGAAGCTTGAGGTCATTTTGAGTAAATTATAATGTTATGATGGTTTGGTGTAAGTTTGGATAATTATGGGGGCTAATATGTAATTATTTGGAATTTATGAATTAATATATATGTTTTATAATTATAGGGACTAAATGTGTAATTATGGGAAACTAAAGGGCTAAATCGTACCATGCATGAAATTAGAAGGTAAATTCTGTATATAATTAAATCTAAGGGTTAATGGGATAATTAAAGATATTGTATGGATTAAATTGTAAACTATGTAACTTTAGGGTTTATTTTGTAACTTTTATAAATAAAGGGTTTAAAGGGTAAATTCTGGAAAGTTGAGGATATTCTGGGTAAATAATGATATTAAAAGTATTTTGTGAGAATTTGAGTAATTATGGGCGTAATATGTAATTAATATGGAATCATGATTTAATTTATAAGTTTTGTAAACATAAGGGGCTAATTGTGTAACTTCTGAAACTTGAGGGGCTGGATTCGTACAATAAGTAATTCTGATGTTATATTCTGTAATTATGATAAAATAAGAGGTTGTGGGTATTTATGGAGAAGATGAGGATGTAAAATGTAAAATTATGTATTAAGGGGCTTTAATTTGTAAACTTATAAACTAAGGGGTATAAAGGGTAATTTTGGTAAACTTGAAGTATTCAGGTCGTACACTTTGGTAAATAAAGGTTTAAAATGAATGAATATGATAATTACATGGTTGACTCTTAACTTTGGAAGAATTAAATTTGAAACCCTAAACTATGCAAGCTTGTCATATTTAACCCTAAACTTTTATAACCTGCTAAAACCAACCCTAATTCAATCATGAGGCTAAATGAATGACTTAACTAAATCATAATACTTAAATCTTACTCATTATAGAAATCTGCTAATTTTGGAAACTTACTAAATAAGGAAACTTTCTAAAAATGGAAACCTGCTAAAAATAGAAAGTTACTTAATATGGAAATGGGATCTTTAGTAATCATGTCTTTACTCCTCTAGGTGTGAAGAGGGAGTAGTCTTGTGCTCTTGATCATCTTGTCCAGTATTTTCCTTTGTCAGCAATAAGGTACAGATATTCTGCCCTTCTTTAGTAAGGTGCCTTCGTCTCATTTCTGATTTCTGATTCACTGCCATGTTCTTTGATTCTGTGAACCTTTCTGTTTCTTTCATGATATTATGAACCTTTGACATGACCTTTCTGTTATGAACCTTCTGATATTAAACATTTCTGATATATGATCTTTCTGACATGGAACCTTTATGGTATGAACCTCTGACATGAACCTCTGATTATGAACTCTGATATTCTGAAATGGAAATTGACTTATGAAACTAAATTAAATACTGGATACATGATACTTGACCTTGACCCACAGTTTGATACTACGAGCCACTCACTAGGCATGAGGGTTTCATGTCCATGTCAGTCGATGCACCGATGGCATGACTCTAGGGCAGGAGAGTGATGACCTGTCCCGTCCCTTTTCTGTATTTTATTTGGTGTGTTGGGAGTTATGGCCACCAGGGGCGTATGGATGCATCCTAGATTTGTTTCTGTATTATGTTCATGTTATGATATGTTATGATATGCATGGTGACTGATGGTGTGTGCGATACACGTCTTTCACAACTCTGGGAGCTGATCACTCCATATTTCTGATTTCTGGGATTAGTGAGAGGAACATCTCTCTGCATGGCGGTATGATTATGATTTCATGTTCATGTTTCTGGGCTCGTAGTGGATTACTGTCTTCCATGTACCTTATAGACTTATGACCTTTACCTTTCATTTCTGACACCCTATGACATGATTCTGGACTTATCTCTGTACTGGGCTTGGTATGTTTGGGCTTGATGGGATCTTTTGATTACTTCACTATTACTCATGATACTATCCATGTTTTCTGATATCTCTGTATAACCTTTATATTTCTTCTCATCTATTATTGCATCATGTACGATTCCTTCCATCTTCCCTATTTCATTATTATTGTTTGTTACCGTTATATCTGTTCACTGAGCTCGTGTAGCTCAGCCGCGTTTCTTTTCCCGCGGCAGGTATTTAAGCTAGGAGCTGGGGTATGGCTTTTGGGAAGAGTGCAACTGAGTGAAGCTTTGTTTTTAGTTGGATTATTTCACCATTTGGATTTTGTTATGTACTTCTTTATTTCTGTCTTATCTTTGTATTTAAGTCATGTTGACTTATTGTTGGATTATGTATTTGACTTCCGCTATTTTTGGGTTATGGATACTATGTTGTTCTGATATGAAACCATGTACTTGTGACATCTCTACCCTTGTCGGGTCGGGGTGTTACAATTTATGGTATCAGAGACAGGTTTCCGAAACCCTTTGGCTTAGGCCTTTGACCTGTGAGGATTGGGTAGACATTAGGTTTTCCGTTCGCGTACTCTTTTCCTTATTCTGCTCTGTCATATTTTGTTTCATCTTACTAATCGTCTTCATAATTCTATAGATGGTTAACACTCGTCATCAGGAGTATAACAGCGGAGATGGTGAAATCCCCAATCTGGAGGCTATGGTGGCTAATGCTGTAGCAAGTCTGCTACCGGGCCTTAACACTGAGGCGGTGATCAACCGGCTTATCAGTGGTGGAGCTGGTCCATCTGGGGGTGCTGGCAGTTCTTCTGGTGGTGGGGGCCGACCCACTACCATTAATGGGTGGCTGGAGAGTTTTAATAAACTCAAGCCGTTGTCCTTCACTTCTGCTACTACTCCTCATGCGGCAGAAGATTGGATCACCCACATGGAGAAACTGTTTGAAGTGCTAGGTTGTGAAGACGGGTTCAAGACTCGTCTGGCTGTGTTCAAGTTAGAGGGTGACGCGCTCAACT
Source organism: Artemisia tridentata subsp. tridentata (assembly GCA_021014915.2). Lineage (NCBI taxonomy): Eukaryota > Viridiplantae > Streptophyta > Magnoliopsida > Asterales > Asteraceae > Artemisia > Artemisia tridentata. Next base: position 115,986,109 of record CP139504.1, read on the forward strand.
GGTGGAAAGCGCACAAAGAAGCTAAGGGTGGTGATGCATATGTTCTTGGGTGTTCTTGGACTGATTTTCGTACCACGTTCTATAATCGGTACTTCCCTATTTCCGAGCAGCAGAGATTCATTAGGGAGTACAACACTATCTCTCAGCTAGACTCTGAGAATGCTGGGCAATATCTGGAGCGGTTTCAGAGATTAGTTAGTTTTGTGGGTCCGCTTGCTGGGGACGCTAAGCAGCAGGCTAGACAATTCAAGTGGGGACTCAAAGGGTGGGTACTAGACCGTGTACTTAATGATGAGTTTCGGGACCCGGCAGAATGTTGCGACGCAGCTCGCAATATCGAGATATTTCATCAGGGATCCGGGTATAAGAGGAACAGAGATGGGGATAGGATTCAGACTCAGGGTCAGAGCAGGGATTTCAAGGGCCGGAGTGACAGGAGTTATGATTCTAGTGGACAGGGGGATCGACAATACGACCATCAGGGTCAGGCTGGCAGGAACTATGATCAGAGGAGGCCGGATACGAGGGGCCAGGATTCCAGGTACAATACTAGGCAGGGAGATGATCGCTCGGGGCGCAACAACAGACAGGAACAGTGGAGAGATCATACTACTAGGGGACATCAGCAGAGCAGGGCTTCTAGATTTGGTACTCAGGGAGGTTCATCTGAAGGTTCATTTCCTTACGCTATATGTACTACATGTGGGAAACGCCACCCTGGAGAGTGTCGTCGGGCTCATGGGACCTGTTTTAGGTGTGGATCTTCTGAGCATCAAGTGAGGGATTGTCCCAAGTTTGGAGGTTACAACGACAACAATAAGAGTGCCAAGGACAACAAGCCAGCTCAGTGAGGAGATCGTTTTCACAAATTGCTATTTTCTTTATTCCGTTTGTTTGGATATTTTGATACCTATGGTCTCTTTTGCGATTATGATACATTCGATGCTTTGTTGATTTCTCGTACGGATATTTTGAATTCTAAATTAATAATTTTATTCTATGATGAGTTTTGAGGTTTTGATTTGATTTGTTCACTCTGAGATTTCTTATGATCATGGTACGATGAGCGAAACCGATGGTGTTCTTCACTTCTGCTCCACCTTAATAGGTTTACTCTATCCGTTTGTTTCCATTATCTTACGATAACATCCGCTCTGCTAAATTATTCCAAGCCATCCATGAGTAAGGTTTATCTGATCTGGTATGTCCTGTTTCGTTTCTGTCCTTTTGTTCTCTCCTATGTCCTTGCAAATTTCGAGGACGAAATTTTTCTGTTAGTGGGGAAGAAGTTGTAATACCTGAAATCCTATAACATGTAAAATGACCAAATTGCCCTTGGGAATTTAAAATCTAAATAAAACATATGTAAAACATCAAATAAATTTCCGAACTTCTAGCAATGAACAAGTTATGATCCCAAATAATTTTAACAACTTCATTTAACTTTTATACAAGCCATAAAATTACCAAAATGCCCTTGGGCGCCTAATATAATTTAAATTCAAATTCTATGATTTAATTAGGAAATTAAAAAGGGCATTAAAAATAATTAATCATAGCAATTATGCTCCTAATCAATAATCCCGAAATTATGGCCCATTTACCTCCCCTTTGACCGGTCCTTATTTTTTAAAATCCAATCACCACATTTTTATTCCAAACCCTAATTGCCGATTAAGAAGAAAACACACCAAAAATCCATTGAGCCTCCATACGATTTCCACAAATCCTCTAAGTATTTTTCTGTGATCAATCTACTTCTAAGGAGTCCTGGAAAAAATAATTTTGAAGGTGTTCTTTGCTCGATCCTAGTGTGGTGAATTTTCTCCCATCGCGACTCACAAAGGAGGTATAATTCGTTTTAATTCACTCGATCACCACAAATCTTGTTTCTCATTTTTCTAACACTCTTCCTAACGTGTACAACCTAGGAAAAATAGTGGTGAAGCTTTGTTTGGTCGATCTCTATTTTTTGGAGAATTATTTCCTTTCGTGCGCTAGTAAACAAGGTAATTTCTAAATTAATTCTACGACACCTCTAAAATTCGTTGGCCATTTTTTTGATGATCTTCATGTCGAATACAACCTGGGAAAAATGATAAAAACAACCCATGCATCATATATAAATCGTATGGAAAATAATATGTTATAAACCCTAGAATCGAATTAATTATCAAAATGTATGCATGCGATTTTTTTGGATCATGTTAATATTTTTCATGGCATCTATGATCATCATATAACACTAGAAAAATGTTACTTTGAATTGTGGAGACCTAAATCTATTATTGGGGAAATTGTTTGTAAATCGGCTAAATAGAAACAAAAGTGAAATTATGCAAAACCCTAAAACTAATTCGACCTAGGTATTTTATGATGAAATCTGGAAAATTGATGTGTTTAAATGATGTGGTAATGATGATGTAATGATTAGTGAAATTAGGGTTTTGATTTTGTTAATTTTATGTATATCGATTTGAATAATTAAATCCAAGGGTGTGTTTTGTAATTCTAAAAACTCAAGGGATAATTTTTGTAAGTTATTTGAACATGTTATAATTCGTATAAAATGTTAAATGAGGGGTCTATGTGTAAATTTTGTATTTAAAAGGTTAAATGGGTAATTATATATAATTGTTATTTCGAATTTGCAATTTAATTAAATCAAGGGACTAAAAATGTAAATACTGGAAGCTTGAGGTCATTTTGAGTAAATTATAATGTTATGATGGTTTGGTGTAAGTTTGGATAATTATGGGGGCTAATATGTAATTATTTGGAATTTATGAATTAATATATATGTTTTATAATTATAGGGACTAAATGTGTAATTATGGGAAACTAAAGGGCTAAATCGTACCATGCATGAAATTAGAAGGTAAATTCTGTATATAATTAAATCTAAGGGTTAATGGGATAATTAAAGATATTGTATGGATTAAATTGTAAACTATGTAACTTTAGGGTTTATTTTGTAACTTTTATAAATAAAGGGTTTAAAGGGTAAATTCTGGAAAGTTGAGGATATTCTGGGTAAATAATGATATTAAAAGTATTTTGTGTGAATTTGAGTAATTATGGGCTTAATATGTAATTAATATGGAATTATGATTTAATTTATAAGTTTTGTAAACTTAAGGGGCTAATTGTGTAAATTCTGAAAGTTGAGGGGCTGGATTCGTACAATAAGTAATTCTGATGTTATATTCTGTAATTATGATAAAATAAGAGGTTGTGGGTATTTATGGAGAAGATGAGGATGTAAAATGTAAAATTATGTATTAAGGGGGTTTAATTTGTAAACTTATAAACTAAGGGGTATAAAGGGTAATTTTGGTAAACTTGAAGTATTCAGGTCGTACACTTTGGTAAATGAAGGTTTAAAATGAATGAATATGATAATTACACGGTTGACTCTTAACTTTGGAAGAATTACATTTGAAACCCTAAACTATGCAAGCTTGTCATATTTAACCCTAAACTTTTATAACCTGCTAAAACCAACCCTAATTCCATCATGAGACCAAATGAATGACTTAACTAAATCATAATACTTAAATCTTACTCATTATAGAAATCTGCTAATTTTGGAAACTTACTAAATAAGGAAACTTTCTAAAAATGGAAACCTGCTAAAAATAGAAAGTTACTTAATATGGAAATGGGATCTTTAGTAATCATGTCTTTACTCCTCTAGGTGTGAAGAGGGAGTAGTCTTGTGCTCTTGATCATCTTATTCAGTATTTTCCTTTGTCAGTAATAAGGTACAGATATTCTGCCCTTCTTTAGTAAGGTGCCTTCGTCTCATTTCTGATTTCTGATTCACTGCCATGTTCTTTGATTCTGTGAACCTTTCTGTTTCTTTCATGATATTATGAACCTTTGACATGACCTTTCTGTTATGAACCTTCTGATATTAAACATTTCTGATATATGATCTTTCTGACATGGAACCTTTATGGTATGAACCTCTGACATGAACCTCTGATTATGAACTCTGATATTCTGAAATGGAAATTGACTTATGAAACTAAATTAAATACTGGATACATGATACTTGACCTTGACCCACAGTTTGATACTACGAGCCACTCACTAGGCATGAGGGTTTCATGTCCATGTCAGTCGATGCACCGATGGCATGACTCTAGGGCAGGAGAGTGATGACCTGTCCCGTCCCTTTTCTGTATTTTATTTGGTGTGTTGGGAGTTATGGCCACCAGGGGCGTATGGATGCATCCTAGATTTGTTTCTGTATTATATTCATGTTATGATATGTTATGATATGCATGGTGACTGATGGTGTGTGCGATACACGTCTTTCACAACTCTGGGAGCTGATCACTCCATATTTCTGATTTCTGGGATTAGTGAGAGGAACATCTCTCTGCATGGCGGTATGATTATGATTTCATGTTCATGTTTCTGGGCTCGTAGTGGATTACTGTCTTCCATGTACCTTATAGACTTATGACCTTTACCTTTCATTACTGACACCCTATGACATGATTCTGGACTTATCTCTGTACTGGGCTTGGTATGTTTGGGCTTGATGGGATCTTTTGATTACTTCACTATTACTCATGATACTATCCATGTTTTCTGATATCTCTGTATAACCTTTATATTTCTTCTCATCTATTATTGCATCATGTACGATTCCTTCCATCTTCCCTATTTCATTATTATTGTTTGTTACCGTTATATCTGTTCACTGAGCTCGTGTAGCTCAGCCGCGTTTCTTTTCCCGCGGCAGGTATTTAAGCTAGGAGCTGGGGTATGGCTTTTGGGAAGAGTGCAACTGAGTGAAGCTTTGTTTTTAGTTGGATTATTTCACCATTTGGATTTTGTTATGTACTTCTTTATTTCTGTCTTATCTTTGTATTTAAGTCATGTTGACTTATTGTTGGATTATGTATTTGACTTCCGCTATTTTTGGGTTATGGATACTATGTTGTTCTGATATGAAACCATGTACTTGTGACATCTCTACCCTTGTCGGGTCGGGGTGTTACACTTACTCAAATCATGCTTGATCCAAGTCTAGAAATCCATACTATCACAAATTTCCCATCACATAGACACTTATTAGGATTAATTAACTAGCTAATTAATCGTCATAATAATGGTAGTAAAAATTACTTGGTAATTATATGTTGTTTTTCTTGTTCATATATACATATATGCTTCTTGGTAAAAGAGTAGGTTGCATGATAATTAAAATTGTTTAATTGAATGTGCCTAGCATACATGAGTCATTAAATTTTAAATTGCCTCAAAAAGAAGTTGGACTTGCTTGAAACTAAACTCAAAACACAACCTTTTCTACAAATTTCTGCCAAAAACCCATTTTTAGAAATCTGGAAGTTAGCAGATGGGCGGCCCCCTTAAATACCTAGGCGGGCCCCTTAATTATTAAGGGGACCGGCCCCTATTTAAGGGGACCGGCCATCTGGAGATCCGGCTTACTGTTTCCTTTTTCAATTTCCACCCCATTTTATTCCATACTTCCCAAAATTCACAAACACATTTTGTCATAAACCACCCACCAAAATTTACCTTCCTAAACCACATCATTCCTTCACTATAAATGTACCTCCTCATCATAAATGCCCATTCACCTCATCCACTCAAACATTGATGAAGCGAAAAGTGTACCGCTTTTAGGGGGTCATTTAAGCCCTAAATCGTATTTATTTGATCAAATATTGCCCTAAATCGTTTCTTTTGTCATTTTAGGTACTTTGGAGAGGAAATCTGGAAAAGGAAACATTTTGGACGTTTTTGGAGCATAAAAGTGAAGAAAACGACAAAGTCTCCAAAGCTGCTGGAAAAGTACACGTGACGGCGTCAAGGATTGCTCCTGACGGCGTCACGGCTTGGCAAAAGAGGTGGATATGACAAATACACGTGACGCGCCAGAAAGTTTTACAAAGGAAGTCTGACGGCGTCACCCTTTAAGGTGATCAAGGCATCACGGTTTAAGTTAAAGAGAGACGGCGTCAAGCACAATTGTGACGGCGTCAACCCTTGACGCGCCAGAGTGGATTTTGGAGGATTAAAGAGGGACGGCGTCAGGAAGACCATCCGGGAACCCTAGCCGCGGCAAGGTGACGGCGTCACCTCCTACAACGTGACACCGTCAGCCCCTAAATTCTATATATAGTTTTGCAATTTTTAGTCATTAGGGTGCAACTTTGTGAGGAGAAACCCTAAGACGAATTTTCTGCCATTTTAAAGGGTTTTATACCCTTGGATCTCCCATGTTTAATTGAAGATAAGTAATCAATTAATCATTCAATATGTCTATGTGTTGTTTGATTATATCTTGTTCTTGTCTTTTAATTAACATGCTAGGCTAGATTTATCTTGTGTTTGCTTAGATCTAATGAAACCTAACTATTGATTATTGGTTGTCGGTGTGTTATTAATTGTATTGGATGATTGTTTATCGATGTTAGGCTTAAGAAAACTGGCTAGCCTCCTATACGGTAACTTGCTTGAACGTCTTAAGAAACATGAACCAATGCGTACTAAGGTTTTTATGGTTGTATTTAATGCATGAGCGAATTCTAGTGATCCCATGTTAGGAGCTTCTTAGCCGGCTCGACATAGGAGTGAAGTAGGAGCTTATAGAGTTGGGGAAGTACGTACGCCACCCACGATTGGTATTAAGGAATACACCCGTCATCCACGCAATTAATACACACTAATCAACCGGTAAAAGATAGTTAGGGAGTAAGGAAATCTAAGTAAACACATTTCTCTCCATATAAGTTCCACAACCTTTTTATTTTCAGTTATTTTATTTTATTTGCAATTGTAGTTATTTGGGTTAGTTGACTAGCAACTAATTCCGCCCACTCCTTCAAACCCGAGATTTTACTTGCTTTCATAAAAATATAAAAATACAAAAAGAATCTTCCCTCACCCTTAGACCTATTAGAGTAGTTTTTCAATCCTAACAACACTATTCCCCTAGAGAACGATCAATCCCCCGGTACTTGCCACTACACTATACTACATCGGTCAGGTACACTGCCTGATGGGGATTGCAAGCCTCTTGAGATCCCTCGAGAGGTAAAACCTGTTGTAAGGTCGCAAAACCACGCATCAAGTTTTTGGCGCCGCTGCCGGGGAATTGTTATTGTTTAGGTTGAATTTTTATTTTATTAGGTCTACTCACTAGATTCCTTTCTAGTGAGATTTGTATTTTATTTTTCTAGGTTTTTCTTTATTCTATCTTTTTTCTTCGTTTCTTTGTTCGTAACCATTACCATCCGACATCATGGAAGGTGGTAATATCCTCGATCCCGACAACCCACCACCACAACAACACCCACCTCCTAGAGCCCGTACCTTAGGAGACTACTCCCGTCCTAGCCACCATGGCTATCGAAACACCATTGAGCTCACTCAAGGAGCCAATGTCACTCCCTTGCGATCCGACACCATCCGGTTGGTGCAAAGCGAATGCGCATTCCATGGACTTCGTTCCGAAGATCCTAATCAACATCTCAAGGACTTTCTCAAAATCGTTGATTCCATAGACCTTGATGTTGCCACTCGAGAGACGACCCGACTACGTCTCTTTCAATTCTCTCTGCGGGACCAAGCTAGTCAATGGCTAGAGCGCCTACCCGCAGGATCCATCACCTCTTGGGATGATCTCACCACTCGTTTCCTCGCTCAGTTTTTCCCACCAGGAAGAACTACCAAGTTAAGGAAGGATATCTTGATGTTCGAACAATGTCGAGGCAAAACCTGTATGGGGCATGGATTCGATTCAAGGACTTACTCCAAAAAGTCCCTCATCATGGCATAGATCTCTGGCTTCAAATCCAAATCTTCTATGACCATGTTGATTACCACACCAAGCGTGCCATCGATTGGGCCGCCGGAGGCAGATTGCTTGACAGAAGCACCGAGGAATCATGGGAAATCATTGATGAGCTTGCATCCGACGATGATGAATTGTGGCAAGTTTCCCACGACGTACGCTCGGCGGTCAAGACATATTCATTGCCCGATAAAGCCAATCAAATCACCGAGGAAAGCGTTAGTGAACTTGAGAAGAGGGTTGCATATCTTATGGAAAAGCAAAAGAGACCCTTAAGTCCACAAAAAGCAACAGTTAACTCGGTCTCAAGCATTAAGCAAATACCATTGTCCGAATCACCCCGGAGGGAAAATACTAAACCCTTCCATAAGCACGCTAAACCCAACTCACCACCTCAGGAACTTAGTCCAACATTCGAAGCTCGAATGAGAGAATACATGTCAAAACACTCCGAACGGTTGGCAAAATTTGAGGAAGCTATCTACAAACAAAAGGAGGAGATGGAAGAGAAGATGGCTGAGATGATGGGCCTTTTGAAAGAATACACAAAAACAAAAGCTCATGAAAATGTGTTAGTGCGAAAAGACGTTGAAGTTCCCAACACTAAATGTGTTAATGCCATCTCCGTCGTCCAAGAGGGCGAAAATGATGGAAGAGGGAAGTTGATAACTATGGAAGTTAACAAAATTGACCTCGTCCCACTTAATGATGGAAACACCAATGCCTACAAATGCGATTCCGACAAAGGAAAGGAGGCGCCCTCTGAGGAGCGCCAATTGGTAGAACCGCCAAAGTCACAACAAGTGAGGCATTACTTGAAGCACGAAATAAACAAGGAGACCATAAACGATTGGGTAAGAAACTACCGACGTACTCATCTACCCAACCAGGAGTCCAAGAGGATGGAACCGGATGATGAATCTGACACATTACCCGGAGGGCAATTGTATGAGAGCCTCATAAGACAAAAGTTAGTGGAAAAGCAGGAATTCTACGGGGTCTTCGAAATACCATGCAGCATTGGAAAACTCAAGTATCTGGATGCGGTAGCTGACCAAGGTTCCGACGTAAATTAGATGCCTTTATCCGTTTATGTCCAGTTAACCGACGAACTGCCATCCATCACCCGTACTAAACTCTCCTTTGCAAAACATTCTTATGAGTACCCGTTAGGAATTGCGAAAGATGTGTTGGTCAACGTTGCCGGATTCCTGTATCCGGTCGACTTCATGATTATTGAAAGAAATGATATGAATATGCCAATAATCCTTGGGGCACCCTTTCTCGTTACCACTAGGGCACAAATCGATTACGAAAATAGTACCATCCAAATGAAGAAGGGGAAGAAAACAATAAACTTCCCAACGATCCCACGACATATACGAGATGTTGCTCTACAAAAGAAGATGGAGGCGAACCCCAATATAATCCGTGGTAATGTTCGAGAGAAAATCCTTGCATGGGAGGCAAGGATTAAGAATTACAATGAAAATGAGATTAGAGAATGTAAGGGTGGAAATAACGATTATATTGAGGCTAATGAGCAGACCAATAACCCCGTTGAATTTACAAAAGGAGACTCAGTGCTCCTAAGGCATTCAGAAACAAAAGCACCTACCGATGAACCAAGTCCCTGGTGGTACGGACCATTCACAATTAAAAGTCTACACCAAGATGGGGTAGTAAGCTTGACCAGCAAGGGAGGAGGTGAAGTGACTGCGAATGTCGAGCGATTGAGACACCACCACCCTGATAACAAGGATTATATCTATCAGGGATACGTCATTATGAATGATGGAATCACGTAATGTACGTGACTTTGAGTCTAGCTACAAGACTCGTTAATAAAGAAAAGCGCTTCTTGGGAGGCAACCCAAGCTTTATTTGCTTTGTGTGTTTATTTATTTGTTTGTTTGATTTTATTTGCTTCCGTATGTATGTTTAATTTTTATTATTATTGATTCATGTTCAAAACTAAATTGTGAAAATGCTTTATCTTGTTTTTAACTTCGTCTTAACTACATATAAAGGTATTTTGCAAAAGTTAAGTGTAAGGGAAATCCAAATCGGTTTATTAGAACAAATGAACATGAATCGTAACAATAATAAATTAACATACATATTAGTAATTGTTTGAGTCAAATGCTTGTATCGAGTCATAATGATATTTTTCAGGAATTCCAGGAAGTAAGGTAAAGGTTTTTCCAGAAATTTTCGGAAACTTAACATGAGAATTCTGTCAGATCATTTCTGACGGCGTCAGGCCTTACAACCTGACGGCGTCAGGTTTTAATTTTCTGAAATTTTTGAAAGTTTTGTTTTCATAAAAAGTTTTTATTAAATCTCTAACTTATAAACTCCAGGAATCTGCAAAATTATCATTCCACAAGCATTATATCCTTATACAGATTTATCCCGCCGATGTTATGCAGGTTTTCTTGTTTGTTTTCTCAGGATTAACAGGTTATTTTGGACAAGGAGATGTATGTGGAATCAAGCTTTTGGCGATGCTTTAGTCTTGGAGCTTCTACATTCTCTTGGAAGAAGATCTAACCATGTTACCTCTTTATCCACTGAGCGAATCAGGGGAGTATTTGATTTCATTCTTTTACCTTATTTACTTTTGCATCTTGTTATTTGAACATTGAGGACAATGTTCATCTTAAGTGTAAGGGGGTAAAGTACGATACTTTAGAGAATGCAATTACGCTTGATTTTTGTTTTGTTTAATAGTAAATGTGTAATAAAGCTAAGAGAAATACTTGTTAGGGCAATTTTAGCACTAAATTTAAATTTTTTTGCAACATATAGGAGTGAAACTTTAGTCTTAATAAGCGTCTCATGGATAGGAAGTTATATGACTAGCACAAAACCGTACCACTAAAAATTTTCCACCCCCAAATATGTGAGGTTCGCCCCTAGAATTGGTAGGAAAAGCATTTATGCTATGATGTGTGTACCGGTAGCACTTAGATTCTAGAACTTGCGTTAGGACCATTCCGAGGCCACAAGTGAGACTACATTCGTGTAGTTAGATTTACTACATGATAAGAGGCATTAGGATTAACCCATTATTTTACACATGTGTTTTTGTTATAATTACATTGGCTACATTGGTCAAGTAATTCTCCCACACCCTTTGCGTTGTACTCATTTTTAGTACACGATACCCCTAGTACACCCCTCAGAGCCTATCTTTTCGTTTCTAACTTTAAGCATTTTATTTAAAGTAAGAATTTGTTACACCCCACTTAAATGTACACCCAAATCGCCTTAGCCTACCTTGTATGCACTCATTTTTAGTGCATTATTGTGACAACATTTGTTTAAACCCCAAATTAATTATCTAATTGATTACATGGTTGCTAAGTCGAGTCATATCCTTGTACATATTGTTTTGGGATGATTGGGACTCATGGGTAAAGTACTAGTGTAATGGAGTAATGGGGAAGAACAACATTATTACCCCAATATGTGCTAAATATTTTAAAAGTACTCCAAGTGTTTCGATTATCTTAATTCGAGTCATTAGAATAGTTATTTGTGAAGTTATGTAAAAGTTCAAGTGTAAGGGGAATGCAACGCCCCTTCGATGTATTATTTTGGATGGTAGGGCAAGAGTGTATGAAAAAAAAAAAGAAAAAAAAATCGAAAAAATCAAGAAAAATACAAAAAAATGAGAAAAAGAAAAGTAGAAAAAACATACGGACTACCATCCCGTTTCATTTTATGTTTATTTTATGTTTTTGTTATTTTGTTTTTAGCTTAAGTCAAGTCTAGTCTTGGCTTAGCAACGCCATATTGTACATGTAATTAATCAAGATCTTTAACTTGCCACCAGTAAAATATCTCTTATCCAACAAAACCGTGTTTATCATATCCCTACACCTAACGTTATAACCCGTTTAAAAGCCCTCTTTGATAGTTTATCTTAGGTGCTTACGCCTAGTGCAGGAGGTTTTTGACACTTTCCCAAGCCTATGGTAATCCATTTGCTATGACAGGTAGTGAGAGATATTATTCATTTTCATTTATGAGATATACTTTTATGACACCTGGGAGATGTGAGTATCTAAACACTACTTGTGAGGTGCTAGTTTCTAATCTCCGTGCTTATTATGATTAAAGTGGAACGACTATTTGTTGTAATTACTTTTATATTAGCGTTAAATGACCCCTAACTTGTATTTTGATTAGAATAAAAGCGCATTTGCTTGAGGACAAGCAAATCTCAAGTGTAAGGGTATTTGATGAAGCGAAAAGTGTACCGCTTTTAGGGAGTCATTTAAGCCCTAAATCGTATTTATTTGATCAAATATTGCCCTAAATCGTTCCTTTTGTCATTTTAGGTACTTTGGAGAAGAAATTTGGAAAAGGAAACATTTTGGACGTTTTTGGAGCATAAAAGTGAAGAAAACGACAAAGTCTCCAAAGCTGCTGGAAAAGTACACGTGACGGCGTCAAGGATTGCTTCTGACGGCGTCACGGCTTGGCAAAAGAGGTGGATATGACAAATACACGTGACGCGCCAGAAGGTTTTACAAAGGAAGTCTGACGGCGTCACCCTTTAAGGTGATCAAGGCCGTCACGGTTTAAGTTAAAGAGAGACGGCGTCAAGCACAATTGTGACGGCGTCAACCCTTGACGCGCCAGAGTGGATTTTGGAGGATTAAAGAGGGACGGCGTCAGGAAGACCATCCGGGAACCCTAGCCACGGCGAGGTGACGGCGTCACCTCCTACAACGTGACGCCGTCAGCCCCTAAATTCTATATATAGTTTTGCAATTTTTAGTCATTAGGGTGCAACTTTGTGAGGAGAAACCCTAAGAAGAATTTTCTGCCATTTTAAAGGGTTTTATACCCTTGGATCTCCCATGTTTAATTGAAGATAATTTATCAATTAATCATTCAATATGTCTATGTGTTGTTTGATTATATCTTGTTCTGGTCTTTTAATTAACATGCTAGGCTAGATTTATCTTGTGTTTGCTTAGATCTAATGAAACCTAACTATTGATTATTGGTTGTTGGTGTGTTATTAATTGTATTGGATGATTGTTTATCGATGTTAGGCTTAAGAAAACTGGCTAACCTCCTATACGGTAACTTGCTTGAACGTCTTAAGAAACATGAACCAATGCGTACTAAGGTTTTTATGGTTGTATTTAATGCATGAGCGAATTCTAGTGATCCCATGTTAGGAGCTTCTTAGCCGGCTCGACATAGGAGTGAAGTAGGAGCTTATAGAGTTGGGGAAGTACGTACGCCACCCCACGATTGGTATTAAGGAATACACCCGTCATCCACGCAATTAATACACACTAATCAACCGGTAAAAGATAGTTAGGGAGTAAGGAAATCTAAGTAAACACATTTCTCCCCATATAAGTTCCACAACCTTTTATTTTCAGTTATTTATTTTATTTGCAATTGTAGTTATTTGGGTTAGTTGACTAGCAACTAATTCCGCCCACTCCTTCAAACCCGAGATTTTACTTGCTTTCATAAAAATATAAAAATACAAAAAGAATCTTCCCTCACCCTTAGACCTATTAGAGTAGTTTTTCAATCCTAACGACACTATTCCCCTAGAGAACGATCAATCCCCCGGTACTTGCCACTACACTATACTACATCGGTCAGGTACACTGCCTGGTGGGGATTGCAAGCCTCTTGAGATCCCTCGAGAGGTAAAACCTGTTGTAAGGTCGCAAAACCACGCATCAAACATGTCATCCTCCAACTACCCAAAATCAAAACCCTCAAGAGTTGCCAAAATCTCGGTGAGACCAATTTGGAGAAGGAAGCTTGAAACTTGCCATAACCCAACTAATGATGTTGTTCAAACACATAACCAATCATCCATTCCTAACCCTTCATCTCCCTATGATCAATCCCAAAACCTCAATCCTAATCTCATCCACACTCAACCCACCAATTCATCATCAAAAACACTCATCACTCTTGGAATATCCAATTCATCCACATCACCATCTTCATCCACTCATGATTACCCAAGTTCACAAACATCTCCACCACCAAGAGTGTCACCACCACCTCCTACCAACTCACATGCTACCCCTATGTTGCATGTGCAAACATCCATCCCTCATAACAACAACACCTTACCATCATCACCTTCATCCGAACACTTGAAGTTCATCGAGGAACTCAAGGAAGCTCATGAGCTTAGTGCTCTTCTTGCCCTACACCTAGCCCAAAGAAACCTTGATCAACCTCCATCTAGCTCTCCCACATCACCCCACAACCAAAACCAAGTTGAGAAACATGTCAACAATTATCCTTGTTGCATCTTTCTTCAACAACAAACCATTGCTCTAAATGAGCACTTTACTTGGATTGAGTATCTTCTCACTAGATCCAATCCAATATCCCCAATTGAACAACATCAAAACCTTCATCCATCATGGTCCACTCCAAGCTCTCCACCTCAAATGTCTCCACCACCACCATATTCAACCTCCACACACCCAAACATATACCTTCACTAATCCCATTTACTCACCCTCTCACTTGTTTTCATTTCAAAAACCACCTCCATCATCAAGCAAGTCAAATGGATTTCTTAGGCAAATTAGAATTCTCTAACAAATGTATGCTTTAAGCACTATGTATGTTGTAACAATGATTATGTTTGTCACATAATCATTTTAAATTAATGAATGTTTGTTTCTTTCTTTCTTATATATGTTTGCTATGAATGTGTTATCTCATTTTTTGCTTAATTAAGATATATGCTTATGACATGCTTACAATATGATCTTAGTAGTTTACTTATAAACATTATTCTTCTTAATATGTTATTGCTACTATATAATCATTCTTCACGTACATGATCTAAGTGAAGCTTGCTGCAAATACACCCTAACAATGACCCTTTTCTGGAAATTTTTTAAAATTGGTCGCATGGGAAAACAGCAGATGGGCGGCCCCCTTAATTCCCTAGGCGGTCTCCTTAATTTTAAGGGGGCCGGCTAGCAATTAAGGGGACCGGCCATCTGGGAAGAAAAATTCACTATTTTCTTTTGCATCATGTGACCACTTTTACCTAGCCCCAGCTACCATTTCTCCTTATGGACGAACTGGTATTGGAATCTTAAAACAAAACCTCAAAAATCAACCTAAACCAACCACATTTTCATATTATAAATTCCCTCCATATAATCACCTCTCATTCCATCATCCTTCACCATCCAAAACCACCATGTTATCACCAAAATCCTCCATCTCTAAGACTCCAAGGAAGCAAAGACTTGTCATCATACCACCAAAACAACCTTTCATAGACTTAACCCAAGATGACACCAAAACTCCATCACCACCACCTCAAAGTTCATCCCCAAGTGCACCAAATGCACCATCAAAAACACCCTCTACCCATGGAGCATCATCTTCCTCCATACCATCCACTTCATCCATCAATGACTACATCAACACTCACCTAACATCACCACCATCCACTCAAGAACCTTCATCCACCCAACTTGCCATTTCCTTATCACCCATCACACCTCTTGATGCTCACTTCTCACCATCACCAATCCCACAACCATTCTTTCCCATACCTTGGGCATTGCTTGAAGCCCATGGTGACAATTGTCTTTGTTGCATCCATAACCGGACAATAATCTTTGGTCTTAGAGATGAGATACACTACATGTTTTCATCACTTGAACACATGATTACCAACCCACCACCACCACCTCCTTCACCAAATACACCACCACCACCTCCATTTTCACCCAATTAAGCATATGCAATGCTTAAAAATAATTTTCAAAACCCTTTTGTGTGCAAGCTCCATGGAAGATCATGTACTCCTAGGACGATTATGTAGTATCATTAGTTATTTTTGTTTGAATGTTTCCATGCCTTATGTTGTAATCTTCTTGGTTGTGTATTCATACACAACAATTTTATTAAATGCATGTTCTTATTCTATATGCTTGCTTATTGTTGTTACATATACTTGTGCTTCTAACATTTTTCTTGCAAGCGTTCCATAGCTCGTTTCCTTGGTGCCCCCAAACGAGGGGGAGTATACATCAAGGGGGAGTTCTCATACGACACTTTTTCACTTAAAACTTGTCGGTTAACCTTTTTTATTCTTCAAAAAGGGGGAGAAATAGATGTAAACTCACTAAATACTTGTCTAAAAACTAATTTTTAGATTTAATGAGTTTAGATTTTGTAATCATCAAAAAGGGGGAGATTGTTGATATAAATAATGCCTAAACACGTTATTAATATTTTTCGATATCTCTACGTTTTGATAATCACAAAATGTAAAATCATTAATCGAAAAATTATGACGTAAACAAGTATTTAGTTGTAAATATCTATTTCTACAACTCAAATCACTTAAGGTATGAATGAACTAATGCTTAATGCATTATATGATCAAAGGAACATTTTCTTAATAACTAGATTTTTTATAAAACATCAAAAACATTTTATATATTTTTTGAAAAACATTTTTGGTATTAAAAAAAATGTTTAATCTTTTATAAAAATATGAATTCAAATTTTTAACCAAAATCAGTTAAAATGTTCCAGAAAAACCTTCCCCACAAAAGGACAAATCTGGGCAACGGACACCTTGGGCGGCCCCCTTAATTTTATTAGGCGGCCCCCTTAAAATTAAGGGGACCGCCCCCCTATTTAAGGGGGCCGGCCACGCTCCAGTAGGTCTCCAGCTGTCCAGTTTTTCTCCTATAAATACCAGCCTTCTCCTGGATTTTTACTCACCTTTTGCACCCCAAACCTTCTGTTTTAAATCTTGTAAATACTTTCTAAAATCCTTTGATCATATAATCTTAAGCTTTGGTTTCCAAGTGATCCAAGCTTCCTTCATTCAAGTGCAAAAGAAGAATACTTCTATCAATCAAGATTAGAAGTATTACAACTTAGTATCATCTTGTTACTTAAGTTGTTAGTTTAACAAAGTTTGTAAATCATTCATTCATTTGTATGTAAGGTGTGTATAATAGAATAGTGTTGTATGTAAGTAGTGAAGAAGTTGTATAAGTAGTTGTGGTATAGAAGTTGTGAAGACATAGTGTAGAAGTTGTGAAGCCGCGGAGTAGAAGTCGTGAACCCGTTGTGTAGAAGTTGTGAAGCCGTAGCTTTGAAGACGTGAAGTCGTTGTGTAGAAGTCGTGAAGCCGTGGCATAGAAGTTGTGTAGCGGTCGTATTGAAGCCGTGAAGTCCTAGTCGTGAAGTCCTAGTGTTGAAGTCGTGAAGCCGTAGCATAGAGGTTGTGTAGCGGTCGTGTTGAAGCCGTGAAGTCCTAGTCGTGAAGTCCTAGTGTTGAAGTCGTGAAGCCGTAGCATAGAGGTTGTGTAGCAGTCGTGTTGAAGTCGTGAAGTCTTAGTCGTGAAGACATAGTGTTGAAGTCGTGAAGCCGTAGCATAGAGGTTGTGTAGCGGTCGTGTTAAAGTCGTGAAGAAGTCGTGAAGCAGTCGTGAAGCCGTTGTGAAGTAGTCGTGAATAAGTTGTGAAGAAGTTGTGTTTTGAAGTTGTGAGATTGGTTCTAGCTACGATTAGAACTCGACATTTAGCTTTGTGTCGTTAAACCCGTGTAAGCCAAAGTTGTGTACGGTTTTCTCCGCCATAAGGGAGCTTATTGAAGTTGTGAAGAAAACTCTCGAGCTCGGTGCTCGGGGAGTGGAGTAGGGCAAGGAAGGTGTCCTTGTAGCCGAACCACTATAAATCTCTCGTGTCTCGGTTAGATCTTTCCATACCTTATTTATTTCTTTACTTGCATCGTCATTACTTTCATACACATAGGCTTATATAATTGCTAGTATTAATTAGAGGTCGACTTCACATAAAGATCAAATTGAAAATCCATTCAAGAAACCAAAACTTTTACAATCAATTTAAAAGAATACATATATATAACTAATAATAAGATTTAAGTTTTATTTTTCATAACAAACTAGAATCTAAGTTTTTAAAAGTAAACAAAGGTTTTATAATAAATTAAAAAGACGTAAAACTATTCAACCTCCCCCCCCCCTTCTAGTTTTCCACAGAAAGGATAGTTTATAAAATAATAATAAAGTTGTTTACAAAACGATAGTGAAATAGCAAGTGCAACGGACAGAAGTTGTCGCAACATGTTGATGCAAAATAGTAGATAATTATGGGTTGAATAAATCTCACTACTTGGAGTAAAAATGTTATAAGATGAAAGGTTAAAGTTGTATTCAATTTAATTAATTTGTTTCTAGGTGATGGTTTACGAGGTGATGTAGTGTTCCAAAAGTTTAGGACAATTATTCAAATTCATTTTCGGAGGTGGATAGTGAGATAATCAAGGGGAATTGATAGACTGAGTATATAAAGAATAAGAATTGGTAAAATATTTATAAAGATAAGTAGTCGAGAGTAAACAAAGTGTATATGAATAATCTTTATATACATAGTATCAATGGTGGTGCTTCGGAAGGTAAGCAGAAATGCTCAGAAAACATGAGTTCACGGGAAGTAAGACAATCAATAGAAATTGATAAACTGCAACATGTTTCGATGTTATATGAAATGATATTACATACGGTTATGAAAGAGTTTAGAGACCATTGTAATCACAAACAATGTATGAGAAATAAGAGAGACCATTGTAATCACATACAATGTATGAGAAATAAGAGAGACCATTGTAATCACATACAATGTCTGATAAATAAGAGAGACCATTGTAATCACATACAATGTCTAGAAGATAAGAGAGACCATTGTAATCGCATACAATGTCTGATAAATAAGAGAGATCATTGTAATCACAAACAATGTCTGATATGACTTGAAGATGTGTATAAATTTCCGGATGGAAATTCACAATGCTCATGAATAGCAAAAAATACACTGTTGGGAATTCTGCTAAGGAAGAATTCTACTGATGGTTACTGCTGATGGTTACTGCTGAAGTATTGGATTCTGCTGAAGAGTGTTTCTGCGGAAGTAAATATTCTGCATAGTTGGTTTCTGCTGATATAGATATTCAGCGTATTTTGTTATTAGTTTGGATATGTACGAGTTTTATTAGGAAATTATATAGCATATTTTCTATTAGTTTTTAGATATACGTTTCTTGTGAAACGGTTTAGGGTTTCTAGTGAAATGGATTTAGGGTTCCTTATCTATAAAAGGAACACATTATTATGTAATAGGTACGAGTTTAGAAAAACAAGTTCTTAGTATTAATAAAAGATCCATAGAGGATCAATCGTTCTTAGTTATTTGTGTTCTTACTTGTGTTTAATTTCCGCTTTATATAAGTATTAGAGACTTTCTATTAGTGTGTTTGTGATTACATAAACATTACTATCGATCCAAGAGTGCTCAAAGATCTATCAAGGTCTTAGGTTCAACAAGTGGTATCAGAGCCTCGGGAGAGTCTCTGTGATACTAAGAACATCTTTTCCTTACACCATCTCAACCAAAACAATGCCTGGATCAGAAGATGGCTCAGAAGTCAACAACAACCATAACACCACATCTTCATCTTTTCAACAACTCACTCTCACCAACAGCAATGCAAAGTTCCCATACCTCAGGAAGGAAGAATATGAATTGTGGGCTATGAAGATACAGAACTGGATCACTAATGTAGATTGGAATCTTTGGGAAATTGTCAAAAAGGGGAATACTTTGAAGAAGCATGTCAAAGATGCTGATGGTGTAGTTACTATTGTTGATCCTCAAACTGCTGAAGAAATTCTTACTGTCCAGAGAGAGAATAAAGTAAGGTCCATTCTCCTTCAGGCTATTCCAGATGATCACATTGGTGATTTTCACTATATGGAGGATGCAAAGGACATCTGGATGGCCATCAAGGCTAGGTTTGGTGGGAATGATGAGTCAAAGAGGATGAGAAAATCAACGTTGAAACAGCAGTTTCAAGAGTTCCAAATCTCTGAGGAAGAAGGTATTCACAAGGGGTATGACAGGTTTCATAAAATTTTAAGTCAATTGAATCAGCTGAAGGCCAGGCCAGACAATGAGGATTGCAATGCAAAGTTCTTGCGATCTTTACCTCCATCTTGGCTACATGTGAGCATTGCACTCAAAGCTAAAGGTGGATTGGATATGCATTCTTTTGATGATCTCTACAACAAGCTCAAAACTCTTGAGCCTGATGTTAGAAGTCCCATTCGTTCATCCACTCCCAGTTATTCAGCCTTTGTTAGCACCACCTCCAATAAGATGAATCAAGCTTCAAGCCCAAGCTCCTCAGCATCATCTTCCTACAACAACACCAGACCAAATTCACAACCAAAGTCTAGTGGTGTATTGGAAGATGTTATTCAATCTTTTGTTGCTGATTATGATCATCAGCAGGAACTTGCTTTTGAGGATTTTGATCAAGTGGATCCTCTGGATATGGAAGAGATGAACTTGAAGTGGCAGGTGGCCATGCTCTCAATGAACATCAAAAGGTTTGAAGACAAGTCAGGAAGAAAGTTTGGTTTCAAGGGAAGAGACTCTGCTAGATTTGACAGGAGGAAGATCAAATGCTATACATGTGGCCAGATGGGTCACTTCTCAAGAGAATGCAAGGATAGGAAGGCTGGTGATGAGGTTAGGTATACTACCTATCAGCAGAAACAAGTGGAAACTGGGAAAGCTGGAGCTTTGGTCACTCTGGATGATCATGTCAACTGGAAAGTGCATGAACCTGATAATGATGAAGCTTCTGGGCAGAGTGGATTGCTGGCATGCTGTACTACAGAGGATCAACATGATCAAGTTGCCCTTATGGGCATCTCTCAGGTACATAATTGTGTTTTTGGTTGTAGTGAAAGATATAATGAACTTAAGGAG
Source organism: Artemisia tridentata subsp. tridentata (assembly GCA_021014915.2). Taxonomy (NCBI): domain Eukaryota; kingdom Viridiplantae; phylum Streptophyta; class Magnoliopsida; order Asterales; family Asteraceae; genus Artemisia; species Artemisia tridentata. The sequence goes on from CP139504.1 coordinate 116,006,798, forward strand.
GCATATGATGAATTGAAACCTAAATATAATAAATGTTATGTAGAAGTTGAGTCTTTGAAACAGGCTTTAAAAACTCTAGAAAAACAAAAGGTTTGGTTTCAAAAGAATCAGCTTGCTTATGATGAAAAGATAAGGGTATTGGAAAGTGATTTGAAATGTACTAGAATTGATTTAAAACGAACTGAGAAAGAAAAAGCTGATGTAGAATCTGAAAATCAAGTACTAAAAGAGAAATTAGAGAAGGAAATAGCTAATCATAATGTTTGGTTAATGTCAGGTGATAAGTTATCTAACTGTCTCTATAATAGTCAACCTGTAAACTCTAGTATAGGTTTAGGCTTTAAAAAATATGTTGGTTTAGAGGCTAGAGATGATAAGGGTAAATCTACACCAGCAGGCTTAGCAAATTTTGTTAAAGAAGGAACCTTACATGATGTACCTGGACCTATTAGAGGAGAACACATGCCCTCAAACACCACCACCTCAGACTTTGATGGATCACACCATCTTTATGGCAAAAAGTCAATTGACTTGCCAGACCCTGATTCTAATTCTACTGACTATGTCTCTTGTTCTTTTAGTGACATGTCCTCTGACCAAGGGTCTACTACCAGTTGTGATTCAAGTGAAAAGTCAGACCTTTCCAAGACCTCACCCAAGACCTCACCAAAGCCTACACCTAAGACTCCCTACAAGCCTGTTAGAGTTGCTGCTGATGAATCAAATTCAAAGACAGTTTCCTCTGAAGACTTGTCATTTAATTCTTTGCAAAACAATGTTTTTAATTCTGTCAAAAACAATTATGTTAATGGTTTGAATGCTTTTGCATGTTATGGAACATCTTTCAATATGAATAAATCTTCTAAAAAGAAGAAATGTTTTGTGTGTGGAAGTAAATTTCATTTGATTAAGGATTGTAATTTTCATGAGCAAAGAATGGGTGTATGTGCTGATCAAAATAAACCTAGACCAATGTGGAATAATGTTAAGAATATACCACCATATGTTCCACAAGCAACTCATAAGTCCAGCAATTCTGCTGATAGACATTCTCCATCTGCTGGGAGAAGACCTGTTGCTAGACCATATGTGAGACCAACTAGTTCTTATTTTCAGAATGGTTATTGGCCTGGATTTATTGACCCAATGTATGTGGGTAGGGGATATTAGGATACTGCTGTTAAGCCCTCAGCAGGTTGTTATTGGACTAAAAAGGGACCTAATTTTCATAGCAGGTCCAAGAACAATGGTGGATCTTATACATCTACATGGCCTATCTCTTATGATCCACAAGGCAGGCTCAAGTCAGCAATGACTTGAGTCTCCAATGTGTACTTATATTTTGTATATTTTTTGTTGTTGTTGTAGGATCATCCTCTGAAAAGTAAAGAAGTAGGCATAGTAGATAGTGGTTGTTCCAGGAGTATGTCAGGAAACTTAGAGATGATGCATGATTTTGTGCCCATTGAAGGAGGAGGCAATGTGACTTTTGGTGGAGGAGATGGTAGAATCACTGGGAAGGGAACCATCAGAACACCTAATTTGGACTTTGAGAATGTGTATTATGTGAAGGAACTGCAACATTTCAATTTGTTCTCAGTATCACAAATATGTGACACCAAGAACAAAGTATTCTTCTCTGAGGATGAATGGCTGGTGCTCTCTAAAGACTTCAAACTTCCAGAAGATACAACATTTCTGCTGAGAGTTCCCAGAAGTTACAATTTGTACACATTCAATTTGAATGATGTTCAACCTGAAGGTGATCTAACATGTTTGGTGGCTAAAGCATCCCTGGATGAGTCTACAAAATGGCATAGAAGGATGGCTCATGTGAATTTCAAGACCATTAACAAGCTTTCTAAACTTGGTCTAGTTCATGGACTTCCTTCCAAAGTCTTCACCAATGAGCACAATTGAGTTGCCTGCAACAAAGGAAAGCAACATAGAGCCTCATACAAGGCCATTACTGCTGTAAGAACCATCTCAGAACCTCTTCAGTTGCTGCATATGGATCTCTTTGGTCCAACTCAAATCAGAAGTATTGATCTCAAGTACTTCTGCCTGGTAATCCAATTGTTGTTGTAAAATTTGTAATATTTTGTATATTATGTTTACTAACATACTAACCAACTAATGTACTTTAAGTTTTGTTTGGTTTGGTTTGTTTTTATGTGTATGTTTTGCAGAATGCCTTGATGGGTAGTTACTGATCTTAAGTGGAAGTACTCCAAGATTGGTTAAATGGGAATTGGTCAAGTAAGCTGAAAGATTTGGTGTGGAGTTAGCCCAACCAGTCAGTGGAAACCAGGATTCTGCTGATAGTCCTTCTGTTTCCCCTGACATCACCAATTCTGCTGACAGTTCTCCTGAAGGTTCTCCCATTTCTCCTAGTGTGTCCACAAACTTTGAAGAGCCATATACACGTTTTCCAAGTCCTTCTGATCTTGGGAATCACCAACCCAAAGCTGGTATCTTCAACTCAGCCTCCTATGATAGTGAGTTTGGACCCAATGTGAACAATCTTGACACCACAGTTGATGTCAACCCTAATGCTACCAAAAGGATCAACATTGCTCATCCCCAATCCAATATACTTGGTGATCCTCAAGCACCTGTTAGAACTAGAAGTACTGTGAAAAGTTCTAAGTGTGGTCAAGTGGCTTTTCTTTCCTATGTCTCAAATCAGCAAAGGGACAATCACACAGACTTTAAGCATTGTATGTTTGCTTGCTTTCTTTCTCAAGTGGAGCCAACCAGTGTTGCTCAAGCTCTTGAAGACTCCAATTGGCTTGAAGCAATGCAAGATGAGATGCAACAATTCAAGAATCAGTAGGTTTGGATTTTGGTACCACTACCTGAAGGGAAGATAGCCATTGGGACAAAATGGATTTTGAAAAATAAAAGAGATGCAAGGGGTATTGTGGTCAAAAACAAAGCAAGATTGGTGGCACAGGGATTCAGAAAGGAGGAAGGAGTTGATTATAATGAAGTCTTTGCTCCAGTAGCCAGAGTTGAGGCCATCAGAATCTTCTTGGCCTATGCATCTTATATGGGTTTCCTGGTATATCAGATGGATGTGAAAGGTGCTTTCCTGTATGGTGAAATTGAAGAGGAAGTATATGTCACTCAACCCAAAGGTTTTGAAGACCCAGATAATCCAAAACATGTTTACAAGGTTGTAAAAGCTCTCTATGGACTACATCAGGCACCAAGAGCTTGGTATGCTAGGCTTTCTGCATTTCTGCTGAAGCATGGATACAGAAGAGGTGCCATTGACAAAACACTCTTCATTAAGAAAAATTCCAGGGATATAATTCTTGTGCAGGTTTATGTGGATGACATTATTTTTGGCTCCACTAAAGAAGCTTGGTGCAGGGAGTTTGAGGAATTGATGAAGGGAGAGTTTCAGATGAGTGCTATGGGGGAGCTTACTTTCTTTTTGGGTCTACAAGTTCAGCAGAAACAAGATGGTATCTTTATTAGTCAGGATAAGTATGTGAAGGATATCTTGAAGAAGTTTGATATGGAAAATGTCAGAACTGCCACTACACCTTATGAAGCTCCAAAACCAAAGAACAATCTTGAACCAAATCCTGCAGTGAATGTTCACCTATACAGATCCATGATTGGGTCATTGATGTATTTGACAGCTTCAAGGCCTGACATTACATTTGCTGTGAGTGCTTGTTCTAGACATCAGGTCACTCTACTCACTTCCCATTTGAATGCAGTCAAAAAGATCTTCAAGTACCTCAAAGGCCAACCTAACTTAGGTCTTTGGTACCCAAAAGAGTCTCCTTTTAAGTTGGAAGCATATAGTGATAGTGATTATGCTGGTGCAAATCTGGATAGGAGATCCACAACTGGAGGTTGCCAATTTCTTGGAAGAAGATTGATTTCTTGGCAATGCAAGAAACAAACTATTGTTGCTACCTCATCTACTGAAGCAGAGTATGTTGCTGCTGCCAATTGTTGTGGACAGGTTCTTTGGATTCAAAATCAATTGTTGGATTATGGGTTTAATTTCTTGAACTCCACAATCTTCATTGATAATCAAAGTACCATTTGCATTGTCAAAAATCCAGTTTTTCATAATAGAACTAAGCATATTGAAATCAGGCATCATTTTATAAGAGATGCATATGAAAAACATTTGATTAAGGTGGTTAAGATTCACACAGATGATAATGTGGCAGATTTATTGACTAAGGCTTTTGATGGACCTAGGTTTCAACACTTAGTTGTCCATATTGGGATGGTTAACCCTTAAATGCAAAGTTTGAGGGGAGGCATATGCCTCAGGGGAGGCATATGCCTCAGGGGAGGATTGTTGTTGTAAAATTTGTAATATTTTGTATATTATGTTTACTAACATACTAACCAACTAATGTACTTTAAGTTTTGTTTGGTTTGGTTTGTTTTTATGTGTCTGTTTTGCAGAATGCCTTGATGGGTAGTTACTGATCTTAAGTGGAAGTACTCCAAGATTGGTTAAATGGAAATTGGTCAAGTAAGCTTAAAGATTGATTCTGCTGACTGAAAGTGCTGAAGCATAGTTCAAGTGATAATCAGTGAAAGATAAAAGAGAAGTTGTTCATTCATTCAAAAGAAATTACAGCATACAAACAACTTCAAATTGTAATAAAAGACCATTCCTATACAAGATAACCTACACAGACTCTAAATCCTATCATAAGGGTTTCAAAAGTTGTTGGAGATGGAGGACCAGGAATGAAGATGCTGAAGAACCTAGTTTTATATCTTTGGTCCTTGGCAACATCTCATCATCACCTACTTCATTTTACCCTTTCCTTTACTGGTCACCTCTGCACCCTTGCCCTTGCCTGTGTCTCTGTGGTATGAAACACCAGTCCTTGGAGCAGGAAGACCAATAACCACCTCCCTTGTCACTGGGAGTGGTGGATTTCTGGTGTGTGGCCTAGGTTGGGGTTGTGAAGGTTGGGGATTCTCTTCCCTGGATGTTGCTGCTTCCCTCTCCTCTTCCTCTCTCACCAATCTATTGAAGATTGGCTCAAGACGCTCTGTGAAGTCATCAGAGCCCCTAGGTGAATCATTTGGATCCACCACACTATCATCTTCAGATGAAGGGAGAAAGGGGGACTTTAAAGTACGAGGCTCATCTTGGTAGGGATATCGAAATAAAGGAAGACTATCCTCAGATGATGATGATGATGATGATGGAGGTTTGGGTGGATTGTTGGGTCTGCTTGATGAGCCCACATCATGCTTTCTCTTGCGGGCTTGTTCTTTGGTTAGACCATACCTTCTATGGGAAGGTTGTGTGGATGATTGAGGAATGTTATCTCCTGAGTCTGCTGATGACTCAGAAGTGAGATCAACTACTTCTGGTTGGTTGTTCATAGTGTTGATGTTTGATCTTGGATTGAATGAGGGTTTTTTTGTGTAAATTAGGGTTAATTGATTTGTGCGGATTGTGATTTGGGGTTATTTTATAGGCGAAGTCAAGTGTTGATGGTAATTAATGCGAGTTGGGTGGCGAAGTAAAACTCAAGATCTTTACTGAGATATTATTACTCTTGAGTTGATTCTGCTGATTGACTTCTTACTTCAGCAGATTGACCATCATTTCTGTTGAAGAGTAAATTTTGAATGCTGGAGTTACTTTACATGTCAGATACGGTCAACAATTAGTTCCGATAAATTTTGACCATAATTGGGTAACTTCTCTTTATAACCTACTCATATAATCTTCGCCCAAAACAACTTATTCCCTCTTCAAGCAATCTAAACCTATTCTCCATTCACTTGATTCATACCATTCCTCTCATAATTTCTTCAATGGCGGCCCTACAATTTAAGAAGGATCATAATAAAGTTGCTTTTCTAGGAAAAGCTAAGGGACATGAAATGTATGACACTATGGTGGATTTCTTGAAACGTTCCTAGATTCACTTTGCATTGACTCATTACCCAGATGTAGTACACGAATCTTTGGTGAAGCAATTTTGGGCATCTGCTGAGAAACGTTCTGATACAGAGATTGTAGCAAAGATTGATGGAGCAGAGTATGTGGTTACTGAAGCTTTGATTAGGGAAAGATTACAACTGGATGATGAAGGTGGTGTCTATCACACCAACACTGAAGAGATACTTGCTGGGCTGAGAGCTGCTGGTTATCAAAGTTTGGATACTATTATGTGGCTCAAGAACAAGTTTTGCCCCAAGTGGAGGTTTTTGGTGCACACATTGCTTCAGTGCATCAGCAACAAGTCTGGAGGATGGGATCAATTCTCTACCCAATTGGGTTGTGGTATAGTATGTCTATCACAGGGTTTAACTTATAATTTCTCTAAGTTTATTTTTGATAATATGGTAGAAAATATTCAAAAGAAAAAGCATAAGTTTCTAATGTACCCTAGGTTTCTTCAGATAATTTTAGACATAAATACCCAAGATAGAGGCCATTATCCCATAGGAGCCCTTAGTGCTAAGTTGTTTGCTTCAATGAAAACTCATTATGTTGGAGAACATCACCCTCTGCTACAAGCTATGTTGCCACATGGCAATGATGATGCTGATGAGGGTAATGCTGCTGGTGCTCCACCATCTCCCAATGCTGCTGATGATGGTACTCCATCATTACCAAGTGTTACTGCTGATGGTAATCCATCAGTGGAAAGGGATGAGGGTCCATCCACAACTGCTGAAGCACCCATTGTTTCTCCTGACCAACCTACACCTTCACCTGTACATGTTTCACCCAGTCCTATTCCAACACAAACTCATGAAGCTCCTGATGAGCTTGTTCCTGAGGTTGAGGAGACAATTCAGTCTCTTGATACTCATGTGCCTACACCTCTTGAAGATGAGACTACAAGACTGTCCACACCTAGCCCTTTTAGAGACCCAATAGATGAAAGCACTCCTACTTTTGAGAATATACATATTTCTTCTGAAAGGCCCAATGAAGCTCCCTTTACCACTGAGACATCTGCTGGTGGAGCTGAGGACCCTATTACTCTCACTTCTCTATATAATTTACTCAACAAGAATGATCAAGAAATTGAGAAGTTGAAGAAGGAGCTTGCAGATACTAAATCCTCACTTGGTGATGAGATTGTGGTGTTGAAAAGAAGGGTTCAGGAATTAGAAGATCAACTTAGGCAGAAAAAGAAAAGGAAGTTTGTGTTTGCCTCTGATGAAGAGCAGGAGGATAGTTATTTGGATCATCTTGATTTATTGGCTGAAGCTGCTCAGCAGACTTATACTTCTTCACCTAAAGCTGCTGAATCCTCACAACAAAAGGATCAGATCAAGTTCTATAGAAAGAGGAGAAGACAGTATTTGAGCAAGGATTCTAATATGCCAAGTTTGAATGTTGCTCAGGAACAAGTTGATGGTGATCATGTTCAGGCAGATGAATCAATGATTAATGTGACTTCTGCTGATGTCACACCTTCTGAAGTTTCTGCTGAAGTGTTTGTTGCTGGGAGATCCTTTGCCTTAAATTCTAATGCTGAGGTTTCTACTCCACATGTTGAATCTACCACTCAACATGTTTCTGCTGATGCTTCTATTGGAGGTTCTTCTGAAAATATTGACAGAGTATCTAGTGTTAACATCTCTGGCAATGAGCAAAGAGTGATGGTTGATGAAGATCTTGGTATAGATCTTGTAAGTGAAAAAGAAAGGAAGGAGCAAGCTAGATTGGTTAAAGAATATGAGGATATGATGAAAAGTCAAGCTTTGGCACAACAGATGACAGCTCAATTCACTTTAGATTTGCCTCCAGAAAGGAAAAGAGAACTAGATGAGCAATCAGTTCATTTTACTGATGCACAATGGGATTCTTATACTCAACAAGCTGCTTCCAGTCCTACTTTGGCCCAAAGCATCTTAGGAGCTGCCTTTGATAGTGACAACTTTGCTGCACAAATGGTAGCTCTTGGTCAACAGCGGAAGAAAGCTGCAGCAGAAAGGAGAAAGGCCATTGCTACACAAAAGGCTAAAGCTAAGAGAGCTAAAACTCAGACTGAGGCTCAAACCAAGAATTATATGAGGAATGTGGTTTATCATCAATATACTTCTGTATATAACTCTGCTTTGTCCAAGAAGCAAGTATGGGCCTTATCTGAATCTGATTTGCATCAAACATATAATCAAATTATGAAGGCTATTCACTCACCTCAAACTCCATTGAAGAGGCCTAGTGTAAGTATAGATGCTTCTGAAGCTAAAAGAACCAAAACAGCTGAGCTTGGTACTTCATCTTCTGGTGATAAAGACCAACTGCTCCCTCAAGCTGTTTCTGCTGAGGCAACTGCTGAAGGGAATCAATCTGCTGACCCATCTACCAAGGCTGCTACCATTCCTTCTTCTGCATCTGCTGAACAAGAGGAATCATTTCTTTCCAACTACAATGCAGATTTGGTAAGGAAAGCTGAATTCAAAGCTGCTGAGGCTAAAAAGGCTAGAGAAGATACTGACAAGTTGCTTGCAGAAGGTGGTTCTGTTTCTACTTCTTCCATTCCTCCTGAAGATGCTTCTGGTTCATCTGAAAATGTTAGTCATATGGGGATCTATATACCTGGGAGAAGAAAGAAAAGGATGGCACACAGCAGACAAATTGCTATCAGAAGATCTGTGAGGTTAGCTAGAGAGCAGATTTCTAGAGCCCATAAGTCTAATAAGGAGAGTTCTTCTAAGCATATAGATCTCAATGCTGCTGATTCAACCTTTATTAAAGTGGGTTCTTCTGAGACATTTCCTGAAGGTTCTTATAATGTGTTGGTCAAATGGACCTTGACAGATGGGCAGATAAACACCATTTATAGACAAGATCATTCCTATATGGAGTTTACTTTCTTGCAAGAAATACTTCACTTAGTGGATAGGCAAGATTTGCATACTCTCTATGGAATGGTCACAGAGTTCTATGCTTCTCATACACCACAAGGGGCTGGTTTGTACTTATTGGGAGATCTGCAAGTTCTGTTTGATTCTCAATCACCTAATGGAAAAGGCTACTCACTTTGGGAGAATTCACACACATGGGAGGTTGATACTTGGAGGTTTTACCCTATGCCTAATGTGCATGTTGTTGAAACAAAGTCTGGCATTAGGGTGTGTATGTTTTCGGATCAGCATTATCCTTGGTCTATTAATCTGCTGAAACATATGCTTAGAAGCAAATTGGAAGTTCCTCCTGATCCAGTGGCTAATGATGAGACTCATGCTACACAATTGGTTGGGTTAATCAAGTCCAAGCTTCTGCAACACCAAGCTTCTACTTGATTCTGGTATTGTGTATTATTTGTATATCTTATCTTTCTTATTTCATTCTTATTTCTTAGTTAAAAAAAAAAAAAAAAAAAAAAAAAAAAAAAAAAAAAAAAAAAAAAAAAATCTTGTATCTTTGTGTACTAACTTTTCTGCAGGTTTGTTGTATACCTCTGTTGATGGTTATCAACTCACCAGATGTGACTTGTGTCCATCAAAGAGTTGGCTAGTCCAAAGGGTACAGCTTTAGTAAAGACACATCAAATCTGTTGATAGCAGTAATAGCTTGCTCAAAGCTATAGGGTATTTCAACTCACCCATGATTAAGTTCTGAGAGTTGAAATGGTTCTCAATTCACCATGGATGTAACCCTTTATGGGATCCAAAGAATTGGCTAGTCCACAAAAGTATGGTTTGTGGTAAAGACATTTGGTATCCATATTTGGTATTCAATTCACCAAGGTTCAGTTGAAACCAAAGGATTGACTAGTCCTGAGCAAACGGCTACAGGTAAAGACATCTCAAATCCGTTTATAGCTGATGATTTACTAAAAATCATATGGTTATCAGTGTACCATAGTTTTCGAACTAAAACATTTGGCTACTCCAGTAGTGATGGCTATTGGTAAAGAGACATCAAATCCATTATTTTCAATGATTCACCTCTCACAGGAGTTAACACACCTGGATGTGATGAGAATAGTCTGAAACTAAATTGTTTTGATGTACATTATGTCATTTGTTGCTGCAAAGACCTGAAGTTTAAAGTTTTGCCATTCATAGAGATGTGGTTCTTTTGATTCTTTGCTGATGATGTTCGAATTCAATCCTCTTATTCTGATGTGTTAGAGATCTATCAAGAATCTTGAACTTAACCATGTCAAATTCAAGATTAGGGGAGGATTGTTGGGAATTCTGCTAAGGAAGAATTCTACTGATGGTTACTGCTGATGGTTACTGCTGAAGTATTGGATTCTGCTGAAGAGTGTTTCTGCGGAAGTAAATATTCTGCATAGTTGGTTTCTGCTGATATAGATATTCAGCGTATTTTGTTATTAGTTTGGATATGTACGAGTTTTATTAGGAAATTATATAGCATATTTTCTATTAGTTTTTAGATATACGTTTCTTGTGAAACGGTTTAGGGTTTCTAGTGAAACGGATTTAGGGTTCCTTATCTATAAAAGGAACACATTCTTATGTAATAGGTACGAGTTTAGAAAAACAAGTTCTTAGTATTAATAAAAGATCCATAGAGGATCAATCGTTCTTAGTTAGTTGTGTTCTTACTTGTGTTTAATTTCCGCTTTATACAAGTATTAGAGACTTTCTATTAGTGTGTTTTTGATTACATAAACATTACTATCGATCCAAGAGTGCTCAAAGATCTATCAAGGTCTTAGGTTCAACATACACCAAGGAAGTTTAGTGCACAAAAGGTTACATATATGAGAGGTGATACTTTCGCGACTTATCGGACGAGTTAAGAAATAATTATAGTGCTTCTATAATTATCCTTAGTATAATATAATAAAGATATATACTCAATAGAGTAATAGGAAATTTAGGAAGTAGGCGCGCATGGATATCAGATAAGATGATGGAACTCATGACTTTTGAAAAATTAAAGGTTATATTCTAGGTTTTAAAAAAAATGACCTAGTTCACTATAACTTATGCTCTGGTACCAATCTATAACATCCCCATTTTCGGAACGCAGCGGAATACAACATGGGGTGTTATCTATTAGTCACATAGTACAAGTCATAGGAAACATCAAAATAATTAAAGATGTTTTTAAACAAAGTTCACATTTGATATAATCAGAGTTTAACGAAGTTAGGTCCCAAAAGTTTTAACCAGGACAAAAGTCCAAAAGATACATAATTTAAACACAACATAAGTTTTTGAGTTATTAAAAGTTCCATCAAGTGTGAAATAACACGTGTCCATCCATCCATGTCCTTGCACGCCCATCCAAGCATTAAACATTTACGAACCTGAGATAAAACATGCTAAAAAGTCAACATAAAGTTGAGTGAATTCATAGAGTTTAATAAGTAATAAGTTGAATACAAGCATTATTCATAATTTGACATGTAACGAATACAAGTCGGGAAATAAGATTATAGCATCGAGCTCATGATACCGAACCTTGACCTAGATTTAATAATGCCCTCCAAAGGTAAGATTTGCCATTTACCTCAATTTCTCAATATTATGTGGCCGTTGATTGTGAGCGCTACTCACCCGGTCAGGCTCGTCAAGCCAAATATGCATATTCATAATAATAGCGTTTCCCACGGAATTAACGGTTCATGAAATTTGGGACTTATATGGCAAGGTTACTCAATAACTATAATCATGTAATCGGGTCAAGCATACCAAAAACTACTTGTATTCAGTTTGTAAAACTAGCATGTATCTCCCCCAATGGGTTTATAAACAGTTTAAGAGTTAAAGTGGGGCTATGAACTCACCGAAATCAAAAGTGAACAATCAAGTGAAGAAATGAAGAAATAATCCGCAAGAGCTCTACGAGCAACCTAGAATATATACTATATAAATTACGATCTCAATTATGCTTGGTACATAATGTTTAAATGATTATCAAGATTTAATTTAGCCTTTTAAAAATAATTACATATGTGAAATATTTATTTTCTTACCCAATTTCAAGTTTTACATCCATTTTTGTTCTTAAGTCCAAAATAAGTATTAAGGTTCAATTTAAGTCCAAAGGTCCAATTTTAGTCAAAGGGTTCCATTCTTAGTCAAAAGGTTCAGATTATGTCTAAAGGTCCAAAATATATTAGGTGGTTCAAAATAAAACTTAAGGGTCCAAATTCATAAGTTATTAACCTTTTCATAACTTTTAACTCAAAATCTGATGGAATTTTTATAACTTAACCACTTTTAAAAATTCATATCTCTCAAACCGTAAGTCGAAAAATTATGTTCTTTATATCCCCGGAAAGGTATTCGACCATACTAACAATATTTGTGGGGCCCACTAATTTAGAAGTTTCGTAACAGTAGTGAAATTATTATTTTTCTCTTTACTATCTAGTTCTGAAATCACTAACATCACAACAGTCCCGCGAAAAATACAATATCTTGAGTTCTACAAGCCCAATTAATCTCATTCTTGTGGCCACTTTTAAGTTGAAATGTTATCTACAACTTGTATGCTTTGATCAATAGTTAGTCATGTACAAAAAAATGACTTTTATAGGTTTCAAATCTGTTACTCAGAATATGACATGTTTCACGAAAATATTTTTAGTTTAATCATCGGGTGTCGTCACAGGAATCACCACACATGGAAATGACCACAAGACATAGATCTACAAATACATATTTTTAGTTTAGGTCCATGGTCTACTGTTTCATCCAGTTAATTACGTTTTTACCCCTAATCAGAATAGTGTTTTCAGAATAAGTCCTTTTTAGTGTTTTCTAGTGATTTTTAGTATGTACCAAGCATATTCAAGCATCAAGAACTTATATAACGTACAAAATACATAAAATAACATGAATCTCAGTAGTGAAATGAATAGAAGAAATGAGTGTTGGTTCCTTACAAAAGATGAAGAACAAGGATTACAACAAGAAAACCAAGAAACGAAGAAACCAAGAACACCAAAACCCCAATCTTCACCAAGAGAAACCCATGCTTCCAAAACCACCAAGAACACTTTAAAGACTCTTTAAAACCCCTTGAAAACCTTTATAAACTCAGCCCCTAATCACCTTAATAATCTTCCCAAATAAACCCTAGGATTCATGATGATGTGATGATGTTTAAGATGAAATGAACCAAGAATAAGACTAGGCCTTCAAGATCTTTAATCCAAGATCAATATATTAGTAAAAGAATTGATGAAATATGTGTTTTTGGCTGATGTTGGGTCGTTCAAAACAAGGGGAGAGCAGATTTTGAGTTACTTTTGCATGTAAAATGAGAGTTGGTGTGAGATTTGAGGGGATATGTATCTTGGGAAGTCTTAAGGATACACTTGTCCACAAATTGGGCAAGTGTGGAGACACCTAGGCGTAAATAACAAGAGAGGGGACGGGAGACTTTTATTAATGCATAATTTTTGGGTTTAAAGAGAGTATTAAGTGTATTGTGTAGTGTTGGTTGCTCCCGGTACTTAAACGTAGGGTTTTAAGACACGTAATACAATACCGGGTAGTGTAAAAATATAAAAACTTTAAAAATATTAAAACTTGTTTTCATGACATATTTTAGTAATTTAGATGAGTGGTGAGTTCATCGGAAGATTTAAATGTGGTTAGAACATAAAAATGAAGGTTTAAATCGCGTAAAACGTAAAAGGTGCAAGGTTTAAGTAAAAATGGAAAAAGTGAAAAGTGACTCTTAAAATAGAATTGTAAGGAACCAAAACTGTATAAAAATGTAGACTGGACATAGTCTAGTGTCGGTTGAATAATTGAACGTGTTATGTCGTACGCGGATAACTTCCGACGAAGTTAATTATAAAAAAAATAATAAAAATAAAATAGTTAGGTAATTAAAATAGAAAAATTAGTGACATGAAATTACGAAATGTCACAATAAGTCTAATCATAATCCAAACAAATGGGGAATCTAATTAAGGTAGGTCTTCTAAGCTCCTACTCTCATCACTCATGCCCAGCATCCCGCTTATTATCTGCCACATGGAAAAGAAACGCGGTTGAGCTTAAAAAGCCCAGTGAACAGATATATATACAAAACAGATAGGTAATAAGCATAAGTAAGCGAAAATGGATCATATGAATCAAATGAACAAATCATAATTCAGATGAAATGAAGAAATCAATGGTAATACAAATCAGATATTCACAAGGAAACAAACGAATCATAATTGGAATGGCCACGAGCGTGTCTAAACGAGATACTCGAATAGACCAAATAATCACATATATAAATCTGTCAAATCATAAGTGCACGAAGAGGGGAGACCTCTAAGTACTATAGTGAGAGGAGTATAAGGCACATACCAACCAATCACCCAAAACAAAATGAAGTACCTAGGATGCATCCATACGCTCCTTATAAAACAATATATATATGTATATATATATTATATATATATATATATATATATATATATATATATATATATATATATATATATATATACCTGTTCGAGACAAGTACATACGAATATAATGGCTAGGTGCACATATCATAATCATATTAAATGGGAACGCCGTGAACTAATCACACCGCCACAGATAGTGTCATGCCATTGGTGCCATCAATGACATGGCCATGGTACCTCCATGGCTAGTTAAATATCTCTGGCAACAAAACGGAACAAATCATATCATATCATATCAAGTCATCATATCATATCTAAACAGAACATATCAAACTGAACTGAATCATATCATAGCAAATGGATTGCAAACTGTAACACCCGAAAATCGGGTCCAGCGGAAGCATACATGTCACTGGGGTGCTACTCAATTAGTATCACAACACAAGTTACCAAGAACGGTTTTACCTCAACCGTTTAGAAGAAAATTCATTATCAAAAAGTATTAAATTTACATTATTCAAAAATAGTGCGGAAGTAAGGCCCATAAAATAAGTAAAGCGGTCCCAAATATACATATCAGAGTCGTCTATGACCATGCCCCTTGCCAAGCGCCTCCAGAAATAAGCTATCACCTTAAACCTGAAAATACATGCTATAAGGGTCAGCTTACGCTGGTGAGTTCATAGGTTTTAGTTTAAAACAATATGGTTGAACCAAAATGTTTTCAAGTTCAAATCATCGTTCACAAACAAGTCAAGTCCAACGTAGGCTAACACTGCCCAAATTATAGTTCCAGCACCAAATCCGCAATAATAACATAGTCAAACATCTCAAACCAATATCAATCATACAAGTACTACACTTATATAGTGTCACGCAAGTTTAACTGTTACGCTGGCTAGGTCACAAACGTCAAAACACAACAATAATTCCCTGTAGGTGCACACTACCGAAGTCTATAGGCACAAGAGCCCTTAGTAACAATTAGGCACAAAATCCCTTGCGTATAATAGTCCTGCACTATTGCAGTTCATAACAATAACTCCACACAATTGCAGACACGGAATAATAACCTTAGCCAGCTCGCGTAACAGTATCATAAAACACAATCACAGTTTCAGGCCATGTCAAATAAAAAGGTAAGCACATAACGCATACAAGTAGCCAGGTCAGATATATCAACCAAATAGTACGTTGGAGAAAACAAATCACGTTTCAAGTAAAAACAAGTATTGAGTTTAAGTAGAAATGAGCATGTATTCTCCTCAAAAAATAGTTATAAAACCGGTAAAAGTAGGGGCCATGTGTCACAACCCGTAATTTCAGGTCACTTTCCTAACCTCGACAATTCACTATTCATCAGTTACTATTCATCATTTACTATTCACCGATCACTATTCATCATTTCACTATTCATCGTTTTCGGAGTCAGTTTGAGACTTCGAGAAGCGTTCAAAAATTTTACTATTTATGTGACACTATTCATCCCCGGGAGGGAATCACTATTCATGTCCACTATTCATTTCAGCGTAAACATAGTTTACGGATATTCATATTCGCGTAACCGGTTTGGTTTGACTGCGAAATTCATGCATCATCAGTAAGAACACTGCATACGGACTAGGAATAGTCTGCATATCATCAGATTTACATTTTCATACTATTCCACTCGTAGGTTTATCAAATTAATATTTTTATTACATTTGACGTATTACGTATAATTACTTTTAATTAAAACGTTAACGCGCGACCAATAAATATGACTAACACGTCCGACAATCCCCACGATGGTCCCGACATATTTTTATACTCATTTTAACATCAAGAAAATTATAAAATTTAATTACCCGGTATTTTGAGAATTTATTTAATTTATATCGTACGTTTTATATAATTACGACGGTTTTCGTAAAAACTAAACAATAATTGTCCAAACACTCAAGACTTGTACCCAACATATTTTTACAATTTTCATGAGTTTATTATATCCCGGTTAACTCCGTCAAAATTTATTTCTAGTTAACTCGGTACCCGGTATTCACTAAAACTACTAAACAAATACAATATAACACATGTTTAATACAAAAGTCTTCATCAAATCCAATCCTTACCCAAAAATCCGGCCACCCCCATACCATTCATCTTACACAATTGAAAAATATACTAACTCTCATTAATAACTTGTACTCTTGTGTAGAAACTAATAATATACATCATATACATGTAAAATTTCTTCATTTGATAAGTTACAAAAAAAAAATCATCTCTCTTTCCTCTCCTCTCTACCACCGGCCACACCAAGATCAACATCAAGAAACCATAACTTTTTCAAGATCAAGTCATTTTCAAGCTTCATTAGTACTCCTTTTTAGAGTTTTGAAATAAAAACTCAAGGTTTTATAGGGTTTTCATCATCACTAGTTCACTAATCCTTCAAGTAAGTTGTCAAAACTCATTTATATAATTTTTCCAAGTTAACATCATGTTTATATAATTTTTGTAGAAGATATACAAGTATATGTTAGCTATTACCACTCTATTTACATTATTACAACTTACAAGCCCTAGATTTGTCATATAATTAGATCCTTGTTAGATTATCATGGATGATGAAGTTTAGGACCCTTGACACCCTAGAAAGGTATATGGTAGGTTTTAGAATGATTGGTTGTTGTTTGTGACATTTTTGGACAAGATAATAACTAGAAAACCAAGTTTTTACAAGTATACATACCCTACTGTCTTTAAAAGTGAAACGTGGGAAACTCAGTAGGTATGAGGTAACTTTTGGCCAAATATTTAGAAAATACATTCCGAGACGAAGCCGTGGCCGAAAACGGGGATAAAAACGAGTTAATAACGAAGGAGATATGATTTTTCAAAGTTTAACGACGAAAACTAATTTTCAGAAAATTAACAAGCTGTTACACACGACTTTCGACGGACCCACTGAGGCGTTTAACGCGACCTAGATGACCCGAGCTACTGAAAATATATTAGTACATGTTTATACGAAACCACGGATATAAAGAACGTCGAAAACGAGCTAATAACGAACAAGATACACACGTTTAAACATCGATAATATACCTTTCATTTTGACAGCTTTTAACTAGAAAATGTTTACGTACTAGAAACTATATTTTTCACGTAACGACTATGGAGAACCGTATTTCTTACCCGTTGGAACACGTACAATCAAAGACTTATTAACACGACTATCATATTACATTTCATGTTTTCAAAACGCCAATACTAACACGAACGTTTTATACACTTTATTACATGACTAGTTTTGACGAAACAAGTTAACATATTTATATCAAGTTTTGGAAGAACTTTACATATTAACGATAACTATTATTTTCAAAGTACGAGTGGTATAGGTTACATATACATGTACATGCACTACATTGCCTCATAATCTAAGTAGATTATGCTCATTCATGATAGGTAGCGGCTAGTGTACGCGCCTTGTTGTTCCCGTTCATCACATACTCATAGCATTGTTGTACCATCACTTGAGGTGAGTTTTCATAGCCCCGTTTTTCAATTTATTATTTCATTTCAAATCCCACGGGGGAGAATACATTGCAACCATTTTTATATGCGAGCCCTAGTATCAAATTCCTTGTACATAGATTAAGTTACCTTGTTGCCATATGAAAGTCCCCTATATCATGAACCGTTAATTTACCTGTAAGCGAGAGTGAGTGGATAGATCTATCGAGGGTGACGCCTCCATCCGTGTTGGCTTTGACCAACAACCGATAGCGGATGCATTTCATGTCTTTTTATTGGAGTGCCTGGCAAAACACTCTGAGGGGCACCATAGATTCAGTCATAGTTTCGGGGTCATGAGCTTAAGTCTATTGTACACCATTTTTATGTGACTTATGTCATACACTTTATACTTGTGGCTATCGTATACCTTCATTTTTTTTTAAACCTATGATCTCTCACCAACTTTATGTTGACCGTTTTTAGCAATGTATTTTCAGGTAATTAGCTAGCGTGTGGACATGCATTTGGCTATTTTGGAGTCGCGGGGTCGACTTGCATCCCTTATTTTCATGCACTTATGTAAACGTTTGATCTACTATGGTTTTGTTATATAAACTTGCAACATCATTTGGGACCTATGTTTTGTAAACTCTGATTTTATTTATGATCAAACGTGTATTTTCAAAACGGCACTTTAGGTCGTTCAATATATCCATTGTATGAGACGCCATGAAAGTCACACCAAGGTATTCATATCCGCTGCCATTAACAGGTAAATTCAGGGTGTGACAGATTGGTACCAGAGCAATGGTTATAGCGAACTAGGCTGTCCTCATACCCTAGACTATAACTACCCCAACGGTAGCGTCTCATCATTTCATCATAAGTGCATATTTATTATTTATGAGTTTCATTACATGAGTTATTCATTTCATTTTGCATTGTTTCCCCAAAGATATGTCTTCTAACTCCCGCCCAATTATCATACTTTCCGATGTGGACATTGAGGACGCTATGTCTTCCACTATACCCATGGTTACACCTGTTCAGCCTGCACCACTTTCACCACCTTTGACACAGGATACCGAGGCTTTCTACGAGGATGAGGTTGCTCCTACTCCTCAGATTTCACCCATTGCACCACCTATTGTCACCCATGCTCTCACAGAGTCATCATCCCATACTTCATCAGTTCCCGCCGAACCTGTTCTTATGTTTCCTCGTCGCAAGACGATCATTGGTGCTCGTAAGAGCGTACGTCGTGTTACCACTACATTCAGGACACCAGACATTCCTACACTACCACCATCATCAGATTTACCCACTACTACACCTGCTACTACTCCTTCACCTGCTCTATCTTTGCCGCCTAAAAAGCGTGCAAGATGCACTACCCCAGCCTTACCCACTACTCAGATTTCAGATTTACCACCACATGCACATTACCACATTGGAGAGAGCTCGCGGGCTGCTGCCGCGAGGGTACCCACTGCTCTTACCTTGGATGCCCAACTGACTGATCAGCAGGGGCAGTTAGCTAGATTGAGTTACCGAGTAGATGAGATCCTTGCGCCTCGACTAGATGTGGTTGAGGAGGATGTAGAGGATTTGGTTCAGGGTAGAGTTTCTATTGATGTGTCTTATCATGGACTGGAGACACGTCAGCTAGCGCATCAGGAGTTGATTGACCAGTTGAGGGATGAGTTACCCGAGATTCGGGACAGAGCCGAGCAGACTCAGGAGGAGCTACGCTGCCAGGCTAGTGAGTTGACATCAGTTAGAGCTGCTTTGACTGCATCACAGAGCAGAGAGACCGATCTTCAGTTGCGAGTGGAGCAGCTGGAGAAGGTTGCTATTTCCATGTCCAAAGTGGTCAAACTTTGGAGGCGTGGACCAGGTGGAGCACCAGGGAGTGCTTAGTGTTAGACTTTATCATGTAGCTTGTACTGTTATTATCCTAGTCCCGGGGTGTGGGACATAGTTATGAACTTGTTGTCTTTTGGTTGTAGTACAAACAAATGTATCAAGTATGACTCTACTATGTAGGATTTGGTTGTGCTATTATGATATCGGTCCACGTAGGCCGAAATTTTCATGTATGATATTCATGTGTTGTGATTATTCTATGAAATTTCATGTTGTGGTTGTTCTCATCGTGATTTCATTGTATTTATACATGTCGTGGTTGTATTTATACATGTTGTGTTTATATTTATACTCGTTGTGGAAAAATATATACAGGTTGTGGTTGTATATATTTTGTGCGATAATCATTTCTAGTATGATTGTTGTTGATGTATTCTGTTGTGATGTACCGGAATTATGGCACCTAGGAAAACAAGAGCCAAGGCTGCTGCAACGGCTACCCCAGATATGACTCAAGCTGCTATCAGGAAGCTCGTTAGGGATAGTATAGCCGAAGCTCTAGAGATTGAAAGAGCCGCTGTTGCCGCAAAAGCTGCCGAAAATGCTTCTCAGATAGGGACATCGGGAGAAGCTAGCAACGGGACTAATGGAAAGAAATGTACGTACAAGGATTTCAAGAGTGGAGATCCTACTTTGTATAAGGGTACTGAAGGGGCTACTGCCATGGTTCGATGGTTCGAACATACCGAATCCGTGTTTATCTTATGCAACTGTCCGGATGATTCCAAGGTGAAGTTTGCCGTTAGTACACTCCGTGATCAAGCCTTATCATGGTGGAACTCTTACGCGAAGCCCATAGGGATGGAGAATGCTTACAAGATCACGTGGGATGAATTCAAGAAGCTAGTGACTAAGAAGTTTTGCCCACGAACTGAAGTGAAGAAGTTAGAGATAGAGTTTTATGATCTGGTAACCGTGGGGAATGATATCGAAACTTATATTAGGAGGTACCAAGAGTTAGCCGCTCTATGCCCATCTATGGTGCCTGATAATGAAAAATTGGTTGAGAATTTCATTGGTGGCTTGCCCGAAAACATCCGTGGTGATGTGATTTCTTTTGATCCGCAAACTCTTGATGAGGCAATCAGGATGTCTCAAAAGCTCATAGCTCAAGTTCTGAAGAAAGTGACACCCGCCAACAACAACAACAACAATAACTCCAACCGAAACCGTAACAACAACAATAACACCAACAATTACCGGAACAACAACAACTACTCCAATAACCGAAACAACACCAACCATAACAACAACAACAAAAGGAAATGGGATAACAACCAAGGTAACAACGCCAACCAACCACCACCCAAGAGGCAAGAGACTGCAAAGGCCTATGCTGCAGGTCCGACAGAAAAGAAAGGTTACTCCGGTACTCTACCAAAGTGTAACAAGTGCCAAACGCATCATAACCCGGGAGATTGCCCTAGGCCTTGTCAAAATTGTGGGAAAGTTGGTCATCAAGCTAATGGATGTAGGTCTGCTCCTGGGGGAAACAATCAGAATCCACCGCCAACGTGTTATGGTTGTGGAGAAGTGGGACACTTTAGGAACAATTGCCCGAAGGTAAGGAATCAAGGCGGAATAGCTCGAGGGAGAGCTTACGTCATGGGTGGAGATGATGTCCGCGAAGACCCGAAGGTTGTCACGGGTACGTTCCTTGTCAATAATCGTTATGCTTCTATTTTATTTGATTCGGGAGCCGATAGAAGTTTCGTTTCACTTACGTTTGCACCTTTACTCAACATTACACCAACCGCACTAGACATTTCATTTCAAGTTGAACTAGCTAATGGGTCTTTAGTTAGCACCAATACAGTTCTCCGTAATTGCACCATCAATTTCCTTAATCATCCATTCAACATAGATCTCATGCCCGTAGAACTTGGTAGTTTTGACATTGTCATCGGCATGGATTGGTTGTCCCGTCACCGTGCAAAAATTATTTGTGATGAGAAGGTTGTTCATCTTCCTTATGATGGGGAGACATTAGTTGTTCGGGGAGAGCGAAGCGGAACTAGACTTAGTATCATATCATGCATCAAGACCGCGAAGTACATCAAGAAGGGTTGTTATGCATTTTTGGCTCACATTACTGAGAAGAAGTCGGATGAGAAACGACTTGGGGATGTGCCAATTGTTAAGGACTTTCCCGAGGTTTTTCCGGAAGAATTACCTGGACTACCACCTACGCGTCAAGTTGAGTTTCAGATCGACTTAGTGCCAGGAGCCGCACCTGTTGCAAGAGCACCGTATCGTTTAGCGCCTTCCGAAATGCAAGAGTTGTCGAACCAATTACAAGAATTACTGGACAAGGGATTCATTAGACCGAGTTCCTCGCCTTGGGGAGCACCGGTTTTGTTTGTGAAGAAGAAAGATGGGTCTTTCAGGATGTGCATTGACTACCGAGAACTGAACAAGTTGACGGTGAAGAATCGTTATCCACTCCCTAGGATTGACGATTTGTTCGACCAGTTGCAAGGTTCTAGTTATTACTCCAAGATTGATTTGAGATCCGGTTACCATCAGCTTAGAGTTCGGGAGGAGGATATCCCGAAGACCGCATTTAGAACACGTTATGGACACTATGAGTTTCAAGTGATGTCGTTCGGATTAACTAACGCACCTGCGGTATTCATGGACCTCATGAATAGGGTGTGTAAGCCGTATCTTGATAAGTTTGTGATTGTATTCATCGACGACATCTTAATTTATTCCAAGAGTAAGCAAGAGCATGAAGAACACCTTAGAACGATTCTAGAACTGCTCAAGAAGGAGCAATTGTATGCCAAATTTTCTAAGTGTGATTTTTGGATACGAAGGGTTCAATTTCTTGGTCATGTCATTGATAGCCAAGGACTACAAGTTGATCCAGCAAAGATTGAGGCAGTTAAAGATTGGGCTACGCCCAAGTCTCCGACAGAAATTCGCCAATTTTTAGGACTTGCCGGATATTACAGGAGGTTCATTGAAGGGTTTTCTAAGATGGCTAAGCCGCTGACCAAGTTGACACAGAAGAATTAGAAGTACGAATGGGGAGATAAGCAAGAGTCCGCATTTCAGTTGTTGAAACAGAAGCTTTGTAGCGCGCCGATTTTAGCACTACCAGAAGGAATTGAAAATTTTGTGGTATATTGCGATGCATCACACAAAGGGCTTGGAGCCGTGTTAATGCAGAACGAGAAAGTGATTGCTTATGCGTCACGTCAGCTTAAGAAACACGAGAAGAATTACACTACACACGATTTGGAATTGGGTGCTGTAGTTTTCGCACTCAAGATTTGGAGGCACTATCTTTATGGCACCAAGTGTGTGGTATATACCGATCACAAGAGCTTACAGCATATACTTGATCAGAAGGAACTCAATATGAGGCAATGACGTTGGCTAGAGTTGCTTAGTGACTACGATTGTGAGATCCAATATCACCCGGGAAAAGCTAATGTTGTAGCTGACGCTCTTAGCAGGAAAGAACGACCCAAACCTTTGAGGGTCAGGTCATTGGGAATGACAATTATTTCACCTTTACCATCAAAGATCTTAGAGGCTCAGATTGAAGCACTCAAAGAAGAAAACCGACCACACGAGAAGATTTATGGTATGCCCGAGAACAAGAATGGTTTTGTAAAGAGGTCCGATGGAGTGTTATGCTTCAAGGACAGAAGTTGGATACCCCTTTATGGTGGAGTACGAGAGTTGATTATGCATGAGTCGCACAAGTCGAAGTACTCTATTCATCCAGGTTCTGATAAGATGTATCAGGATCTCAAGCAACTTTATTGGTGGCCCGATATGAAAGCAGAGATAGCAAGGTATGTTAGCAAATGTCTTACGTGTGCTAAAGTGAAAGCCGAGAATCAGAAACCGTCAGGGTTACTTCAACAGCCAGAGATTCCTCAATGGAAATGGGAGCGTATTACAATGGACTTTGTTACTAAACTTCCTAAGACTTCAGGTGGATTCTACGCTATTTGGGTTATAGTAGATCGTCTCACCAAATCAGCCCATTTCATACCGATTAGAGAGACTTATTCCATGGACCAACTCGCTAGACTTTATGTCAAGGAGATAATCTCAAGACATGGAGCACCAGTTTCCATCATATCCGACAGAGATAGCCGTTTTACATCGAACTTTTGGAAGTCGTTACAAGATTCCTTTGGATCCAAGTTAGACATGAGCACTGCTTACCATCCTCAGACTGATGGTCAGAGTGAAAGAACGATTCAGACACTAGAAGACATGCTTAGAGCGTGTGTGATTGATTTTGGAAATGGTTGGGCTAACCATTTGCCATTGATCGAATTTTCTTACAACAACAGCTACCATTCGAGCATCAAAGCCGCACCATTTGAGGCACTTTATAGTCATAAGTGTCGTTCACCGGTCTGTTGGGCCGAAGTCGGTGATGTACAATGTACTGGACCAGAGATGGTACGAGATACAACCGAGAAGATTGTTAAAATTCGAGAAAGGCTCGAAACAGCTAGAAGTCGACAGAAAAGCTATGCAGATGTTCGACGCAAACCATTGGAATTTCAAGTTGGAGATAAAGTCATGTTGAAGGTTTCGCCTTGGAAGGGCGTGATCCGATTTGGGAAACGCGGGAAGCTAAACCCGAGATACATTGGGCCATTCAAGATCATAGAAAGGGTTGGTCTGGTGGCCTACAAACTTGAACTTCCGCCAGAACTCAGCAACGTTCATAACACATTTCATGTTTCAAACCTCAAGAAGTGTCTTTCCGACGAGTCGTCCGTTATTCCACTCGAAGAAATTCAACTAGATGACAAGCTTAATTTTGTGGAAGAACCCGTAGAAATCATGGACCGTGAGGTCAAGCAATTGAAGCAGAGCCGAATTCCTATCGTGAAAGTTCGCTGGAATTCTCGAAGAGGACCCGAGTTTACTTGGGAACGAGAAGACCAAATGCGACGCAAGTATCCACATCTTTTTCCCGAGCCTGCTTCTGAAACCAACGACAATTGAATTCAGGGACTGAATTCCCTTTTGGAGGGGCGACTGTCACAACCCGTAATTTCAGGTCACTTTCCTAACCTCGACAATTCACTATTCATCAGTTACTATTCATCATTTACTATTCACCGATCACTATTCATCATTTCACTATTCATCGTTTTCGGAGTCAGTTTGAGACTTCGAGAAGCGTTCAGAAATTTTACTATTCATGTGACACTATTCATCCCCGGGAGGGAATCACTGTTCATGTCCACTATTCATTTCAGCGTAAACATAGTTTACGGATATTCATATTCGCGTAACCGGTTTGGTTTGACTGCGAAATTCATGCATCATCAGTAAGAACACTGCATACGGACTAGGAATAGTCTGCATATCATCAGATTTACATTTTCATACTATTCCACTCGTAGGTTTATCAAATTAATATTTTTATTACATTTGACGTATTACGTATAATTACTTTTAATTAAAACGTTAACGCGCGACCAATAAATATGACTAACACGTCCGACAATCCCCACGATGGTCCCGACATATTTTTATACTCATTTTAACATCAAGAAAATTATAAAATTTAATTACCCGGTATTTTGAGAATTTATTTAATTTATATCGTACGTTTTATATAATTACGACGGTTTTCGTAAAAACTAAACAATAATTGTCCAAACACTCAAGACTTGTACCCAACATATTTTTACAATTTTCATGAGTTTATTATATCCCGGTTAACTCCGTCAAAATTTATTTCTAGTTAACTCGGTACCCGGTATTCACTAAAACTACTAAACAAATACAATATAACACATGTTTAATACAAAAGTCTTCATCAAATCCAATCCTTACCCAAAAATCCGGCCACCCCCATACCATTCATCTTACACAATTGAAAAATATACTAACTCTCATTAATAACTTGTACTCTTGTGTAGAAACTAATAATATACATCATATACATGTAAAATTTCTTCATTTGATAAGTTACAAAAAAAAAATCATCTCTCTTTCCTCTCCTCTCTACCACCGGCCACACCAAGATCAACATCAAGAAACCATAACTTTTTCAAGATCAAGTCATTTTCAAGCTTCATTAGTACTCCTTTTTAGAGTTTTGAAATAAAAACTCAAGGTTTTATAGGGTTTTCATCATCACTAGTTCACTAATCCTTCAAGTAAGTTGTCAAAACTCATTTATATAATTTTTCCAAGTTAACATCATGTTTATATAATTTTTGTAGAAGATATACAAGTATATGTTAGCTATTACCACTCTATTTACATTATTACAACTTACAAGCCCTAGATTTGTCATATAATTAGATCCTTGTTAGATTATCATGGATGATGAAGTTTAGGACCCTTGACACCCTAGAAAGGTATATGGTAGGTTTTAGAATGATTGGTTGTTGTTTGTGACATTTTTGGACAAGATAATAACTAGAAAACCAAGTTTTTACAAGTATACATACCCTACTGTCTTTAAAAGTGAAACGTGGGAAACTCAGTAGGTATGAGGTAACTTTTGGCCAAATATTTAGAAAATACATTCCGAGACGAAGCCGTGGCCGAAAACGGGGATAAAAACGAGTTAATAACGAAGGAGATATGATTTTTCAAAGTTTAACGACGAAAACTAATTTTCAGAAAATTAACAAGCTGTTACACGACTTTCGACGGACCCACTGAGGCGTTTAACGCGACCTAGATGACCCGAGCTACTGAAAATATATTAGTACATGTTTATACGAAACCACGGATATAAAGAACGTCGAAAACGAGCTAATAACGAACAAGATACACACGTTTAAACATCGATAATATACCTTTCATTTTGACAGCTTTTAACTAGAAAATGTTTACGTACTAGAAACTATATTTTTCACGTAACGACTATGGAGAACCGTATTTCTTACCCGTTGGAACACGTACAATCAAAGACTTATTAACACGACTATCATATTACATTTCATGTTTTCAAAACGCCAATACTAACACGAACGTTTTATACACTTTATTACATGACTAGTTTTGACGAAACAAGTTAACATATTTATATCAAGTTTTGGAAGAACTTTACATATTAACGATAACTATTATTTTCAAAGTACGAGTGGTATAGGTTACATATACATGTACATGCACTACATTGCCTCATAATCTAAGTAGATTATGCTCATTCATGATAGGTAGCGGCTAGTGTACGCGCCTTGTTGTTCCCGTTCATCACATACTCATAGCATTGTTGTACCATCACTTGAGGTGAGTTTTCATAGCCCCGTTTTTCAATTTATTATTTCATTTCAAATCCCACGGGGGAGAATACATTGCAACCATTTTTATATGCGAGCCCTAGTATCAAATTCCTTGTACATAGATTAAGTTACCTTGTTGCCATATGAAAGTCCCCTATATCATGAACCGTTAATTTACCTGTAAGCGAGAGTGAGTGGATAGATCTATCGAGGGTGACGCCTCCATCCGTGTTGGCTTTGACCAACAACCGATAGCGGATGCATTTCATGTCTTTTTATTGGAGTGCCTGGCAAAACACCTCTGAGGGGCACCATAGATTCAGTCATAGTTTCGGGGTCATGAGCTTAAGTCTATTGTACACCATTTTTATGTGACTTATGTCATACACTTTATACTTGTGGCTATCGTATACCTTCATTTTTTTTTAAACCTATGATCTCTCACCAACTTTATGTTGACCGTTTTTAGCAATGTATTTTCAGGTAATTAGCTAGCGTGTGGACATGCATTTGGCTATTTTGGAGTCGCGGGGTCGACTTGCATCCCTTATTTTCATGCACTTATGTAAACGTTTGATCTACTATGGTTTTGTTAGATAAACTTGCAACATCATTTGGGACCTATGTTTTGTAAACTCTGATTTTATTTATGATCAAACGTGTATTTTCAAAACGGCACTTTAGGTCGTTCAATATATCCATTGTATGAGACGCCATGAAAGTCACACCAAGGTATTCATATCCGCTGCCATTAACAGGTAAATTCAGGGTGTGACACCATGAACTCACCTTAGCCACAGTAATGCAAGATCGCAACTGACACGACTGGCATCGAGAAGCAAAACATAACAATATCTAAGACGTACGGCACGACAGTTCCAAGACGTGCAGGTACAACGGTACACGGAGGTACAAGCACAACGGTACACAACGGTCTAGGATCGGCACAACCTAATACGTATACGGTTATCTCAAAATACGTCTCGCACAATAATAAAGTCTATAAAAGACAACGTGTCGTAGTTTTCGTGGATTACTCGATTTCAAAACTTATCAAAAGCTTAGTATCAACGTTTCGTGTGGTGTGGTAAGGAAACATAGACTCGACATATAACTCGTGCCAAAGAGAAAAAGACATCGACATAGTCGAGAGAATACTGACGAGAACTCAAACCAAAGGAGACAAACCTAGAAGTTAACGACAAATAAACACCTCAAATAAATCAGTTTGTACGTTTCGGTATTTACCCCGATATCCCAAATAGTTTGTATAAAACTTAAACGTCTTATAAAATAGGAAAGAGTTTAACTATTAAAATCAGTTTTCTCAAGTCGTTGTGACTTTAGTTAACCAAGTTTGAAAATACAATATTTTGTAAGTTTTATGTTTCGTTATCATTCGCGTAATTATTAGTTTTGGTTTTATTGAAGATTTTGTGTCCGGTCCGAGTCTAATATATTAAAGTCTTTTCGAGTTTAATATATTATACCGTCTCAAGTCTCAAAATGTCCAATGAATCCAATATCTAATATCGTAAGTCCGATAACGATCCATAATTGTCCAAACGTCCAAGTATAATAGTCATAATCCGTTTTCAAATAAAATTCACAATTTCCAAAATAAAATCCGAAATGCACTAAGAGTACCAATGTCGAAACAAGACAAACACGTTAGTCAAAGTTTAATACTCCACCAAAGAAATAACTATAATATCAAAACAATTCTACTATACCTTCTTTCAGAATTGTTGTGGGCTTTGGCCTATGACAACACAAAACTCATCCAACTTGGGCTTCGGCCCATATCAAACCAGACTCACCCTATTCTCGGCCTGCTAACACACTAACACATCCACTCACGCAAGAACATATCAAACGCACCCCTATCAATTAACAAAACCAATGATACAACTCAACACAATTTTAACACATTAAATCTTAAGAGAAATAAGCAATTCCATCTCAAAACTCGACAACATAACAAATCAAATAAACACCACTTGGTATTGTCGCTGTGGAACCGAGACAAAAAATGCAAGCACCCTCTTGGGTAGCTTGACCAAACGCGACCACAAAACCACATCCGAACACAATCGAGTTCAAAATAAAGCAGGTTCGAATCCCACTTCTGATTAGACTAATCTATCGACATAAAATCAGATCCAAAACTGACCCGCGACTAAATAATCAAACGAACGCCCTTTTAATTCTTACCACACGAAACACAACAGAATCAAAACGTTTAATTCTGGTCTTTAATCACAAAATCAATATTATCGAGTTATATTCGGTTTTTAATCATGACAAAATAGTAACTCGATGTAATAATTTTTAATCCATGAAAACAATAACCATAACCATTAGAATCGGCTTCAATCCAAAAATAAATAAATAACCAAAGTTTTTCTCGGTTTACCATATCAAGAAAAAGAGAGGGAGGAGGGGGAAAGACGGCGGCTGTGGGGGCTGTTGTGGCGTTCTCGAACCAAAAGTGAACAAATCATTTGATCTACAAGAAAACACCTTCATCCTACACTTGTACAGCTTCAAAATGGCGTCGCCGGAAAACTTTGGGTTATCGAAGGAGAAGGAAATGAAAATAAGGGTGTGATGGTGGATGTGATGTTGATGGTGGTTAATGATAACGGTGATGGGGTGGCCAGAGATGGTGGAGTGGTCGGAGAAAGGTGACCGGAAAAGAGGAGGGGCGCGGCTACTGGGAAAAGAGTGTGTATCTAACCATAAAATAGTTATAAAGTTGTTATATATTGCTAGTGTTAGGGTTGTGTAAACCCTAGGGCCAAAAGTGTCAATAACAAAAGTCTAGGGACAGTGGGGTAGTGTTACTGCAGGGACTATTATTGTAATTTAGGCTATCTTTCTTGAAATGAGGCTCGGGGCTCGTTTAGGCTAGCAAACGATCGATTCAAGACACGGGAATTACGCCATTGTGCTCAGAATAATTTTTCCAATAAAAATAACTATTCATACGTGTCGTTTCTCACAAACAATAAAATAATCATATCAAGGTTGTGCCAGAACGCGTTGTGTATAAATTTCACGTTTCGCGAGATAACTTTCACATTTTATGGTCAAATGAGTTCGGAAAGGTTCGTAAATGAATAACAGGGATAATTCCTTATAAAAATATATTCAGAAAATTACGGGGTATTACAGTCTCACCACCTTAAACGGAATCGCATCCTCGCGATTCAATTCAAGTTACCCGTTATGGTTGAAAAGGGATGAGCATATACACATGAGGATTCATCCTCACGTTCCCACAAGAATTCAGAAATTTTTCGCGAGCTTCGACGGTGTTTGTCGATAGGGATGCGACTTTACTAAAGTTGTTCGTCTTCACGATTCATGATTTCGGTGGGTTTCTCAACGAGATTTAAACATTCATCAATCTGGATTTCTCCCGGAGGAATAGAAACTGCCTCATTGGCAAGTCATTTATTCATAATACACATAAAAACATTGCTAACACTGCTGAGTCCTGACGGTAGCTCGAGCCTGTGTGCTACCAGTTCAACTCTAGCAAAGATTTCAAAAGGATCAATATAGTGAGGATTAAGCTTTCCACGTTTACTAAACGTATCACACCTTCTCATGGTGAATTTTTAAGCATAATCTAGGCTTTAACTGGGAATTCAAGAGGTTTATGTCATTTGTTAGCATAACTGTACTGACGGTTCGTGAGCAGTTTGCAACTCAATTCTGATCTGAACGATCTTCTCGGTAGTCTCAATGAACAAATTTAGGGTGAGTAAGTTGGGTATCCCAAACTTCTACCCATAAAGTCGGCGATCAGCACTTGCGACCATAAAGTGTCTCGTACGGTGCCGTTGAAATACGGGAGTCGTAGGTATTATTATAAGAGAATTTGGCCAGCGGGAGGCGTCTATTCCAACCATTGCCAAATTACGCAGGCACACAATATATCCTCTAACGCTTGAATGATTACTTTACTTCGGCCATCAGTCTGGAGATGATACACAGTATTCATATCCAAATCTGTTCTCATGGCTCTTTGGAGTGATTACCAGGAATTTGATGTGAAACAACTATCCCGATCAGAGGATGGTAAGAATCGACACTCTCTGCCGTGAAATAATTTCCGATGAGTATTGACGAGCAAGTTTGTCCATACTGTCGTTTCATTGATTAGCAGAAAGTGAGTAGATTAGGTAGGATTATCAACGATTACTCTGGTAGCGGTGCGAGATTTACTTCCTAGGTTTCGTTTATGATATAATTTATTATCCGGTAAGAAGGTAGCAAGGATCACTAGTACTTCCGAGGGACGAGTGAAAAGTTAGGCGGTTGTCCCAAGGAATCACGGTTCATGTTACTCCTTAAGGTCTTAAAATTTCTGCTGGCGTGGAATCTCTGCCAAATGGAGAGTTTAACGAGTTCAGAGTACAACTCCGAGGAAAAGTGTTGATTGCTACTAACAATCAGTTGGTTGAATCAGTAATGTACATAGTACTTAAAGCGGGAGATACAACATTGATTGAACCGCTTCGATTGAACAATTTCGATCGGAAAAATGAACATCATCGATTGAGCACAAGGCTTAGAGTAGGGGCGACTGTAGCAAGGCCACAACAAAACAAGGCCGAATAACATATCAAAATCTAGGATGACGTCCAAAGTCACAAAATCAAACATTTCAAATTCAATCAGAATCAAAACCAATCCAAACATAGTCAAAATCCAAACGTAAACAAAATCCAATTCAAACGTAGCCAAAATCAATTCCAAATGTGGCCAAAATTCGATTCAAACTTAGCCAAAATCAAATCTAAACGTAGCCAAAATCAAATCCAAACGTAGCCAAAATCAAATCCAAATGCTCCAATAAGCTCAGACGACTTATTATGCTCTTAAGGGGTTACAAATAAGTAACTCGGATTCAAACGGTGCAAATCGGGTCTAACCCGACCCGATGCAAACTACAGCCAGATGGCGGCCAACAGGAATTCCATATAAACGGAGAAGTATAGCGGTGCCAGGAGCATTACGGTTCATGCGGTGTTGTGATGCCAGTGTGTTGTGTGTGTGAAAGTAATATTCAATGTTCGTGTACACACGCAAAACCGAACATAATTCCATTATAACTACTCCAAGTATTGCAAAATTCAC
The DNA here is from genome assembly GCA_021014915.2 of Artemisia tridentata subsp. tridentata. Classification (NCBI taxonomy): domain Eukaryota; kingdom Viridiplantae; phylum Streptophyta; class Magnoliopsida; order Asterales; family Asteraceae; genus Artemisia; species Artemisia tridentata. The sequence goes on from CP139504.1 coordinate 116,038,929, forward strand.
CTCTGAGTCGGACATAGGTGATCAGGCTATGTCCCACTGTCCCTGGTTGAATATAGGTGATCAGTCTATATTCACCCGAGGTTCAATGAATTTTGGAATACTCAGCCTAGTTATACTAGTAGTATGTCCGTTACATCCAAAATCGTTCCCAAAACCACAAAAAGTGTACAAAATCGACATCAGATAGTGAGATAACGCAAGGAAATAGCGTTACTCTATAACAGGTTCGGTGCGTGCATAAGCATAAGGGAATGCTTATAGTGAACAGCTAAAACAGGTGGATATAAAATATCCCATAGTCAGGCACACATCTCAACAAGTATATAATCAAGCATTTCATCAAAAACCTCGTCAAATATATCATAAACATCTAATCAATCATATCCTCAAACAAAATCAAACGTGAGGCATCAGCTTGGCAGGCAGGCACGTGGCGGTCACAGGGTTAAGTTTTCATAAAAGTGGTTATAGTCCAGGTTTTAGAAAATAAACCCAGTTCTGTATAACCTGGCTCTGATACCAATCTGTAACACCCTAAAAATCGGGTCCAGCGGAAGCATACATGTCACTGGAGTGCTACTCAATTGGTATCACAACACAAGTTACCAAGAACGGTTTTACCTTAACCGTTTAGAAGAAAATTCATTATCAAAAAGTATTAAATTTACATCATTCGAAAATAGTGCGGAAGTAAGGCCCATAAAATAAGTAAAGCGATCCCAAATATACATATTAGAGTCGTCTATGACCATGCCCCTTGCCAAGCGCCTCCAGAAATAAGCTATCACCTTAAACCTGAAAATACATGCTAAAAGGGTCAGCTTACGCTGGTGAGTTCACAGGTTTTAGTTTAAAACAGTATGGTTGAACCAAAAGGTTTTCAAGTTCAAATCATCTCTCACAAACAAGTCAAGTCCAATGTAGGCTAATACTGCCTAAATTATCGTTCCAGCACCAAATCCGCAATAATAACATAGTCAAGCATCTCAAACCAATATCAATCATACAAGTACTACACTCATATAGTGTCACGCAAGTTTAACTGTTACGTTGGCTAGGTCACAAACGTCAAAACACAACAATAATTCCCTGTAGGTGCATACTACCAAAGTCTATAGGCACAAGAGCCCTTAGTAACAATTAGGCACAAAAGCCCTTGCGTATTATAGCCCTACACTATTGCAGTTCATAACAATAACTCCGCACAATTCCAGACACGGAATAATAACCTTAGCCAGCTCGCGTAACAGTATCATAAACCCCAATCACAGTTTCAGGCCATGTCAAATAAAAAGGTAAGCACATAACGCATACACCAGGTCAGATATATCAACCAAATAGTACGTTGGAGCAAACAAATCACGTTTCAAGTAAAAACAAGTATTGAGTTTAAGTAGAAATGAGCATGTATTCTCCCCCAAAAATAGTTATAAAACCGGTAAAAGTAGGGGCCATGAACTCACCTTAGCCACAACAATGCAAGATCACAACTGACACGACTGGCATCGAGAAGCAAAACATAACAATCTCTAAGACGTACGGCACGACAGTTCCAAGATGTGCAGGTACAACTGTACACGGAGGTACAAGCACAGTGGTACACAATGGTCTAGGATCGGCACAACCTAATACATATACGGTTATCTCAAAATACGTCTCGCACAATAAAAAAGTCTATAAAAGACAACGTGTCGTAGTTTTCATGGATTACTCGATTTCAAAACTTATCAAAAGCTTAGTATCAACGTTTCGTGAGGTGTGGTGAGGAAACATATACTCGACATACAACTCACGCCAAAGAGAAAAAGACATCGACATAGTCGAGAGAATACTGACGAGAACTCAAACCAAAGGAGACAAACCTAGAAGTTAACGATAAATAAACACCTCAAATAAATCAGTTTGTAAGTTTCGGTATTTACCCCGATATCCCAAATAGTTTGTATAAAACTTAAACGTCTTATAAAATAGGAAAGAGTTTAACTATTAAAATAAGTTTTCTCAAGTCGTTGTGACTTTAGTTAACCAAGTTTGAAAATACAATATTTTGTAAGTTTTATGTTTCGTAATCATTCACGTAATTGTTAGTTTTGGTATTATTGAAGATTTTGTGTCCGGTCCGAGTCTAATATATTAAAGTCTTTTCGAGTTTAATATATTATACCGTCTCAAGTCTCAAAATGTCCAATGAATCCAATATCTAATATCGTAAGTCCGATAACGGTCCATAATTGTCCAAACGTCCAAGTATAATAGTCATAATCCGTTTTCAAATAAACTTCCCAATTTCCAAAATAGAATCTGAAACGTACCAAGAGTACCAATGTCGAAACAAGACAAACACGTTAGTAAAAGTTTAATATTCCACTAGAGTCTAGTTTAATTATAAGTTTATATTAAACCGCGTGATGACGACGCCGTTTTACATAGGGCTTTTCCCGCCAAATTTTCTGGGCCAGTTTTGGCCTGCTTTTCCGGCCTCTTAGCTTCATTCATCCACCAAACATGGATCCCTATCTTCTCACATATTCTAGAATCATCGCCACCGCCACACACACACACACATCTGCAAGAAAAGTATAGTGGGATCCAGAAACATCTCATCCACAAGTTACCATCAACACACACATGCAAGAAATCAGACCGGTTATGCTTGATTCATGTATGAATCCACACGATTTTCATAAGGGCGGTGACAATCTTCCGCTACCCACACGATCTACAGAAACTCACCATGAATTCACAGTCGGCGGAAGTAGAGGGGAATCATTACAAAATCGAGAAACAAAAAAATAAGGTACGAAATTATTTGTGCTAAATTAACTGTTACTTCTTTCAAGTTTAACAATTTTACAGCTTATACATATATAAAAATTGAATTTTGAAATTAGGGTTTTGTGATTGTTTGGGGCTTTTGTTAATTGTAGCTTTTTGTGATAGTTTGGGGGTTTTGTTAATTTTACAGATTATATTTTTTTTTGTTAAAGATGGATTGATTGATATCAGATTATATGTTTTTTGAATAGGTGGATTTCTGTGGATTTTTGCTTTTTGTCAATGTTTTTTGGGGTACTCATTTGTGGAAGATTGAAGATCCCTAATTTTTTTGTAAGTTTATAAACCCTAACTTCTGGATTATTGTTTTTATTCACAAGAAATAAGGGGTTTTTCTTTAACCGGAGATTTTTAAGTTATCCATGTACCTATGATTGTATTATATTTTTTCATTTTTTCAGGTTAATAGGTTTTTGTCAAGAAGTTGGTGCGGTCAATTTTTATTTTCCAGGTTTGTCTTCGTTTACTATTAGTGATTGATTTTTTTGGGTACTTTAGTGCACAGGCATTCGATAAGAAGCAACATGAGTTTGTATTTGATGCAGTGGCGGTGTAGTGTAATACCAGAGGTCAGCGCGTAAGGTTGAAGATCGTTTGTTTCCAACGGGACCAGCTGTTATTCACCAACCCTCAGGTGTTTTCTCTAATTTTGCATCTTTGTCGGCTGTTGTTACTTTCCATTTTCATATCATTGTAATGCCGCATTCAATTTGCAGTTCCATATGTGTCTACTATGCCAACCAATGCTACCGGTTCATCACGAGCAATGGCACGCGCTGGGGTGATGAACCTGGATTTTTCTCAGGGTATCATCTTGGATGCTCCGTCATTTACTGGCTCATATGGGCCAACATCTGGATTGCTAACACCGGCTGAAGGTACGTGTTAACGCCTGCAAACAGTGAGTTTAGACATACCAATTATGATTGATTAAATATTTACTAAAAAACCTCTCATTTTTTTCTCTTTTTTCCAGCTTTTGAGATTAATTGACTTGACCTACAATCTTTCAAGGATGCAGTTACCAAACATTCTACTAAATGTGTTGTGGAGTTGGTTGATGCAGAGGAACGACTTTTTCTTCTATACAATGTACACAATCGGAAGCACAGGAAATCTAAGGTATTTATACACCATATTCCTAAATAATTGTTCTTTATCTGTATTTATGAAAATGGATCTTGCTGGATTTTAAAGGCTGTTCTGCATAATCAATGGTTCGTAATAACGAGCACAATTTTGCTCTCTCAGGTTATTCAATATATTCAGTTTCATCAACAGAAGGGAATTTACGTGGTCGATTGCGTGCAGAAAATAAACGACCAGCAGTGTAGATCGGTGGTAAACTTACCTTTACATTTGAATATTATTAAGTTATTCATTCTAAATATACGCGTAACTTAATCATTCTTATAGTGCTTCTCATTTTTTTAACTATCTTTGTGTATAAGTTTTATAATTCCCTATACGCAGTTAAACTCATAGGTACAAATGTTTGTTTTCCAGGTAATAGTACACTCCACCTAATTGCAATGTTGTTGAAGCTTCTGCAAATGCTGTTGACACGTCAAACCATTCCCGTCCTGCAAATGCAGTAGGATCATAATAAAAATTCCCACCAATGTTCGTCTAACCACACGACATGTAGTACTTATTGGTAAACCACTATCATTCTACTTTTTGACGCCTTTATTCTATCCACATATACAATTTTTTTTTACTCCTATTTCAAAAGGAAGAAACATTTTGATGCATGATAATGGTTCAGATTTAGAAGAACACTTGCAAAATGCCTGAAATGAAATGTATGTATGTGTAACTTGACATTTAAAATGTTTCTTTTCGGTTAAGCGCCTACTTATATTTGTCTACTTTGGTGAGACTAAGGACCTTATGCTAATCCTACTTATATTTGTCTAATTTGTTGCGACTAACGACCTTATGCTAATTTGTATGGTTTAATTTTCACTTCATTTTGCTTTAGATTTGTTGAATATATAGTTGGACCGATGTAACTAAGTCAGTAACAACTGTAGCTTCATGTACTGTTTTTGGCGGAATATTTGTATATGCTTTGCGCCCTAATTTGTCGAGAATAAGAGCCTTTGGGTACCCTGTTTTATTCTTACATTCAAATACATGAAATTTCTTCATATTGAAGATATTTGGTTAGTAAAAAGTGTAGATTCATGTACTGCCTTTGATTTGTCGAGACTAAGGACCTTCTGCTAAATGCTTCGGTTTCACTTCACTTTGTTTTTTTTTATCAGTTGAATATATACTTTTATTTTAAGTGTAGTTACTGCTGTAGTATTGTAGATTGACGTAGTTCTTTTGCTTTGTAAAGACTAAGGACCTTCTGCCTTCATTTTGTTTTTATCAGTTGAATATATACTATCATTTTAGGTACTATTGTTTGTGCATTAATTTGTTAAGACTCTACTTATGTTTGTGAAATATATAGTTTTCTTGATGGCGTATCAGTCTAATTAGGTCAATAGTAAGTGTCATTAGCTTATTTCCTGATAGACGGACGTAAATTCATCCTCATAAATTTCATATGCCTATTTGCAGGGCCTGGACACCTTCATTACGGATAGCTTTTACCAGGCGGAGGGAGTCTGGGAATATTCTTATTTACTTCGAGCAGGTAGGTGTAAATCTTTGTGCAGTGATATGGATTTTATTTATGCATGGACACTTTTATGTGCCAGAAGTATGATTCATTATAAGGGGTGTTTAGAATCTGCTGATGTAAACTGCTTATCCGCCTAAAATAAAGTCGTCGTATTTTACTTTCCTGATATAATCATCATCAACACTCTTATTTCTCTTACCCAAGGACATTAGTATGAAGTAGTTGGTATGAAATATTAGGATGGACTAAACGACGTGTTTGTAGCTAATCATGATTCTTAACTTTAGAAGTGGTATTTTTGCACGCCGAAACAGAACCCGAAACCCGCACTGAACAACCTGGTTGTAACATGAAACACTAACATGCTGACAATTTGATGCAACCAATAAATCAAAGAAAGATTTTCATATTACAACGTCTAAATATTCTACTTTATTTACGAGAAATCACCTCCGCCAAAAAAAAGGCCCGCCCGCAACGCGGCGGACCGCTGCCATTCTCGTAACTATAATATCAAAAAATTTCTACTACACCTTCTTTCAGAATTGTTGTGGGCTTTGGCCTATGACAACATAAAACTCTTCCAACTTGGGCTTCAGCCCATATCAAACCAGACTCACCCTATTCTCGGCCTGCTAACACACTAACACATCCACTCTCGCAAGAACATATCAAACGCACCCCTATCAATTAACAAAACCAATGATACAACTTAAACACAATTTTAACACATTAAATCTTAAGAGAAATAAGCAATTCCATCTCAAAACTCGACAACATAACAAATCAAATAAACACCACTTGGTATTGTCGCTGTGGAACCGAGACAAAAAATGCAAGCACCCTCTTGGGTAGCTTGACCAAACGCGACCACAAAACCACATCCGAACACAATCGAGTTCAAAATAAAGCAGGTTCGAATCCCACTTCTGATTAGACTAATCTATCGACACAAAATCAGATCCAAAACTGACCCGCGACTAAATAATCAAACGAACGCCCTTTTAATTCTTACCACATGAAACACAACAGAATCAAAACGTTTAATTCTGGTCTTTAATCACAAAATCAATATTATCGAGTTATATCCGGTTTTTAATCATGACAAAATAGTAACTCAATGTAATAATTTTTAATCCATGAAAACAATAACCATAACCATTAGAATTGGCTTCAATCCAAAAATAAATAAATAACCAAAGTTTTTCTCGGTTTACCATATAAAGAAAAAGAGAGGGAGGAGGGGGAAAGACGGCGGCTTTGGGGCCTGTTATGGCGTTCTCGAACCAAAAGTGAATAAATCATTCGATCTACAAGAAAACACCTTCATCCTACACTTGTACAGCTTCAAAATGGCGTCGCCGGAAATCTCGCCGGAAAACTTTGGGTTATCGAAGGAGAAGGAAATGAAAATAAGGGTGTGATGGTGGATGTGATGTTGATTGTTGTTAATGATAACGGTAATAGGGTGGCCGGAGATGGTGGAGTGGTCGGAGAAAGGTGACCGGAAAAGAGGAGGGGCGCGGCTGCTGGGAAAAGAGTGTGTATCTAACCCTAAAATAGTTATAAGGTTGTTTATATATTGCTAGGGTTAGGGTTGTGTAAACCCTAGGGCCAAAAGTGTCAATAATAAAAGTCTAAGGACAGTGGGGTAGTGTTACTGCAGGGACTATTATTGTAATTTAGGCTATCTTTCTTGAAATGAGGCTCGGGGCTCGTTTAGGCTAGCAAACGATCGATTCAAGACACGGGAATTATGCCATTGCGCTCAGAATAATTTTTCCAATAAAAATGACTATTCATACGCCTCGTTTCTCCCAAACAATAACATAATCAAATCAAGGTTGTGCCAGAACGCGTTGTGTACGAATTTCACGTTTCGCGAGATAACTTTCACGTTTTATGGTCAAATGAGCTCGGAAAGGTTCTTAAATGAATAACAGGGATAATTCCTCATAAAAATATATTCAGAAAATTACGGGGTATTACACAAACGAATATCATAGCAAACGAATAGCAACCAGATATCAAATCAAAGGATGATATCGAAAAGGGAATCATAGCAAATGGATCATATTAAACAAAATCATATCAACGAATCATATCAAATGGATCATAACATAGCAAACGAATCAAAATCAAGGATCAAAAAGTCATGAGAAACCTTTACTGAGAAAAGGTAGAATATCTGTACCTTATGAAAGCAAGCAAAACAAATCAGGAAAGCACACGGAAACAGGAACTACTCCTTCTTCACAAAACCTATACGAATTAATAATCACGTATTACTTACAAGCTCATTTTAATCAGATTACACATTTGGAGTTTCTTTATATTTTTAGAAACTTTTCATTTTTAATAACTTTCCCGAATTAGTAATTTTGCAAATTAGGTAACCTTCCGAATTAAGTAAGTTTCCCGAATTAGTAATTTTCCATACTTTAGGGTTACAAATAACAATTAAGTAAACGTATAGGTTAATAATGATATTTATCATAGTTTAGGGTTTATTATGCCAATTTAATAAAGTTTAGGGTTTACAATGTATTTATTAATTATTAGGATTTATTTTAACTGGCTTAAGGTTTAGCCAAATTCATAAAACAATATCATGTATTATGTCTTATGCAATCATGAAACGAACCACTCCCACACACTTACACAACCTCGTTACACACACACTTACTCGAACCCTTGCCTATGAAATCCCGACCCCTTTCTTGCAAACCTTACTAACGAGGCCCAAACCCGGCCCACTACTGAATCCAACCCAACACACGCCTTAAATCCTTGTTAAACCCTCCGTCCCAAAATAAGTGTCCAGTTTGACTTTTCAGAGTCAAACTGGTTCAACTTTTACCTTAAATATATTTTTTTGTGTTATATAATACTTGATCAAAAATTATACCAATGAAAAATACACTTAAAACCCAATCCATTCATATATTTTTCATCAAGTATTATATAACACCCACAAAAATAGATAAGGTCAAAGTTGAACTAATTTGGCTCTGAAAAGTCAAACTGAACATTTATTTTGGGACGGAGGTAGTAATACGTATTGAACAATATTTCCGACCTTCGAAATTTACCCAATGAACCTACCATTAACATGTACACCAACCGCCCATGTATGTATTAATATGTACCAGGACACACATCTGAAATAAATGAGGCCAAAACAACCCTACGCCTAGCTCTTTTGTACACGCATTTTATGATTACTCTAACTCACATCTATGCACACCATTATCGATTCCAAACCACACCCCAAGACACAACCCCTTTGACCCACAACTTAAACGAGGCACACATGCATACTAAACAGCTTCAATATGACACACACTCACACCATCATATTTATTTAACGTGACTAACACAGACCCTCACCTATCTATTCTTTTTAATTCAAATGACACACACATGCATACCCTATATGCTCAGCTAGCCCAAAACAGATTACAATGCACACACATATACTCGTTTGGTTAACTTATTTTACACAGATCAATGCCTCATATGCATACATGTTTCTCCGCCATATTACCCACACACACAACTCACACATGATACGTCCACAAACATTGTTATTGCCTAATATCTATCGTAAACATACAACTAATTACTAGATATGATTAAGAGAAGAGTGGAACTTGAATAGAAACTATATTAATCACACACTTCACTTTGATACAATACCTAGAATACTCTTGAGGACCAACCTTCCAAATGAGATGGAAGGAAGTATTTATAGTTACTTGAGATGGGTGGGCTTGGACTTGACTTGGGCTTATACATGGACTCATTAAAACATAACTTATAACCTATTAGCTAAAGTCCAAGCCCATTGATTACATTAACTAATTTACACAACGACACACTTAATTAAAATATTACAACGACAATGACCATCACTTTTATAAATCCTAACAATCTCCCCCTAAGGGATGGTCATTCAAATGATGCTCTGAGTGATGTGGTCTTTCGTCTTCAATGTCTTGTGCTTTGTGTGTCGTTGTAGAATAGTCTTTGTTCCTTTGTTCCTTCATGCTATGTGATCTTTAAAGTATCATCTTTTTGTGGTCTTTGCCTTGATCAATATCTTCTTTACTTTGGCGTCGCGTCCTCCAACATACTCATACCTCATGATCTTCGTACTTGTCATCCTTTCATGATTCATTACTTTGTTCTTGACGTCTTGATTAGCTTCTTGACTTTGTTGTGACACTTTGTCTTTCACTTGATCTTTTGGTCTTGAACTTTTACACTTGAGCTCTGTTGAGGATGATCTTTGTACGTATGAGTATGTGGAGGTGAAGATGTTGTATATGATGATGGTTGATGGACTTTCGTCAGTACCTGCATAAAACAGTTAGCAATAATACGTCCAGCACTTACAGATTTGGACTTTGAGATCATCAACAGCATAGTGTGAAGATTTTCTCTAATCCAAACCCAGGCCATTCTGAATCGGATACCCCCGAAAGGGCTTACACGGACACACCGAAGGGCACCCACGATTCAGTGAGTCACCGGAGATCACCCCATGACTGTAGACCATTTGAAGCACGTAACCATCATGATATATAAGGCAAGATCCGAAGATCTCATTAAGACTCTTGTACACCTTGTGTCCTTTTTGGCGAACACAAGGGTATTGTTATGGAAGTGTTCCTAAGAGATCTTTTGATGAATCTCATGGCTCTAGACTCTATAATGTGCGTTTTAGTTTTAGAAGTCGGAGGCATGGAGCAGAGTTGTAACAACCGAGAAATTTCCAAGTCATTATTTTACTAATTTTATTTGCTTATTATGCTATTTTAAGTAAATTGACTTTTGCCGGGAAAGTTGCCCGCGTACGTCGTGACACGTACACTGAAATTTGTAATTTGAGTCAGGCTATGCTTAGACTACCCATTAATATGATTTATGTATCCCCACATACTTGTTTTCATATGGAATAATGTAATTTTCCATTTCTACGCAAAGTGTGTACATTTTTCGTTTTACGCGTTTTCGGCTTGCGGTTTGAGCTTTAAAGACATTATAACACTCCGAAAGGCTCGAGAAATTTATGAAACATCAAATTGGGTCATTTTAAGTTAAATTTAACATTTTTATGAAAATAGTATCTTCATGACATTCATTTCCATAAACTAGGCATAAAACATTACCAGTTTAGCCCCGTTGGCCTTCAAACTCACTCCGTGACTTAGGATACTTGTGCAAAACAAGTATATAATGTATTGTAACTAAATAATAAAATAAATACACCTTGGAACCTCCCCAAAACCGGCCACCCCTTTTATCCTATCAAAATGCATGCTTTCTTTTATTAAAACCCATATTTCACACTTTATCTTCATTTCCAACCTAGTTATTATCACCATCTCATTTCTCTTTGGTCTCTCCCTCTCTTGAATGAAATAAAGCAGCCTCCAACACCCTTGGCCTTTAATTTACTTGATCATGTTCATCTCCAATCAAACATTAAGTGTTCTTGTTGGTTTCTTGATCTTGGTAAGTTCCCCAAACTCATTTTCATCTCATTCTTATGTTTTTATAGATTTTTTTTTTTAGATCTAAGCTAAACATCTCTTGCATGTGTCATTTAAGATGATTTGATTCAAGATTTAATTGGAAATAGGTTCTTTGATAATTGGTTAGGATTGATTTGTTAGAGTTATGCAAGAGTTTAATGGATTTTATGAGTTTTGGACTAGTTATTGATGATCTACTTGGATATATTGTTTAGAAAACTGAAGTTAATCCTCAATATAATCTTTCATCTTCTGGACTTATTGAGTTATTGGATGAATAAAAGGGTAGGGATGATTGATTTTGGACAAGCATGGGTATTAGACACAATAATTATACATAAAGTAGATCATTGTCATTGGCCCAAATCTGTCCCAGATTTCATCCAACAAAATGACTTAACTATTTTGTCCTCAGGAAGTTTTATGCTTAAATAAAAATATTGGGAGTTATCCACAGGTCTTAGGATCATTTCCCCGAAAACCTTACATCCTAATTCATCTTGGATATTTTTAGAGAAAATCCACACTAAAACTGGTCCAGGAATGCATGTCAGATTTGATGGGCTATTTACTCTAAAATGTTGTAAATAAAATTAGGTTGGTGTAAACATGAAAATTGTAGCCAAGACCTGTAGAAAACTTTTCCCACAGGCCATGTGTCCATTAGACCTGTAGTTAAAGAGATACACCCTTTTTACTAGGCATATTTGGATGCTGAGTATAACTAATTAGAGACTCAGGGGTAAATTGGTAAGTTTACCCAGGTTCTGAGGTTCTCAGTTATGTAAGGCCTTGATTTTCATATAGTACAGAGTCATACCTTTCTAAGAATATAAAGTTCATAATTTTATCCTTCACGGTTTAGAAATTACGACCCGATTAGTGCGGCATGTTTATAAAATTTCCATCAGCTTTACATTTTTTTTTAAAACAATATAAGCTTTTATAAACGCCTTTCGACCCATGTCATGCTATAAGACTTTTAAATAAATGAACATATGATATTTTGAGTTTAAGTACTGAGTTAAGTCATAAAAATAAAGTATTATACCTAAATCCCCGAGCCTAAGTCGTGTTGTATTTTTATTTAGGTCACTTGTGATCTTTACGGTTTTTCTCGATGTGCACACTTCTCCGATTTCCGTTGCTACTTCATTATTGGTTAGTTCATAGCCCCACCTTTTACTTGTTTAACTGTTTACAAACTCTGTGGGGGAGATACATGCTAGTTATTTTTAATATGATCACAACTGCTTGAAAACTGTATTTTGGATTGAAATTGTTTGTTACCCGGTTATTATCATTTCCTAAGTTTCCCATAGCCTGAAAGTCCCTTCCTTATCGTGAACCGTTAGTCACTTGCGAGTGAACGCAAATGACGTGAATAGATCTATTGGGAATGACATCCCCCATATTGGACTGCCAGGTGCGGCTACCATATGCACTGTATTTGAGGATTTGCTAGGTAATTAGGCTGTTACCTATTGTCGAAGGGCATCTTTATATTCTGTTGAATATCTGAAAATGACGTTAAAGTTCGGGGTCACGAGCTTAGGGCAATAATAACTGAATCAGACTCTGCATTTGTTGCTTAGTCATTTTTATAAACTGAATTATATTGTGATCAACTGCTCATTTACTAAAACTCTATGGATTCACTCAACCTTTGTGTTGACGTTTTAGCATGTTTTATCTCAGGTTTAAAGGCATGAAGGTCTTAGATGGAGTCGCACGGATATATTTTGAGGACTCGGCATATTTTCACATTTGAAGAGTCTATATTTTAAAGATTTATGTTATGTTTAAAACATTTGCAAATCTTTTGAAAACATTGTGTTTTATGAAAACTGTTGGGACCTTTGCAAACTCTGAGAATTTAATGTATCAAATGTGAAACACTTTTAAAAACGTCTCTTTTCAAGGGTCGTTTTCCATGACTTGTACTTTGTGCTAGGAAGTAATACCCCAGTGAACTAACCTCCGCTGCGATAATTTTGGGGGTGTTACAGATTGGTATCAAAGCTACAGTTATAGAGAACTGGGTCGTTTTCAAAACCCAAACTATAACTATTTTTCACTAAAGAGTCTCTCATTGCCGTATCCGATATCTGTGCGCGTGTACCACCAGACTGCCTATGTTGTTACTCATATGTCATCACTAATGGTATTATATAAAGTATGCTTATATACACTATTATTTATATAAAGGTTAATTATATAAATGTTTGACTGATTTTGACCTCTTACGCTCATTTCGGAGCTTGAGCTCAAACCTTGTTTTCCTCGATTACATACCTATACTTACATTTTAACGGTCTCTTTTATTTCTCAAACATCGTGAGTAATACCATGGTTCGTTACAACTTTTTCATAACCTTTCATAACATCGTCTTATGCAAAACCCGTTGCAGTCTGTCGATTTCCCTCGGTTGTCTTACTATCAGCATTCGAAGACAAGCTGGAACATTGGTCCCATACTTTTAGAACACCTACATCGCCTCGTAAACCATCGCCTAAAGACACGTCGGATGATTAGAGCATGACTTTAACTTGCCGCCTTGGAACACCCTACTTTCGGAACACGACTTTTTAACGTCTCATTCTTTTTCACTCCTTGTGTTTTGAAGAATCACGATGCTAAGAAGGTAACACCGAAGCTTGACAACAATGTTTACCTTAACGTAATACTATCTTTCGATTTCAAGGACACAATTTGGAAACTTGTCGACCACCATTCTGACACCCACTTCACCAACTTATATGCTAATGTCTAATAGCGAGACAAAGCCATTCGGGGAAAAGGCTATAGAGTGTGAACTCAAACCAGAAGATTACTAACTTGAAGAAGAACCCCTCAGAAGACGTGGAGGAGAACCATTACTGCACCTATTACTCCCACCCGACCAGAGTCTATCACAAGAGAGCCCATCCAACACAGCATCTCATCATTGGTGACACACATGCCACATCATGACAGATATTACACGTCAGCAGAAACGAGCTGTAATGGCCAACCTACAGTCGTTGGAGTAGAGTAAAGCTCAAGGATCCAAGTGCGGATCTCACTTAATCAACATTCGTGATATTTATTGACTTTACCATTTATTATTTGTTCTCATTTAACCCCAAACAACTTTCGTGATACTCAATGCCTCTCTCATTTTATGTTGTTCCTATTTAAAATGCATGTTTTCAACGTAATGCTTCTCTCATTTATTGTTGATAACCATTCATTCTCAATTGCAATCACAATGCTTATTGTCTTTGTCACTTATTGCGTTTCTCATTAATTGTTACCCTCAGCTAGCATTCGTGCTGCTTTTTGTATTTCTTATTTATTGATCGTTCTCATTTCTTCTCCTCATTTAGCATTCGAGATGCACATTGTCTTTCTAAATTATTGATTTTCCCAGTTATTCTTATATAACATTCGTGATATTTATGGATTTCATCATTTACCATTTGTTCTCTTCCATGACATTTATCGTCTTTCTCCTTTACTATTTGCCTTCACATTTATTGTCTATCTCATTTGTTCTCATCTAAGGTATCGTTACGCTTATTGCTTTCTTAATTCTTGTCTATTTCACTTACCGCACTTTCAACAATCGTGTGTTTATTATCCTTCTCAGTTATGGATTTTCCTCATTCATTCTCATTTGACATTCGTAATGAATATTGTCTGTCTCGTTTATTATTGAACCTCATTTGGAATTCTATCTTTCAGTATAGACCTCTTTTATTATTGGTTTGATTCGTTGGTTGTCTCGATTAATTGATTATTTGTGTTAATATTCTATATCTCTTCGCTTCACTATTATTGTGATTTATGGTTCTTCAGTTTGCATTAATTTGAGTCATTGATCTCTCTTTTACACACCTTTTCATTTGCTTCTTCGTTCGTATAAACATCAAATTTTCTTTCGAGCACTCTATGCTCATACTAGTATGAATGATATGGACATCTTAATCCATTCATTATTGTTCTGATTCATTGATCCTTACATTTGCATCGATTGATAATAGTTTGCTTCTTTGTTCATACAGATATCTAATCTATCTCTTTTAAGTAGTCTTTGCACCTACAACATTACACTCGACAGAATTCTATTACTATTTTTGTAATTCATCAAGATCTTTCATTTGTATTATTAGTTACCCTTGTAACTATCATTCTCCCATGGCATTGACATCTACTTCTTTTGACTGATAGTACGCTCCCGTAGAAATCCCATTCGCGTTAATCGTTAGTACGCATCAGGGCGTAGGAACAACACTCCAGGACAACGGGCTACAAGCAGTACAAGATCGTCAGGAGAGTTACGTGAAAGTTCGCCACGAAAGCACGTGCTAAGTTTCGGGAAATGATGAAAACTGAACTCGATGTACGTTGAACCCTTCAAGAATTTGGCAAAATCTGGACCGGTAGTTTATCGACTCGAACCACCCAAAAGAGCCCACTAGCATGCACAACACATTTTACGATTCGAACTCGAAGAAGTGCCTATCGGATGAAACCCTCGTCACTCCACTAGAGGAGATTCAACTTGACGACAAGCTTTACTTTGATAAGGAACCAGTTGAGATCATGAACCAAGAAGTCAAACGACTCAAGCAGAGTGCATTCCCATTGTCAAGGTTCGTTGGGATACTCGACATGGACCCGAGTACACATGGGAGCGAAAAGAGCAGATTGCGACGAGAATACTCTCATTTCTTTTCCGACACACCGTCAGCCGATAAGATAAACTGAATCATGAGGACATGATTCCTTTTTAACGGATGGGTAATGTAACAACCGAGAAATTTCCAAGTCATTATTTTACTAATTTTATTCTCTTATTATGCTATTTTAAGTAAATTGACTTTTGTCAGGAAAGTTGTCCGCGTACGTCGTGACACGTACACTGAAATTTGTAATTTGAGTCAGGCTATGCTTAAACTACCCATTAATATGATTTATGTATCCCCACATACTTGTTTTCATATGGAATAATGTAATTTTCCATTTCTACGCGAAGTGTGCACATTTTTCGTTTTACGCGTTTTCGGCTTGCGGTTTGAGCTTTAAAGACGTTATAACACTCCGAAAGGCTCGGGAAATTTATGAAACATCAAATTGGGTCATTTTAAGTAAAATTTAACATTTTTATGAAAATAGTATCTTCATGACATTCATTTCCATAAACTAGGCATAAAACGTTACCGGTTTAGCCCCGTTGGCCTTCAAACTCACTCCGTGACTTAGGATACTTGTGCAAAACAAGTATATAATGTATTGTGACTAAATAATAAAATAAATACACCTTGGAACCTCCCCAAAACCGGCCACCCCTTTTATCCTATCAAAATGCATGCTTTCTTTTATTAAAACCCATATTTCACACTTTATCTTCATTTCCAACCTAGTTATTATCACCATCTCATTTCTCTTTGGTCTCTCCCTCTCTTGAACGAAATAAAGCAGCCTCCAACACCCTTGGCCTTTAATTTACTTGATCATGTTCATCTCCAATCAAACATTAAGTGTTCTTGTTGGTTTCTTGATCTTGGTAAGTTCCCCAAACTCATTTTCATCTCATTCTTATGTTTTTATAGATTTTTTTTTTAGATCTAAGCTAAACATCTCTTGCATGTGTCATTTAAGATGATTTGATTCAATATTTAATTGGAAATAGGTTCTTTGATAATTTGTTAGGATTGATTTGTTAGAGTTATGCAAGAGTTTAATGGATTTTATGAGTTTTGGACTAGTTATTGATGATCTACTTGGATATATTGTTTAGAAAACAGAAGTTAATCCTCAATATAATCTTTCATCTTCTGTACTTATTGAGTTATTGGATGAATAAAAGGGTAGGGATGATTGATTTTGGACAAGCATGGGTATTAGACACAATAATTATACATAAAGTAGATCATTGTCATTGGCCCAAATCTGTCCCAGATTTCATCCAACAAAACGACTTAACTATTTTGTCCTCAGGAAGTTTTATGCTTAAATAAAAATATTGGGAGTTAGCCACAGGTCTTAGGATCATTTCCCCGAAAACCTTACATCCTAATTCATCTTGGAGATTTTTAGAGAAAATCCACACTAAAACTGGTCCAGGAATGCATGTCAGATTTGATGGGCTATTTACTCTAAAATGTTGTAAAGAACATTAGGTTGGTGTAAACATGAAAGTTGTAGCCAAGACCTGTAGAAAACTTTTCCCACAGGCCATGTGTCCATTAGACCTATAGTTAAAGAGATACACCCTTTTTACTAGGCACATTTGGATGCTGAGTATAACTAATTAGAGACTCAGGGGTAAATTGGTAATTTTACCCAGGTTCTGAGGTTCTCAGTTATGTAAGGCCTTGATTTTCATATAGTACAGAGTCATACCTTTCTAATAATATAAAGTTCATAATTTTATCCTTCACGGTTTAGTAATTACGACCCGATTAGTGCGGCATGTTTATAAAATTTCATTCAGCTTTACATTTTTTTTTAAAACCATATAAGCTTTTATAAACGCCTTTCGACCCATGTCATGCTATAAGACTTTTAAATAAATGAACATATGATATTTTGAGTTCAAGTACTGAGTTAAATCATAAAAATAAAGTATTATACCTAAATCCCCAAGCCTAAGTAGTGTTGTATTTTTATTTAGGTCACTTGTGATCTTTGCGGTTTTTCTTGATGTGCACACTTCTCCGATTTCCGTTGCTACTTCATTATTGGTGAGTTCATAGCCCCACCTTTTACTTGTTTAACTGTTTACAAACTCTGTGGGGGAGATACATGCTAGTTATTTTTAATATGATCACAACTGCTTGAAAACTGTATTTTGGATTGAAATTGTTTGTTACCCGGTTATTATCATTGCCTAAGTTTCCCATAGCCTGAAAGTCCCTTCCTTATCGTGAACCATTAGTCACTTGCGAGTGAACGCGAATGCCGTGAATAGATCTATTGGGAATGACATCCCCCATATTGGACTGCCAGGTGCGGCTACCATATGCACTGTATTTGAGGATTTGCTAGGTAATTAGGCTGTTACCTATTGTCGAAGGGCATCTTTATATTCTGTTGAATATCTGAAAATGACTTTAAAGTTCGGGGTCACGAGCTTAGGGCAATAATAACTGAATCAGACTATGCATTTGTTGCTTAGTCATTTTTATAAACTGAATTATATTGTGATCAACTGCTCATTTACTAAAACTCTATGGATTCACTCAACCTTTGTGTTGATGTTTTAGCATGTTTTATCTCAGGTTTAAAGGCATGAAGGTCTTGGATGGAGTCGCACGGATATATTTTGAGGACTCGGCATATTTTCACATTTGAAGAGTCTATATTTTAAAGATTTATGTTATGTTTAAAACATTTGCAAATCTTTTGAAAACATTGTGTTTTATGAAAACTGTTGGGACCTTTGCAAACTCTGAGAATTTAATGTATCAAATGTGAAACACTTTTAAAAACGTCTCTTTTCAAGGGTCGTTTTCCATGACTTGTACTTTGAGCTAGGAAGTATTACCCCAGTGAACTATCCTCCGCTGCGATAATTTTGGGGGTGTTACAAGAGTGCCACATTTTCAATATCAACACATCTCGAAATGAGAGGCCGATAGATTATGTAGTGTTCTCCGTGAGAAATGAAACAAATATCTTTTAAGTGATATCTGAGTGGCTAGGAGGGGTGGTGCAGCGCGTCACTGGGTCCATGACGTCTTGTCTTCAATATCAGTATCAACTTGTGATAACCGATAGAAGATGTATTAACCCGGTTTCTGCCCTAAGTTTTCATGGAGGGCTATTTCTTTTCACCCGTTTATTCAACTTTTCTTTTTAATTCTTCAACCCCTTCTTTCCCTTTCTCATTTTACTCCTTTTTTCAATCTTACCTAAGGACTTCTAATTCTAATCTATTGGAATCGTCCTTGGGTAGATCCCTCCGGCTCTGGCGGATCATAGGACATTACCTAACCATAATCACCTTATTACTCCATGATTATCCTAGATTTGTTGATCACTTGCCATAAAACATTTTGTGAAAATCTCTCAAAGTGTTTATGAATAAACACATTTTAGTTAACACTTCGAGAGTTTTGCATTTTCTGAAATACTCCCCCTTCACATGTGCTCATGCATTTTTAAGATAAATTTACACATGTTGGGTAGAGTTCGCACATTTGAATTGATTGACTTTCAATGAACATGACCATTGCCAGACACGTTTACATCACTAGTTAGACTAGCTTGAAATTGTTACCCGTCCCTTTCATATTCAAAGATCATCTCTCGAATTGGTACATTCTACTCAGACAAGTCCTTTGCGAGACACGTTTACATCACTGGATAACCAGCTTGAAATTATTACCCGTCCCGGACAAGTCTTTTCGATTACGGACATTTAATTTTCGTCAATTCGAGGGTTCATGCTGAGTCGAGCTCTTATTGAGATTCAATTCCACGATCTTGAAACATTTTGATCACATTTTAATCACGTCTTCTCCCCCTCAAAAATAGCATGTAGTGATATTTTTGATATCAACTGATTAAAATGGGAGCTTTTTTGAGAGATAGACGGATCATATTAACATGATTTGGAACTTTTTTTATTTTCTTTTTATACTCCCCCTTAAACAAAGCATATTTTTTAAACTTTTTAGTTTAAAATCATTTAAGGGTATAGAGGGAGTTATCTTGAGCACAGAATTTGAGAAAGATTTTGAAAAATCTTTTTGAAAAATCTTGATCATGTGCTCAAGGTTTGTTTTGTTTTGCCATTAACAATACGAGTTCTGATCGGAAATAATCAGATGTCATCATTGTAGCGCGGGTTTCATACTGAAATATACGAAAGCCATAGTGAAGAAATTTTGAGAAACGACATGTTTTAGAAAACATTTAAATGAACTCTCGCTCAAGCATCTGTATATGTCCGTATCATTGTTGAATGACATTTCTAGATACGTACAGAATATCGATTATACGAGAGACATGTCGTGAGAAGAATATTTTTGGTTATTATATTTTATATTGTTTTTGTATTTTTTGAAATTTTTCTATTTATATATATATATATATATATATATATATATATATATATATATATATATATATATATATATATATATATATATATACATATATATATATATATATTTGTGGTTTTTCAAATTTGTATTTTGTTTTTCTAAAATATTTACATGCGAAGCTTTTTGAGATAATTCAAGAAGATTCGCGAAGACTTTCTAACTCTTCGGGAGTTAGGCTTCGCATTCCAATTCGTCGAACTAAGTTATCAAACCTCTCTTTTGGAAGGGCTTTAGTAAATAGATCGGCGAGTTGCTATTCAGTTTTCACGAAAAATAATTCAACAGTACCATTTTCAGCATGTTCCTTAATGAAGTGATAGCAAACTCTAATATGCTTGGTCTTGGAGTGTTGAACTGGATTGCACGAGATGGCTATGGCACTTTTCGAATAACAATACATAGGTATGCGGTCGAAAGTGAAGCCATAATCTGTGAGTTGTGTCCTCATCTATAGAACTTGGGCACAACACGCAGATAGAGACACATACTCGGCTTCTGCGGTTGATAATGCCATACAGTCTTGTTTCCTTGATGACCAGCCTACTAGCTTTTCTCTCAAAAATTGTGCTCCCCCGGATGTACTTTTTGCGGTAACTTGGCATCCAGCATGGTTGGCATTTGAAAAGGCTGTTAGTTTAAACTCCGAATCCTTCGGATACCAAAGTCCAATGTTAATGGTTCTTCATAGGTACCGAAAGATCCGTTTAACCTCTTGGAGGTGAAGTTCGGTAGGCCTTGCCTGAAACCGTGCTAATAAACAGACAACAAAATGTATATCGGGTCGACTAGCAGTTAAGTACATGAGAGAACCAATCATGCACCGATATTTCTTCAGATCGATGGGTTTCCCATATAAGTCTGCGCCAATTTTGGGTGAAGTGACCATTGGAGTACCAAAAGAGTCACAATTTTCCATTCCATGTTTTTTCAAAATCTCAATTGTATATTTAGCTTGATTTATAAAAATACCACATGGGGATTGATGAATTTGTAATCCCAGAAAGAATTTTAGTTCCCCCATCATGGACATTTCAAATTTGCTTTTCATGAGATTTTCAAAATGTTTTGAATGTTTCGGATTAGTGGACCCAAAGATTATGTCGTCCATGTAAATCTAAACAATCAAAATGTCATCTTTGAATTTTCTTGTAAACAAGGTCGGGTCAATTGTTCCTTTGGTGAAATTATTTTGTAGCAAGAAAGATGATAGTTCGTCATACCACACCCTTGGGGCTTGTTTCAAACCATAGATAGGTTTCTTTAGCTTGTAGACATAGTCGGGATGGTCTTTGTCAACGAATCCGTCTGGCTGACTCACGTACACTTTAATGTGTCATGTGTAGTGCAAGTTTTAAATTTTTATAAAATCAATTTATCCGATTCTTTAATCAACACATACGAGCAAGTATACTCGTCCGTAGTAGTAAAGGTGGGTAAGTTGAGATCGTCCCAAGGGAATTGTGGTTTGGGTTTGCAAAGTAAGTTTTGTCAAAAAAGATTGTCAATCCTTTTTGGTGTAAATGCTAAGGTAAACAAAAATCAATCAATCAAAAACAAATATACTTGTGTGTAGTTCCATGATAATTGTATAGAGTAATCTAACAAGTTGGGTGTGACTTGTAATGATGCACAACTTAAAATTGAGTGATTCACAATCAATGGTTTTTATCATGAGAAATCATCTCTAAGAATTCAATCTCCTAGTTAATTCCTTTCGTCCTTTGTTAACTAGTGCGATAATTCTATTAGACTCTTTGTTGTTTGAAAAGCATTTCTTATTCTAAGAATTCCTACGAATCCTTTCGGCCTTTTCTCGTGATGAAATCGTTTCCAAATCCATTTTAATGAGCTAATATGATGCTTGTCATACACCATAATCTATACTAATTCGTGCACTAACTTTTTGGCATAAAAACATAAAGAAAATCCTTTCGGCCTTTGTTAATCTATAAAACTGTTTTTACCAACTAATTAAGCAAGATTAGATTTTATTTCAACAAACTCATAAAACAAGATATGATTTCATGCATCACTATGAAATAAGAATACTCCAACACTTATCACATCATACACACAAGTATAACCAAAATCACTCCATAACAATCATATTCAAACACAAGTAATAAATCATATTCTCATTCATCATAAAGTAAAAGTAGTTCATAATAACTCAAACAAGAAATACCTATTTGTGAAATTACAAGAACTAGAATTGTGGAACTATAGCAACCACTCTCCTCCAATCGCCTATGATCACACGTAAACAACTCCACACTTGGACACAACTCTTGAGACTTGAACTCAAGATTCCCTGGATGTTTTCACAGCAACTACAAGCTTTCGGGCAATGATAATAAGTTTAGCAAGACTTGGTGTAAGCCTTACTAGGTTTTTGGGTTATCACACCTCCCCCTTTGTAAATTAGCTAAGGGTCCTTTAAATAAGTGAAGGAACCCTTATCCCTCAAGCAAAAACGTCTCAAATCAGTTACTAGCCGAGAAATGATAAGCCACTGTGATTATGGGGCTTAAATTTGTCATTAAATGCATTTTTTGTAACTTCAGCTTCCTCCAACCGATCGGTATTAAGGTCCATCCGATCGGTTGGAGCTCTCGGTAAATCCAAGTTTCCCCATCCGAATCGGATGCGGGCACCATCCGATCGGATGGGCCATTCTGCCTTGCAAATATTATTTTGTCTTCTTCCTTTTCTCGTTACGTGTTTGATCCTTTGTTGTACCACTAATTCCCTCCGTAGAACTTGATCTTTTCTTGATATGTAAGCATAGAAATCTTGACTTTATCAAATCCTTGAATTCTTGTGTGGTTTCTTTCTCGTGATTCTTCAAATGTGCATAATCTCTTCATTTCTTCATCTTTTTATCATCTTTTCCTGTACTTGGCTATATTTACTTGCATATACACTTTTTCAAGATTTAGTAACAAATATACACAAATATAACCAAATATGATGCACAAATCTAACAATAACGTGACAAAAAACATGTTCATTTTGAGCGTTATCAAATCCCCCACACTTGAGTTTTGCTCGCCCTCGAGCAAGTCTAGCTTTCAGAAAACTGAATTCAATGGCTACTTCATTATGATTCTAAAAATCCAACAACTATCCCGAAGGAACAATTGTCATTTTAACTTTTAAATGTGAAAAATTCTTGAAACATAAACAAGTTAGTTCGAGCTTGATAACATCACTAAACTCCTCTCATAGGATTTTTAAATTCACTCAACACTCAAGGGTAATTTTAATGGTATATCACTCAATTGCTCAGACATGAATCACGTTTCTTACCCTAAGCTTGTACGAGTATCAAAACAACAAAATAAAACATAAAGGAGGTCTTTTATTCGGGTTTAAGGTTAAAGGGTTACGGTTACCTGGCTATTGTGCAAATATTTCATACAAGAACGTAATAGCTCGCTAACAACGAATTCTTGATTAGTCAAGCAACGGATAGTCACTAGATTGTACCTTTGGTTCGCTAACGACGTTATTTGCATAATGGATGGTCACCAAAACACGCACTAGCTCGCTAGCAACGTTCTTCAACTATTCAAAAACCCGGATCGTCACTAGAACATCCATGCACTATATATCTAGACAAAGCCATTACTAAATCCGGATGCTCGAAAGCTAACAACGAATCAAGTAATTGGTAAAGGTAAGGATAAGACATGGGAATTATTTGTGATTGGTTTCTAAAAATAAAAATAAAAACGAATAAACAAGAATCAAGTCCAGATTCCGTTCCCAACTCATTATACCTCAAATGATCACTCCACCAAACTTCTTCGATTATCATTTTTCCGCATCTCATACTAACTCTTCCCTTCCTTAATAGCTCATTGGCTATTTTATTTTCATCATTCCATACTTTCATAGCTCATTGGCTATCCTCTTTATTTTTTTTTTTTATTTTTTTTTTTTGTAATAACGTCCCCCCCCCCCCCCCCACACTTTGGATGAGCACACGCTACAAAAAATACAAATAAGAGTACGACCTCCTTCTTTATTGAAACAACATATACACATACAAAGTGTGATCAACATGCAATCATAAAAAAGATAACTAATTTCGAACTTCAATTGAACTTGATTCGGGCAAGGCTAAGGTGTAAGGTGTAAAATCTTTTTGTACTTTTCTGGATTTAATCAAAAGAAAAGATAAGGCTCAGAAGGTGTAACTAAGGGTATCTAGCGTAAAAAATTAACGCTAACAAATGGGTTCCAAATACTACGGATAACTAACCAATGCGGTTATAAATTAAAAAAAAATATATATATATATATATATATATATATATATATATATATATATATATATATATATATATATATATATATATATATATATATATATATATATATTTTTGTAAACGGAAGGCCATTTGGTGTAAATCCTAATTTTCCTCTTATCATTTGAATATATTTTATTACTCGGAAGTAATTTTAACCATAATGCATAACACGTACAAGTTCTAGAATCAACATGATCACCGGCACACTCATAACGAAATATAGAGCATAAGAAATGCTTTATACAAAAAGGCTTAAATCCTCACAATTTAAGGTGGGTTATAACATGTGCTAGCAATTGTTATCAATAATTCTCCTTCCTTGATTAAATTTCAAAAAATTTCAAATAGCCTCATTCTTACCATTGAATCAATCTCTAAATAACTAAAACATCAAAGGCGAACACAACTCTAGTCACTTGAATTCCAAAATTCTACTAAAAATAAAAATTAAAAATCATACCAATTTTTTCCTATTTTCTTCCCTCCCCCACACTTAAGTTTTGCATTGTCCTCAATGTAAATAAAATGAACTTAAAAGTAAAGGAAATGGGAAAAATTTAGATTAAATAAATAAAATGCTACCCGGAAAAGAAAATTCGCATAGGCTTATTTGATTTTTCGTAAGCATATGAGTTCTTCCAACTCCAAATATTGATCAACACTAAGCTTCCGTTAACTTTTCCCCTGCAAACACTATAGGCGAAACAAACAAAACAAAATACTAAAACAAACAAAAATAGTTCAAAACATAAATAATAAAATCCTACAAAAGTTAAGTTAAAGTAGTGGAAATAGAAATTATTCAACCAACATTGTTTTTGAAACATAACCATTGCTCAACCATATCTTCGATGATCATCAATCATCGGCATCCATGTGTTCATCGCCATAAACCCGCTCATCTTCACTCTCGTCATCATCCTCATAGTTCTCTTCATCATCAAAAACTGTAAACTTGGGCCTTTTCTTTCCAACACCTGACGAAGAACCTCCTACATTGTAGCTCGAACTTCCAACTGTAGGTACTCTACCATAAACTAGCACTGGATCGGGAAATGGAGCATATCCGGGATACGGATAAGGATATTGGCCGGGATATGGGTCGTACTGAATTGGGTATGGTGGAACATTTGGTGGGTTGTAGGGAGGTACCTCATAGTTAGCATCACTTGCTAAATGTTGAATTATCGGCATGGAATAATCATAGTTGTAATTCTGCCTCATCATCATTGAATCTCTCCATAGTTCCCTACATTCTATCTCATTCAATTCACGGTTCCAATCTCCCCATCCCGAGTCAAAACTACCCGGAGCATGAACATTCCTAATAGGTGGTGGTGGTTGATACGGTTGTTGTTGATAGGGTTGTTGTGGTGCTTCATGAGGTGCGCCCATCGTCGGTTCTGTCCAAGCTCCCAACTTCCTTGTTTTCCTATCCAACGCCTTACTGAAACTTTTATCATCCCACGTCTCACTCTCCGTCATCTCTGAACATTTCTCCACTCAGTCTCACAATTATACTCCGCAAACAAACTCCAATCAACTAACCTTGGTTTAGCAATGGTTCTCCCTTGTAGCTTCGAAAGACGCTCCCGAAAAGCGTGCTTTTCCTCCTTGCTCTTAACCTTGCTGAACTTCAAGTTTTCATTACTTTCATGATTGAGAGTATATTGGACCTTACTCTTAGTATTCCTTTGCACTTACTTTGCTACAATCGGATTCACTCTTCCATTTGATGAACTCGAGCCACCTGCAAGATAACTCTGTAGAAAACACAAATATATGATAGTATAAGAGCATAAAAACCAAGATTACATGATTTAGAAGTCGCAAAACTCGTTTGGAAAAAATTTCATTTTTATTTACCGAGCCTTCCATCCGATCGGTATTAATCACTATCCGATCGGATGGAACAAATGTCCATGCTCAACCGATCGGTATCTACCCGCAACCGAATCGGTTGAGGCATTCTGTCTCAAAAAAAATTTCCTTTCCGATTTCTAATCAATTCCAACTATTCCAACTCTATCCTATCATGCATTTGATCGACTATCATGGTTCCTACATATCCCACTCGTCTCCAAACACGTTCATAATCTATTCGCATGATTTCTCAATTTTCCTAGATCATATGAACACTATCAAATCAAATCTCTTCCATTGATGTTCTAATCAACAATGCATCTTCCTAGAATCACTACTCATCTACTAAATAACATCTGGAAATCATCAATTGCAATCCAAATCGATTTAAAGTTTTGACTCATTTTAATCCGAAAATTCAATCAATCAATTCTTCCTCAAAACTTAATCAATCTATCTAATTCTTTTTGCAATGAATTCCTCAATCATTTACCCATCTATTCCACAAAAATTACATCTCAATTCGAACTATATCAAAAATACCCAAATTTTGACCTAATTCAAAAAATTCGAATCAAAATCTAATTAGGACAAATTGATTATGTTACTTACTTGTTTAGGTGCCATAGATGATTCTTCAACACTCCTGCAACACTTAATAGACTTCTAATGGTCGAATTTTTTTTGAATCCCAAGTTTGGTGGATTGAGTGTGTGTGTGTTTTTTGAGATTTTTGAAATCTTGAGTATATATATTTCAATCCATCCGATCAGTATTTGATCCAACCGATTCGGATTGAATTTTTGCAAAAACTTCACTTTTCTTTTGTCAACACTTACTCACACTTGTTAGAGCAAATGAGAAGTGTTTTACTTTTCAAAAATACTTCTTTTAAGCATAAAAATACTTCAACACACTTAATCTTCCAACTTGTTTTTCAATTCTATCTCTACAACTAAAACACAACTTAACTCTAAAACTCAAAACATAACTTCATAAACTTAATAACTTAATAAACCAAGATAATTAAAACGGTCTAAACTCAAACTTAAACTTAAATGCAAACATTAAACTACTAAAATGCAGAAAAATTAAAGAGAAAACAAACAAAACACTAGCACAAGCTTTGTGCTTTTATTCTTCAAACTCTTGTCTTTCACCCTTCAAAATATTCGTGCCTCAAGATATCTTCATTTTGGAACTTCCCGGACAACTTTCGGTTAGTCATTTGCGTTTTAAACTTCCTTGTAAATTCCTTCCATCCGGACAAACTATATCAAACTTCACATGCCATTCACCGTCTTCTTTCTCCTTCTTGTAAACACTAGCTCCTTCAGGTCCCCATTCCAAATTCTTCAATTGGACTGGTAAAGATCCAAGAAAATCTGTCAAGTTGTTAAACACAAAAACATTCTTAAACGGATTATAGAAAGCCTCCATCGCTAGAGCTCTTTCCATCTCATCTTCAATATCAAAGTAACTTGGGACAACCGGCCCATATTTAGGCCTCCCTTCTTCATCTCTACCTACTTCAAAACATTCTAAATGGTTTTCTTCTTCTTCTTCTTCACCATGAACTTCTTTAACAATCTTGCCTCTAGGCTTTGGGTAATATGTATGCTTCAGAATTCCATCACTAATAGTCATAGTACCTCTACCCATATCTATAATAGCTCCACAAGTTCTCAAAAATGTTCTTCCTAACAACAATGGTAACTCCTTATCCACCGGAATATTAAGCACAAGAAAATCGGCCAAGAAAGCTTGATATCCTACTTGGACTCTAACATTCTTTACTTCTCCCATCGCTTTTGCTCGTGAATTATCAGCCATAGTAAGATTATATTTGTTTGGTTGAGGATTACCGTGTCATAATCTTTTATACAAATGATACGGCATTACATTCACACTCGCTCCCGTGTCAGCCAATGCATACATCGCATCTATTCCATTAACTTTAATAGGTAACACAAAATTTCCTGGATCGCTCTCCTTTTTAGGCAACCCATTCTCAACTATCCTATCTCTTCCAATCTCATCAAAATTCTTATCTTCTAACCTAGCCGTTGCCATCATAACTGCATCCAACTTCTTACGATAAGTCGTGTAATTATTCAACACTTCAATAACCGGCTTCTCCTCTATAAGCTCCTTAAACTTTGTTTCCAAATTTTCCAGAATTGCTTCTTTCTGCTGTTGGGTTAATGGTTTAACTATTTGTGGTGTTTTTGGTGGTGAACTAGATGAAGAACTCTCATTCTTAGGGGTGGAGGGTTGGGTAAGTTTGTTAAGTGGTGTTTTCTTTCTATTTCCTTTGCCCATTTTAACAATCTCTCCCTTTCCTACCTTTTCTTCTACCAAATCATCAACATCTATCCTCATCTCTCCCAATTCAAAATCAATCCTACATTTAGTCTTAACCATAAAATCTCTACCAAACACAACTTCTGGTTCATCCGCATTACCATATTCCAAAACAACAAAATCAACTTTGAACACATGACCATGAATATTAACATTCACATCTCTCACTATCTTTCTTCCATAATCCTCATAGTCAAGCCTAACAAAACCAAGCTTACCAAGCATTTCTTCCGTAATATAGTTGTCTCCATACTCCATATTAAGCTGAGCATCCCAAGCTTTAATACCTTCCACTCCACAAGGTGTAGAATACCTCATGAATGGTACATCAAACTCCTTAGGTGGTGCTTCTGAAAACACAACAACTCTTTTCTCCTTAGGTGAACTAATATGACTTTCTCCAACTTCTTCTTGTCTTTCCAAATCAACCTTTGCTTCTTCCAAAATATTTCCCAAACTTTCCAATGAATCACCCGAATCTTTCAACATTTCTTCCAGATTTCTCAAGTATTCCGAAATTCCGCTTAAACTTTCCATTCTATTGAATCAGTAACTATAACATAACCACAAAAACCAAAGAAATCCAAGCTATTAGCATGAGGGTTAGTTATAATTGAAACATATCAAAATATCAAATCAAAGCAAACAAACAGCAACTTCTTACTATAAAAACTTCTAAACAACTAAAAATTAAAAAGTTCAAAAAAATTTACCGAGGCATCCATCCGATCGGTATTATAACCCATCCGATCGGATGGTTGAATCGTTAAAACTCAAGATTGCCCAACCGAATCGGATGCGGGCGGCATCCGATCGGTTAGATCAAATTTCCTAAAAAAAAATTTTAATGTATTTATAAGACGAAATTAAAACCTTAATAAACAAAATAAAATTAAAATTAAAATTAAACTAACTAATAAATATGACAATTAACACATAATTAATAATTAATAACCATTAATCTTAACAATTTACTCTTAACTTAATAATCTTTAAACTACTTAACTAACATAATTAATTAAAACCTCTTAAGCTACCAATCATTAAGGCTAAAATTAACTCTATTAATTAAAAGCATTAAAAACATTAAAGGCATGTAAAAAAAACTATTCTAATTACTCTATTTAATTTACTTATTTACTCTAACACTTAAACACATTAACCTTAACATTAAATAAACATAATAACTGAAAATTAACACTAAAATCTAAAAACAAAAAAAACTTTACAAACTTGATGTGTCGTGTGTAGTGCAAGTTTTAAATTTTTATAAAATCAATTTATCCGATTCTTTAATCAACACATACGAGCAAGTATACTCGTCCGTAGTAGTAAAGGTGGGTAAGTTGAGATCGTCCCAAGGGAATTGTGGTTTGGGTTTGCAAAATAAGTTTTGTCAAAAAAGATTGTCAATCCTTTTTGGTGTAAATGCTAAGGTAAACAAAAATCAATCAATCAAAAACAAATATACTTGTGTGTAGTTCCATGATAATTGTATAGAGTAATCTAACAAGTTGGGTGTGACTTGTAATGATGCACAACTTAAAATTGAGTGATTCACAATCAATGGTTTTTATCATGAGAAATCATCTCTAAGAATTCAATCTCCTAGTTAATTCCTTTCTGCCTTTGTTAACTAGTGCGATAATTCTATTAGACTCTTTGTTGTTTGAAAAGCATTTCTTATTCTAAGAATTCCTACGAATCCTTTCGGCCTTTTCTCGTAATGAAATCGTTTCCAAATCCATTTTAATGAGCTAATATGATGCTTGTCACACACTATAATCCATACTAATTCGTGCACTAACTTTTTGGCATAAAAACATAAAGAAAATCCTTTCGGCCTTTGTTAATCTTTAAAACTGTTTTTACCAACTAATTAAGCAAGATTAGATTTTATTTCAACAAACTCATAAAACAAGATATGATTTCATGCATCACTATGAAATAAGAATATTCCAACACTTATCACATCATACACACAAGTATAACCAAAATCACTCCATAACAATCATATTCAAACACAAGTAATAAATCATATTCTCATTCATCTTAAAGTAAAAGTAGTTCATAATAACTCAAACAAGAAATACCTATTTGTGAAATTACAAGAACTAGAATTATGGAACTATAGCAACCACTCTCCTCTAATTGCCTATGATCACGCGTAAACAACTCCACACTTGGACACAACTCTTGACACTTGAACTCAAGATTCCCTGGACGTTTTCACAGCAACTACAAGCTTTCGGGCAATGATAATAAGTTTAGCAAGACTTGGTGTAAGCCTTACTAGGTTTTTGGGTTGTCACACCTCCCCCTTTGTAAATTAGCTAAGGGTCCTTTAAATAAGTGAAGGAACCCTTATCCCTCAAGCAAAAATGTCTCAAATCAGTTACTAGCCGAGAAATGATAAGCCACCATGATTATGGGGCTTAAATTCGTCATTAAATGCATTTTTTGTAACTTCAGCTTCCTCTAACCGATTGGTATTAAGGTCCATCCGATCGGTTGGAGCTCTCGGTAAATCCAAGTTTCCTCATCCGAATTGGATGCGGGCACCATCCGGTCGGATGGGTCATTCTGCCTTGCAAATATTATTTTGTCTTCTTCCTTTTCTCGTTACGTGCTTGATCCTTTGTTGTACCACTAATTCCCTCCATAGAACTTGATCTTTTCTTGATATGTAAGCATAGAAATCTTGACTTTATCAAATCCTTGAATTCTTGTGTGGTTTCTTTCTCGTTTCTTTCTCGTGATTCTTCAAATGTGCATAATGTCTTCATTTCTTCATCTTTTTATCATCTTTTCCTGTACTTGGCTATATTTACTTGCATATACACTTTTTCATGATTTAGTAACAAATATACACAAATATAACCAAATATGATGCACAAATCTAACAATAACATGACTAAAAACATGTTCATTTTGAGCGTTATCACACTTCTTCATTCAGAGTTCCATTCAAGAAAGCTGTTTTGATATCCATCTAATAGACCGTGATGTTTTTGTGAGCTGCATATGCTAAGAAGATCCTTACCGCCTCAAGTCTAGCTACTGGCGCGAATGACTCCTCAAAATCTATCCCTCTTCCTGTCTGAATCCTTGGCCACGAGACGAGCTTTGTTGCGAATTACAGTCATCTCTTCACCCTTTTTGTTTTTCCATAACCACTTAAGATCAATGATGAGTTTGTCGATTGGTCTCGACACTAAATCCCAAGTGTCATGCAATCGATATTGGAGAAGTTCTTCCTGCATCGCTTCAATCCAAGCATTGTCTGCCATCGCTTCCCGAATGTTCTTTGGCTCTTTTAGACTGACTGAGCAGACGTAGATGCATAAGTCACAATCGGTGGCGAGTTGTCTTCTCGTCTGTACTGGCCTTGAAGGTTCACCAATAACGTGATCTATTGGATTGTCTTTAGTCCACTGTAACGTTGAAGGGTACCTTGGATTTGACAAATGCGTGTTGGTTACCTAGAAGAAGATTCAGCAGAATCTGTTGCAAATGGGTTTTTGAATGGTTCTTCTTCTAACACAGCATCGTTTTGTTGTTCTTCTTGAATTGGGGTATTGTGGTGTTGCTCATCAACTCTTGGTAGAAAAATTTCAATTACTGGAGTTGCTGGAGTAGATGTTGATGATGTTGAGGGAGTTGGTGCGTCAGCTTCGATTGTGGTAGATTCATCTTGTGGTGGTGGTGGTGGTTGTTGATTTTGAGCGGGTGCAGCGGAATGTTGTTGTGATGCATTTGTCGAAGCTCCACCATATTACTCATCATACATAAACTCGAAGAAATTTTCCAGTTCTTGATTTGTTGGTTTTTCCGTGTTAGTTGACTGAGCTCCTTGGGGTACGAGTCCTGAACTGATATGTCCAGAAGTCTGACCGTTTGGTGGGGTATGATATCTTTTATAAAATACGAGTCTAACAAACATATTAAACGAGCCTAATAGATTTCCCCATATCGCACCTATTCGAATCTTTATCCCCGTCTAATAACATACACTCCCATGTTTATTTGTTTGAGTTTTAACTTAGATCTTAGTATGTATATCAGAGATCAGAAATAAATCGTTTAATTGACCAAACAAAACATAAAACAACGTAATCCAAAAGCAAACAAAATAGAGATCGACATATGATATGCAGTTTCATTCTTTAATGTGACCAAACGTTTCATTCATATATTTCTTTGTCCATTTATATTTAACGAAACACACTTTTCGTTCACATTTTATATATATATATATATATATATATATATATATATATATATGCCACATCATCACATTTAATGCCACCTCATAATACCACATAAGCACCTTTAAAGCAATTTTTTTTTTGGAGGTTGTAAACTCTCTACAATGTGTGTTTGATTATGATGGATGTTTTGGTGATCTATATTGCTATTGATTAACCAATCATACATATATTTTCCCATAAAAAAATCCTTATCATCAAAACTCTCTACATGAAGTCACGATTTTAGAGTTTTAATGCTTTTTTTATTTTTTTATTATATATATATATATATATTTTGCAGGTTGTAAACTCTCTACAATGTGTGTTTGATTATGATGGATGTTTTGGTGATCTATGCTGCTATTGAGTCATATCAGATTCCTCAGGTTTGACGAGTTTTAATGCTTTTTTTTGTTTTTTGTTTTTTTTTTTGCAGGTTGTAAACTCTCTACAATGTGTGTTTGATTATGATGGATGTTTTGGTTATCTATGCCGCTATTGAATCATATCAGATTCCTCAGGTTTGACGAGTTTTAATGCTTTTTAGTGTTTTTTTTTTTTTTTTTTTTTTTTTTTTTTTGCATGTTGTAAAACTCTCTACAATGTGTGTTTGATTATGATGGATGTTTTGGTGATCTATGCTACTATTGAATAATATCAGATTCCTCGGGTTTGACATTCTAAATTTTTTGGTTCTGTATTTTATCAATTTTGCAGTTTCTGAAGGAGGTTTGTTATGTTGGACGTGACCTCCATAAACCAAGAACTAATTACATCAAGTAATGGCTTCATCCCTCTATTTAAATGGCATGGCAAAATTGATTATAGTGATTGGTTTGGTCCCTAAGCACAAAAAGTTTCACGAACTGGAAAGTTTAATAGGGCTGGATCTCAAACTCCTTGGTCCCTGTCGTTACGACATCTATTTTGGTAACACATAGCTGCTACAACCTCTTTTTCTTCTTCTCTCTTTCTCTATCAGCAAAAGTATTTATAATGATTTGTAAACACATGACAACAAAGAAGGTTATCAACTAGATGACGTTCCAGCGACCATTGATGCTCTTGAATAGGTAATTATCTATATCGATAATCACTTTTATACCAGTGACAGAAAGCAGAAAATGCCAAATTATTGATAATTTTATCGGCTATGCAGGTTGTACTTGCAGTACAAGGACGAATACCAGTTCTCCTTGATGGAGAAATAAGGCGAGGAACAGATATATTCAAGGCTTTAACTCTCGGTGCACATGCTGTTTTGGTAATATCTTAGTAACACCTACAAAATAGATAAAAGTCGTCGTTATTTTCTTATTATCAACCTCATATCTGATATTGCAGATTGGACGTCCGATTCTTTACGGTCTGGCTGCAAAGGGGGAGTATGGAGTTCGAAGAGTGATTGAAATGTTGAAGGATGA
Source organism: Artemisia tridentata subsp. tridentata (assembly GCA_021014915.2). Classification (NCBI taxonomy): domain Eukaryota; kingdom Viridiplantae; phylum Streptophyta; class Magnoliopsida; order Asterales; family Asteraceae; genus Artemisia; species Artemisia tridentata. The sequence goes on from CP139504.1 coordinate 116,073,258, forward strand.
ACTTGAACTAACCATGGCACTTTCTGGCTATTCTACTCTCAATGATATTACCAGGAACCATGTCAGAATGCAGAATGATGATCACCATTGTAGACTGTAGTTCCAAATGATCTTATAAGATGAAATTGACAATAACATTGAATCAGATCCTGAGTCCAAAATGGTGATCTTATGAATCTTTATACGTAAACATTAGGCCTTAGTTTGTTCAAATATTATGAGGTTAAAAGGTCAAATTACTTCCCATGTTCTTTGCATGTCCTTCTCTAGCTAATACAATTATACATCCTTAGTTTGTTCAAATATTATGAGGTTAACAGTTACAATGCAAGCTCAAAAGGAAGCTCCTCCAGACATGCAATGCAAGGACAAATTTTTGCTTCACAGTGCCGTTGCAAGTCCCAGAGCAGTCCCTAAAGATATTACTCCATAGTTGGTAATTATTTAGGTGATCGGATTATGTTCATAATATTGAATTTATGAATAGAGATTTATGTATCTTTTGCAACAGTTTAACAAGGAATCCGGAAATCAATTGGAGGAATGCAAGTTAAAAGTTAATTATGTTGCTCTCCAGCAACCACCATCACCCGTAAGATAAGGATTAGAGGAGGGTTCATCTCCAAGGCCATCGATATCAGACAATGGCACTAAAAACTCAACTAACTCTACTGCTGTGAATTTTTAAATGTTTTAGTATTCAATTTCCAAACCATCTATCTCATTTTAAATGGATCCATTAATTTTTTTTTCTCAGATTCCAAGAGGGATTGCCCAATCGAATCAGACATCATCAGAGGTTATTTTCGGAGGTACTTTATTATTACCTCACCAACGCCTTTTGCCGAATCGAACAAGACATCATCAGAGGTTATTTTCGGAGGTACTTATTATTACCTTGATGATAAATTTTGTGTTCAAATACCAAATATGGATAAAATTTCTGATAATGGTTTTATATGTACAATGCTTTTCTCACTTCCAAGTTCATGGTTTGAACCAAACCAAGGTTATTGAATGGTCAGAAACCAAAAAGAAGTTACTGATATACCGTCCGACATACTGCATTTACCAAAAATATGAATTTGGGAGTTACTACATAGCACGTGTGCATTTTTTTAATTTACTTTTTAGCTGTCATTAGTTAGTTCATAATGACTTATTGTGTATTGCAGAGTATGTTATGCAAGAAATTGTGAAAGCAAGCTTCACAGGATCTAGAAAGACTCTGTCTTATTTGTTACCTGCCATCATGCATGTTAATGCTCAACCAATCTTATGTATGCAATTCCTTTCCATTTATGCTAATTAAAGTTTTGTTTTCTTTGTTTTTATGGGTCCTTTTTCTAGCCACAACACAACCAACCCTTATACATTGAGATGCACATGAACCATGTCTAAATAGTAGAGTCCTAATAATGGATTTTAGTTGCATTATCGTGTTATCTGAAATTGATAAAAAAATATGTATATCCAAGCTCTAATGTTATTCTTAAAGTTAGTTTAATGTGATAATTTGAGGGATTTCTCTGGTTGGATCATAATCTGGCTTTAATTGGTTTTAGTGCAGACCGGACATTCTATAATAAGGACTAGGTTTTCGAGCTTACCCAGGACATAATCAAGTGAGCCTGGGCCTATTAGCCCATCTCTACTGCTATACAAGATTTTAACATAGTTTCTTTCTTACAGCACCCGGAGATGGACCCATCATGTTAGTTTTAGCTCCAACTCGTGAGCTTGTTGTTCAAATACAACAAGAAGCAAGGAAACCCATATCTGTCAGGTGGTTGTCAAGGTATGAGGACATAACATTATTACACTTCTTAAACGAAACCTCTTTTATGTATTAGGATTTATGTTGATAGCCCGCTCTAATGCTTATAAGATATAACAAGTGGTGTATTTTGTAAATTCTGGAACGGAAGCAAATGTGCTGGCAATGATGATGGCGCGGTTACATAGTGGTAACCTTGGGATGATTGCCTTGCGAAACGCATACCATGGTGAAAGTGCTTCTACTATTGGGTTGATAGCTTTGTACACATGGAAGTTATACCACAGGTATGTCCATTCACTAAATCTTGAAAAAAACTGAAGGTGTAGCTAAATGCCGTGTCTAAGTATTAGTGAAAAAATGGGCGGGTTTGGTGGGTTGGGTAACAGGTCATAACAGGTAACATTTAGTGCTTTCATACTTTTTATAATCATTTTATGCTTCATGACTTTAAAATTCTATGATCATATTCAAAACTCTTCGGTTGAATTTCGACTCATATGACCCCTTTCCATTTTGGTGTGTTGACTGATATACTCATATACCTGTAATTGGGTTTAGGATCCGTCAAGGTATGTTAACTGATATATTGGTGTTTGTTTAATGCAAAGTTCATAAGCAATGGTTAACACCCATTCAGTGTCTACCCATTATTGTTGATTAGGTAGTTAACTTTATATGAAAATGACTGGTTAGATAGTGGTGATTTATTCTTGATATGGTAGATAAAAAGTGTTATTTTTTTTCCATCTAAATGGTATCTCATAAGTGAAACAAGGCTAAATATTGAACTTATTATAGTTTATACACATTCTGGATCCTAGGTAGCAAGTCAAGAGACATATGGGAAGTTGGGTGCTATCGTGAGAAGCCAAACATGTAACTGACAAGTTCGAACAATTTCGTATAGTTGTAGGTTGTCTATTTTATGTTGAGATTGATTCAAATTTGAAAGAAATGATAATATTTAAGTTTTGTAAGTTGAGGTTACTGAAAGAGTTATTATGCATAAATGTTTTAAAATGTGCATATGTGTTTTAGATTGTGCATATGTGTTATGCTTGTTATTATGATTAAATTTTGTTTCCTAGTAGTTATCTGATTTAGATTTCTAAAGATGATATGGTTATTTTATCTTGCGCTTTGTTTAAAAGTATTTAATCTTAACTATGATTTTTATTAGGCGTGAAAATATCTTCTTTGAAGACGTGCGCATATGTTCTAATGAATTTGGTGATAAACCGGAAGTACACACATGTTCTTTGAAGGCGTGCATGTATGTTCTTGGACGGCGTGCACACATGTTCGAAAGATGCTGATGAGAAAGTTCAAACACATATGTTCTTGGACGGCTACGAGTGTGCATATACGTCCGACTTCGAAAAATGTTGATAACAATAAGTGTGCACATATGTCGTCCGTTTGCGTTAAATATTATTAGTGCGCACATGTATAGATCCATTACATTCATGTATTTCTTCATTTCAAAATTGTGTATTTAATTGTATTTAAATCGATATCGAATTTTGTGTTTAACATTTACGTTCTTAGTTTGTTATAAATTTACATCATCTAAAAAAACATATATGCACCTTACTATTTGAAAAACATGCATGCTGAAAAAATTATTCCAAAAATGAAATAAAGAAATAATTCTTAAAAACACATATGCACTAAATCAATTTTAAAACATGAATGCAAAAAAAAAAAAAAAAAAAAAAAAAAAAAAAAAAAAAAAAAAAAAAAACCTAATCTGAGATTTAAGGGTTTCTAAAAAACGTGATTTATTTAAAAAAGTAAAAAATAATATAAATATGTCTTCTACTATTATACCCTTTTAGATTAAATAAAAATATTTAATGTTTAAAAAAATATGATTGGTCTAGAGGAGGTTCTCACAATTCTCGCACTCAAAAGAGTTCTGAAAATAAATAAAGTCTCTCTCTCTCTCTCTCTCTCTATATATATATATATATATATATATATATATATATATATATATATATATATATATATATAGGGAGACTTTTCTTGCGAGAACCATCTTATCTGCGAGAACTGACAGAACCACCAAAAACATACATGCACGCCGTTTCAAATAAAATAAAAATACATGCAAATCATCAATAATCGTAAGTATCCACCTATGTTCTTCAATATCATCATGAACTCATCCTCTTTTTTCACAAAAACATTACACACGGCCGCAATATTGTCATTGCACGCCTTATAAGAATATACATGCACACCTTCAAAGAAAAATTTTGTATTTCCAATTTCTTATCAAATTCTTTAGAACAACCATGTTTTTTTTAGAACATATGTGCAAAAATACAATTATTGAAGGCGTGCGTGTATGTTTTTGGTGTTTCTGTCAGTTCTAGCAAGAAAGTCTCACTATATATATATACATATATATATATATATATATATATATATATATATATATATATATATATATATATATATATATATATATATATATATATATATATATATATACACATAAAAGTGTCGTATGCCTGATTCAAGAAGACCACATAAAACTTCACCCTAGTTTACCCATGTTACTAATTGAACAGAAAGAATATAAAGGAGGTATGGAAAAACTTTGATCGGATATAGGAGAATGAGCAAAGAGCACAAGATTCACAAGAGAAGTCTTCAAACCAAAACCAAAAACCTTTACTCCACACAGCCCACGATCACCCTTAGCAATATTCCAAACTGAATTCTAGCCTGCTATCCTTCGTACCTCCTTCCTTCTTGGATAAAATGAGCAGTCGATGTGTAAATTGTTATTAGGGTTTCTTTGTGTGTGAAATGAGATGTATATTCGGTTGGGAATATTATGAGAAGAGAGGTGGAGATAAGGGCTGAAACAATCCGAGTCTTGGGGAATTGTGGGTGACTAATGCTTCTACACATTTTCAAATTTGAGCCCATCAATTATCATTTACACTTAAAATGAATTTGGACCCATCTTGTGACTTATATAAACGTTTCATGTAGAGTACTCAAAGTAGTATTTTCGGCTCTCATATTCATTGTTGAACGTGTGATGTTTTTGTCCCAAAACAAGTTTATATTTGGCCCTTATTAAGCAACCACAAAATCTTTACCCACAAAATCTTTACCAAACACCCCATTTTTCAAACACATTTCACTCCCACTCTGCTGTATACGACCTGCCATCACAAATCCATCATCAAATCACCTCTTCGAGTCAATTTCACAAAGGGCAAACATCTATACATCGATTAGCAACACGTTTAGTAAGTTTTTCATTATACATTTCATCTAATTTCATTCAATTTTGAGTCTAATCTTAATTAGGTCTTTTGCTAAACTTTTCCAAAATTAAATTTTTATTAAAATTAAGTCTAAGAATGTTGTAATCAAATGCTCCCCATAGGATTTGAATGCTTAAACAACCTAGAAACTAAGTAATTAAAAAACCATTATGTCAAACTAATCACTCCTTTTCAAAACTAATCATATTGTTGAATTATGCCATAAACACATGTTAAAACCAATCACATTAGTTTATTACAACTCACAAATCCCAAAAATATATTTTTCGAATCATAAAAAATGTTTTTGTTAAATATAAGAGAGTGTTTGGATTAGGAGCTAGAATCATCAAAATTTATTCAAAATTAAATTCATAACTACTTATCAAGTTTATAAACATGCAATTAGTTGTTTTAAGTCATCAAGATACATAATTCATATGTATATTGAAATTTTACTAGTTATTTTCTTATTTAAAGGAGCGTTTGGCACAACATTTTGAAAGAAATTTTTGAGTCAAAATCTAAGTTACTTAACATAAACACTCGTAAGAAATAGCTAGATATACAATCCAATGTTTGTCTAGCCACATTTCAAGGTAGCTTATGACGTATAAAAGAACGTTAGGATATTGTTGATTTCTTGTCATAATGTCCCTATAACTATTCTTTAACATCATAAAACACACTTTAAGCGAGTTAAAAATTAAAACTAAGGAACATTGTAAACTACTTCTTAGGATTTATGTTTTAGAGTCGAAGTATGTTTACGTTCCACACAAGTAGCATATATAATATATGCATGTCATTTTCTTATTTTTTGTTTGTTACTATCTTGTATAGGTGAAAATGCCCAAAGTGACAGTTGGCGATGTCTCAAGATCAAAAGCATACATTCCTAAAGTCTCTTCCACTCCGGGCATGGCTCCCTCTGTTGCTTGTTTCTATCGTCCCATTGAGGATAGGAACATTCACGAAGGAAGAATTGTCCATCCTTCGTTCTATGAATCCGACTACAAAGAACGTGTGTTTTCCAACGTAAGTCTTGATTGTCTCTACAAAATTAATGAGCCAATCATTCCGCGCTTTGTCCTTGACTTCTATAGTCAAGTGGTATTGCAAACCGATCCCTTTGGCACCATCCTCATATCCTTCATGATTCAACACCAACTCATCACTCTTACTCTTGCTCAATTCGGGCAAATTCTAGGAATTCCCTCCTCCGGTCAAGCTGTCTTCTCAAATAAGTGGGACCTTTCCTCTCTTGAGCTTAATCGACCTCAAGTGGGTCCTTACTACTCCGAGATTCCATCTCCTGAAGAGATTCGTGAATATCTTGGGCTAGTTCGTGGTACGACTAGTCGAAAGATCAAGTCAAAAGATGTTGAAATCTCTGAAAACCAAATCCTTCTCAAAGATCTACGTCGCGACATGAAGAGTTGGGAAGAACTCATTCGTGAGAATGCGTTCGGTACCAGTGGTCACCGTGATCATGTCGCGGCAAGCATAGTCCACATGCTATATTGTATCGTTGCTGAACAACCGTACAATTTGGCATATCTCTTTGTCTACCGTATCATGTCCGCCAAAAACACTCATAATGCAAATTTACCATATGGTATGTTTCTCACTCGTCTCTATAATCATGTCATGATACACTATCCACATCTTCGGAGTCCAATCTATGAGTCTGTGCAACCGACCCTCAATCCACTTGCTCAAATCCGTACCTGTCGCCCTCGTAGTGATAAGGGTAAATCTCGTAAGTCAGTCTCATTTCCACCTCGTGGTTCCACGTCTCATCAAGGTGATGATGATGATGATGATGATGATGATGCGGAGGAAGGCACATCAAGTGCTAGTACCCATCACCAAGGACTTTCGTTGAAAATCTCCCGGATCTTGATTACACCGAATATCAAGTTCCTCCTCATGCCGACATGACAGACGAACTACTCTTCGAAAGGCAAACCGAGATGCTCAACTCACAACGGCAGATGCACCATGAAGTACGAGGCGGCTTCAAATCCATCGGAAAGTCACTTGGAAAGTTATTTGGGAAAAAGAAGAAATAAACATATTTGATGAATGTTTAATTGAATTTTATTAGACACTTATATGTAGTTCTATTATCTTGACACTTGCTTGCTATGTCCTTTATTATGTTAGTTGACAAACTTATTAGAACCTAACTACTAGTTTATTTAAAATTATATGACTATGTTTCTAATATAATTGTTTTATGTATAATGTTTTAAATATGCAATTGATAATATTTAATCATTCTTGATGTACATGATCCAAATGGAACTTGCTGCAAAGACACACTAAAAATAACCCTTTTCTGGAAATTTTTCAAATTTGGTCGCCTGGGAATTCACCAGATGGGCGCCCCCCTTAATTCCTTAGGCGGTCCCCTTAATTTTTAAGGGGGCCGCCCAACAATTAAGGGGACCGGCCATCTGGACAGTAAAATTTACTGTTTCCTTTTGCATCTTGTGACCACTTTTACCTAGCCCCAGCTACCATTACCCTTAATGCACGAACTGGACTTGGAATATTACCACAATATCTCCACAATTTGCCTAAATCAACCACATTTTCACAATATAAAAACCCTCCTTACAATTACCTTTCACTTCATCAACCATCACCTTCATCAAACACCCATTGTCATCCACAATGCTATCACCTAAATCCTCCATCTCTAAGCCTTCAAGGAAACAAAGACTTGTTATCATACCACCAAAACAACCTTTCATTGACCTAACCCAAGATGACACCAAAACTCCATCACCACCACCTCAAAATTCATCCCCAAGTGCACCAAATGCACCATCAAAAACACCATCCACCCATGGAGCTTCATCTTCCTCCATTCCATCTACCTCATCCATAAATGACTACATCCACACTCACCTAACATCATCACCAAGAGCATCATCACCACCATCTACTCAAGAACCTTCATACACCCAACTTGCCATTTCCCTATCACCCATCACACCTCTTGATGCTCATTTTTCACCATCACAAACCCCACCACCATTCTTTCCTATACCTTGGGCAATGCTTGAAGCCCATGGTAATAATTGTCTTTGTTGCGTCCATAACCGGACCTTAATCTTTGGTCTTAGAGATGAGATACACTACATGTTTTCATCTCTTGAACACATGATTGCCAACCCACAACCACCACCTCCTCCACCTCCTTCACCCACTACACCACCACCACCTCCATTTTCACCCAACTAAGCATATGCAATACTTAAAAATAATTTTTCAAACCCTTCTTGCAAGCAAGCTCCATGGAAGACAATGTACCTCTAAAATGATTATGTAGTTTCATTAGTAGTTTTTTTATTTGTATGCTTGCATGCTTCTTGTTGTAATCTTTTGGTTGTGTATTTATACACAACACCTTTATTGAATGAATGATTTTATATGCTTGCTTATTGTTGTTATATATACTTGTGCTTCTAACATTTTTTTTGCAAGCATTCCATAGCTCGTTTCCTTGGTGCCCCCAAACGAGGGGGAGTACACATCAAGGGGGAGTTTTCGTCCCGACAAATTTAGTTACTAAAACTTGTCGGCTTAACCTTTTTGATTCTACAAAAAGGGGGAGAAATAGATGTAAACTCACTAAATACTTGTCTAAAAACTAATTTTTAGATTTAATGAGTTTAGATTTTGTAATCATCAAAAAGGGGGAGATTGTTGATATAAATAATGCCTAAACACGTTATTAATATTTTTCGATATCTCTACGTTTTGATAATCACAAAATGTAAAATCATTAATCGGAAAATTATGACGTAAACAAGTATTTAGTTGTAAATATCTATTTCTACAACTCAAATCACTTAAGGTATGAATGAACTAATGCTTAATGCATTATATGATCAAAGGAACATTTTCTTAATAACTAGATTTTTTATAAAACATCAAAAACATTTTATATATTTTTGAAAAACATTTTTGGCATTAAATAAAAATGTTTAATCTTTTATAAAAATATGAATTCAAATTTTTAACCAAAATCAGTTAAAATGTTCCAGAAAAACCTTCCCCACAAAAGGACAAAATTGGCCAACGGACAGAAGGGGCGGCCCCCTTAATTTTACTAGGCAGCCCCATTAAGGGGACCGCCCCCGCTCCAGTAGACTTCCAGCTGTCCAATTTTTCTCCTATAAATACCAGTCTTCTCCTGGACTTTTACTCACCTTTTGCACACTAAAACTTTCTGTTCTAAATTCATTCTAAACATTGTAAATCCTTTGATCATATTTTCTTAAGCATTGGTTTCTAAGTGATCCAAGCTTCCACCACCAAAAGTGCAAAAGAAGAACTCTACTTCAACTAGTGAAGAAGTGTTATTACTTACCTCATTCAATTGTGTTGTTGTGTAAAGTGTTGTGTAGTTGTGATAAGTAGATCTAAGTGTAACTACGTAGTTGTGTTGTAAATTTGTTGTGAAGTAGTTGTGAATAAGTAGTCGTGAAGAAGAAGTCGTGAAGTAGTCGTGAAGAAGAAGTCGTGAAGAAGTCGTGAAGCCGTTGTGAAGAAGTCGTGAAGAAGTTTGTGATTAAGTCGTGTAGAAGTTGTGTATAAGTTGTGAGATTGGTTCTAGCTACGATTAGGACTCGACATCTAGCTTTGTGTCATTAAGCCGGTGTAAGCTAAAGTTGTGTAAGGTTTCTCCGCCATAAGGGAGTTTGTTGACATAGTGAAGAAAACTCTTGAGTAGGTGACTCGAGGAGTGGAGTAGGGCAAGGAAGGTGTCCTTGTAGCCGAACCACTATAAATCTCCGTGTTGTGGTTTGATCTTTCCAACTCTATCTCTTATTTCATTACATTTACATTACTTGCATTACTTATCTATATTTGTTTATATATGTTCATATTGATCAAGAGTTGAATTCACATAAGATAGAATCGAAGTTTTTAAAAAGTAAACAAAAGTTTTCATAAATTAAAAAGACGTAAAACTATTCAACCCCCCTTCTAGTTTTCCACAGTTTGTGTATTCGCCGTCTTTGTTACAAAGAAGAACATTCAAACTTTTTTTCGCCTCGACTCTTGAAACAACATCATAAAGTTGTCTATCGAGTTTACTTGATAATGATAAAAGATAATGTATTTCTCGGCATCCTGTGCCCACCATGTCAAATGTTCCCCGGATAAAGTAATGAAGGATTGCATTGGCAACTCAAAATATCGCATCCTGTGACAACAATTAATGATATCAGATAGATATATAAATAATTCAATAGTTTGGACTTTTTTTTAACATGCGCATACTTGACCCTCACAACAAATTCCTACTATCAATCTATATGTCATTAGGAGTAGTTCTGAGCATGTGGCTTTAATTAGTTTGGATTAGAGAACAAAGAGTTAAACAATGATGAAACCATGTTTTGTAAATTTAGATGTATTAAAAAATTGATATAACATGCCCATAAATGAAGATGAACACTATAGTGATAAGCGGGTACATGGATAGCCCGTATATACCGAATTCACACATGCTTCCAAATGGCTATCAATCCAAAATAAACTATGAGAGTGATTTGGTCCATGATGATTCTACTCAATATAATTAGCATGAATCTCATATGGAATGCTCATTGTTCCTAAGGAACTTAATATTAATAATATGTACATCCATCCCCTACAAAAGCTCATTCTAGTATACTAAAAGAATGATTCTTCGATTTATTTCTAATCTTACAGATCGACAATGCATTTTATCCATACATTAAATGAAAACTGATACATAAATGCATTATAGATAGTTGAAGAGGTGATCATAAATGAAGGGAGTGCACCTGTTATTTGAGATGGAATTTATACGGTGGTCATGGACATGCACAAATGTTCTACGACACGTAGTTACAGGGCTTGTTTCATTAACCGTTTATCTAATCATGATACATGGATAATATGTTAGTGTTAGTCACATATTGGATATTATCCAATAAAACATTACAAGCATCAAGAGGATAGAACAAAGGTTTTATAGTACATCAACAATGTAATCTGGACTTGGCAAAACTCAAAACCTATTATATTTAATTTTGAACCATATAATTTAATTTTTTACCTATCCATCTTCAAGATCAGTGACTTAATAAGCCTTTCATGACAATTTTTGCATCTATATGTCTATTCCACTCCTGAAAACAGCACAACGACACGGCAGTCATTGCTATACAGTTATTGCATCTATAGAACGTTAACACTTTCTACCAATATTAGTGTTTACATCATAGAGAAATAAATCAAGGGATGTGCGTATTGGTGTTCGGGAATTAGTTTTTATATAAATAAAAAAATCTCTAAGGGCCCTCCTTCTACCCCAAAAAATGACATCTATTTTCATATGCTTTGGAGTTTGGATGGTCAAGTTATAAAGGCCTTTTGACCACAAAGGGAGTGTTTGGGACTACTTATTGTTATTTCTTATTTAAATCTCTTCAAATAAAGTTTAGACAAAAGTGGATTTGATTAACTGACCTGACCTATCACAAACTGTATTTCATTAAGTCCATAATATTACAAATTCAAGTAGATAGAAGAATTGATAAAAGGCTAAAACATGTGAATTATTTATAAAACGGGTTTGAATGGCAACGAACATTTATAAATGTTGGTTCACATATAAAGATCTCCTACTTTTGTTTCAATCTGATGAAATTCTACCTCCTAATAGCTTTAATCTCCTATTAGAAGAAAATTTGGGTGACTTTTACGGTAATATTGGGTCTTAAACCTAAACTTGAGTTTAGTCAAATGTTAGATGCATTTTTTCTAGAAAGATTCTATTATGAAAAACAATGGTATTATAATCGAATTTAATTCCAACCTGTAACACACAGTCATGTTTTCACAAGCTGCCAGGATATAATGAAACAAAATATTTTATAAATCAACATTTTACCCGTATACCCATTTTTACCGGTTACCCATTTTTACCCGCATGCCCATTTTTCTTTAAGAACAAATAATACAACTAAATCATGCCTTGTTCCTTAACTATTATGTATGTACCCAGGTGGAGCAAAGAAAATACCTTTTTCGGTTTCACGCTGCAGAGTGAGTAATTGAAGAGAAGTCGAAACCTGCAGCCAACTACCAAATAAACTTCATTAATCATGGATTCATGATCAAGTATAAATATTGATTTCCCGTAAAAAAAACACTACTTGGGCATATATTCCTTGATAGGTGTGTATCAGATGATTTTGCAACGCTGACCATCACTGGTGTGAAAAAGACCCAAAATATATCATACACAAAAAGTCCAGCATGCAGATTTAACCATGACATCATCAGAAACCATAGCAAAAAGTATTCGCGATAGGTAATTTATTGATTAAGAAAAGTGAAATTTCCATACCAAAAGAATGGAACAAGTCTTAAAGGAGCCAACTCAGAGCATTTCAATTCCCTGCATATAGTACATATTTTCAGCAAATTTTACGTGAACTGCCATTTCAAGATTAAACTAGAGATGAACAAACCTGAATGCAGAAAGCAAGACCTAATATGGTGTTGGCCAGCCATGCTTCTGTGCAGCATACCGTTCACAAAAGATCAGCCCTCTCGAGTACATCTATTATGCTTTTCTGATCAGCTGTCTCGAGTACATATATTTGGCTCATCTAATCAGTGTCTACTTGTGTACCTGAGGAACAATATATACATACATATTTCATTGACAACTAAAAATGATAGACAATTTTACAAAGAAAAATAACCAACCGATACAAATTTGCACCACACAGAGGTCTTGTCACAAGGGATTATTATCCACTTTAAAAGAGTTACTTGTTGTCTATTTTTTCTTAATATCATATGCTAAAATGTGATTATTAGATTTTTTTTTTATTCTACGTGGTTACATAAATGATTAATGTATTTACCTTGCGATCATACTATTTCTTAAGATATACTTCAGGAGCAATATATCTAGGCGTTCCAACAGTAGGTTTTGGTTGCGAATGCAACACAAAGGACTAACCAAAACAATCAAGAACTCTTAGGACCCAGAGGTAGTAATTTCGACCCATTAACTTATAAACGGGTCGATCCAGGCTTTTTTATGAGTTAAATGAACAATTAAAAAGTTATAGATCTAACGAAATATGTATTTTAGATGCATAAATCCTCCTATGTCATTAGGATGCGTTGTGCCTTGGAGTAGACAAAATCGCAAATTTTGAGCCGAGGAGCAGGGCTGCAATCTAGTAGCGTGTTTCTCCTGTTTCAAGTCTCGATGGCATACTTGCTAAATTTTACAAATGCATAAATTACAGTTCATTAGTAACAATTATACACTACATATACACACATATTGAGGGAACATTTGTATCGAAACAGAGCTAATCTATACCATATTATGGCAGTAGCTAACGATCAAAATGTGTTGCTGGAAGAAGAACCATGCCTACAACACAACAACCATCAAAAATTTTAATACAAAAAGGAGTTACTGGTGAATCTTATCCCTCTTTTGTAACATACCATAGAAAACTCATCAATTAAACATATTGAGAGAACCAAGGTTTTTTTTTACCCCATACTTGTGTATTCTTTTTCCCACATCTATCACGTTTCATCGTATCTTCCTGCAACACAGTGCGGAATCAAAATAACTGCAAAGAAATCAAAATGTCATAAATACCGCCATACATATGTTGGTTGACCCATCTTTCCTTACATGCTTGTTTACAATTCAACCTCTCGTGTACCTCCATAGATTATAATTATCTGTATGTACCTGATCCACCCGTTGGAGTGCATTTGCACATAGGGTGTTGCTCGGATCATTATATACATAGTTTCCATTGCAAGCTTCCTTTGCAGACTGAATAACACAAATGACCAGGATGTCAAAACATACTTTACTCACATTGGGAAGTACATGTGTGAATATTTTGTTATCGATATATTTGTTACCTCATATATCTCATCTAATATAAGTGCAACCTGGTGAGCAAACTCGCATCTTGAATTAAAATCTATGAACTTATCGGTGAGAGGGCTAACAATCGCGGACCTCTGTATATTGTAAGAAAGATTACTTAAATTCTGGTTCTATATATAGGGTCAATTTAGTAAAAAGAGTTATAAGCTGTGAAGCATCAAATAACTGGTGTTTTTTTCTTGTAACATTGTATATGAGGTAGGCAACTTAGAAATTTTCAGATGAAGTCCTATCTCTCCAAACGACTTTCTTTTTGGTTGTGCCACCAGCATCTCATAGCTCACTAATACAGTAGACACACCCAACCTAATCTGTTAACAGGAAACCTATTTTTTAGAATTTGTATTAAATGTATATTGTGGATGCCAATTCAATATAGCAGTAGGCTTTGAACAGTGCCGATGCACATCCAGTCACACATTAGATCCATCATAAAGAAGACACGCTACACATAAAAAATAATGGACATATAATAATAAGCATCAATAACCAAACGCAAATCAGACTCCTAGTTCCTTAAAAACCATGAATCTTGATCTACTCTTTCTTAACAATCACAGCACGAGTTTAAAATGCTGAAACGTTATTCCTTTGATCACCTTGAAGTTGAATCACTTTACCCAAATCCTTATCATGTACAGCAGTACCATTACAGCAAAACTCTTTCAAGTCTTTCGAGTCTTCTCGTAGCTAAGCTCTTTTTTAAGACCTTGGAATGTTGTCAAGCTTTTTCGACCATTTTTTTGTTGAATACTAATATGAAAATACTCTTTGATACCAGCACCACCACCAGAGTCTTGTTCTATATCCAAAAATAGGTTGAATGCAGATGGGTTCTGGACGTCTAATATACCAACCATGAACTTTGTTTGAAGGTTTGTAAATAAGCATCTGCAAAAAGAATGAGAACAACCATTAGTATAAAGTTAAAGGATAAAAAGATCTAATTGGGTGTTATGGGTAGCTTATTATAAAGTGCTTATATGCTTAATAAATGTTTATTCCGCTTGTGCACTAGAATTGAAAAGTTTAATTAGAGCTGCAGTACATAAAAGTGTAAACAACATATTATAATTATCTGTATGTACCTGATCCACCCGTTGGAGAGCATTTGCACATAGGGTGTTGCTCGGATCATTATATACATAGTTTCCATTGCAAGCTTCCTTTGCAGACTGAATAACACAAATGACCAGGATGTCAAAACATACTTTACTCACATTGGGAAGTACATGTGTGAATATTTTGTTACCGATATCTTTGTTACCTCATATATCTCATCTGATATAAGTGCAACCTGGTGAGCAAACTCGCATCTTGAATTAAAATCTATGAACTTATCGGTAAGAGGGCTAACAATCGCAGACCCCTGTATATTGTAAGAAAGATTACTTAAATTATGGTTCTATATATAGGGTCAATTTAGTAAAAAGAGTTATAAGCTGTGAAGCATCAAATAACTGGTGTTTTTTTTTTCTTGTAACATTGTATATGTAGCATTGTCGATAGATGGAATTGCTTCATTAAGAACCATGATATTGGTTCGCCTCAACAATGCACGCCCCAAACACAACAGTTGGTGTTGTGTTTCCTCATACTCCAATTTGCTCCATCTTCCACTACCATACTTGCAAAATTCAAAATATTACTTAAAGATGCAGGCTTTCTTTTAAAACACCACACCTTATTTTCATTTTTAATTAAGAAACTACACTTTATAGTGTCATGTTTTCAAAAACCAATGATATGATCTACACTTTATTTCGATTAGCATTAGAACCTATATCAACCTTAACATGCTTGTAGTAATCCTTGACATATAAAACACCAAGCAAACTGACATCTGTTGAACCCACATCAGTGGATGCAACATATTAACAAAATAGTTTTTTTACCTCACACTGACGGACTCGTCACATGAATTCAATTGAGATCATGGTTCTTATTGTAAATCCATTGCATGTTTCTCCTACACATCTGAACAAAGTAGAGGCCAATTATAATGCAAAAGTTAATTTGCATGAGTGTCACTGCAATCCAAAAATTAACTAAAATAAATAGCCATTTACAAATTGAGAAAAAAAAAACCTTGATCATCATTGTTTTCTTGCAAACCTGTGATGAAGAAAACATGGAAATCAAAGTTTTGTTGCAAAATCATAACAATAAATTTGAAGACAAACGTGATAACTTGTTGTGATGTGATAAACACAATAAATAAAATTATACACAAACCTGACAAAAGTTTTCGAAATTCATCTCTATCACTTACAAACTGCTGTGGCATTTGGTTACTTTTTACAGATTCAAAGCATGAAGAATGGTACAACTTTTTATATGTGATTGGGCATGTCTCCAATGTTTCAGCATCATCCTCCATGGACCTAGAGCTATAACATCTTGATTAAGGCTTCTCTAATTTCTGCAATGACAAAGACATTATAATTATTCAATTAGGGTTTGTGTGATATAACTTTTTTTTCTCTATGCATGTTTTTTTTTTCTGTGATGGACCGTATGTTTTAGAGTAATAAAATGTTATAAAGAACAGGCACAATAATAATATTTGAAGGTTTGAACATATTAGTAAAGCAACGAAAGATCAAACCTGAAAAAAAGATCGTTGTCGTTGCGCATGGTTAAAAAATTAGTAAACCAAAAACAAAAAATAAAAATAAAAAATTATCAGATAGTAAGAATGAAGATCTCAAGTATAGAACAAATGAAGGTGGGTCGTATGAACCTCATGGAAGGGTGATGAGATATCTGGCTTAATCATCTGCCAAGTTACATGCATACAATTAGTGAATTAACCTTATAAAAATAATTGATCATTATGCAGGAGGATGAACGAATGATATTAGGGTTTGAGAAAAACGTAGGTATGAAGGATATTTAGGTTAATGTTTATAATTCTGTAAAACTATAATTAAGGAATGCAGTAGTTATTAAAGCATGTCTTTATTGTTTTCAATCTTCAATCACAAAAACTCATGTGCTCCACTGGTTGACATGCTTGTGTGTGGATGCCTAGACCTAGGTTCGAATCCTACACCATACATTTTTACACAAATAAAATCCGGATATATATATATATATATATATATATATATATATATATATATATATATATATATATATATATATATAGAGAAAAAAGCATGGAGAAATTTTTCCATGTTGCATTTAAGCCTGATTACTGGGCATTTAAGCCTGCTTACTGGGCAATCAGGCATTTGATGACGTCATACGCATAATATATATATATATATATATATATATATATATATATATATATATATTATATATATATATATATATATATATATATATATATAATATATATATATATATATATATATATATATATATAATATATATATATAGTGAGACTTTCTTGCGAGAACCATCTTATCTGCGAGAACTGACAGAACCACCAAAAACATACATGCACGCCTTCAATAATTGTATTTTTGCACATATGTTCTAAAAACAACATATATGTTTTTAAAAAAACATGGTTGTTCTAAAGAATTTGATAAAAATTGGAAATACAAAATTTTTCTTTGAAGGTGTGCATGTATGTTCTTATAAGGCGTGCAATGACAATATTGCGGCCGTGTGTAAGGTTTTTGTGAAAAAAGATGATGAGTTCATGATGATATTGAAGAACATATGTGGATACTTACGATTATTGATGATTTGCATGTATTTTTATTTTATTTTAAAAGGCGTGCATGTATGTTTTTGGTGGTTCTGTTAGTTCTCGCAGATAAGATGGTTCTCGCAAGAAAGTCTCCCTATATATATATATATATATATATATATATATATATATATATATATATATATATATATATATATATATATATATATATATAATATATATAAGTGTCGTATGCCTGATTCAAGAAGACCACATAAAACTTCACCCTGGTTTACCCATGTTACTAATTGAATAGAAAGAATATAAAGGAGGTATGGAAAAACTTTGATCGGATATAGGAAAACGAGCAAGAGCACAAGATTCACAAGAGAAGTCTTCAAACCAAAACCAAAAACCTTTACTCCGCACAGCCCACGATCACCCTTAGCAATATTCCAAACTGAATTCTAGCCTGCTATCCTTCGTACCTCCTTCCTTCTTGGATAAAATGAGCAGTCAATGTGTAAATTGTTATTAGAGTTTCTTTGTGTGTGAAATGAGATGTATATTCGGTTGGGAATATTATGAGAAGAGAGGTGGAGATAAGGGCTGAAACAATCCGAGTCTTGGGGAAGTGTGGGTGACTAATTCTTCTACTCATTTTCAAATTTGAGCCCATCAATTATCGTGTACACTTAAAATGAATTTGGACCCATCTTGTGACTTATATAAACGTTTTATGTAGAGTACTCAAAGTAGTATTTTCGGCTCTCATATTCATTGTTGAACGTGTGATGTTTTTGTCCCAAAACAAGTTTATATTCAGCCCTTATTAAGCAACCAACGTGTGGTGTTTAAAGTTTGCGTCGTTTATATTTTTTAGCTTAGGTTTAAGATTTATCATACCTCAGGTCTTAAATTCGTAACTTATAGTTAAATTTCCAAATTATATTCGAAATCAAATGTTCAAATGTCGTATCATATATTCTGGTTATTATAAAAACAGTAAACACAAAAACACAATATTATTAAACAGTAACAGCCTCAATATTATTAAGCAAATAATACGAATACTCTCCTAGTATTAGGGTTTACAACCTTGAAGCTATACGAAAAACACGTAAACTCGTATATAACTCTATGCATTAGGACCTCCTTTTATAGACTAAGAAGTCCTAGTCGGCTTACAATAACTTTCTCTTCAAGATAAATCTTTTCTATATTTATCTAAACATATTACAAGGTATTACTATACTTATCATACTCACAAACCGACTTAATCACATAAGCAACACTAATAAACCACCAGCAGCACTAATCTTTACTCTGGCAGCATTAACTCTTCAGAAGTTGTAACTTAGTACTAGCAGCACTAAGTTTTCTTCTAGCAGCAATCCCTTAGAGTATTTTCCTTGAAGTCTTCCAACAGTTATAATGTACTCTAGCAGTCTTAACTTCAACTAGCAGTCTTAACTCTTTAACCAACAACAGTAATGACTTAGAACAATTTTCTTGAAATACCTGAGCAGTCTTAACATCTTAGAGCAGCAGCAACTCAAGAGGCTTTAATTCCCAACAACATATCTTTTCATGAGATCTAGGTATTAGACTTTTCTCATATGATTTTATTTATGTTATATTTTCTGTTGTGCATGTTTTATTAACTATGTGAACCTTATCAAAACCCTACATTGTAATTCTTACGAACTTAAATATAAATTCTTTTATTTACAAATTCCAAACTCCAATCTGATAAAATAGATATATCTTATAAAAATAGTGTGATTTTAAACAAATTTAATTGGAAGAAACTAAGATCTTAATAATAATATACTATATATTAAAAAAAAGAAAAAAAAAGAAAAAGACATAGGTAGTTGTTGGGAATTAAATATTCTGAAGTTAGAGTATTAGAATTTACTCTAAGTCAAAGGTACTGCTAGTTCATGATCAAGGTACTGCTAGTACATCAAGGTACTGCTAGAACAAGAAGATACTGCTAGTAGAGAATGGTACTGCTGATCAGTGAGTCATAAAGCTACTTCAAGGATAAGATCGAAAAGATATTTATTGTATTTTGGTCAACAATATACGGTAGATAATATCTTACTCCATGTGCTTAGTTAACAAGTTGTATACATAGATACATGTTGTATCTAATGTACTGACACTCATAAGCATAAGTTAACCAAGTAAGTCGGCCAAGACTTTAAGCAATTTGTAAAGATCTCTTGGACTATAAAAGAGATCTTAGACTTGGATATTGTGTACAACACACACATGCATAACTACGAACTCATATCTGTTAAGACATAGAACAAACACAAATCACAAGTTGAAACATAAGATTCAAGGTCTTTGTAACCCTAGTGATAAACACAAGATCACTCGTATTATTTTGAATAATATTGAATCGTTTAGTGATAAACTTTCTTTGTTCATTGTTAAGTAACAAACATAATTCTTCCATTTCCATAACATACATAACCTTCTAAGTGTGGTTAAGTAAATTCCGCGTGCTTAATCATATAAACTCAATATATCATTACACACAAAGTATACAAGGTTTAACCACCTTAACCGTGTGTCATAGGTCCTCTCAGTTGCCCAGTATCAAACCTAATGAGTTTGAGTTATGGAGGATGAGAATTGAGCAATATTTCATGGTCCAAGATTACACTCTTTGGGATATCATTATATATGGTGATTCTTTTTCACCAAGCTATTCAGAGGTTGTCCTAGAAGGTAAAACAATTAGGAAAAGAAATACTGGACCAGTGTCAAATGAAGAGAAGATACTGAAGAGAAATGATCAGAAAGCAAGAAATTTGTTGCTTATGACCATTCCTGGTGAGCAGATGTTATCATTTAACAAGTATCTTGATGCAAAAACTCTTTTTGAAGAGATTTGTGCATATTTTGGTGGTAATGAAACTACCAAAAAGACACAGAAGACACTACTAAAGCAACAATTTGAAAACTTTACTGCTTTTAGTAATGAGTCTCTTGATAAGCTTTTCTCAAGGTTACACAAGCTTGTCAGTCAGTTGGCTGTGTTGGGTGTTGAGACAGAGAAGGAAGATCTCAACATGAAGTTTTTGAGAAGTCTACCTGATGAGTTCCATACTCATGTTATTGTCTGGATGAACAAACCAGACATTGAAACCATGAAGCTCAATGATTTGTACAACAACTTCAAAATTGTTGAACAAAGTCTAAAGAAATCTGGTCATTATGGTACTAGTTCTGGAAACGTGGCACTCTTGTCAGTTCCTAGTATTAGTAAGAGTGAAGAGGTAGATGAAGGTGAAAGTGTTTCTAATGCAAGTTATGGTGCTCCTTCTACAAGTTCTCAAAAGGATGTTGCTGGTCTTGGAGATTCAACATTCTATGCTTTTATTACCAGTCAATCTAGTGGCTCTCCTCTCAACCACGAAGACCTTGAGCAGGTAGATGGTGATGATTTGGAAGCTATGGATATTAAATGGCAGGTTGCTTTGCTTAGCATGAGAGCTAAGAAGTATTGGCAGAGAACTGGGAAGCAAATTACCATAAATGGTAATGACACTGCTGGGTTTGATAAAAAGAAAGTGGAGTGTTTCAACTGTCATAGGTTAGGACACTTTGCTAAGGAGTGTAGAAGCCCAAGAAAGCAGGAGAATAGAAACACATGGTATAAGCAAGATAGGAGAAAGGAAGTTACTGTTGAAGAGCCAAAGGCTATGTTGGCTATTGATGGTATTGGTTATGATTGGAGCTCAATGGCTATTGAAGAGGAAGCACCACCAAATGCTGCTCTTATGGCCAATGAATTTGCTCTAATGGCTCATTCTGATTCAGAGGTAAATTCTATTCAAAATTGTACTGAATCATGTCCTAATCTTAAAGCTTATGAAGACCTTAATAAGAGATTTGAAGCTCATGGAGAAGAGCTAATTGATGCTCTTTTTAATTTAGCTAATCACAAAAGAGGTATAGCAGTTGTAGGAAAACAAGTCTTACATTTTAAAAGTAATGAATCTCATTTTACTAATGACATCAATATACTAAAAAATGACATTAAGATCAGAGATGAGTGTATTGTTGAGTTGAATGATTCATTAGCTAAACATAAAAATGAAAGAGAAAATGTTAAGGTATCTGTGGATGTTTTAGCTCATGCCTCAGATGGATTCAATAAGCTTTGGGAAGCTCAAGTTATTGATAAGGTTAATTCTGGTGTTGGATTTAAGTCTATCCCCCCACCATACAGATGTGTTCATTCACCTCCAGGTATTGATTTAGCACACACAGGATTAGCTGAGTTTCAAGAACCAATCATGGAATATGATTCTAAGGCCACTAAGAGTCCAAAGATAGAAAAGGTAAGTAAAAGTTTAGACAAAACTTTATCTTATCAGGACATGGTGTCCTTTGTTAAGAAAGGAGATGCTATAGTTGTTGAAGATTGCACAACTGATAGTGATGATGAAGAAGAACAGGTTATGTCTAAACCTGTATTGGTTAAGAAAGTAGGAACAAGTGTTCCTAAGATAGTCAATCACAAAACTAACAGGCCTAAGTCAAATGTTAAGACTGTTAGGAAACCAGTTAGATATTGTGAACAATATAGAACTACAAACAAGCCCAGAGGTAACCAAAGGAATTGGAACAACCTCAAGTCTAACCAATTAGGTGATGACTTTGCTTTTTACAATAAAGCTTGTTATACATGTGGTAGTTTTGACCATCTTGCAGCTTTCTGCAACCAAAGGGTAACTGGGTATGAAAACAATAGGGTGAACTACAAAAGGCAAACTCCTCAATCTCACATTCACTCTAACACTCATAGAACAAAACCCAGAACAGTCTCAAACAAGTCTGGACCAAAAGGTCCTGATAGACAAAAAGGTCCTGCTAATACATACAAAAAGGTACTGCCAGTACAAATTAAAGGTACGGGTAGAACAAAAGGTACGGTTAGACCTTTGATGACTGTTAACCCAAAATCAACAGCTAAGGATGCAAAAAACAACTTTCATACATGCATCTAAAACTGTTCTAAGGCCCATTCAAACAAAAGCAGTGGTCCACAAACAAATTTGGAGACCAAAGAGTTCAACTACAAAGCTAGCAGACACTTCTGCTAAGCATGTTACTCACCCTGCTGCTAAGGGTAATAGGGCAAATGCTGTTAAGGCCTCAGCATGTTGGATTCAAAAATCCAATGTTGCATCAACAGTCCTTAAAAGATTAAATTACATTGATGCAAGAGGCAGATCCAAGTCAGTAATGGCCTGGATCCCCAAAGAAAACTAACACTCTTATTTGTGTGCAGGAACATTCAATAGATCATCAAGATCAAGGATACTCAGACAGTGGATGTTCCAATCACATGACAGGCAACATGTCTTATCCTTCAGATTTTCAAGAATTCAATGGAGGATATGTTACCTTTGGAGGTGGTTTTTCGTGGCAAAATTTCTGGTAAAGGTACTATTAAAACTGGAAATTTAGATTTTGAAAATCTATACTATGTACAAGAGCTAAAGTATAATCTTTTTAGTGTTTCACAAATGTGTGACAAAAAGAACAATGTCCTTTTTACTGACACTGAATGTCTTGTTCTATCTAAGGATTTCAAGATGCCTGATGAAAATCAAGTGCTTCTTAGAATTCCTAGAAAGGCCAATATGTATAGTGTTGATATGAAGAACATTATTCCTAAAAAGGATTTAACTTGTCTTGTATCAAAGGCCACATTGGATGAATCAATGTTATGGCATAGAAGGCTTGGTCATATTAACTTCAAAACCATAAATAAAATTGTTAAGAATGGTTTGGGAAGAGGTTTACCTCACAAAAGATTTGAAAATGATCAAACATGCATTGCTTGTCTAAAAGGCAAACAACACAAAGCCAATTGTAAGCCCAAGATTTTTAACTCTATCAATCAGTCATTGTTTATGCTTCATATGGACTTATTTGGACCTGTTTCAGTAAGGAGTATGCAACATAAAAAATATTGTCTTGTTATAACTGATGACAATAGCAGATTTACATGGGTTTTCTTTTTAGCCACTAAGGATGAGACATCAAGCATCCTTAAGGACTTCATTACACTGATAGAAAACCAAGTAAGCAAGAAAGTAAAAGTCATTAGGTGTGATAATGGGACAAAATTCAAAAATAGAGTTATGGATGATTTCTGCAAAGAAAAAGGTATTAGGAGAGAATATAGTGTTGCTAGAACACCACAACAGAATGGAGTGGTTGAAAGAAAGAATAGAACACTAATTGAAGCTGCTAGAACAATGTTAGCTGATTCTAAGCTACCTATAATCTTTTGGGCAGAGGCAATCAACACTGCTTGCTATGTTCAAAATAGAGTTTTAGTTGTGCAGCCACACAATAAGACATCATATGAACTCTTTAATGGTAGAACTCCTGCAATAGGATTTCTTAGACCTTTTGGATGTCATGTGACAATTCTCAATACCTTAGACCATTTAGGAAAATTCGATGGTAAAGCAGATGAAGGTTTCTTAGTTGGATATTCTCTTGTTAGCAAAGCTTTTAGAGTTTACAACTTAAGAACTGAGAAAGTACAAGAAGAACTACATGTGGAGTTTCTGGAAAACAAGTCCAATGTAGTAGGTGAAGGACCAAAATGGATATTTGATCTTGATTATCTAACAAATTCTATGAATTATATACCTGTTGTTGCAGAAACTAATAACTTTTCAGGTTCACAAGCAACAAATGAGGTGGAATTAGATAAAGATCAATCTGATGTAATTATGCCATTATGGTCAAGTACAAGTGTGGAATCAGCTTCAAACAATGATGAATCTTCTTCTGGTAAAGCAAAAGAAGATGTTGAGGCTCACAGGAAAGATGTTGGAACAGAGGAACAACACAATATTTCAAATATTGATGGTACTGCTGACACAGAGCAAGGTACTGCTAGTATCTATAAAGGTATTGTTAGTACATTTGGAGGTACGGCTAGTTCATTTGAAGATACTGTTGGTTCTTCAAATTCAAAAGATGCAGAGTTCCAAGAAGATGAAGTGGATTTGAGTAATTTTCCACCATCTTATCATGTTCCTACTACCCCACACACAAGAATTCACAGAGTTCATTCCCTTGAAAATGTGATAGGAGATATACAATCTGGTGTGAAGACAAGGAGACAACTGGTCTCTTCAGACCAAAAAGGGATTCTTGATGCCCTTTATGCTTCAAAACAGCATGAGCTTTCAAACTCTTGCTTATTTGTATGTTTTCTCTCTCAAAAGGAACCAAAGAATATTCTTACAGCCCTAGATGATTCAAGCTGGTTAGAGGCTATGCAAGAAGAGCTTCTTCAGTTCAAGATTCAAAAGGTTTGGGTGCTAGTTGATTTACCTAGGAATGAAAAGGTAATTGGCACTAGATGGGTTTTTAAGAACAAAATGGATGAAAGAGGAATTGTGATCAAGAATAAGGCTAGACTAGTAGCACAAGGGTACACACAAGAAGAAGGGATAGATTATGATGAAGTTTATGCTCCAGTAGCAAGGATTGAGGCAATTAGGCTGTTTCTAGCTTATGCTTCATTTTTAGGCTTCAGAGTCTACCAAATGGATTTCAAAAGTGCATTTTTATATGGTGAAATTGGACAAGAGGTGTATGTTTCACAACCTCCTGGTTTCATTGATCCATTACATCCAAACAAAGTGTACAGAGTAGTGAAAGCTCTATATGGCCTTCATCAGGCACCAAGAGCTTGGTATGCAACACTAGCTTCCTATTTATTAGAAAATGGATTTCAAAGAGGAAAGATTGATCAGACACTTTTCATCAACCAGCACAAGAAGGATCTTCTGTTAGTGCAGGTGTATGTATATATATATAGTGTGACTTTCTTGCGAGAACCATCTTATCTGCGAGAACTGACAGAACCACCAAAAACATACATGCACGCCTTCAATAATTGTATTTTTGCACATATGTTCTAAAAACAACATATATGTTTTTAAAAAAACATGGTTGTGCTAAAGAATTTGATAAAAATTGGAAATACAAAATTTTTCTTTGAAGGTGTGCATGTATGTTCTTATAAGGCGTGCAATGACAATATTGCGGCCGTGTGTAAGGTTTTTGTGAAAAAAGAGGATGAGTTCATGATGATATTGAAGAACATATGTGGATACTTACGATTATTGATGATTTGCATGTATTTTTATTTTATTTTAAAAGGCGTGCATGTATGTTTTTGGTGGTTCTGTCAGTTCTCGCAGATAAGATGGTTCTCGCAAGAAAGTCTCCCTATATATATATATATATATATATATATATATATATATATATATATATATATATATATATATATATATATATATATATATATATATATATATATATATATATATAAGTGTCGTATGCCTGATTCAAGAAGACCACATAAAACTTCACCCTGGTTTACCCATGTTACTAATTGAATAGAAAGAATATAAAGGAGGTATGGAAAAAATTTGATCGGATATAGGAAAACGAGCAAAGAGCACAAGATTCACAAGAGAAGTCTTCAAACCAAAACCAAAAACCTTTACTCCGCACAGCCCACGATCACCCTTAGCAATATTCCAAACTGAATTCTAGCCTGCTATCCTTCGTACCTCCTTCCTTCTTGGATAAAATGAGCAGTCAATGTGTAAATTGTTATTAGAGTTTCTTTGTGTGTGAAATGAGATGTATATTCGGTTGGGAATATTATGAGAAGAGAGGTGGAGATAAGGGCTGAAACAATCCGAGTCTTGGGGAAGTGTGGGTGACTAATTCTTCTACTAATTTTCAAATTTGAGCCCATCAATTATCGTGTACACTTAAAATGAATTTGGACCCATCTTGTGACTTATATAAACGTTTTATGTAGAGTACTCAAAGTAGTATTTTCGGATCTCATATTCATTGTTGAACGTGTGATGTTTTTGTCCCAAAACAAGTTTATATTCAGCCCTTATTAAGCAACCAACGTGTGGTGTTTAAAGTTTGCGTCGTTTAATTTTTTTAGCTTAGGTTTAAGATTTATCATACCTCAGGTCTTAAATTCGTAACTTATAGTTAAATTTCCAAATTATATTCGAAATCAAATGTTCAAATGTCGTATCATATATTCTGGTTATTATAAAAAACAGTAAACACAAAAACACAATATTATTAAACAATAACAGCCTCAATATTATTAAGCAAATAATACGAATACTCTCCCTGTATTAGGGTTTACAACCTTGAAGCTATACGAAAAACACGTAAACTCGTATATAACTCTATGCATTAGGACCTCCTTTTATAGACTAAGAAGTCCTAGTCAGCTTACAATAACTTTCTCTTCAAGATAAATCTTTTCTATATTTATCTAAACATATTACAAGGTATTACTATACTTATCATACTCACAAACCGACTTAATCACATAAGCAACACTAATAAACCAACAGCAGCACTAATCTTTACTCTGGCAGCATTAACTCTTCAGAAGTTGTAACTTAGTACTAGCAGCACTAAGTTTTCTTCTAGCAGCAATCCCTTAGAGTATTTTCCTTGAAGTCTTCCAACAGTTATAATGTACTCTAGCAGTCTTAACTTCAACTAGCAGTCTTAACTCTTTAACCAACAACAGTAATGACTTAGAACAATTTTCTTGAAATACCTGAGCAATCTTAACATCTTAGAGCAGCAGCAACTCAAGAGGCTTTAATTCCCAACAACATATCTTTTCATGAGATCTAGGTATTAGACTTTTCTCATATGATTTTATTTATGTTATATTTTCTATTGTGCATGTTTTATTAACTATGTGAACCTTATCAAAACCTTACATTGTAATTCTTACGAACTTAAATATAAATTTTTTTATTTACAAATTCCAAACTCCAATCTGATAAAATAGATATATCTTATAAAAATAGTGTGATTTTAAACAAATTTAATTGGAAGAAACTAAGATCTTAATAATAATATACTATATATTAAAAAAAAAGAAAAAAGAAAAAGACATAGGTAGTTGTTGGGAATTAAATATTCTGAAGTTAGAGTATTAGAATTTACTCTAAGTCAAAGGTACTGCTAGTTCATGATCAAGGTACTGCTAGTACATCAAGGTACTGCTAAAACAAGAAGATACTGCTAGTAGAGAATGGTACTGCTGATCAGTGAGTCATAAAGCTACTTCAAGGATAAGATCGAAAAGATATTTATTGTATTTTGGTCAACAATATATGGTAGATAATATCTTACTCCATGTGCTTAGTTAACAAGTTGTATACATAGATACATGTTGTATCTAATGTACTGACACTCATAAGCATAAGTTAACCAAGTAAGTCGGCCAAGACTTTAAGCAATTTGTAAAGATCTCTTGGACTATAAAAGAGATCTTCGACTTGGATATTGTGTACAACACACACATGCACAATTATAAACTCATAACTGTTAAGACATAGAACAAACACAAATCACAAGTTGTAACATAAGATTCAAGGTCTTTGTAACCCTAGTGATAAACACAAGATCACTCGTATTATTTTGAATAATATTGAATCGTTTAGTGATAAACTTTCTTTGTTCATTGTTAAGTAACAAACATAATTCTTCCATTTCCATAACATACATAACCTTCTAAGTGTGATTAAGTAAATTCTGCGTACTTAATCATATAAACTCAATATATCATTACACACAAAGTATACAAGGTTTAACCACCTTAACCGTGTGTCATAGGTCCTCTCAGTTGGTATCAGAGCTCAGGCTGATATAATTGAATTAGAAGAAACAGAAATGGATGCACATGATGCTCAAACAAATGTTGCTGCAAAGTTGCCCATGATCAAACCAAATGAGTTTGAGTTATGGAGGATGAGAATTGAGCAATATTTCATGGTCCAAGATTACACTCTTTGGGATATCATTATATATGGTGATTCTTTTTCACCAAGCTATTCAGAGGTTGTCCTAGAAGGTAAAACAATTAGGAAAAGAAATACTGGACCAGTTTCTAATGAAGAAAAGATACTGAAGAGAAATGATCAGAAAGCAAGAAATTTGTTGCTTATGACCATTCCTAGTGAGCAGATGCTATCATTTAACAAGTATCTTGATGCAAAAACTCTTTTTGAAGAGATTTGTGCATATTTGGTGGTAATGAAACTACCAAAAAGACACAGAAGACATTACTAAAGCAACAATTTGAAAACTTTACTGCTTTTAGTAATGAGTCTCTTGATAAGCTTTTCTCAAAGTTACACAAGCTTGTCAGTCAGTTGGCTGTGTTGGGTGTTGAGACAGAGAAGGAAGATCTCAACATGAAGTTTTTGAGAAGTCTACCTGATGAGTTCCATACTCATGTTATTGTCTGGATGAACAAACCAGACATTGAAACCATGAAGCTCAATGATTTGTACAACAACTTCAAAATTGTTGAACAAAGTCTAAAGAAATCTGGTCATTATGGTACTAGTTCTGGAAACGTGGCACTCTTGTCAGTTCCTAGTATTAGTAAGAGTGAAGAGGTAGATGAAGGTGAAAGTGTTTCTAATGCAAGTTATGGTGCTCCTTCTACAAGTTCTCAAAAGGATGTTGCTGGTCTTGGAGATTCAACATTCTATGCTTTTATTACCAATCAATCTAGTGACTCTCCTCTCAACCATGAAGACCTTGAGCAGGTAGATGGTGATGATTTGGAAGCTATGGATATTAAATGGCAGGTTGCTTTGCTTAGCATGAGAGCTAAGAAGTATTGGCAGAGAACTGGGAAGCAAATTACCATAAATGGTAATGACACTGCTGGGTTTGATAAAAAGAAAGTGGAGTGTTTCAACTGTCATAGGTTAGGACACTTTGCTAAGGAGTGTAGAAGCCCAAGAAAGCAGGAGAATAGAAACACATGGTATAAGCAAGATAGGAGAAAGGAAGTTACTGTTGAAGAGCCAAAGGCTATGTTGGCTATTGATGGTATTGGTTATGATTGGAGCTTTATGGCTATTGAAGAGGAAGCACCACCAAATGCTGCTCTTATGGCCAATGAATTTTCTCTAATGGCTCATTCTGATTCAGAGGTAAATTCTATTCAAAATTGTACTGAATCATGTCCTAATCTTAAAGCTTATGAAGACCTTAATAAGAGATTTGAAGCTCATGGAGAAGAGCTAATTGATGCTCTTTTTAATTTAGCTAATCACAAAAGAGGTCTAGGTGTTGTAGAAAAACAAGTCTTACATTTTAAAAGTAATGAATCTCATTTTACTAATGACATCAATATACTAAAAAATGACATTAAGATCAGAGATGAGTGTATTGTAGAGTTGAATGATTCATTAGCTAAACACAAAAATGAAAGAGAAAATGTTAAGGTATCTGTGGATGTTTTAGCTCATGCCTCAGATGGATTCAATAAGCTTTGGGAAGCTCAAGTTATTGATAAGGTTAATTCTGGTGTTGGATTTAATTCTATCCCCCACCATACAGAGGTGTTCATTCACCTCCAGGTATTGATTTAGCACACACAGGATTAGCTGAGTTTCAAGAACCAATCATGGAATATGATTCTAAGGCCACTAAGAGTCCAAAGATAGAAAAGGTAAGTAAAAGTTTAGATAAAACTTTATCTTATCAGGACAAGGTGTCCTTTGTTAAGAAAGGAGATGCTATAGTTGTTGAAGATTGCACAACTGATAGTGATGATGAAGAAGAACAGGTTATGTCTAAACCTGTATTGGTTAAGAAAGTAGGAACAAGTGTTCCTAAGATAGTCAATCACAACACTAACAGGCCTAAGTCAAATGTTAAGACTGTTAGGAAACCAGTTAGATATTGTGAACAATATAGAACTACAAACAAGCCCAGAGGTAACCAAAGGAATTGGAACAACCTCAAGTCTAACCAATTAGGTGATGACTTTGCTTTTTACAATAAAGCTTGTTATACATGTGGTAGTTTTGACCATCTTGCAGCTTTCTGCAACCAAAGGGTAACTGGGTATGAAAACAATAGGGTGAACTACAAAAGGCAAACTCCTCATTCTCACTTTCACTCTAACACTCATAGAACAAAACCCAGAACAGTCTCAAACAAGTCTGGACCAAAAGGTCCTGATAGACAAAAAGGTCCTGCTAATACATACAAAAAGGTACTGCCAGTACAAATTAAAGGTACGGGTAGAACAAAAGGTACGGTTAGACCTTTGATGACTGTTAACCCAAAATCAACAGCTAAGGATGCAAAAACAACTTTCATACATGCATCTAAAACTGTTCTAAGGCCCATTCAAACAAAAGCAGTGGTCCACAAACAAATTTGGAGACCAAAGAGTTCAACTACAAAGCTAGCAGACACTTCTGCTAAGCATGTTACTCACCCTGCTGCTAAGGGTAATAGGGAAAATGCTGTTAAGGCCTCAGCATGTTGGATTCAAAAATCCAATGTTGCATCAACAGTCCTTAAAAGATAAATTACATTGATGCAAGAGGCAGATCCAAGTCAGTAATGGCTTGGATCCCCAAAGAAAACTAACACTCTTATTTGTGTGCAGGAACATTCTATTGATCATCAAGATCAAGGATACTCAGATAGTGGATGTTCCAATCACATGACAGGCAACATGTCATATCTTTCAGATTTTCAAGAATTCAATGGAGGATATGTTACATTTGGAGGTGGTTTTCGTGGCAAAATTTCTGGTAAAGGTACTATTAAAACTGGAAATTTAGATTTTGAAAATCTGTACTATGTACAAGAGCTAAAGTATAATCTTTTTAGTGTTTCACAAATGTGTGACAAAAAGAACAATGTCCTTTTTACTGACACTGAATGTCTTGTTCTATCTAAGGATTTCAAGATGCCTGATGAAAATCAAGTGCTTCTTAGAATTCCTAGAAAGGCCAATATGTATAGTGTTGATATGAAGAACATTATTCCTAAAAAGGATTTAACTTGTCTTGTATCAAAGGCCACATTGGATGAATCAATGTTATGGCATAGAAGGCTTGGCCATATTAACTTCA
Source organism: Artemisia tridentata subsp. tridentata (assembly GCA_021014915.2). NCBI lineage: Eukaryota > Viridiplantae > Streptophyta > Magnoliopsida > Asterales > Asteraceae > Artemisia > Artemisia tridentata. The sequence continues at coordinate 116,104,993 of CP139504.1, forward strand.
AAACCATAAATAAAATTGTTAAGAATGGTTTGGTAAGAGGTTTACCTCACAAAAGATTTGAAAATGATCAAACATGCATTGCTTGTCTAAAAGGCAAACAACACAAAGCCACTTGTAAGCCCAAGATTTTTAACTCTATCAATCAGTCATTGTTTATGCTTCATATGGACTTATTTGGACCTGTTTCAGTAAGGAGTATGCAACATAAAAAATATTGTCTTGTTATAACTGATGACTATAGCAGATTTACATGGGTTTTCTTTTTAGCCACTAAGGATGAGACATCAAGCATCCTTAAGGACTTCATTACACTGATAGAAAACCAAGTAAGCAAGAAAGTAAAAGTCATTAGGTGTGATAATGGGATAAAATTCAAAAATAGAGTTATGGATGATTTCTGCAAAGAAAAAGGTATTAGGAGAGAATATAGTGTTGCTAGAACACCACAACAGAATGGAGTGGTTGAAAGAAAGAATAGAACACTAATTGAAGCTGCTAGAACAATGTTAGCTGATTCTAAGCTACCTATAATCTTTTGGGCAGAGGCAATCAACACTGCTTGCTATGTTCAAAATAGAGTTTTAGTTGTGCAGCCTCACAATAAGACATCATATGAACTCTTTAATGGTAGAACTCCTGCAATAGGATTTCTTAGACCTTTTGGATGTCATGTGATAATTCTCAATACCTTAGACCATTTAGAAAAATTCGATGGTAAAGCAGATGAAGGTTTCTTAGTTGGATATTCTCTTGTTAGCAAAGCTTTTAGAGTTTACAACTTAAGAACTGAGAAAGTACAAGAAGAACTAAATGTGGAGTTTCTGGAAAACAAGTCCAATGTAGTAGGTCAAGGACGAAAATGGATATTTGATCTTGATTATCTAACAAATTCTATGAATTATATACCTGTTGTTGCAGAAACTAATAACTTTTCAGGTTCACAAGCAACAAATGAGGTGGAATTAGATAAAGATCAATCTGTTGTAATTATGCCATTATGGTCAAATACAAGTGTGGAATCAGCTTCAAACAATGATGAATCTTCTTCTGGTAAAGCAAAAGAAGATATTGAGGCTCACAGAAAAGATGTTGGAATAGAGGAACAACACAATATTTCAAATATTGATGGTACTGCTGACACAGGGCAAGGTACTGCTAGTATCTATAAAGGTACTGTTAGTACATTTGGAGGTACGGCTAGTTCATTTGAAGATACTGCTGGTTCTTCAAATTCAAAAAATGTAGAGTTCCAAGAAGATGAAGTGGATTTGAGTAATTTTCCACCATCTTATCATGTTCCTACTACCCCACACACAAGAATTCACAGAGTTCATTCCCTTGAAAATGTGATAGGAGATATACAATCTGGTGTGAAGACAAGGAGACAACTGGTCTCTTCAGACCAAAAAGGGATTCTTGATGCCCTTTATGCTTCAAAACAGCATTAGCTTTCAAACTCTTGCTTATTTGTATGTTTTCTCTCTCAAAAGGAACCAAAGAATATTCTTACAGCCCTAGATGATTCAAGCTGGTTAGAGGCTATGCAAGAAGAGCTTCTTCAGTTCAAGATTCAAAAGGTTTGGGTGCTAGTTGATTTACCTAGGAATGAAAAGGTAATTGGCACTAGATGGGTTTTTAAGAACAAAATGGATGAAAGAGGAATTGTGATCAAGAATAAGGCTAGACTAGTAGCACAAGGGTACACACAAGAAGAAGGGATAGATTATGATGAAGTTTATGCTCCAGTAGCAAGGATTGAGGCAATTAGGCTGTTTCTAGCTTATGCTTCATTTTTAGGCTTCACAGTCTACCAAATGGATGTCAAAAGTGCATTTTTATATGGTGAAATTGGAAAAGAGGTATATGTTTCGCAACCTCCTGGTTTCATTGATCCATTACATCCAAACAAAGTGTACAGAGTAGTGAAAGCTCTATATGGCCTTCATCAGGCACCAAGAGCTTGGTATGCAACACTAGCTTCCTATTTATTAGAAAATGGATTTCAAAGAGGAAAGATTGATCAGACACTTTTCATCAAACAGCACAAGAAGGATCTTCTGTTAGTGCAGGTGTATGTGGATGACATTATCTTTGGATCTACAAGGAAGGAAATGTGTTTAGAATTTGAGAAGCTTATGAAAGATAAGTTTCAGATGAGTTCTATGGGAGAACTTACATTCTTTTTGGGTTTGCAAGTTAAGCAATCATCTGAAGGCATATTTATTAGTTAAGACAAATATGTTGCAGAGATACTTAGAAAATTTCAATTTGCTGATTCAAAAATAGCAAGCACACCAATGGACTCTGAGAAGCACCTTCTGAAACATGAAGATGGAGAAAATGTAGATGTACACAATTACAGATCTATGATAGGCTCTTTGATGTACCTTACATCATCTAGACCTGATATCATGTTTCCTGTTTGTGTCTGTGCAAGATTTCAAGTTACTCCAAAGGTTTCTCATTTAACTGCAGTAAAGAGAATTTTTAGATATCTTAAAGGTCAACCAAGGTTGGGTATATGGTATTCTAGAGAATCTCCTTTTGACTTGGTAGCATATTCGGATAGTGATTATGCTGGTGCTAGCTTGGACAGAAAGTCAACAACTGGAGGATGTCAATTCCTTGGGTGTAGACTTGTCTCATGTCAGTGTAAGAAGCAAACAAGTGTGGCAAATTCAACAACTGAAGCTGAATATATAGCTGCTGCAAGTTGCTCTAGTCAAGTTCTATGGCTTCAAAACCAACTCCTTGATTATGGGTACAATTTCTTAAACACTGTTATTTATATTGATAATAGTAGTACAATTTGTATTATTAAAAATCCAGTACAACACTCTAAAACAAAACACATTGAAATTAGACATCACTTTATAAGAGACTGCAATGAGAAAAGATTAATTCAAGTTCTTAAAATTGCTTCAGAGCATAATTTTGCAGATCTGCTAACAAAAGCTTTTGATGTTTCAAGGTTTCAGTACTTGGTAGCAAGTATTGGAATGCTTAATCTTTAAATTTTTCAAATGATGTGTTTATGTACATAAATTTTTGTTGGTACTGCTGGATTTATAAGGTACTGCTAATATATCAAAATTTAAATTGTGTTATTCATATAATTGGTCTTATGATTATTCTAATGCAAAACAAGTACTTTGTACACTGTTCTTTTGGTTTTAGACTAACTATTTCAGGTATGAATATGTGAACACAAAGGATATTTCAAGTGAAATGGGAACAGCAGAATGCTTATCAAATTGCTGACCATAATAGGTTTATGATGGACTAAGTTTAGGAATTTAACCTCCTTAAAACTTCTTTCTTGAAATCTAGTTATGATATTTCACATTGAATTGATGACTTAGTTGATTAGATAGTAACTGATACAACTCACTTTCTATCATTTTATACTTTCAAGTATAATGAGCTAGTCTAAGGACATCTGATAGAAAGAACAGCTAGTAAAAGTGAATCTAACACTTGTGTTAGAGGCAACAATTGCTATGAGCTGGAAACCCTGTCAAAAAAATCTTTTGAATAGATTTATCTTTACACAGGCAGTTATTTATAACTGAAAAACATTGGTTCTCACACAACCAGAGGTTGCTTTAAACCGAAATGCTAATTAAGTGTCTGTTATACACTTGATTCTTTCAAAATGGTTGGAAGTAGTATGATTTTTCAATTCTAAAATCATGAACATACTACTAAGTCAAAAAGGTTTCTTAAAAGGATTTCCAAGAGATTCAAAAAAACCATCCATTGATGGATTATGAATCAAAATGTCCACTGATTCACCTCTCATAGGAGTTAACACACCTAGAAGTGATGAGGACAGTAACTTAAACTCTTAAGGAATTGATGGCTTCATGTACAATATTGTCTGACAACAAGTTCACATTGATAGATCAGTCAAAGGTACATAGTGAGATCTTCCAAACAAGGGGAGGATGAAACAAAAGTTATTTGCTTCAGGGGAGGTTACAATCTCAGGGAAGGAAATAATTGCCCAGAAAAGGAAGAATAAAACCAATATATGGAAGGAGAAGATAAGAGCATACAAGATAATGATGTAGAGGTTGAAAATGACAAGAATAGATCAAATATCTAGAAGGGATGAAGCATTCCTAAAGGAGAAAGTTCTATCTAGATCAAACGAAGAAAAGTTTCAATTTCACTTCAAAGACATGCTGGTTAGATGATTTCACTTGTTGAAACAAGCATCCAAGATACACAACATCATTGCCTCTTACAATTCCTCCATCCAAGGAAATTGCACCATCTTTTGGTACAATATTTTGATATTGCTGAAGTCAAAGAAGAACAAAGCAGATCAGTTCAGAATAAGAAGAATAGTTCAGATTCATGAAGTGTTTGAAAGATCTTCTCAAGTCCTCATTTAATTCAGAAAACATGTTTGAAATGATTCACAGGTTTAGGGGAGGATTGTTGGGAATTAAATATTCTGAAGTTAGAGTATTAGAATTTACTCTAAGTCAAAGGTACTGCTAGTTCATGATCAAGGTACTGCTAGTACATCAAGGTACTGCTAGAACTAGAAGGTACTGCTAGTAGAGAATGGTACTGCTGATCAGTGAGTCATAAAGCTACTTCAAGGATAAGATCGAAAAGATATTTATTGTATTTTGGTCAACAATATACGGTAGATAATATCTTACTCCATGTGCTTAGTTAACAAGTTGTATACATAGATACATGTTGTATCTAATGTACTGACACTCATAAGCATAAGTTAACCAAGTAAGTCAGCCAAGACTTTAAGCAATTTGTAAAGATCTCTTGGACTATAAAAGAGATCTTAGACTTGGATATTGTGTACAACACACACATGCACAATTATAAACTCATAACTGTTAAGACATAGAACAAACACAAATCACAAGTTGTAACATAAGATTCAAGGTCTTTGTAACCCTAGTGATAAACACAAGATCAATCGTATTATTTTGAATAATATTGAATCGTTTAGTGATAAACTTTCTTTGTTCATTGTTAAGTAACAAACATAATTCTTCCATTTCCATAACATACATAACCTTCTAAGTGTGATTAAGTAAATTCCGTGTACTTAATCATATAAACTCAATATATCATTACACACAAAGTATACAAGGTTTAACCACCTTAACCGTGTGTCATAGGTCCTCTCAGTAGTTGAATATTTCAAATATAAATTTAAAACTCTACTTTAATGAAATAAATATTTCTTACAAAAATTTCGGTATTCTAGCTCTATAAACAAATTATATTGAAAAAATGTAAAAGTATAATTACATGGTACTAAATATAAAAAAGAATGCAAGTTGAATAAAAAGGATATCTTTAAGGTCTAAACTTGGCTTGTGTAACTACAGAACTATTGTAATTTGATTTACACAACACTTGTGCCCGTAGCATATTACTTGGAGCTTACGATTTCCAGGAACAAGTACTTCTATAAAACACTCTATATACGTGTTTATGTTTGAGTTATATCTTTTGAGATCTTGGTATTAGAGTTTTCCCAGATGATTTTATTTATGTTATATTTTTAGTTGTGCATGTTTATTAACCATGTGAGCCTCATTAAAAACCCTACCATGTAATTCTTACAAACTTAAATATACAATGTTTTATTTATAAACTCAAAACTCTAGTTTACCAAAATATCTATTTGTTAACAAAATAGTGTGATTTTAAACTAGTTTAATATGAAGAAACTAAGATCGTAATAATAAGATTCTAAATATTAAAAAAAAAAAAAAAAAAAAAAAAAAAAGACATAGGTATTTGAATATTTCAAATATAAACTTAAAACTCTAGTTTAATGAAATTTGTTCTTACAAAAAATTTATTATTTTAGCTTTACAAACAAATTATACTGGAAAAGCGTAAAAGTATAATTATAGGTTACTAAAAATAAAAAAGCGCGCAAGTTGAATAAAAATGATATCTTAAAGGTTTGAACTTGGCTTGTTGTGAAACTGCAAAACTATTGCAATTTAATTTACACAAAACATATTTTTTTTTTCAATATATGATATATTAAAATATCAATTAGTTGAATATTATATTATTTCTTATGAACAGTAAATGCAAGCATACAAACGTAACAAAGGAAGAACCTATTTATTGACAGAATGAATTGTTATTATACCATTTCCTTATGGATAAGTGATTTGTGGTGAAGTTGTAAATAAAGAAAATACCAATCAAACATGATACTATTATAATAAAACTTTGCAACCGACGCTAATTGTCATCGTAATATTTTATATACTAAATGGAAACGTCACTTAAAAGCATTTAAGAAAATCAAATATTTGATTAAAATAAACTGGACTAATAAAAAAAACTCATTTTCGTCAAGTGGTAATTTGAGCCACCTGGTTTGTCAGTAAAAGTATAAAATTGGATACTCAATTGGCTCAAATTCGTTTTCAAGAAAATTTTTAAATAAAAACGCATGTGTCTAAGTTGCCCCCAAAAAAAAAAGTGTGATTTATAAATTCTAGTTGCAAAATGTAAAATAATGTTATATTCTTATTACCTAACAGAATTTACGATCAAGTCCAAATTTTTCTAAAATAATATTATTTTAAATTCAATTCTATGGAGTTAAGCGTAAACTTCTCAGACAATTTAGATCGTCTGACCCATGGTTCCAGAAGAAAGAAGAACACTACAAGAATTCAGGCAAATAGCCACGGACAGAATTGGTGGGTAAAAGCCATATTTTCGTGGGTAACTGAGTAGTACCCACGGATTACCCACAACTCTCTATAGATGGGTAAAACCTCCGATGCTAATTGTTTGCCCACGACATTTTCATACTGTGGGTAAGTTTACCCACGTCATTCTGGGTGGGTGATTGTTTGGCATTCATGGGTAAATTGTTTGTGGGATTTTCTGTCTCATCACGAAACACCCATAGATATAGTCGTGGGTATTGTGTGGGTAACATTGCCCACAAAACTATTCGTGTGTAAAAGTCAAGTCCCCCACAATAATCCTTGAATATAATTAGCCACGTATATAGTTGTGTGTAAAAAGCGTGGAAATTTTGCCCATGATAATCCGTGGGAAAAATTACCCATATATGGCCGTGGGTAAATGTCATAGGCAAACATGACATCTTTCCCATGAATATTTTGTGGGTATATTCGTAGCTAACTTACCCACTATTGTTTTGTGAGTAAATTGTGGTTAAATATTTACGTGATATTATGAATAATGCATGGGTAAATATATGGGTAAATTATATGATTTTATTTTAATATTTAGAATCTGACAATTATGTAGCATCTAATATAAAAACTACACATTAAACACATATTCTTGAAATATGAAGCACACGATAATAAATAGATCATTCTTACATAAATATTAAGTCTCCTAATTAGCAAAAACCATCATTCTAATGATGTCTCAAAACAAATAAAATAAACTGAAAAGAAAAAACCATCATCATGAAGATGTTTCAAAACAATTAACATAAAGATAAATATGACTTATCAACTCACAATCATGCGGCTATCATGGTCATCTTCCTCTCTTCCACCTGCTCGGGAGTGACTGGTATTGGGACCTTGATGAGCATCTCCTCCATCAGAATTTTCACTATCAGAATCACAATCAGGAAGTGTTATATTGAAACGATTGCACACAATCTCAAGAGTTTTATTTAATTTCTTGATATGTCTCTCCATTTTCATAGACTTTTTCTCCCACCCGTCGTCCACCTTGGTAACTGCAGTTGCTTTATTTAGATGACATAAAAACAAAATATTTATATGGTTGAATCTGTAAAAAACATGTTCTTTTTGGACTAAGGTGATTACCTGTTGGAGTACATGGTACTGAGACTTGATTTGGTCAGATATATATTGATCCAATACAGCTGAACCTTTCTTTGTAGCTGTAACCAGCTTCTCCTTCTTGTGCTCATTTGTATCATCCTCCTCTCTAGTCTCTAAATTATCATAACATTATCCCAAAACATTTAATTGTAAAAATCATGAACTATGTCCCGCCAAGTTTTACTTAAGCAAAACCTGATGCTTGTACACAAATTGTTTCTAAATCCAATACCTATTCCACTGTTTTCTATATGGGGTCCATATATTTCAATTAATTTATAAGCCACATAAGTACGTAATATGTATCTCGTTTCAAGTATACCATTTCCAAACAAATATCCCAGATGACAGAAACTCCCTTGACTTTTTTGAAAATACAACCAGCTTTTATTTTACGAACTTGTATAATGAAACCATTAACATAGTTGTGCAGCTTATAAAGTACTTTCAATATTTGGTGCTATTTAGGGGTGTTTGGTAAGCTTATTAGTAACACCTTATGAATTTACAAAAAGAACTTCCCAACCAGCCTTTTCAGAATACACTTTCACCCATTACAAAATCCTTCATATATGAGGGTGTCAGGATTGCATATTATAAGTACTTATCGGCTACTTGGCTTATTGCATTTTTCTTAAAGAAAAAATCACTGGTGAAATATTTGGATTGTTTATAGCTTGTAGGCTTATTTGCAAACATGTTGATAATATAAGCACTATATAAGTAAGTAGTATGCAATCCCAAACACCCCCTAACCCTATCCCCTATCCAAATCAAAGAATTTAAAACGGAAGAGGATACCATTTATTGCACAGAATTTATAACGGAAGAACTCAAGCATGAATATAAGGGCAATGGATGCAATGTTTCATTGTTATGATGTGTGAGCGTCTTATTCTACGTCCCATAACACAATATATAATCTAAACTAACACATACAAAGAGTTGCAGACACCTTTTTCACATCTTATGCTGCCTATTTAGCTGGTTGGAACTGGGATTTTAATATATCCAGTGGAAGAGGTTTTGTATTAGATCAGCAAAGTCTGACTTATACCCTTTGATATCATATAAAAAGACTATGAAATAGGTGTAGCTTCCCCTGTCCATAATACAAGAACTTTTGGCTCACAGTGTATAAGGTTTCAAGTAAACTCGCCACAACCAACGATTAATGTAATTTGAACAAGTATATAAATTTCATCTTTTTACAGAACCTACAACAATAAGTGAGTCTCTCATATTTTCAGTCGAAAACAGCTGTCAAAAGTTTCAGAAAGCATATCAAGCTATGCAATAAAACTAAACATGTTTTTCGCTTCATAATCCAATTTCTAACAGTAGAATACCTGAAACTGGACCTAACACATCTAAACAATTATAAGCATGTTTGGCGATCAGATGTGATAAGAGGGTATCATTTCTTGCATGGTAGTTAATAAAGGGTTAAATCGCACATGAGTATTGGGACAAATGAAAGTAAGATTTGAAAACGCAAGAACTAACTTATGGGTGTGCTGGTTTGCACCTTTGAAAATGCAGCCACCAGATCTTACCAGATCGGGACCATTCATTCAAGTCTATAGTTTCTAAAACAGCTTTTCAGTTGCTTAAATAATTAGACAGTCACGTAATTATCATTGAAGTACACCAAATACTGTGTATCCCAAATCAGGGGCTATTTTTATCAAATTTCCTACAAGAAAGTTTTTAAACATCTATTATTTTTGTCTACTTTCGAATTTAGGACGCAATTTTAGTTTTGTTAACGACCACCCTGTAAATCAGAACCGGACCAGTGGACAGCAGCAGGCACCTGGTTATGCTCAGGCTGGACCCACCACTGGTTATGGCCAATATACACAACCCGAATACAATGAACAAGCAACTCCAAATGGTGCAGGTTATGGTTACCTAGGTGCACCAGATCCAGCTTATAGTGCACCTCCTGTTCAACCTGACCAGGGGACAGCAGCAGGCACCTGGTTATGCTCAGGCTGGACCCACCACCGGTTATGGCCAATATACACAACCCAGATACAATGAACAAGCAGCTCCAAATCAGAATCTATATTAGATTATCACTGTTTCACACACTAACTATGTATGTAACTAAAAAAAAGAAGCAAAAAAAGAATATTTGGTCGGCTCAATCCAACACATTCTGTTCACCTAAACCAAAAAACTACTTATTTTAACCCATACCCATTTTGACCCGTTAATCAAGCCGCCCATTTGCCACCTCTAAAACTGGACAAACAGAAGTATTGATAGTAAAGAAAGATACCACATGGACTGAAGCTAAATAAAAAGAGGAGCCATTTAGCAAAGCACCCTTTATTCTTTACTCGAGCCTTAATGGTTTGATCTATGAGGGTGCTAGCAATGAAACCTACTCAACCCCAACAATCTCTACGATGAAAAATAAAAATCCAAAAACCTCAAGTAGCCCTGCATTTCTATCTCAGCCATACATAATAAGAATCTGTAGCCTATACTCAGATTAGACATCCAAATAAAACCAGGCAATAACAATGATCAGTCAAGAATTAAGATACCGCAAATGTGTTGTTCACAAAATAGATAACCCCTATATGCCAAGTTTCAACGGTCAAAACTCAAAACTCAACAGGACCTCATCCGGCTAAAACATGATTGTCAAAAACTCAAAAATCCTTTATTTAGTCTACATCTATGATCAAAACATGTCTCGCTCTGTCACATTGAATGATCAAAAAAGAATCTGACTTGATCTAGAATATTTAGTAAAAAGTTCTACACAGTTTCAGTCCATACTCATTCGTCAGAAAAGAGGATGGACTCGAGAAATGGTCAACACACATAATCAAGGCATGAGGCCATGATCCATGAGCTAAGAACATCAACAAATAAGGCATTACAGGACATGTCAAAGCCATGATGGTATGTGTCGCATAAGCTCATACACTACAAAGTCATTAGCAATTAAGATTGCCATCACACAATAGAGTGAAGTCAGAGAACAATATATTTCTTATGCTCAGCACCAACTAACATTAAAGCTACAAACAATCAGTCGCATACGAAATCATATACCTTTTTCATCTTCATTTCTTACACTAAAGTACATAAATGATAACTGATCAATCTCGTTCGAGTTCTATCTTTGTAACATCTACAAACAATCAATCACACATCAAAAATCATATACTGTACCATCTTAATCTCTTCCACTATAGCACATAACCACTAATTATCAACTTAATCCATTTCATAACCATAATGGACTGAAGCAATAAAACTCAATGAATCAATTAAGCACTGTAACATTAAATTAAAAGGTAAATTAAAACTAATTACCACAAATTATGATCTAATATAGTGAATGGTGTATGAACATACCTTGTTCTACTGCTTCCTGAAAGTCTATTGCATCTGATAAACCGCCAGATAAACCTCATGTGGAAGGAGTGACTGCTGCTCCACGATCCCCACATATCTAGGGGCGCCAAATAATTTCCCAGAATGGCGCCAATATCTTTTCACAGGTGAATAACCGTATGGTCTTGTGGAAGGATAAACATTTGATGAATGACTATTATTCACTATATTGATTAGTATTTTATTATAAAATATAGTTTGATGAATAAGTAAATACTATATATTATCATTATTACGGATGTTAGAAACACATATCCGAACCGAACCCGATTAAGCTTATTCAGGTCGGGTTAATTGGGTTGATTAATTTGGGTCAACCAATTTAACCCGAGTTCTAAATAGGGTCAGGTTCGGGTATATTTTTTTAGCCTCAACCCGTATTGACCCGACTCAAATTGACCCGAACCCGATCAACCTGACTCGACTAACATTTTTACATTCTAAAAATATTGAAGTAAGCATTTTTTTAATCATTTTACTTTTATTCTGGTTGACCCACCCCGATTTGACCCGACTCAAATTGACTCGAACCCGATTAACCTGATTTCTAAATAAAGTCGTGTTTGGGTATGTTGTTTTAGCCTCAACCCGAATTGACTTGAACCCGACCAAGTCAACCCGAGTAACACCCCTAATTATTATTAGTATTATTGTTATTTACCTCTTCATTAGTATTTTAGTTATTATGAATTAGAATTAGTCATGCTAATCACATTATCAGGTCTATTGGATGTTCAAAGGAAAGAAATTAACTCGCAAGAAGACGTATATTAAACGGATTTGTCGGGTTCGGGTCAATCAGGTTATTAGGGTACTTACTAACATACAAACAATAGTTGTGTACAGATCTTTCTTCTTTCGCAAATGGGTTATCTCGTTAGGTTTTTATACGTTTACCAATTCTTTTTTACATTTTGTACAACATAACCAAATCCAAAAAGGTATGTATTAAATAGCTTAACTTCAAGTTTCGTGTAAGCATAGACATTATAATAATCGATACAAGTAAAGTTGTAAATGAAAGAAGCTATTTGTGAGATAATTGAACTTAGCTGTGAGAAAGTCGACTTAAGCTCCACTTGAGCTCAACCAGAGCTTGACTTTTAACTCAAAGCTAATTAATTAGTTTTCGAGCTCAAGATTAACTTAAGATTAATCGATTTAACTTGACCGAGTTCGAGCTTCATATAACTATCCGTTATTATTATTATCTTTATTATCAATGTCTGCTATTAAATAAATCTGTTATCTTTAAATTTTCCGATTACTTTTGCACTCGCAACCGACCCTACAAGGAAACTTATTCGTTAGGTTGGGTTTATCAACAAACATGAGTTGCATATCGATTTTCTTCTTTTGCAAATGGGTTGTCTCGTTAGGTTTTAATACTCTTACTGACTAATCTACTTTTTTTTTTACAGCATAACCAAATCCAAAATGTTATGTCTTGAATAGCTTAACTTCAAGTTTCGTATAAGCATATGCATAATAATATTCGATAAAAGTAAAGTTGTAAATGAAGGAAGCTATTTGTGAGATAAATGAACTTGGCTTGTGAAAAGGTCGACTTAAGCTCCACTTGAGATCTAGTTAAACGAGCTCAACCCGAGCTTGAATTTTAACTTAAAGCTTAATTAGTGTTTGAGCTCTACAAGGAAACGTATTCAGCTGGTTGGGTTAAAGTCATTCCTATTTCGCCTAAAAGGATGATCATGCGGTATAAACTGACGATGGCAATCAAACCATGAAACCTTTCCACCATTTTTTAAGCTAAAAGCTTTTGAGCTCTCCATGCAATATGGACAAGCTTTCTTCCCGGCTGTACTCCACCCAGACAACATTCCATAGGCTGGAAAATCATTAATGGTCCACAAAAGTGCAGCTTTCATGGTAAAGTTGCGCTCCTTTGAAATGTCATAAGTTTTTACACCTTTCCAAAGATCCGTCAATTCTTTTATTAAAGGTTGTAAGAAAACGTCTATTCTTTGCTTTGGATTCTTTGGACCGGGTACAATAATTGTTAAAAACATGTACGGATCTTTCATACACACTCCATGGTGGCAAGTTATATGGTGTTAAAATGACAGGCCAACAAGAATATTGCTTTCCTGATTGCCCAAAAGGTTGAAACCCATCTGTACATAACCCTAACCTTATGTTACGTGTCTCTGCTGCAAAAGGAGGATTTGCTTGATCAAAATGCTTCCATGCCTCAGCATCAGAGGGGTGAGACATGACGCCATCCTCCTGAACATGCTCAGCATGCCACCTCATATGTTTGGCTGTAACATTGGAAGCGTACAACCTCTGTAGCCTAGGTATGAGAGGAAAGTAATGCATAAACCGATGTGGTATTTTAGTTTTCCTCTTTTTTGAACCAGTCTTACTCTGTTTATATCGAGGCTGTTCACAAAATTTGCAAATTAAACTTTCCTCATCTTCTTCACCCCAATACAACATACACCCATTAATGCAACAATTAATTTTCTCACATGGAAGACCTAAATCTGAAGCAAACTTCTTTGTCTCGTAAAAACTACCAACCAACTTATTATGAGGCGGTAATGCGTCTTTGAGAACTTGCATAACATCATCATAGATCTTCTCTGTCATACGAGACTCTGACTTGATGTTTAACATCCTTGCAACTAGTGACAACTGTGAGACTTTTGTACAGCCAGGCCATAATGGTTCATCAGCTTGATGAAGCAACTCATATAACCTCTTAGTTTTCGCGTCTGGTGGCTCAGATACATTGTCATGTGAGTTTGGATTGAAATCATGACCTGCTGCTTCTAAGATCATGTTACGATATGGATTTGGCCCGTCATTATCTCCATTAGATGAGGTGTTGCAATTTTATTGCATAGAACTAGAGCCCACTTTAGGTTCCCCATGAGAGGTCTACTGATCATAGTTCTTAACAAACCCTTTGATAAGACATCCTCCTTAACCTGGTCCGGTAATTTATATGCGCGATTCTTACAAAGACTACATGGACACTTTATTTTATCATTATCCTTATCTGTTGTTGGTTGTTGGCAAGCATAATCCACAAATGATACAACCCGATCTATAAATTCAGGATTTAATTCCTTACGTTCTTCTAAAAATCTACTATTATACATCCACTCCCTATCTGTTCTCATTTTAAAACTCTATCCGTAGTCGGTGTCAAACCAAAATAGTTGTCTGTAAAAAAGGGATACAAAATTAACAATACTATTTTAACCAATTGTGTCAAACTTGCACATATCTAATCAAATTACAAACTTTTTATCTGATAAGAGCAAACTTACACATATCTAAAACACTTATTCAAATGAAAAAAACCTGTTAAACTCGATACACAACTTTTTATGTATCGGACGCCTAGGTGCTTTTTGTTTTGTGTTGTATTAAGATGAGGCGGGCAACATCATAAAGCATGGGCCAAGAAAGATAAAAGTTGTTTTGAGTCTTTAGAAGAAAGATACGTTTGATGCAATGGCAATAATGCACACATGGGAGAGGGGCCAAGTCTGTACGAAATCGATCCGCATCGACCAGTAAAAATGGCAATTTCAACCCATTACCTAAGAGTTGGCTGATACGGGTTTAATTCTATATCTATTGGTTCAAACGGGTAAAATCATAGAAATGAAAAAAAAAATGCTTAGTTGCTTACAAGGAAACAAGCCAAGTGAGTCAAAATAGGGCCAAAGTTAATAATTGAAATAATGAAACTTTAGTAATACACAAATTCATTAAAAGGTAAAAACCATCTCGTGTCAACCCAATCACACTAACCCATTTTGCTACCTCTTTCTGCACATCTATTGTGAAAAGCATTGATCAAGCATTTTTGTCAAGGTAATTGCAATGTTCTTCCATCGCTTTAATTATAACATAATGCATAACAAGATTATAACAACTCGATTGCAATTAATGATTTAAACAGTAGTGATATATGCAACTTTTTTATGATCATGAACTCATGATACTGAATAATTAACGTAGAGACAAAAAGTTAAGTTATATGTTTACCTTGAGGCTTGGGTACCCACGAATATTAAGGCTATGCTCTCGAACAACAACAGTGGCAAGATTAAGGGAAATTGTTGTTGGAGATTGACACTGGGCTTTTAAATCATGAATTTTGGCTGTATTATGAGACTATCGATGATGAAGGAGCATCACTTATGATTTAGAGATGACTGAATTTTGGCTTTTAAATGATGAAGGAGCATCAGTTATGATTTAGAGATGAATTGTTGTTGGAGATTGACGCTGGGATCATGAATCAATATACATGGGATCGAATTGTTTGTTTAGTTATGATTTAGAGATGAATCGTTGTTGGAGATTGCAGCTGGGATCATGAATCAATATACATAGGATAGAATTATTTGTTTAATAGCTTAAAAGGGTATATCTATTAGGTATTATATACTTATAATAAAATTCATATCATATACTTATAATAAAATAATAATAATATAATAATAATAATAATAATAATAATAATAATAATAATAATAATAATAATAATAATAATAATAATAATAATAATAATAATAATAATAATAATAATAATATAATAATAATAATAATAAATAATAATAATAATAATAATAATAATAATAATAATAATAATAATAATAATAAAATAATAATAATAATAATATAATAATAATAATAATAATAATAATATAATAATATATAATAATAATAATAATAATAATAATAATAATAATAATAAATAATAAAATAATAATAATAATAATAATAATAATAATAATAATAATAATAATAATAATAATAATAATAATAATAATAATAATAATAATAATAATAATAATAATAATAATAATAATAATAATAATAATAATAATAATAATAATAATAATAATAATAATAATAATAATAATAATAATAATAATAATAATAATAATAATAATAATAAATAATAATAATAATAATAATAATAATAATAATAAAATAATAATAATAATAATAATAATAATAATAATAATAATAATAATAATAATAATAATATAATAATAATAATAATAATAATAATAATAATAATAATAATAATAAAATAATAATAATAATAATAATAATAATAATAATAATAATAATAATAATAATAATAATAATAATAATAATAATAATAATAATAATAATAATAATAATAATAATAATAATAATAATAATATATAATAATAATAATAATAATAATAATAATAATAAATAATAATAATAATAATAATAATAATAATAATAATAATAATAATAATAATAATAATAATAATAATAATAATAATAATAATAATAATAATAATAATAATAATAATAATAATAATAATAATAATAATAATAATAATATAATAATAATAATAATAATAATAATAAAATAATAATAATAATAATAATAATAATAATAATAATAATAATAATAATAATAAATAATAATAATAATAATAATAATAATAATAATAATAATAATAATAATAATAATAATAAAATCATATTATTTCATTATTTTAGAATGGGCCGGGTATTTTTTTCAATTTACAATATTTCGGTTGGATTTTTTCCGGATTTGGTATAAGTGAAAAAAGAGATGTACTTGGACGGCCTCTAAATAAAATTTTAAACATGAGCGGCTTTAATGAAAAAAGTATAAAACTTGGGCGGCCTCAATGTACAAAATCCCTAAAATAAATCTATTTGTAGTTTTCTATTCACCTTAGGGGTCGTTTGGTTCCCAAACTTCAAACACAACGTTTTTAAATGTCATTAATTTAAATTTCTCTCAAGTTATAATGAACATGACCGGTCATGTTTTCTCACATATAAACTCAGATAATTGCTCATTGCAAAATACCCACACAAATGATAAGATGGGTAAAGTCATGGGTATATATTCACCCACAAAATACCCACATTAACTCACCCACCGATAAAAATGATATTTGTATTTCGTGGGTAAATAACATTTACCCACTAAATTACCCACAAAAATAGCCACAAGAACTCACGATGTGGGTAATATGTGGGGAATGTTTTGGCGCCAATTATTTTCCCACTAAATTACCCACAAATATATTTATGTGGCTATTTGTGTGGGTAAATCCGTGGGAAATTCGAGGGAAAATAAATCGGCGTTGAAAGTCACTGATCGTGGGTAACGGGTGGGAATTAGGTGGGTAAATTCCCTCCAAAGGATGAGTGTGGGTAATTTTCGTGGGTATTCCATCAGATTCTTGTAGTGGAAGGTCGTGCCCGTAGCATATTACTCAGAGCTTACGGTTCGCAGGAACAAGTTAGTAATCCTATAAACACTCTATATACGTGTTTAGGTTCGAGTTACATCTCTGTTCATATGATCTTGGTATTAAAGTTTTTCCAAATGATTTTATATATATTATATCTTCCGTTGTGCTTGTTTTATTAATTACGAGAACCTCATCGTAACCCTACATTGTAATTCTTACAAACTCAAATATACAATGTTTTTATTTATACATTCAAAAAACTACTTTGATAAAATAGATATTTCTTAACAAAAAAAGTGTGATTTTAATCAAATTTAATTGGAAGAAACTAAGATAATAATAATAATAATAATAATAATAATAATAAGATTCTTAAAAATATATATATAAATAAAAAAAAGACAAAAAAAAAAAAAGAAAAAAGAAAAAGAAAACACATTGGTAGTTGAATATTTCTAATATAAATTTAAAACTCTACTTTAATGGAATAAATATTTCGTACAAAAATTTCGTTATTCGAGCTCTACAAACAAATTATGCTGGAAAAACGTAAAAGCATAATTATAGGGTACTAACTAAAGGGCTTTGGCTCAGTTGGTACCCATCTGCGAAAAACCCATGGGCCCACTGGAGAGATTTTGTGGATAAAAGGTCAAGGGTTCGAGTCTCGGCTCTTGCTCACCCAGTTGGTGCCCCACTAGGTCAGGAGAGTTGCCGAAGCTATTCCTTGTGGGGTGAAAAATGGCTGGTGGCAAAAGACACCCGGGGTCAGGGTGTTCTCACTAATTCACACATTTTGTGGATAATTATAGGGTACTAAAATATAAAAAAGAATACAAGTTGAATTAAAAGGACGTCTTTAAGATTTAAACTTGGCTTATATAACTACAAAACTATTGAAAATTTGATTTACGCAACACATATGTTTAATTTCACCATAAGATATATTAATAAAATTATCAATTAGTTGAATATTATATTATTAATTATTTACAGTAAAATGCAAGTCCACAAATCTATAATAAATAAAGGAAAAACTAAAAAGAGAAAAGTGAAAACTTAAAACTAAATTAGGAAACTAATTTGTTCTTTTACTTAAATGGAAGGCTGGAAACTAATTTAGGAAACTTAAAACTAATGTATCCCATTTCTTGAATATTGAAATTAGCTATTAAAATTTGTTCTTTTACTTAAGATCATTATACATTACAAGAATTTCAGTTACATTTTCATTTTTTACGTTGTATGAATAAATGTTATACGAAACACCTAACCAAAATATCGCAATCATAATTATGTGTGACAATAAAATCCCGTTTTTATGCACGGGTACTCGTCTAGTGTAACTAAAGAAAAAACATACTTTTTGACAAAATGATTTCTTATTTCATTTTTAGTAAGTGAAAATATATATTCATCTTGAAAAGATTTCAAGAAAATCTTATGGTTATTATACCAATTCCTTATGAGATAAGGGATTTGTGGTGAAGGTGGAAATAAAAAGAAATTATCAATCAAACATGATGTTATTATCAGTGTTGCAAAAATCGGCTGTGGCGGCCGATTAATCACCGATATATCGGTAATCGGCCGCCGACCTTGTCGAATTATGAAAATCGGACAAAAAAATCGGTTTGGGGAAAAAAACGGCCAAAAATCGGCCGTATCAGCCAGAAATCGGCCGTATCGGCCGATTAATCGGCCGTATCGGCCATATCGACCGTATCGGCCGTATCGGCCAGGTTTAAAAAAAAAAAAAATTTAGGCATTCTACTTAATTTGAGGATCGTTTATTTCACTTATAACACACAATGAGCCTCATAATCAGAATTGGAGCCTTTTATTGAGGTTTGAAAACATAGTAGGCTTGGAATCAGTTACGATCTTTAGTTTGGTCTCCAGAAATACCCAAAACATGCAAAAAATGCCAATCCGATTAATCACCGATTAATCCCGCCTTGGCCGATTAATCGCTGCAGGGTGGTCGACCGTCACGCTACCGATTCACGATTTTTGCAACATTGGTTATTATAATAAAACTTGGCAGCCAACGCTAATTGTCACCTTAGGCTTTTATATAATAAAAGAAAACGTCACTTCAAAACATTTAAAAAAATCAAATATTTGATTAAAAATAAACTGGACTAATGAAAAGCTCAATTTTGCCAAGTGGGAATTTGTGCATCCTGGTGTGTCAATAAAAGTCAAAATTGGACACTCAATTGGCTGAAATTCATTTTCAAGAAATATATTTAAATAAAAACACACGTGTCTAAGTTGTACAAAGGAAAAAGTAAAAAAGATGATTTATAAAACTTTAGTTGCAAAATGTCTAACAACGAGTAGGACCACCCGCGCGTTGCCGCGGGGTGTTTGCTGTGAGTTTCTGGACAATAGAGGAGCTGATAAGGTTGAGTAAAACAGATTTCGCAAGTTTAAGTAACATTGCAAGAGTGGCATAGCAGTTTGCTTACATAGTTGGTGCAGCTGCATAAGATACATACTCAGGTTACATTAGAATGACACAATAGATTAAAGCTAAACTCTGTAATATGAATACCTCTAAATGGATGATGATAGTTGTGTTCCTCTTCAAACTGTGCCAACCTAGAAGAAACAAATGTGCAGCTTTCATATCGAAATAAGATACATAAGTCGTAAAGCAAGGATCTATAACCAAATAGAATGAAGTTGTTTATTCCAGCATCGAGTCACAATGCGTCACCTAAATTATAGTATCTAAAACAATTTCTTTTCATGTGCCTATTTTAACTGGCATGCAAATAATAGTTGTGTGGTAAAATATTATACCTTTCTTAATGTAATGTGTAGAGCTGTATTGACTTGCTGCTCCATACGTCGAAGCTCTTTGAGAGTCAAGGAATTAAGTTCTTCTCCCATCAAATTCTTATAAACATCAACACTATTATAAACTTATTCGTAGGAGAACTCACGATTAAGAGACCCTGCACATGCATCCAAAGACATGAGTTATAACTCGATTACAACTAATAACAGTCGTGTTTATAGGAGATACTTAGTAAACATGCAGATCGAAAGTGTTAGTACTTGGTAAATAAACACAAAATGTAAAAGGGAAGAATTCAAAATACTACTTTGATAATTATCTGTACATGGGATAAATTTTTTTAGAGAAGTCAGCAAAGTGCAATGAGCAGCGAAGTATCAACAAACAGTTAAATTGGGCAAAACTATTAAAAAGTAAATCTCAATTCATAAAGCTAAGCACCTGAGGAAACGTAGAGACAACTAATCTATTTATGATGTAAAGTTAGTGACAGTGAATTCAACTACAAACCGAATTAACTAAAGTCAGTTTCAAGTTTAACACAATTCATAAGGAAATAAATTTGTTTTTTAAGTGCTTTGCCTTAGCTTCTAAATATATTCTCGTTTGTTTAATTCAGTGAGACCTGATCTTTGTTTAATTCAGTGAGACCTGATCCAAAAAGTCAATACCCAAAATCGACCTACGTGATCCAACTTAAAATGGGTTTATCAGTTGCAAAACACAATTCCAAACACTCCCACAGTACTTTTGCACAACCACTAATTAAAAAAAATGGTTCATAAATTTTTTGTTTTGAGTATGTGTGCATACTTGCACTTCTCTACATATGCAGCCTAGCATAGTTACATCAGATTTGGGTGTAAATTCCAACTGGAGACATAGCATATCTTCTTTCTTTTTTGTAGTGTCATGTTTGGTTTTCAGTTCCTGGAGGCTAATAGCAGCCCCAAACCACCTCTAATATACATGATTCGTAAATGTAAAACGGCTAAAAACCAACCTGGAGTTTGTGTATCAGCATTATTAACATAACATTATAATCTTACCAACTATAAAAACATACATGATCTGAAACAATCTTATTACGTGGCAGTAATTGGCAGCCATCTTCTTCAACAACTGGTGCTTCCCTTTCACTCTGCCGCTTCTCCTCACTTCTGCGATACATACATGGATTGCCTTATACACTAATGCACAATCATACAACTAATGAAAATGTATTAAATACAAATGCATTTTCACCTTTTATTTCCGTCATCTTTGTTAATAAGCAGCAGCAGAGATGCCTTGACCAGTGAACTGTTCAACCCTCCTACAGCCCGCTTTTGTCTCGATTTCACACTGCTGCATCTCTGGCTCGGGTGGCCTCACTCACATCTGCTGCAATGTAATGAACCTATATTCTAGCAGCTCCCTTTTATTCTATTAATAAATGAAGTTAATTTTTAATAAAACAATGTAATGAACCTATATTAGTTTTAGGTTCGACTAAGAAATTCGTATATGGTTCCCTACTATTCTTTTATAGCATCAGCTTATGTATGTCTTGGACTATTCTAAGTTTTAGTTGTAAGTATGCAATGTAATTCTGGCATAGACAATTCAAAAAGTAAATTTCTTCAAGATCTTTTATTAATTTCTCAAAAACAATTATAATTTTAGGACATGAAAGAAATTGAAGAAAATAATATACCTAGTGACCCTGGCCTATGTGCGTCCACCACGTTGTTGCTGCCTTACGCCTTGACCCATATGTGGATATCCACCTTGCTCATACCTTGCACCTTCGTGATTTTGATATCCAGAACAGTGTGGGTTTGCAGCACCAAGTCCTCCTAAAAGACGCTAAGTTACTATAAAACAATATCACAAAGTATCTCAAAGGCAAAAAGTCTAAAGCATGTTTTTTAAGGTTTAGAGATGATTCTCATGTTTCATAAATATGGTTTGAAACACAAACCTTGTCAACAAATTTCCTTTCATTCATCATACAGTGATCAACGACGTGTAACAACAACGTCATTTGCTTAATCCATTGTCTGCCACGTAACAGGTGGTTAATTTGATATGTTATTAAAAAATAAAAAATATTATAACAGGAATGTTTTACCTTATTTTAGCGTAACAGGAACCTTTCACCTTCTTTTAGCCATGTCACTAAATAGTAGTTAAAACAGAGCAACTAATAAACTTTTATACAAACTTACATGGTTATCCACTTAGGTTGTCAACCAAATTAGCATCCTCATCTTCGGCTTCCTGTATTTTTGGAAACTGAGCCTGCATATAAATTATCAAATTAGCATCCTCATCTTCTGCTTTAGGCATTATCTAATTATGTTCCAATTAAACTGTTGCTAAAGCATATAAATTAGTAATTTGTCTCCATGTGATTCAAATGCATCGTAGCATCCTTATAAGTTGCATAAACAATATAATGATGTTGAGCAAAATCGTTCTTGAACTAAAACACTAACATCATGAGATCCTCTTTATGTTAACATATCTAACTTTTAATTTGATTGTTACTCACATTGTAGAGGTTATGACTGAGAAAAGCTCCACTTGACCCACATCTCCAATCATTGCTACTGCAAAGAATGGAGGAGGAATGATATCACCTTCTTCCACTTTTGTTTCCCAAATTAGTCTTTCCTGCACTACCCACAAAACCGCAAAGTTAAATTGGCTACAAATTAATAATGGCTACATACCAATGAGAAATGGTAAGCCTCCAAGATTCAAACCTTGCATAAACCTGTAAAACCGGGCCACTTATTAACTCCGTTTCGCGATTTTTGAAACTGCTCTTGCTCTTGTTTCAACGTTTGCTGTAGTTGAACCTACAATGAAAGAAGGCGGCGTTATTAGAAAAAACCTAAACTACATAAATATACGTGTGTATAAAGCAATAACAAATGAAAACACACCGCTGTGAAACTCTTTTCAAACACATATATTTATAATTTACCTGCATTTTCAATGGCGGCTCAACTTTTCTCCTTTGTACTGCTTCGGACCTCCAACTTCTGTGGTCTGCTAGTCAATTAATTTAAAAAAAGGGGGCTTTAGTTTTCTTACCGTCAAAGCGTTGTCATTTTTCGACCAAACTGAATCAATAACCTGTTAAAAAAAGTAATTAAATGAATGAATTGAACCCATACATAAACATAAATACGAAAATGACAAATAGTGATATCATCAATAAGTGAAACCTAATCTCTAACGCATTACTATTAGACTATTATCAACAACATGAAAGCAAAAACTTTATAGGGGTATGTAGCTTAGCTTACCCGACAGGCTTATAAGTTTTTTATTGAAAGTGTAGTAATTGTTTGTTAAACATTCACTAAACTTATAACAACTCTGCATAGTCTGTTAAAAATAATGTTATAAAGCTCACAAATTTTTGAAGAAGCTAATAGGTTCATCAAATTGGCTAAAAAAACAAATAAGAGTTACTTACACTTAGTCGGCTTCTGAGACTCCTTCAAATACCTCACTTACAAATATTCTAAAAAAAATTAAAAAAAAATAAAAAATAGCATATCATAGTCCAAAATTAAATAAACTTGCTACAAGCACACCATCCAAAACTTATTGATTGCAAGTAATTTTTCAGATTCACAAACAAAGGCTGTTTCAGCTGAATCACTTACATGTGGTCGAAGATTTCGCTTTAGTTTGACCTTGTTTTTCACCATCGTTTTCCCACTGTTCTTTCTCAATACCGAGTACCCTAAACCTCAAAACCCAGAAAATTAAACAAAATTAAATTCACCACAACCAATTCGTAGTCAGAATTTTTGTGTACCAATCATTAGAAAAAAAGATTGAATCTTTGCCAACCAATTTGCTTCTTTTTATCTCTCAAATTTTTGCCAACCAATTCCTACTTTGCCAACCAATTCCTACAACGCCAAAAAAAAAACGACAGGCCGCAAGATCAAAGTCAACCCATCTAGCAAAATCATTAGAAAATTATAAAATATGCATAATCAAGAAAAAAAGATTGAATCTTTATAATAATAAAGAAAGGAATCAAACCTTGCGATAAGAAATTCCAAACGCTACTTGCGAGAACCCTCCACTGCCAACGCGACAAATCCCTTTCGGGTTAATCCGACGACCGGGATATGTGGGTTTTAGATTGGAAAGTGTGGCTGTGTTTTGGTCTGGGAGTGGAAGAAGGTTCTAGCTAAAACGGGAATGAAGATGGGGGAGGCGAGGATAATATAACTTGTTTTTGGGCCAATGTGTGTGGAAAATGGGCTGCTAAAAAAAAAATTGGCCTGCTACTGTAGCTTCCTGTAGCAACTGTTCATCCAAAGACGCTAAATGTATTATAGTTATAATGTTATATTCCTATCTACCAATAGAATTTACGATCAAGTCAAAAATTTTATAAAATAATTTTATTTTCATTTTCTTTCTATGGAGTACTTAAGCGTAAACTTGTCAGATAACGTAGATCGATCGGCCTAGGGTTCCAGAAGAAAGAAAAAGGTCGTGCCCGTAGCATATTACTCGGAGCTTACGGCTTGCATGAACAAGTAAGTAATCCTATAAACACTCTATATACGTGTTTAGGTTTGAGATACATCTCTGTTCATGAGATCTTGGTATTAGACTTTTCCCATATGATTTTATTTATGTTATTTACCGTTGTGCATGTTTTATTAACCATGTGAACCTCGTCAAAACCCTACAGTGTAATTCTCACAAATTTAAATATAAAATGTTTTCTTTATAAATTCAAAACTCTACTTTAATAAAATAGATATTTCTTAACAAAATAGTGTGATTTTAAACAACTTTATTTGGAAGAAACTAAAATCATAATAATAAGATTCTAAATATTATTAAGACATAGGTAGTTTAACATTTCAAATATAAATTTAAAACTTTACTTTAATGAAACAAATTTTTAACAATTTTTTTGGTATTTTAGCACTACAAACAAATTATAAGGGGAAGAACGTAAAAGTATAATTATATGGTATTGAAAATACAAGAAGGTAAATTAATGAAAATAGCTAATCGGACAAAACATGTACAATACATTTTGTAACCATATATACTCTTTCGAGTAATCACTACAAGAAAACAGGGCTTTAGTTACGAGTGAAAAGTCGTTACTAATTGTGGAAAATTCGTCACTAAACCAACTTCGTCACGAAAATCAAGGTCGTCACTTGTCGTCACTAAGTTAATAGTGACGAAACTGGAATTTGACACTAAATTTAGTGACAAGCTAAAGTCGTCACTTATGGGTGTGTGACAACATATTTCATCACTTAATTTTCGTCACTGAAGTGGCTAAAGTCGTCACTATTTGATGCGATTAGTGACGAAAGAAAGGCGTCATTTTTGGCTGAAACTAACCGAACCTTAACGTCCAATAGTGACGTAATACATCGTCACTATTCGTATCATAATGACAAAATGACTCAATTTCTTCTGCAATGTTGTTTCAACAACCAGAAGAAGAAAAAAAAATATTAGTAATATAAATTGAAAATATATATCATTCATCTGATGTATAAGTGTCTCATCTAAAGCATACAACCATGTCACTACTGTGTCCACAATGTACCAACTTCACCTTATAAATATCTTTCACGTGTCTAACAAAAAAGGAGCAAAAACGAACCAAATTATAACCTACCAAAAAAG
Source organism: Artemisia tridentata subsp. tridentata (assembly GCA_021014915.2). Lineage (NCBI taxonomy): Eukaryota > Viridiplantae > Streptophyta > Magnoliopsida > Asterales > Asteraceae > Artemisia > Artemisia tridentata. Next base: position 116,131,023 of record CP139504.1, read on the forward strand.
AAAGCAATCTCATTACAGCCCCAAAATGAGATGGTTTCACGCTTGTGTTGTTTCATCCAAGTCGATATTTGAGAATGTGAAGCATTATCATCTCCCAGTAAATAAGTTTTATAGCCCCATTCATTCAACATTATCATCCAAGTCGATAATTGAGAATGTGAACCCTGCAAAGTGATAAAAATCTTAACTTTGTATACTGCTCCGCGGACAAGAAAAACAAACTCCGGGTACCTGATACCCTTCAATCATTTTTATGATTAGCCTCTGAGCATGATATCCTTCATCAAAGAGGCTATCATGCTCATGCTCATGCTCATGCTCATGCTCACGCTCTTTGATGAAGGATATTAGTGATTACTCGAAAGAGTATGGTTACAAAATGTATTGTACAAGTTTTGTCCGATTAGCTATTTTCATTAATTTACCTTGTTGTATTTTCAATAACTTACACTATGTTCTTAAGTTTGTTTTTTGAAAAGAAAATAAATTAAAGAAAGTAAATTGAAGAAAGTTGTAGAAAGTGGTTGGTCCTCAACTTTCATCCCACTTATGGAATGAAATATTATAGAGAAAAAATACAAAGACTTTCATCATTTTCCTTTTCACTCCACTCTCTTTCTTTCATTGAAAAAAACTCAATAACACAACATTATTTTGTTTCACTCCATTTCACTCTCTTTTATCTCAAAAAAATTCTTGAGAACATAGTGTTAATGTAAAAGTGAGTAGATTTTGAAAAATGTCACTCAAAATATGTGCACATTGTACATGAGTTGATGCACATTTTATAATATGCATTATCAAATAGCTTTAAGAGATGATTATATGTAACTGAAATATAACATCTTATGTCATGTCTATAAAATAAAACTTATAACATCTTATTTAAGACCAACACATATTCATCTTTCAAAAATCGAAACCATTATGGGTCATGGGCGGTGCTTTGCACGGCCTAAACGCATTAACTGTATAATAACACATAACAACCTAAGTATCAAGAAATTTTAGAAGGAGCTATAACCATTTAGAAAGAAGCAACCACTGACGCAACGATAATATAATCCCAATCCTATTCGGCTAAATAATAAACTAAGAAAATACTTAGACCCCGTTTACTATAAGCTAATGTTAAGACTACACATAAAGCATTTCGGGAATTTACAAGCGTTTTGATTCAAAATATTCATAACTCACCTTCAATGTGCATGTTCAATTATCAAACAAAGTCACGTGTTGTTGACGTATGTGTCCGAACGGCCTGTCTCAACCGGCCGTCCGGACGACATCGAGCCGTCCGGACATACCGGAAAGCACACGACTCATCCGGCCAATATCACTATGAGTAATAGGACAGGTGGCGTTTACCTTTTGACAGATGGCAGCTGCAGACACCGCCGCCGCCGCCCTAGGATTTACGGGATTATGTCGGGGACATGTCTCCTGAAAATCCGGCGCCGCCATTCCAGGTATCAAGGTCGAGTACTATAAATACTCGACTCATTTACTGCTCTCAACCAACACTTTTACCCGCATTTAATTCCTCACTACATTTGATAGCCCCTTCGGAATATCAGATACTTACTCTCACACCGGAGGTGGGTCCTGCGATAACACCCGGGGCGAGCCTAACGTGTGCTGTTTTGTGCAGATACCCGGAAGACCCAAGACAGCCAAGGGGATCAGCACCCAAGCCTACCGGAGGAACCCTAGCTGAGTTCAACCGGCAGGCCCTCTTTATTTGTCTGAAGTAATTGCAAGAAATTGCTTCAACAAATTGGCGCCATCCGTGGGACCTTCCGCTCGATCTACCTAAGGTTCGGAATGACAGGCCCCCCACCAACGTTTGAAGCATTCGGAACAACAAACACAACACCTCACTTCACCCCTGTCCGAAATACAGAGGGGCCTGGAGGATCCGGAGGAAACCAAGATCCCCCAGATGCCCAAACCTTAATCGCTGGCCATCTCTCGGCGTTGAAAGAACTACTCAAACAACCGGGCAATCGCAACCTGATGAGCCCCAGAATGCTGAGGCTCGACGGTGAGTCTGAAAATTCGGAGGAAGAATATGTCGTAGGATCGCCCTTCGGAAAAGGAAAAAAGGCAGATGATAATTCGAGCTATGGGAAAGGAAAAAAGGCGGACGACGATTTGAGCAAACCATTCAAGGAAATGATCAAGTGCCCATTCACAAAAAGAATCATAGAGTTCTCATCTCCCAAACACAAGATCCCGACGAACTTGAAACTGTACCAAGGGACCACTGATCCGGACGATCACATTAATCGTTTCACCGGAGCAGGAAACCATGAAGAGTGGCCCATGCCCGTGTGGTGTCGAATGTTCCAACAAACCTTGGATGGGAAAGCCAGAGGATGGTTTGATAAGCTCCCTACAGGAAGCATTGATAGTTGGGACGAGCTCCAGAAAAGGTTTTTAAACAGGTTTAGCATGTTAAGAATAAGCACTAAGGACCTAACAGAGATCAACAAGATTCACCGAAAGGCGAACGAAAGCCTTCCGGATTTTAAGGAAAGATGGATATGCGAGGCCAACCACTTCCCGGACGCCCCGGAAATCATGCAAATCGGATCATTTCTGAATGGTCACCACTGCCCGGAGTTAGCCAAGAAATTCTCGGATAAGATCCCTAAAACCGTTGACGAGATGTTGGAAAGGATCGATGATTTTGTTCGTTCCGAAGAGGCATTCCGAGCAACAGAACTGCCGAAGGGAGAGAGAACGGAGCCTCGGCCTAACCCGTACCACAACAGGAACGACTACCAGCCAAAGCCTCCTGTTGGAGATTATCGCCGGAATAACCCTAGGGTCGGGTTCAAAGGACGAAGGAACGATTACTACACACCTTATGTCGCCCCAAGGTACGGCAACGCTGGGAGGCCCGACCCCCGCCGAAATGACATCCGTCGAAACGAGACAAGGCCGATAGATTTGGACATCCTTACGAAGACACCTAAGGAAATATTGGCGACAGAACACCAGCTAAAGTTACCGCAGCCTCCTCCAACAAAGGGAAAGCCACAGAAGGATTGTGAGGACAGATACTGTGACTACCATGGGGAGAAAGGACATTTCACTGACGATTGCTGGGTACTCAGGGAGGAGTTGAAAACCGCATTGAGTACAGGGAAGCTGGATCATTTGGTAAAAGACCTCAGGAGAGGAAAGAAAACTAATCAAGGAGGTAACTACCAAGGGAGTAGAGGGAAAGTAATCAACATGATCCGAAGCCTTGCAACCTCCTGGAAATCGGAAGAAGTGGGAAAGGAAGAGTGGATGAACGCTCCAATAAGCTTTCCGTCCATTCCTCTGGAGAAGATGTCGGACGAACCGCTGATAATCAAGGTTGAAACTGAAGGAAGAGAAATCCGCGAGGTCTATGTTGACCCTGGCGCGTCAATGGAAGTAATGTATGGGCATCAATTTGAGCGCCTGGGTCATGCGGTTAAAACAAGGTTGAAGAAGGTTGACACGACCTTGATAGGATTCACTGGAAAGCCCATTAGGCCAAGGGGGGTGATTGACTTAGAGATCCGCTTCGGAAGTCGGGATCTGTTCCGGAAAATCAGTTTGGAATTCGCCGTGATCGACTCACCTTCCCCCTACAATGCCATACTGGGGCGCACCGGTTTGAGGAAGTTGCGGGCTGTACCTTCAACCATTCATTCGATGGTTAGGTTTCCAACACCGAGCGGCATAGCGACATTGGTCACCCAGCCAAAGACGCGAGGGCATCACGGTGCGAGGGAGGAGCCCATCGCGGAAACAAAAGAAGCCAAGGAAAGAAATCATCCGTTGAAAGGAATAAGATTGGACAAGCCGTATGAACGAAAGGAGGAACCCAGGATCGGAAGAAAGGATGGGAGAAAGCTGAATCAGTGTGATGACCAAGGAAGCCCCAACATACCGACCAAGATACAAGTAATGGCTCAGGTAATCGTCAATACGAAATAACCACTGGAATATCTTGCTATTTTATTCTATCACTGTAACAATGTGCGAACTAACAGAAGGAATGCAAATACCTTCATAACTTAAGACAGATAATTTTACATACCGGGAAAACAAGGCCTATGGGAACGCGGTCCGACAAGAAGCATCGGAAGCCTGCCGAATGAGAAAAACACAAGTGGAACAGGGATAGGCGGGAGGACGCCACAAGCATAGCGGGCGATTGATTGTAAAAAACGTCCATATAAATGGGGCTTAACATATCCTATGTAACACCCGAAAGGGTTTGATGTTAATGATTTAATGAAATATAGCTACCCTACCGTGGAAGGGGGCAATTTTCTCACAATATATCTTTGAAATGTTTGTAATATCCCAAAAAGGCTCGGTATTGACTATTTTTTAATGACAAATGCAGTTACTCCACCATTGGAGGGAGGCAATGCCCCTGCAGAACATCACTTGAATATTTATGTGAGGTCCCACATGTGTAGCGATTGCAAAATAGCCCGAAAATAAGTTTAAGGTGACTCGTCCGGATGACTCGCGACATCCGGGCGTAGTCAGTGTTCGAGTTTGGTGTTTGGAACACAAGTTTAAAGTGACTCGTTCGGGTGACTCGCGACATCCGGGCGTAGTCAGTGTTCCAAGTTTGATTTTCTGGACATAATTAGAAAATGGCCCCCCCGAGAGGTTCACGCCCTCCGGGGAGTGTGTGGTCAATGTCCAAAGATGGTTGATACCCAGAAAAGGGGTTGCCATAATCCTGGCGGAAAGGCTGAACCACCTGTAAAATCTCGAACATAAGTAAAAGTGATCCCTCCGAGAGGTTCGTGCCCTCCGGAGATTAGTGATCAATGTTCATTGTTTTCTGGACATAATTAGAAAGTGGCCCCCCCCCCCGAGGTTCGCGCCCTCCAGGGAGTTTGTGGTCAATGTCCAAAGATGGTTGATACCCAAAAAAGGAAGGGGTTGCCATAATCCTGGCGGAAAAGCTGAGTCATTTGTCACATTTTGAACATAAGTGAAAAACGATCCCTCCGGGAGGCTGGCCCCCTCCGGAGAACTCTTGTGGTCAATATTCATAAGGGTACCATACAACCACACAAAATGTATAAACTTGCACTACCGGAGCTATACAAACAGTAAAGATAATAACAAGCGAATATCACACGTTCGTAATCAAAAGAATGTGACGCCGATACAAATGTACTTTCGGTGCCATACGAGTAGCAGAGATAATAATGAACAAGCGATACAATTCATAACATCGATGAATACCGAAGAACAACAACTGTTCGGCAGCATCCCATGTTAAGACCCAAATTGTCCCACTCCACCCCACACATGCAGTTCCACGCATAAGTAAATTTTTTTTTTTGGAATGAGGAAGGGAAAAAGGGGGAAGACGAATAAAGCAACCATGGATAAACCACAAGTTAATAGAATCCGGCAGGGTCGTTCAAGGGTCCGACAGAACATCCCATCATACCAACCGAAAGGCCAATTCCGATAAACCTCAATGAGAAAATCACTCCGGAAACAAGCAAAAACAATAGCGCCAAACATGAAACATGGAACGCGCGGAATACAGAACAGTCATAAATATATACAAATGAATAAATCACGCGAATTATTTGTCATAAAATTATTACAGTCATCCGGATGTATAAAAAAAAAGGAAATTGTTCTTGGCTCGAAGGCCTTACATCACCAAGGTAAACCAAATCATTCGAAGACTTAGGGAGCCGACTCGTCCCCTCCAGCATTTGAACTCTCGACATTGGTAGCCCCGGAAGTTGATCCCTCGGCGGCATTGGCAGTCTGAACCCGGGGAGAAGAAGCCGGATCGGGATCAGGGAAGATTTTCAGGATTTCATCAAGAGACTTGAGATAGGAGCCGCTGATCTTCTTGATATAAGGATACTCGGCGGTAAACAACCCATCAAACGCCGGGTCGAGTTTCTTTGCAGCATCCACATCCAGGTCTTCCGTCTTGGCCAAGATGGCGGCCACTTCTTCCGGCTCGCGGCCCTGAACCACGCCCTCCATAAACCCGGACTGCGAGGACAAGCTGAAGGGCCCTGCTAAATGGTTCTTATACTCATAGCTGCCCAACAGACGACGAACAACCTCCGGGAGGACCTCTTTAACAACCCTGAACCTTTCCCCTTCAGTACGGCCCACCCGGGCAATTAGGTCTTTCTTTTCTTCCCGAAGGCCCAAGTTGTCCTTCACCTCCTCACTCAGGTTAACCTTAGCTTTTTCCAAATCAGCTTCCAAGGCGCTGATTCGTTCCGCTGCGGCCAACCTCTCATCCTCCACCAGCTTCTCCAACTCTTTCACTTGCCCCATCAGCTCCGACTCTCTCACCAGGCAAGTGGAATGCTCAATCTTCAGTTGTTTGAGCTCCCCCCCTTTCTTTCCGGGGTCTCCACAATGCTGGTGGATTTGGTAAAGCTCGCCGTGATCATGAAGAAGTTTTTTGAACCGAAGCAACAAGTCCGACTGAGCAACGGACCCCATACCCAAAAGTTTCCAGGCTCTCTGAACAGCCTTGGCATCCCCCAAACTTTCCAAAAATGACTCTTCTTTCGGAGTCGGTAGGTGCAACAACAGTTCCCGACAGACCTTCCAGTTATCCAAACGGTCATCCTTGCTCACCTTCCACATCGGCACATGCAAAGAGGCCGACTCACTTTCACCGGCTACTTTATCCTTTCCGCGGTTAGGAGCAGCAGCGGAAGAACCCCCTACATTTTTGGAAAAAGAAGAAAATGAATCAATAAGTCAAGTAACAATTTCAGAACAAATGCAAAGTTCGGGGATCAACGTTTCATAAAGTAAAAGAAAGAAAAGACTTGCCAGTACCAGTGGTCTCCGACGTGAAGCCCCCGCCGATACCTCCTTGGGTATCCGGTTGTTTTCTTCCGGCCGAAGCATCGGGCCCCTCCGGCTGTTTTCTTGCGCCCGAGGCACTCTCGCTTTCATTTGGTCCTCGGAAAATACCCCCGCCGGACGCATCATGATGAAGGCGGATTCTAGTCCCCTGTGTTTGGGACTGAGAGATGGGCCGGACAACATCCTGGTCCGGTTTCCTCTTTCTGGAGCCCGAAGCCTTTGGGTCAGGCTTTTCGACTCTGGTCATTTCGACCGTCTGCTCAGGAATAACGGTTTGAGGAGCAGCGGCAACATGCGCTCCAGAGGGTTGACTCTCTTGATGCTTATTCCCCTGGTCCACCGGCACATCCTTTCTAACTTTGGGCTTCTTCAAGTATTGAGACATTATGATAACTGCAGAAAACGAATGCATAGTGGTCAAACCGTTGCACAGGCACGACGGCCGAAACACAACTAAAGTAATAAAAGGAGGCAGACAAAGGCTGTAAGGGCGTAACCCTTCCCTCGATCCCCCTAAAAGCCGCCCGCTAGTTGGGATACCCCCAATCGGACGAGAGTCCTATGACACCTGGGAAACTCAAGCAACGCGAGGTCTATCGCATCCTAGACCATCCTATCGGCGTCCGGAGTAAATGAACCGCAGGGTTTATATGCGAGCTACGATGATAAACCTCGAAAAAGGTTACATGGTGCCTACCTAACGGTATTAGTTATGCTTCTCTACGACATTTTGTAATCCATGATAATCCCACGCACAGCCCTTTCGCCCCATCGAAAGGCACGCTTCTCTACGACCAACTTTGGGGGGAAAGAGGGATACAGCCAAACAACAAATAAAATTAAGGCAGGGATGGTTCAGAATGTACCTTTGAAAGACGAAAGACTAGTATGAAAGCCACGGACAGATTTGCGAGAATCGTTCGGAAAATAGTACCGGAAGGCGTCTCAGTTAAGAATATGGAATTACGGTAGTAAAAAACACACACCAGTGTCGCTATTTATAAGAAGAACTCAGGATGTGGAATGTCACATTTAGCGAGACGCTGACGTGGCCGCATCTCAGCACGCGTGCCAAGCACGCGCATGCGTGTCAGTTCATTAATGATGACGGATGACCTACATGGAACAACCATAAAGTAACAGAATTATAAATAATAATAAAAAAAAGAGAGGTGCACTCATAGGAGCACCGGGGCAACAATTGGTAGAATCAGTGTGACGTAAGACATGCTAGAATCTAACGGCATGTCCTTCGGAAAGGGTCAAACGTGAACCCATAGTTTGTCAGCAATGTCATACCATCGGCACAATCACAGCGCCTACGCATAGAAGGGTAAGGCCCTCCAGATAAATTGAAAAAGGCACCCTGACCCATCGGGTGTACGCAATGATTACTCACCATAAAAATAAGGACATACACATGATGTACATTAGAGGATCGGGAACGATGTAATAATAGCTTCCACACATCAAAGCCATGACATGTCAAAACCAACTCTTTAAGGCATTACACCATCGGCCGAACTAGATAGCAAAATGCAACAGTTATCCTAAAGACTTAGGCCGAAAGGCCATAAGGTAATCTTCGAAGTGTTACGTCAGTACTTTACTAACAATGCAATACCAATATTACATGTATGTATTGGAAAGCGCAGGCTAAAATATGAAGCAGCCGTAAGGCATTATCTTAGTCTTATGGGTGTATATGTTCGAACGAAATGTGCCGAAAGGCACCAAGGATATTACCTAAATATTGCAGGTGCCGATAGGCGCACAGATCTTATATAAGTATTACATCATCGGCCTTCAACCGATAATGCAATACTGGGGGGGACATGTTGACGTATGTGTCCGAACGGCCTGTCTCAACCGGCCGTCCGGACGACATCGAGCCGTCCGGACATACCGGAAGGCACACGACTCATCCGGCCAATATCACTGTGAGTAATAGGACAGGTGGCGTTTACCTTTTGACAGATGGCAGCTGCAGACACCGCCGCCGCCGCCCCAGGATTTACGGGATTATGTCGGGGACATGTCTCCTGAAAATCCGGCGCCGCCATTCCAGGTATCAAGGTCGAGTACTATAAATACTCGACTCATTTACTGCTCTCAACCAACACTTTTACCCGCATTTAATTCCTCACTACGTTTGATAGCCCCTTCGGAATATCAGATACTTACTCTCACACCGGAGGTGGGTCCTGGGATAACACCCGGGGCGAGCCTAACGTGTGCTGTTGTGTGCAGATACCCGGAAGACCCAAGACAGCCAAGGGGATCAGCACCCAAGCCTACCGGAGGAACCCTAGCTGAGTTCAACCGGCAGACCCTCTTTATTTGTCTGAAGTAATTGCAAGAAATTGCTTCAACACGTGTCAATATGTTTTTGACAATGAAGCTTCTAACTGGAACATGTAGTTTCGTATGAAGAAAAAGATAAAAATAATATAACCAAATGAAGAACCTATTTGTTGACAACAGAATGCTTGTATCAATTTAGGTAGAAGAAAGACATAGATTAATTCAAACGATAATTCAGAAAGATCTTGCGGTTTTTATATACGTTTTCTTTGGTAAAAGGTTTTCACCCGATAAATATTTGTATATAGAAGATATAGAAACTACGATAAAAAAATAGGTGGAGATAGAATATATAAAATATATGGGAGAATTGCATATATATCCACTAAAAATAAAAAAACTTGCATATTTCCTTAAAATACAAGTTTTCAATGCATGATGTACAATGCAAGTTAAGAATGTTTTGGGTATATATGCAAATATGCAAGTTTTAGTCGGTATATATGCAATTGGCCCATATATATAATAATATGCTTAAGTACATAATTGAGCTATTTACGATGGTGCTATAACCATTTAAGAAGAAACGGACAACACAAACTCTAATCTCATTCGGCTACACAGAAGATATTTAGGCATGATTGCTACACCCGAGACTCATGTATGGCAACCAAACATCTCTTTTCAGTGCAATCCCCAAGCCCACATGTCCCTCATACCAAACGTACCCTAAATTTAGTTACATGTATAACTGTCACATATGCTTATAAGAGCCCATGTAAATAAGTAATAATCAAAATGGACACCCAAACATTTTAGATCCAATTTTCCCTAACGATATTTAAAAGGCCCAACTAAAAGTCGTATATGCCCATATTTTAAAAAGAAAAGAAACTAGCAACTAGCTCAACATTCTAAATTTATAACCAACAATATTTGCTAAATGCTGTTTTCCTACATATATATTTTATAGGGTAAAAGAAAAGAAACTAGCCCATATTGTAAGGTTTTGTGTTATAGAAATTTTACAAGGTAAAAGTTGACGTGTGCACTTGTAACTTGATAGATAACACTCGTTGCATCTAAAAAAAAGTTGGGTACACTAAAAAAAAAAAAAAAAAAAAAAAGTGGAGTACCTTAGAATGAAATTGGGTGTAACTTGTTTGATACATTTTTGTGCGATTTACAAAGAAATTTGTTACTCAAAAAGTAAATTGAGGTCTATAATGTTTTGTTTACAACTATTTAGTCACTTAAAGATGTATGTCTTGCATATAACTAATCTTATATGTAGACAAATGTTCAAATTATAAAGACTTACGTGTCATCTGTTTAGCAACTTTATTGTGTTAATGGTTCTCTGATACGCCTGGGCCCGAACCCATGGCCTATTTAGGTTTTAGGGTTTTACCCTACTTTGTCTTATAAATACTCTTGTAATCATTTATTAAATTCAATCAAAGTTTAAGATAAACAAATCCCTAGTTTTTCTCTCTATTTTCTTAAGGAGCTCACACACGCTAAAAGTGGTGCCTTATCCCGATACAACCCCTAACCGGGTCGTATCAATTGGTACTTTCATTGAGAGCTCTCGTTGAGAGGGCTTACGATTAGGGTTCCAATAAATAAATAAATAAATAAATAAATAAATAAATAAAACTGTTCATCGGGGACTGTTCATCGGAGTACTGTTCATCGCGGGTACTATTCATCGGATTTTTTTTTTTGAGTTATTAATCGATTGAGTGTTATTCATGGCATCAGGCGGCAGCGATCAAGACGCGGAATACGCACTCTCTAAGCTCTTGCAAATGGGTACGGTGGCCGAATATGAGAGTGAGTTTGTGGTACTTGCAAATCGAGTAACAATGATCTCTGAATCTTTACTTACATCGTGTTATATTTCTGGACTTAAACTGGATCTACAATGTTTACTCTTAAGGTCAAATCCCAAAACTCTGGACGAAGCTTTTTCATTGACCCGTGCGGCGGAAACATGCTTCGCTAACCTAGATATTTGGGAATTTTTGAGGTCCAATCCTTTAACTTTGGGAGAAGACTTCTTCAAAGCTCGTATCACCGAGGTTCGTTTTGAGACAAAGTAGGGTAAAACACTAAGACCTAAATAGGCCATGGGCTCGGGCCCAGGCGTATCATTAATTGATACGACCCGGTTAGGGGTTGTATCGGGATAAGACACCACTTTTAGCGTGTGCGAGCTCCTTAAGAAAATAGAGAGAAGAACTAAGGATTTGTTTATCTTAAACTTTGATTGAATTTAATAAATGATTACAAGAGTATTTATAAGACAAAGTAGGGTAAAACCCTAAGACCTAAATAGGCCATGGGCTCAGGCCCAGGCGTATCATTCCTCACTTCTTCAAAACCACCTTGCCCTCAAGGTGTTGTCTTAAAACATTTTTAATTGACTTTCCTAAATAAACATGAAAACAGTCCTAATGATTTTTTAAGGAGTGAGGAATGATACGCCATGGGCTCGGGCCCAGGCGTATCATTGTCTTATAAAAGAATGATATAAAAACTAGCACACTATTAAGTAAGCTAAAGTTACACGAGTATACTGAGTAACTGAAGGTATCAGCCTTTTTTTTACTGAAAATAAAATAAAATAAAATAACAATAAATAAAATTTATTTCATTACTCTTTTTATCATTTAAACCTTTAGTAAAAACTAGCCATTTTTGGAATGGCTGGAAAGCTCTAAGAAGTTGACAGACATTATTATTGTGATGTTATATAAAGTAATTAGACCTAAACAAGAAACCTCTTGTGATATTTGCTGAATATGTATTAGTCCAAGTATAATTTTGTAGACATAAAGAAGAAATTCTGGTGAACAAAATTGTAGTGCATCTCGTTGGTAGACGACTAGACGTGGTCATGGTGGTACGTAGAGGTCGTTGTGGACTTGTGTTGGTAGAGTTCGAGAGGAATCGGTAGATCTCCGATAGTTTCATTTTCCGTATAGTACTTCACTAGTAAATACGTACACTGGTTTTACTAATCAAACACAAAAATTGTCTTTATGTATGTAACCAGTGTGTTCTTATATTTTTGCAACAAAAATTATCACCCGAACTAACTTCTAAAAGTAACTATACTATTCAAATATACCGTTCAATATATTACCCATTAAACTATAGGTTTGCTATTATAAAGTAACAAATAAACTTTCTTCACAAGTCATAACCCAAAGTAACTATACACGCAGATATTATTAATTTATTTACTTTTTTGGAATGGCTAGTGACAGGTACAACGATAATATTGATTTACACACATAAAATTAATAGGCATTGACAAGTTTACCCTTTAAGCTTTTACATGTAATCTTGCCGTCCAGCCATATTATTGATGTAGAATACTTAATTTTCGATATTTGAGTTGTAGTTAGTATATGGGTATTGGAAATTAAGGCTTTAATTTGCACATGGGATGTTGTTGAACAAATATGCAATAGGCAAATGGATAAACTTCAAACTTTTTTCATGCCATTTTATTTTACTATTTTCACGATTGACTAAAATAACAAAGCAACAATTTTATTTTTCCTAAAAGGTAACAATCATAAGAATAGGAGAGTCATTTGTCACTCTAAACAAAAAAGAACATGAAAATAATTGGGTCGTGTTGAACAAGTTTGTAATCAATATGGGTTTTGCTTCTTCTAATGCTTTATTTAACTTAACAACATAATTCTACTATTAACATCACGAGAATAATTATGTTAAGCTGCTACCATTGGAATAATGGAATGGAAGTGAAAATTAAAAGAGAAGAAGATTGATAAAACATGACATGGACAGAAAGCAAAGATAAAAGTTGTATAAAGGAAGTTGTAAACCTAAACAAGAAATTACCTCTTGTGGTAAAGAGGTAATGTTAAGTCAAGTTTTCAACTTAAATATTATATAATTGTTTAGAAAAAAAACTTTTATGGCAAAACAAGAAATTACCTCTTGTGGTAAAGAGCAAGGATAAGAGTTGTATATAATTGTTTTCGGTCTGTCTTTGCATCCTCATATCATTCGGATGTTATCATGCATGCTATTGGTATGTTATTCTTTCTCAAACATGCATGATATCATGGCCATGATGCATGTATATGTTACTTGCTATATCTGTATTAGTCAAAGTAGTAAATAATTTTGTAGACAAGAGTGTAGGCTGTGTAGCTAGTGCATTTTTTTTGGTAGACGTCGTCGTGTCATAACCACAAGAATTGTCTTTCTTTCATTTGCAACAAAATTATTTTAACTAAAAGATAAATATATCACCCCAACCAACCATGCTATTCAATCATAACGTTCAATGCTTCATTAAATCTAGGTTTGTTAGGTAGTATTAATTATAAAGTAACGTACTACGTAGAATACGAAATTTTGTGTATAATCCAAAGTCATTGTCACTCTCAAGCAGGGGTGTTATTTCAGGTCGGGTTGCAGGCACGGAGACAGGGGGTTTTCGCGGGTGCTCGGATTTTTTAATATAATATTAATTTTTGAAAAAAACATCGATTTTTCTTAAAGTCATCTTAAATGCACCCGGTACATCAAAATATGTTTCTAGTATTAGCGTTCAATTTTTTTGTGCACCTGGTCATATTTAGTTCTGATTCCGTCCCTGTCGGGTTGAGTCGGGTTTTGATTTTTAAAAACTCACCCGCAACCCGACTTTTAAGAAATCGGGTTATTGGATTCGGTTGGTATTCGAATCGGGTGATTTAGGTTATCGGATGATACTACAAACGAGCAACTAATAAATTACTAAATGTGTCTTTGATCAAACAACAACTTAATAGTTCATAGTAATAAACTTTGATCACATACAAGTATAATAAGCTCATCTTTTGTCACTATGTAACACCCCCAACTCGGATTATGGCAGCGAGAATGAGTTTGGGGTGCTACTCGAGGGGTATGACAGTCACAATCATAGATAAACGATTTCATAACGAGACGTTTTTAATAAAACATAACATTCACTTACAAAGTTCAACCTTTAGAGTTCAAATGACTCATAACACATTTAGCAGTGGAAATGAAATAGTTTGCAGCGGAAAAGTAAAGTAGTTTGCAGCGTAAAAATAAAGTAGTTTGTAGCGAAAATTAAGATAGAAATAGCAAAACATAACCCATAGATAGCCATCCTGAACCTCCAGCCCTTCCTCGTGCACACTTCATATATCAATTACCTGAGATAAACATGCTAAAAAGTCAACACAAAGGTTGAGTGTAATCCATAGGTTTAATAAAATAAAAGTTGAGCACAAGAATTTTAGTCTGGAAGATATAAGCAACAAATGCAAATATCGGGTAAGCGTCACATATTCAATCAGAATATCATTCGTTTGTTTGTTTGCTAAGCTCATGACACACAATGCGTTAAGTCGAAAGTAACCGCGGAATTTCATAATCATAATAATTGCCCTCAAAGTAGGTATTTTGCCAGATACCTAGTAACTCAATTATAGTACATCACGTGCTGACCGACCTTAGTCAACATGGCGGGATGGTCAAATCCTATAGGCCTATAAACTACAATCGCGCTCACCCGCAGGTGATTAATGGTTCATGATCGAGGGACTTGCATTTTGCAAGAAAGGTACTTAGCATTCATAGCGTCAATCAGGATATAGCATACAAGTAAACAATTGTGCTAAGAAAATAGTAAGTAGCATGCATCTCCCCTACGGGATTTATAAACATTTAAAAGTATTAAAAGTGGGGCTATGAATCACACCTTAGTCACAGAGAATACGAGATAAACAATCAGGTGGTGCGGCACAACAAATGAACCTCATCACAACCTAATCAATTAAATGGCATAACTCATAAATAATAGTTGAAATGATTTAATAAACAATACTCGTATAAAAGGTTTTAGTTTCAATGGCGTTTAAAAGAAAAGATACGTTTAAGTCTCGTGTGGAAGACAAGAAAGGTAAAGAGATGACAAGTCGGCGAATACGAATGAACACTCAAGAAAGACGAGAAGAGAAGAAGAAAGGAATATGAAGGAAAGAATAAAATCAGAAAAGAATAAATAAACAAATAAACAACATCGATAGATAGTTTTGGCTTTTCCCTGTTTTTCCCAAAATAGATGTTATATTCGTTAAAACATAAGAGTTTTGAAAAGATTTTAGAACATTTAATAAATCATAAATAGTTTAAGTTTATAAAATATTTTACGAAATTTCGGCATGAAGTGCCCGTTTATAAGACGTTCCCAAGTCATACGACTTATTTGAATAATTCAATTATCGACGAGTTTTACAAGTTTTAATATATAATTGGACATATTATTCACGTATATATTAGTTGTTTAGTTTTATCGACCATTTTGTATAGTTCGGGTCCAGATATGTTAAGCTCTTATGAGTCTAACGTATCCTTCCGTCTCGTGTACCAAAGGGTCCATAATAGTCCAATCAACTAATACCGTAAATCCAATACGTCTAATCCTTGTCCACAATGTTACATCATTACAATATTATCCATGTCCAAATCATTATATATTAAGTATCTCATATGTTGCAATTATATCCCATAACGTTTTCAAATAATCTGAAACCTCATATCGATAACAAACAACAATTAAATAATTAAACGTTTAACCTAACAATCACGACTCGACATCTAATAAATAAAGTAAAACAAATAAATAAATAACGACTAACTACTATCCACGACTCGACGAAAATAAATAATAAACAACGACAAATAATAACTACGACTCGACGAGTGTAAATAATTAAACAACAAAACCGACAAGTAAATAACCTTGGCCGTGACTCGCCACGAGTCACGGCTCGACTCAATCCGAGCCGTTGAGGCTCTCGGCCGCAACTATATTCAACACAAACACAACCAAATCCACACTATCTAAATCCTAAAGCTAATCCGCAACATCTAACTCTTTATAAATAAATAAAAATAATAATAAAAAAAATAATAAAAATAAAAAATTAAACCATTTCCAACTCTAAAATTGCAACCGAACATAAACATAACCCTAATCCAATTCGAGACAAATCCAAACCCGAACGCAAACAACACAGCCTCATCAAAATCAAACTATACTAATCCTCATCTTGCCTTGCCGTGACCCACCACGAGTCATGGCTCGGCTCGGCTATGTGCCGGCTGTCGAAACCAAACAAACCCAAACGGACCTCAAATCAAATCCAACTTCAACCAAAAATAATAACAACAACAAAATAAAAGAAAATGAAGCAAATAAATCCTTATTCCCACTGAGCCAACCAAGTTGACTCGGTGGTTGATTGAGTTGACCGAGTCAACACCGAGAGGAAGGGGAAAGGTTCGAAATGAGTTTGTTAACATATTTTACAGCCATTTTTATTAATAAAACTTTATAATTATTTGGATTTAATAAAATAAAATAAAATATTTAAAATTAGGGTTTTGAATAAATTAAAGAAAATAGAAAAGAGGGGCGCGTGGGTGTGGGTTTACCGAAGGAGAAGGCGGAGGAGGGTTGTGATGGTGTCTCGGTGATGGTGGCAGCGGCGGTGGTGGCGCGTGACGGTGGTTGTGGTGGGAGCCGAGGGCTCAAAACTTCCAAAAATATGTAAAAACGACGGTGGGTGGTGGCCGGACGGATGGGATCGCCGGCGAGAGGAGAGAGGGAGAAGAGAGAGTTGGTGAGAGAGTGAGAGAGTATTGAAATGAATAAAATAATATTTTATGGGTATTTATATTTTTGGGGAGGGACTAAAAGTGTAAATTTGAAAGTGAGGGGTGTGAAGTAAAACTTTGGGGCGGAGGGGCCATTTCTGCCATTTTGGCTAATCTTTTGCAATAAACACTGCGAGACTCATTCGACGTACCAAACGAACTAGAAAATAACGAAACTTGCGCCATTGTTCACGAAATAATTTTTTCAACGAAAATGAGTATAAATATGTGATATTTTCAAGAATCAATATTTTTGGCAATTACGATACGTTTTGTGCTTTCTAGGTTGTGCCGGTTCACTAAAAGGGACAATATTATCGTTTCTCGTAATATCTCTCGTTTCTCAGGCCCAAATAAATGCAATGAAAAGTTTAAGTTCTCAGGTAACGCAAAATTTTAAAATAATTGGCTAGAAAAGATTTAAAAAATTACCGGGTGTTACACACTAACTGTATGGAACCAAACATAAAATAGTATATCAGTAAGCCTTTTTTTTTTTTTTATTACTACTAGTACTGATGTTGGATATGATTATAATACTTGTGTCATTTTGTTTCATCAAACACTTATTAGACCAATATTACACTTTTGTTACATCAACACTACTGATTTGGGTTGAGCAACGAGTCGAACCCGAACCGAACCGACCAAACTCAACCCGAACCAGAAACCGATTTTAAGGAAAACATGAATCGAGAACCGAATCGAGGTTAACGTAGCGAAACCGAAACTGAAACTGATCCGAAGTTAACCTAGGGAACCGGCGTAGATAGTTTAGGTGTATTTTTCTTGGTTTGGACCCGTATCGAACCAAACCGAGTAAAACAGAAACCTAAATCAATAAAATATAAAACTGAAAACAAAACCGAATAAGATCGTTCGGCTTGGTTTGTCGGTTCGATTCGATTTTCAGTTCATTTTGCTCAGCTCTACTAGTACTGATGTTGGATATGAAATGAATCCACAATATAATAATACACAACCATTAAAAGAAAATCTAGTTTGCCATAGCACCACCTGCTGCAAAACCACAACAACACTTCATAACCGTCTTCTGTCATTACGTCAAAAACTATTAGTAGAGCTGATAATTTGAGAGTAACACTAAATAACTGTTTGAATTTAATAAACATGACAAGTTCATATGTTAAACACATAATCATCATACACATGCGAAAGCGTAAGATGTATTTTAACACATAAAGAATTAACCGAATAATAAAGTAAACGTACCTTTTGATTATAGCTAAACAAAAATCAACTTCAATAATCCTTCAAACAAGATCAAGAACCCTAATTAGGGTTTATAATTGGATTAACGAATTACCCCTTACCGTTTTGTAATTTAATCCAAGATATTAAATATAGTGAGCTAATACCACGTTCTTGTACGCACGTACTAATACCAAATTAATGTAAATGCTAGTTTAATAAAACACAAAACGA
Organism: Artemisia tridentata subsp. tridentata; assembly: GCA_021014915.2. NCBI lineage: Eukaryota > Viridiplantae > Streptophyta > Magnoliopsida > Asterales > Asteraceae > Artemisia > Artemisia tridentata. The sequence continues at coordinate 116,149,374 of CP139504.1, forward strand.
TTTTGTTTTTGGAAAACAAAAGTCGAACACCTCTTGAAGGTTTCGGCTGATTGAGACACAAGGGAAGAGAAAAACACTTTTAAGGTTTAGTGTGTTTACAAAAGTTACAAAACAATGAACCCTTGTGTTTGTTTATATAGGATGACAAAACTTTGGGAACAAGTTAGGGTTTGGGTTTGGGAAGCCCATTGCCGATCGGATCTCAACCCACAAAGGGGTTCTAGATCTTTCTTGTTCTCTATTTTCCATCTATAGTCATTTCCTTTTATTATTTAACGACCGTTAGTCAATTACCGTTAATTACTTAATGCTCGTTAGTCATTTTGTGTAATTAATAATTAAATATAACTTTTCATATTAAATTATTAAACATTAATTCTTCATACATAAAGTGTGCAATCCCGTGGTCTCGAGTTCGATTCTAGACATACATATATTAAATATTGTCCATAAACTAACAATAACCACCGATAAGCATAATTCATAAACTTGTAAGTTGTAACAAGTAAAAATCAAACTAGTAGGCATGAAACAAAAAAATACAAATAGTACTAAATCTCAATTTTCAGGTCTTATTGGATTGACTCGATAACCAAAATTATCTAACTCTAACCCGACTAGATAACAATGTCGGGGTATCGGATTCGAATAAAATTAACCCGATAAGTTTTTTCAGCCCGATTTAACCCGAATCTATAAGATTTATCGGGTTCGATTTCGGGTTCGGATCAAGGCAACCCGAATCTACTACACCTTAACTCTCAAGTGAGATGATCAAAGTTGTAAAAAAAGGAACACCACGTGCATCATATATTTTAGTGAAATTAAATTGCTATCAATTACTTGCATGCCATTTTTTTTGTACGAGAATATTATTAGCATAAAATACAAATACACGTACACATAGCTATACATTTAGCTAGAAGTTATACTATTGCTATTAGTTGCTTGCATGTCATTTTCCATGTACGAGATTATTATTGATATAATATAAAAATACGCAAACACATAGCTATACAATGTGCTAGAAGCTATACTATTGCTATTTACTTCACTAGTAACTCCACTAGTTTTAGTACATAAAGGGTATAAAATAGCTAGTTGTGATAAAATATTTGGTTAGAAGAAAGGATTATAATTTTCTTATGTTCCTTTTAAAGAAATAGCTTTGTTCTTTTATGTTACATTTACATAGTGTAAAATGAAGCTTTCAACTTCATTACTAATTATATATGTTATTATGCTCCAACCCACATGGACCTCAAGATATGCAGTGGTCATTTTCTTATGGACTTAATCGGAACAAATACAATATTTCGTTAAAGTAAATAAGAAAGTAACTATCGCACAATGTCATGGAGTAATGGAAGCTCTTTTCTTACGTTAATTAACCTGATATATGGTGTTGACCAGATAAAGGCTAAAATGAAAAGTGCTAAGGGTATTGTTTGTTGTAAGTTTTAGGGTCGGTGTACCCTTGTACGTGGTCGAAATTATTGTTAAATAAATAAGAAAATAACTATTATGCGCGCGTATGTCCATGAACGTTAGCTTTGTCATGGGAAATCAAGACATAAGTATTGGCAACCTCCAATTGATAGAAGTGGTCTATATGAAAACCAAATACAAAGAAAACTTGATCTGTTTTTTTTATAAAACTTATCTCTACAAATCTTGTTAACTATGTGATTTTGACATATGACATTTTCAAGAATGCGAATGAAGAGTCAAATTCAGTAGATATACATGCATGTCATGAACGTATGTATGGTCAGACCAAGTTTCGAGTAACATGTGACAACACAATTAAAGACACTATGTTAAGTGAAGCGCAAGGGTTGAGCTTTACGAATTACCTCTGGCGTGAGAGTAATTATGTTTTTGGGATCGCAATAAGTGCTAAAGTATGAAATGTAGGGTGTTGAGAGCATGATCAAACCTTAATAACCTGTCAAGCTATTTATATGTGATGGAAATAGGCTCTTGCAGGCCTCTGCACTGAAAATCTGAGATCATGGGGTGTCCAATGTTTTTAGATAATTGTTGGGCGAGTGACCCACGATCCCTAACTTGGAGGGAAAGCCTGGGCAAGGTGTAATCGTGGGTTTGACTTGGTCATATTAAGCTTCCATGTTAATATCTTCGAAGGGCTTCGACTGACGGATTCTCATAGTGGTAACCATTGCTTACGAATGATTTTACGATAGTAGAGACTTTCGAAGGTTTACCCAAGTTTGTTGGAGTGTTGCATCCGACTGAGTTCGAAGGGGAGGCCTTCGAACTGTTCGAAGGGTACATCATCAAGCCTCCAATCGAAAGTGATGCACATACCTTGAATGTATTGCTTTTGACTCAACATAACGACCCCCATTTTGCTAAAATAATCGAAGTGAATTATGAGGTGTTAAATAAATCTCAAGCATATAATGAAGGTCATCATTGCATTTGGACTTTTTTCTGTCTCGGGGAAGATGAGTTCATAACGGCTATTTTACGGGCCACGGTTTTATACAGAAATATTCATCTACCAAAAGCCTGATTTTTACCTTCTTCACCCCACACACAACTTTAGTTACAACGATCAATTCTATCTCCCATCTCCATCGAAAGGTAATATTATCTTTCTTTATTTTTTACCGATGGATGTTAAACGAATTATTTAAATTCTAGGTTGTACCGTTACCCACGAAGACCTCACTAAGTTTCTTTCTAATTATTCCGTACCCTTTGAATATAAGATTATGCTACCTAAAAGTACGCAGACCCTCTTTGATTCTCCTAAGGGCTATGTAGGCTTATACATTAAAAGTTTTAGAGTACTATAATGTGCATGTAGAAAGCAAGATTCACGTTTGGGAGGTCGGGGAAACTCATGATAAAGTTTAAACATGATATTATTAATAGATTGGCGGAGGTGTATATGTATTCTAGAGAGAGAAGTCTAGAACACACATACACCTCCAAAGAACAAATGAGAATCCCAACCCTCCTACACAACTAGGAGGGATATGTATACAAGGATATCTTTGCCCTAATGGCAAGACTAGTCCTCGTATTTACTAACAATGCAATTCCCGACATATGACAAAACTTTAAAGCTAACAATCTCTCCCCAAAGTGATGTCATACGGGAATTGCTTACAATGTTCCCTACAAGTAAAATTCAATACAAAAACATGAGAAAGATCTTCAAACTTCATTACTTCGTTCAGCTTGCATAATCTTCTCAGCCGCCATTTCTTTACTTGCAGACGAACTAAGTGAGCAAATCTAATTAGGTTTTAATTCAGAGTGCCCTGAGTGCTCTCCCCTAATTAGTGCTCTCCCCCAAACTGACAACCTCATTTAATGAGTGCCTTGAGTGCTTTGAATCTGTTCAGGGGAATATAGTATCAACATCTTTATCTCACCAAATGCATCCCAGTTATTTTTCCCATGAGAGATCAGCCCGTACATTTCTCTCCCCTGCTGGTTACAATTTATCGAAATCAGCATACTGATGTGTACGTGAAATACAAACTGGAAGCCCTTTATAAGGAATCATATCAGCCCGTGAGAAGATGTCGATATACCCAATCTAACCTCCTGTATTAAAAACAACGGCTTCATGTAGTGACTACTGATGGAGAAAACCCACTATAACGAACTTGAGACTGAAGTAGAATAACCCAGACTTGTGATTTAAACTTGCACTGTTGTATGACTAAGTACCTATACTGAGCACTACAACGTAACTCCTTAAAGCATAGGTCGTTTCATATACCCATCCAACCTTCCTTAATAGTATATGAACATCTCTTGAATTATCCACATCTTTGTGTGACACTGAGTACTACAACGTATCTCCTTTAAGTGATAGTTAACTAGGTCTTCGTCCGTCCACCCCTTGACCTATGAAAACTAGATAAATCAAGACTTAATCATCGAATGCTCTGTGAGCCGTTTAAGATCGAGCAAGGATCTCAAAGAATCATGCATCCAAGCAACCCTGATATCTTCAAGATACTAAGTACACGTACTCGAGATATTCATCTTCATCTTCAAATAATTAATAATGAATCATCATCCTTGTAGTCACAGCTAATAATTTAACCATTGTCCTTTGATTGTGAATCTTGAACAGGATCTTTTTGGCTATACGTGGTAGGATTTGAAGGTACAGTCCGATAAGTTCATTTGTGATTTTGGTGTGAAATATGCCATAAAATGACATTATAATGATGCTGGAAAAATTTGAGTTTAAGAAATTTTTACGCCAAAAATTCCCCGAAAAATTCGAATTTTGGCCAAAAAATTTGAATTTTGGGCCAAAATTTTCACTCTTGTACCAGAATTTGAATCTCGCGTAAAAATGGACCGTTAAGTCTCTCCTCCGAATTATTATTTTTTTTTGCCAAATTTTGTCCGATATCTGGAATGTAGTGTCGTCCGATATCGCAATTGGTACAAAGATGTCGGACAAAGCTGAAGACTGAACTGCGATAAGTATCTGAGTTGCAATTGCGATAAAAATGTCTGAGTTGTCAATTACGATAAGGCCAAATGCGATAGGAGCTAAATAGCGATGTCAACTGCGATAAGGCCAAATGCGATAGGAGCTGAATAGCGATATTCTCCAAATGCGATAACTATCGCAATTCTCCTACGAGAATGCGATAAACAAGACGAATTGCGATAACTCGCTGGCTGCTATGCAATTGCGATAAAACGCAGATTTCCACCAAATTTCACCCACTTTTTGTACTTTAGCTACTAACCCATGCAACTCCCATACTTGTCTGCCATGTTTCTGCCAACTTTTACTTACTTTTACACAATTCAATAATGCACTTCAATCACTTAAAATAATCAAAAACAATTCTTATACAAGAAATGTTTTGATTTCTACGATCAAAAATGAAGAACAAACCAAAATCTAGTATCCACCAACTGATTTTGAGTGTAAAACTGAAGATAATGACAGAACCAAGTCGAATAACCTCAAAAACAAACACAACCTTTGATCTTCAACATGTGTACGATTTGAACCAAAAACACAAACAGCCACGTTTTTGAAGATCAAAAAACGCAGCAGAGGGTATTTTTTGGAACAAAAAAAACGAACACAAAAATTAAAAACACACCACGAATCACAGATTTTACCTCAAACACACCACGTTAGCCACCCGGTTAGCTCATGATACCAATTGTAGAAAGCAAGATTCACGTTTGGGAGGTCGGGGAAACTCATGATAAAGTTTAAACATGATATTATTAATAGATTGGCGGAGGTGTATATGTATTCTAGAGAGAGAAGTCTAGAACACACATACACCTCCAAAGAACAAATGAGAATCCCAACCCTCCTACACAACTAAGAGGGGTATTTATACAAAGATATCTTTGCCATAATGGCAAGACTAGTCCTCGTATTTACTAACAATGCAATTCCCGACATATGACAAAACTTTAAAGCTAACAGTGCAATTTCTAGGTTTAATGCATTTGGCTTAGCTATGTTAACCACCTTTGTCATGATGTGTAAGGCATATGGAGGTGAGCCCACTGTGGATTTATAGAGGGCTTTTGTGAACCTTGGTTCTTTCTGTGAAGTTTTAAAGTACTATAAGGGGGAAGCGGATGTTCCTGAGGTTCTACTCAAGCCATTTACCCACATTAGGGCTTGAAAAGGAATTTTTTTCCATATAAGCGACACAATCGTACCTAGGGAGTACCCAGGGTTGTTAAATGTAGCAAATCAATTAAACAAAAAATATTTTAAAGACCCTCTGCTTTACAACATGAGACGTGATCCCATGTACACCCGTATTTTCTAATATCTTGTGTTCTCAAACTTTCCCGTACCCCATTCTATATATGGTTGGTCTTAAAAACTCATGGGAGCACAGCCCGTTGGAGCCTGTCATCATGCACAAGGGAAATGGTATGCTTCGTCCCTTTTGTACTAATTAAGCATTCAATTCTGCTAATATCATATTCATCTTTTGTTTGTTTTGCAGCAATGGCCTTCCGAAACTTCGCGATCTCTGGAAATGACAAAGATCTTAGCTTCATGACGAGGGATCTTTTGACAGGAGGCTTTGGCGTCGGATATCCTTCCATTTCAATCAACAATGAGCCACCTACTTACATCAATGTTGAACCCCTGAATGATGTGAATCCTGAGCAACTTGTTGAGAATGTTGCTGATCCTAAAGATGCTAAAAGTGAGGAGAATGAGCTTATTTTGGTGAGCTCGAAAAGGATTGAGGATAGTTTGAAGATCCAAAAGAAGAAATACGGTCGCTCCCACCCCTCCTGCTCGTGTGACACACCAGAAGACATCGAATCTCTCTTCGAAGGTCGGGAGGGGTAAAGTTGTGGCTGAATCTTCGAACCCTTTTGAGGTTTTCGATGGTGATGAATCCGCTGATCTTCATGGTAAGTTTGTAATATTATCCCTCCTCGTTTGTTGTTATCATCTTTCCTATGCTAACCTTTCATCCTCTTTCTTGATCGCAGGGTTCCCCAAGACCAAAGAGCTGCCAAGTCCTCTAGCTTGTCACCTGACGGTTTCTAACGCCACCCCTAGGATTGGAAGAGTCGTCTCGACACTATGTCAATCGGAGACTTATGAGAATTTCATTACAAAAGTTATACCAGGCAGGCAGTATTGGACAATGCCTTTAATGAGAGGACCATGGAGCTGATAAAAATTGTGAATCAATCAAGGGAAAAGATGAATGCTATGCTGAAGAATGAAAAGGCTAAGGATAATCAATACAAAGAGCTTAAAGCCAAGTGTGATGAGGCCATTGAATTCTTAGACAAGAATCCCTTCGTCCTTGACCTTCGAACGAAGGTTAAGACCTTAAAGGAAACTATCGGGGAGCACCAAGCTGAGTACAACAGGTTAGTGCTGGAAGAGAAGATGTGGTTATGGTTAATGTTGGGAATTATCAAAAGACAAGAGAAGACTTAATGGAAGACTAGAATTAAGTTTGGTGGACTACTGAATTAAGTCTGTTAGTATTGTTAGTTAAGTCTGGTCAAAGTTAAGTCTGGTCATTTATTGTTAAGTCTGGTAGAGTAAATGTAAAGTTAAGTCTGTTTGACTTTAGTCATTAAGTCTGGTCATGATATTATAGAAGTCGGTTAGCTATAAGTTAGGAAAGGATATGAACTTATCTTTGGAGAAGATACGTTTATCCTTTAGCAAGTTTTGTATCTAGGGTTTCCTTGGTGTATAAAAGGAACCCTAACACATTAGTTTAGAGATAACGACGAAGATTGTAATTCATAAAGCAATTAGTAATAATACAAAGTTAGTTATTGTTTTATTGTGTTCTTCATAGTTGATTGTTTAGATTCCGCATAAACATTCAATTCGTGTTAGAGTCTCACTTAGATTGATTTGATTTATTCAAGTCGTCTACTAAATTGTTAAGGCTACTTAGAGATCCATAATTCGTGTGGACCAACAAGTGGTATCAGAGCCTAAAGAGACTCTGAGTTTGAAGAAACACAACACCCAAACCCTACATTCATTCACTTAAACCCTGCAACATGTCTGGCTTAGAAAATCCGATTAAGAATGATGATTTCTCAGTTCACAACAGTGATGATGAAAAATCAGTCCATGATGAAGAAAAACCTGAAGCAAGCACATCTAAACAACCACAACCCATCTCTGCAACAACAACCATATCCAACATAAAACTCCCAATCCTAAAAAGAGAAGAATATGACATCTGGGCTATGGAGATGGAACATTATCTGGAGTATATTGACAGCGAAGTCTGGAAGGTCATACATAATGGAAATTCGAAGAAAAGGATTTCACAAGGTACAGATGGAGTAATAAGGATATTACCACCAGTATCTGCTGAAGAGATATGGGCTGTTGAAAAGGAGAAGAAGGCCAAGACTATGCTGCTAATGGAAATTCCCAAAGAACATCTGAGAAGGTTTCATGGCATGAATGATGCCAAGGAAATCTGGGAGGCTATCAAGAAAAGATTTGGAGGGAATGCTAACTCCAAGAAGATGAAGAAGGCTGTTCTTAAACAGGAATTTGAAGCTTTTACTGTATCCAGTTCAGAAGGGTTGGAAAAAGCTTATGATAGGTTTCAACATCTTCTATCACAATTGGAGGTTCATGGTGCAGCTGTTTCAGAAGAAGATGCAAACCAGAAGTTTCTTAGAGCATTACCAAAAGAATGGTCAAGTGTGACATTGACCATGAGGATGAATGGTGAAATTGACACCATGACTACTGATGACCTGTACAACAACCTTAAGGTGTTTGAACAGGAAATCCAAGGAAAAGCATCTTCAAGTTCTAAAAATGTTGCTTTTGTTTCTCAAGGCAAGAGCAACACTAACAAGGTTAAGTCTGGCAGCGTTAATTCTGGTGGTTAGGGAAATTCTCCTAGCAGCATGAGAAAAGAAAGAGATGTTCCAGCAGGTCTTGCTGATGAAGTAATTCACTCACTTCTTGCTCAGGAACTAGAAGATCAAGATTTCATCCGTGAGGATTTTGAACAGATCAATGATGTTGAAGTTGAAGAAATGGATATCAAATGGCAAATTGCCATGATTGCTTTCAGGGTTAAGAAGTTTTACAAGTAGACTGGGAGGAACATTAAGCTTGATGGGAAGTCACCAGTGGGATACAATAGGAGGACTATTGAGTGCTACAATTGTCACAAGCATGGTCACTTTGCCAGAAATTGCACAGAAAAAGTGACTACTGATTGGAAAAAGAAGAAGGGTTCTAACGCTCAAGATGATGATAAGATGGGGAAGAATCAGACGAGCTTGATGACATTGGAAGCTGGAGCTGTGAATTGGGATGAACACATACCTGAGGATGAAGAGCCAAACCATGCACTTATGGCTATTGGTTCCAGTACTGAGGTATCTTTGTGCTCAAAATTATGCATTAATTCATATAATCATCTTAAAGCTTTGTGTGATGAACAACTAACACAAATAGGTGATCAGGAAGCAAAAATTCTTGCTTATACTAAAGCTGTTAAAACTTTAGAAGCACAAATAGATAACTATCAAAACAAACAAGCTTCCTTAAACGAAAAACTCACCTTTCAAGCTAATGAGATATATGAAAAAGATGAAAAACTTAAGAGATATAGGAAAGCAGGCTTAAAGGCTGTTAAGGAAAGAGATGAATTGCAAAAGAAACTAGATAAATGGACTCACTCTGCTAAGTGTCAGGATAAAATAATAGCATCTAGTATGAGCTCTACAAGTAAGATTGGCTTAGGTTATGGAATACAGTCAGATAGTGAAGTCCTAAGCTATGAGGAAGAGATGGACAGATCTGTGTTCAAAAGTAGGAAAGAGGATTCTATTGGTAAACCAGTGTAAAATAGGTTTGTTAAATCTGATGACTTTAAAGGGGTGCCACCTCCGTTAAGTGGAGATTACACTCCTTTACCAAAGAAAGATCTAGATGACTCCTTGTTTGTATATGGTAAAAAGGGTCCTATCTATCCTGAGACAGGCAACTCAGATGACAAATCTAGTGAATACTCCACTTGTCAAACCAATGACAGTGAAGGATCTACTAGAGATGTCTCTGAGCAGTCTGATTCAGAATCAGAGAGTGCACCTAAAAATGTTTCTGAGTCAAAATCAGTCAAAAATAGTGAACCCAAACCTCATACAGATAAACCTAGTTGTGATACTCACATAAAATCTCCTAGGAAGTCTGTTAGAAATCAAGAGTCACCAAAGCCTGATAGAATGAGAAAAGAGTACAAGAGAAACCACAGTTTTGGTCCTAAAAGATGCTTTGTGTGTGGTAGTCTAAGTCATTTGATTAGGGACTGTGATTTTCATGAGGTTAGGATGAAAAGAGAGGCTGAACTAAGAAAGAATAAGAATGTTAATGCTGGCCACATGAATGATAAACCAGTTTGGAATAATGCTAACAGGATTAATCATGTTAATACTGGTAGACCAAATTTTAATTCTGGTAGACCAAATGTTAGTTCTGTTGGTCAAAATGTTAATTATGTGAGGCCAAGTGTTAATTCTGGGTGGTTTAATCATTCTGGACCCAGACAACCAGTAAATAGACCACAGGTGAATTCATATAATCAAAGAAACAATTTTTATAAACCTCATTCACCTGTGAGAAGTCCTTTTGTTAATAATACAGCACAAGTTTCAAGTTCAAATGCTGTAAGGGAAAATGGGGAATCTGCTGTTAAGACCCCAGCATATTGGTCTTGGGATCCTTTTAAGAACACACTTACCTATGAATCCAAGACCAAAGGTGGATCAAGCTCATATAAGAATTATAAATATGTTGATCCACAGGGCAGATCCAAGTCTTCACAGGCTTGGGTCTTAAAGAGAAACTAATTTCTCTACTTTTGTGCAGGAACATCCACTGAAGAACATGAAAGACAAAGGAATATTTGATAGTGGGTGCTCTGGGCACATGACTGGTAACAAGAATCATCTGAAGGATTTTCAAGAATTCCAAGGAGGTTGATGCGTGGGTTTTGCAACCTTACAACAGGTTTTACCTCTCGAGGGATCTCAAGAGGCTTACAACCCCACCAGGCAGTGTACCTGACCGATGTAGTATAGTGTAGTGGTAAGTACGGGGGATTGATCGTTCTCCACAGGGAATAGTGTTCGTTAGGTGTGAAAGGCTACTCTAATTAGGTCTAAGGGTTGAGGAAGATTCTTTTTATGTTTTTATAATTTTATGAAAGCAAGTAAAATCTCGGGTTTTGAAGGAGTGGGCGGAATTAGTTGCTAGTCAACTAACCCAAATTACTACAAATGCAAATAAAATAAAATAACAAAAATGAAAAGTGGTGAGAAACTTATGTGTAGAGAAATGTGTTTACTTAGATTTCCTTACTCCCTAACTATCTTTTACCGGTTAATTAGTGTGTATTAGTCGCGTGGATGACGGGTGTATTCCTTAATACCATTCGTGGGGTGGCGTACTTACTTCCCCAAACTCTACAAGCTCCTACTTCACTCCTATGTCGAGCCGGCTAGGAAGCTCCTAACATGGGATCACTAGAATTCGCTTGTGCATTAAATACAACCATAAAAACCTTTAGTACGCGTTTGGTTCATGTTTCTTAAGACGTTCAAGCAAGTTACCGAATAGGAAGTTAGCCAGTTTTCTTAAGCCTAACATAGATAAACAATCATCCAATACAACTAATAACACACTAACAACCAATAATCAATAGCTAGGTTTCATTAGATCTAAGCAAACACAAGATAAAATTAGCCTAACATGTTAAACAAAAGACAAGCATAAGATAGAATCAAACAACACATAGACATATTGAATGATTAATTGATAACTTATCTTTCAATGAAACATGGAAGATCTCAGGGCAAAAAGGCCTGAAAAAGTAGCTAAAATCGTCTTAGGGTTTTATCCCAAAATTCCACACACTAAGCTCTCCCTTAATGACAAAAAATTAGAAAACTATATATAGACTTTGCCATCTGACGGCGTCACCTTATGCATTGTGACGCCGTCACCTCGCCGCTTTTAGGGTTCCCGGATGACCATCTTGACGCCGTCCCTCTTTAGCTCTTCAAAAATCCATTCTGGCTTATCAAGGCTTGACGCCGTCGGATCCTGAACGTGACGCCGTCCCCTTATGATTTAAGCCGTGACGCCCTTGATTTAGTTAAAGCGTGACGCCGTCAGAATTCTCATGCAAACTCACTGGCCCGTCATGAGTAAATTTCACATCCAACTTTTCTTGCCAAGGCATGACGCCGTCCCATGTTAATTGTGACGCCGTCAAGAGTAACTTTTAGCCGATTCTTGAGACTTTGCCGTTTTCTTCACTTTAATGCTCCAAAAACGTCCAAAATGCCTCCTTTTCCAGATTTCTCCTCAAAAGTACCTAAAATGACAAAAGGAACGATTTAGGGCAATATTTGATCAAATAAATACGATTTAAGGCTTAAATGACCCCTTAAAAGCGGTACACTTTTCGCCTCATCAAATACCCTTACACTTGAGATTTGCTTGTCCTCAAGCAAATGCGCTTTTATTCTAATCAAAATACAAGTTAGGGGTCATTTAATGCAAACATAAAAGTAATTACAACAAATAATCGTTCCACTTCAATCATAATAAGCACGGAGATTATATACTAGCACCTCACAAGTAGTGTTTAGATACTCACATCTCTCAAGTGTCATCAAAATAAATCTCATAAATGAAAACGGAAAATATCTCTCACTACCTGTCATAGCAAATAGATTACCATAGGCTTGGGAAAGGATCGAAAACCTCCTCCACTAGGCGTAAGCACCTAAGATAAACTATCAAAGAGGGCTTTTAAATGGGTTATAACGTTAGGTGTAGGGAAAAGGAAAACACGGTTTTGTTGGATACGGGATATTTTACTGGTGGCGAGTTAAAGATCTTGATCAATTACATGTACTATACAATGTTGCTAAGCCAAGACTAGACTCGATCTTAAGCTAGAAACAAAATAACATAAACATAAAATAAAACGGGATGGTAGTCCGTATGTTTTTTCTATTTTTCTTTTTCTCATTTTTTTGTATTTTTCTTGATTTTTTCGATTTTTTTTTTTTTTTTTTTTTTTTTTTTTTTTTTTTTTTTTTTTTTTGCATACACTTTTACCCTACCATCCAAAATAATACATCATAGGGGCGTTGCATCCCCTTACACTTGAACTTTTACATAACTTTACAAATAACTATTCTAATTACTCGAATTAAGATAATTGAAAAACTTGGAGTACTTTTAAAACATTTAGCACATATGGGGGTAATAAATGATGTTCTTCCCCATTACTCCATTACACTAGTACTTTACCCATGAGTCCCAATCGTCCCAAAACAATATGCACAAGGATATGACTCGACTTAGCAACCATGTAATCAACTAGATAATTAACTTGGGTTTAAACAAATGTTGTAACAATAATGCACTAAAAATGAGTGCATACAAGGTAGGCTAAGGCGATTTGGGTGTACATTTTAGTGGGGTGTAACAAATTCTTCCTTTAAGTAAAATGCTTAAAGGTTGAAACGAAAAGATAGGCTCTGAGGGGTGTACTAGGGGTATCGTGTACTAAAAATGAGTACAACGCAAAGGGTGTGGGAGAATTACTTGACCAATGTAGCCAACGTAATTATAACAAAAACACAGGTGTAAAACAATGGGTTAATCCTAATGCCTCTTATCATGTAGTAAATCTAACTACACGAATGTAGTCTCACTTGTGGCCTCGGAATGGTCCTAACGCAAGTTCTAGAATCTAAGTGCTACCGGTACACACATCATAGCATAAATGCTTTTCCTACCAATTCTAGGGGCGAACCTCACATATTTGGGGGTGGAAAATTTTTTAGTGGTACGGTTTTTGTGCTAGTCATATAACTCCTATCCATGAGACGCTTATTAGGATCAAAGTTTCACTCCTATATGTTGTAAAAAATTTTAAATTTGGCACTAAAATTACCTTAACAAGTATTTCTCTCAGTTTTATTACACATCTACCATCAAACAAACAAAAATCAAGCGCAATTGTATTCTCTAAAATCGCACTTTTACCCTCCCCTTACACTTAAGATGAACATTGTCCCCAATGTTCAAATAACAAGATGTAAAAGAATAAAGTAAAAGAATGAAATCAAATACTCCCCTGATTCGCTCGTTGGATAATGAATTTACACGGTTAAATCTTCCTCCAAAGAGAATGTTGAAGCTCCATGACTAATGCATCGCCATAAGCTTGATTCAAAACATTTCCTTGTCCAAAATAACCTGTTGAACCTGAGAAAACAAACACGAAAACCTGCATAACATCGGCGGGATAAAATCTATATATAAGGATATAATGCTTGTGGAATGATAACTTTGCAGATTCCTGGAGATTATAAGTTGGAGATTTTAATAAAAACTTTTTATGAAAACAAAATTTTCAAAAATTTCTGGAAATCAAATCTGACGCCGTCAGGTTATAACCCCTGACGCCGTCAGAAATGACCTGACAAAAATTTTCATTTTAAGTTTCCGGAAAATTTCTTGAAAAACCTTTACCTTACTTCCTGGAAATTCTGCAAAACATCATTATGACTCGATACAAGCATTTGACTCAAACAAATACGAATATGTATGCTAACTTATTATTATTATGATTCATGTTCATTTGTGTTCTAATAAACCGATTTAAATTTCCCTTACACTTATCTTTTGCAAAATACCTTTATATGTAGTTAAGACGAAGTTAAAAACAACATAAAGCATTTTCACAAATTACTTTTGAACATGAATCAATAAGAATAAAAATTAAACATACATACGGAAACAAATAAAATCAAACAAACAAATAAATAAACACATAAAGCAAATAAAGCAGATAAAGCTTGGGTTGCCTCCCAAGAAGCGCTTTTCTTTATTAACGAGTCTTGTAGCTAGACTCAAAGTAAGGCTCATCTAGTGTCGCTTATGCTCACGTACCCGAGTGTGAGCCATCTAATTGTTGCCTCATCTTTCTTGTATTCATCATTTAGCTCCAAACATCCATGATAATATCTCTTATTTTTCTCATGTGGATATTTGAGCCCCTTCCTCTTATCATTCTCACTTAACAAGTCGATAGGCATAATTCTATTGCAAGACTCAATGGGGTAGTTCTTAAACCTAGGATGTGCTCGGGGCATTTGATAGACAAAATCCTCATCCCCATCCGAGAATGTAATTAACCCATCCGCAAGTTTTTCGTCAAGGTTGGTCAACCTTTTGAAGGGTCCTCCAAAAATGACTTGGGTTAATTTGTCATCGATAAATTCTCCTAACTTCTCCATAACCATAAAATCCACCAAATACACAAAACTTCCTACGAACACGTGTAGTGGCTTAATCCTAGCAACAATGTCATCTCCTTGATATTCAAGCTCATCAACCATGATTTTATTATAATTAGCGCGAGAGATAATGTTCATAGGCAAAGATGAGTTAAGATAAGCATAAAAATCATGATAACCAATTTTACACGGAAATTGCATGTTAAAGAGGCTATCCTTTTCGATCTTAGTCCTAGGGTCAACATACTTAAAGGGATCAATTTCCTCTTTTCCCCATTCCTCGTTAACTACTTCTCCATTACCGATATCCTCATCGGAGTCTGAGTAGTAAAATGGACTAACATAGTCATTCTCATGGTCAGACTCCTCCATCTCAGAATTGTTATCAAAGTGGTGGTCGGGTGAAAGGTTGTTGTTTGCTACTATGGGGGCGGGAACGGGTAGTTGAAAATTTGCACGGCGAAAAACACGAATAACAGGGATCAAATGACCAATGTTACTCATGCGGTAAGTGAAAGGTATCACAAACAAAAGTACAAAGAAATAAGATAGACTAAAGAAAACCTAGAAAAATAAAATAAAAATCTCACTAGAAAGGAATCTAGTGAGTAGACCTAATAGAAATAAAAATTCAACCTAAACAATAACTATTCCCCGGCAACGGCGCCAAAAACTTGATGCGTGGGTTTTGCAACCTTACAACAGGTTTTACCTCTCGAGGGATCTCAAGAGGCTTACAACCCCACCAGGCAGTGTACCTGACCGATGTAGTATAGTGTAGTGGTAAGTACGGGGGATTGATCGTTCTCCACAGGGAATAGTGTTCGTTAGGTGTGAAAGGCTACTCTAATTAGGTCTAAGGGTTGAGGAAGATTCTTTTTATGTTTTTATAATTTTATGAAAGCAAGTAAAATCTCGGGTTTTGAAGGAGTGGGCGGAATTAGTTGCTAGTCAACTAACCCAAATTACTACAAATGCAAATAAAATAAAATAACAAAAATGAAAAGTGGTGAGAAACTTATGTGTAGAGAAATGTGTTTACTTAGATTTCCTTACTCCCTAACTATCTTTTACCGGTTAATTAGTGTGTATTAGTCGCGTGGATGACGGGTGTATTCCTTAATACCATTCGTGGGGTGGCGTACTTACTTCCCCAAACTCTACAAGCTCCTACTTCACTCCTATGTCGAGCCGGCTAGGAAGCTCCTAACATGGGATCACTAGAATTCGCTTGTGCATTAAATACAACCATAAAAACCTTTAGTACGCGTTTGGT
The DNA here is from genome assembly GCA_021014915.2 of Artemisia tridentata subsp. tridentata. NCBI lineage: Eukaryota > Viridiplantae > Streptophyta > Magnoliopsida > Asterales > Asteraceae > Artemisia > Artemisia tridentata. The sequence continues at coordinate 116,165,494 of CP139504.1, forward strand.
TCATGTTTCTTAAGACGTTCAAGCAAGTTACCGAATAGGAAGTTAGCCAGTTTTCTTAAGCCTAACATAGATAAACAATCATCCAATACAACTAATAACACACTAACAACCAATAATCAATAGCTAGGTTTCATTAGATCTAAGCAAACACAAGATAAAATTAGCCTAACATGTTAAACAAAAGACAAGCATAAGATAGAATCAAACAACACATAGACATATTGAATGATTAATTGATAACTTATCTTTCAATGAAACATGGAAGATCTCAGGGCAAAAAGCCCTGAAAAAGTAGCTAAAATCGTCTTAGGGTTTTATCCCAAAATTCCACACACTAAGCTCTCCCTTAATGACAAAAAATTAGAAAACTATATATAGACTTTGCCATCTGACGGCGTCACCTTATGCATTGTGACGCCGTCACCTCGCCGCTTTTAGGGTTCCCGGATGACCATCTTGACGCCGTCCCTCTTTAGCTCTTCAAAAATCCATTTTGGCTTATCAAGGCTTGACGCCGTCGGATCCTGAACGTGACGCCGTCCCCTTATGATTTAAGCCGTGACGCCCTTGATTTAGTTAAAGCGTGACGCCGTCAGAATTCTCATGCAAACTCACTGGCCCGTCATGAGTAAATTTCACATCCAACTTTTCTTGCCAAGGCATGACGCCGTCCCATGTTAATTGTGACGCCGTCAAGAGTAACTTTTAGCCGATTCTTGAGACTTTGCCGTTTTCTTCACTTTAATGCTCCAAAAACGTCCAAAATGCCTCCTTTTCCAGATTTCTCCTCAAAAGTACCTAAAATGACAAAAGGAACGATTTAGGGCAATATTTGATCAAATAAATACGATTTAAGGCTTAAATGACCCCTTAAAAGCGGTACACTTTTCGCCTCATCAGAGGTTCTGTTACCTTTGGAGGAAGTAAAGGACAGATAACTGGTAAAGGTAGAATTGTTGTAGGCAATTTAGAATTTGACAATGTATCTTTTGTAAAAGAACTAGGGCAGTTTAACCTTTTCTCAATATCACAAATTTGTGATAAGCAGCATAAGGTGCTTTTTAGTGAAACTAAATGTTTTGTATTGACTTCGGACTTTAAGATGCCTGATGAAAGTTAGATCCTTCTTACTAAAAATCATGTGGTTATCAATGTACCATGGTCTAACACACCAAACATTGGCTACTCCAGTAGTGATGGCTATTGGTAAAGAGACATCAAATCCATTAATTTTCAATGATTCACCTCTCACAGGAGTTAACACACCTGGAAGTGATGAGAATAGTATGAAACTTAACAAGAATTTGATGTACAAGTTGTCATGGTTGCTGTGAAGATCAAGTGGATTGCATATCAGATGGTTGCTGCAAAGATCAGATCAGATGATGAAAAGATTATCAAGGTTAAAGTTGCTGAACAAGTTTAAAGTTTGAAGTGTTAGAGATAATTCCAAGTGTTGAAGATTAAATCCTCAAAAGCTTATTCAGAAGGAACTTGAAGTTCATGAAGCATGAAGATCAAGTTAGGGGAGGATTGTTGGGAATTATCAAAAGACAAGAGAAGACTTAATGGAAGACCAGAATTAAGTCTGGTGGACTACAGAATTAAGTCTGTTAGTATTGTTAGTTAAGTCTGGTCAAAGTTAAGTCTGGTCGTTTATTGTTAAGTCTGGTAGAGTAAATGTAAAGTTAAGTCTGTTTGACTTTTGTCATTAAGTCTGGTCATGATATTATAGAAGTCGGTTAGCTATAAGTTAGGAAAGGATATGAACTTATCTTTGGAGAAGATACGTTTATCCTTCAGCAAGTTTTGTATCTAGGGTTTCCTTGGTGTATAAAAGGAACCCTAACACATTAGTTTAGAGATAACGACAAAGATTGTAATTCATAAAGCAATTAGTAATAATACAAAGTTAGTTATTGTTTTATTGTGTTCTTCATAGTTGAGTGTTTAGATTCCGCATAAACATTCAATTCGTGTTAGAGTCTCACTTAGATTGATTTGATTTATTCAAGTCGTCTACTAAGTTGTTAAGGCTACTTAGAGATCCATAATTCGTGTGGACCAACAGTTAATACAAATAATGTCAAAATTGTGATTTGCATTATTCGGTCTCTATACGTTTTGATAATCACAAAATATAAAAAAACGTTACGTAAAACTATACTTGGTAAGCTTTTAATCGAGAAAACTCTTTTCGACTAGAACATCACTTCAGGTATGAACAAACACAATACCAATATTAGTAAAGTGATAAAAGAATTTATTTTTTTCAAAACCTCACATTTTTATGTGACAAAACATTTTTAAAAAAGTATTTTTGCAAATTTAAAGAAATGTTTTATTAAGAAAATAATTTTGAATTTCAAATTCTCCAACAACTAATTTTCCCGCCTAAACCAGATAAAATTGTCACCAGATAAGTTTTCACTACACCAGGACAAAAATAGGAGCGTTTGTCGGGACGGTCCTGTAAACATGTGACGGTCCTTTATATATACGGGATTGTCCAAGGTGTAAAGGACTGTCCCCGCTCCCCCTAGTGCCTGTAAATGCAACACTATTCCCTGCAGAAAATCAACCTCTTTTGGCACAAAAACATTATGTTCTTTCTTTCTTCTTCTTTGATCGCTATAACTTGTTGATATGTGTTTATAAGTGATCCCGTTATCCTCTATACCAAAGTGCAAGAAAAGAACGCTCATATTCGTCAAGAAACGAACTGTTATAGATTACTCATCAGACACACGTAACTTGTGTTACGATTCTTTTCTTCCTCTAAACTCTCTCATTTATCAATATTGTAAATTTGTATATCCGACTTGTATGTGAGTCGTGATCATGTGTGTTAGCATAGATACGGAAAAAGTATAAGTCCATGAAGTAGTGTATTTAGATTAGGACTTGGTGTGAGTTCGTGTGTCGGTGTGTGAAGACTAGGACTTAGAGTGAGACCGTATGTGAAGACTAGGGCCGGGTGAAGGTCTGTGAAGACTTGGATTGGGTGAAGATTCAAGTGGACGAGGTGTATGTCTATGTAGCCACGTGGGCTTTTGTGTAGATTGGTTCTAGCTAGGATTAGGACTCGACATTCCGCTTAGTGTTGTAAATTGGTGAAAGCGTCGGTGTATGGTTTGCTCCGCCTAAAAGGAGTATGTTGACATAGTGAGTGTGAACTCTCGAGTGTGGTACTCGAGGAGTGGAGTAGGGCGAAGAGTGAGCTTCATGCCGAACTGTAACACCCCCAAATTACCGCAGCGAAACAGTAGAATCAAGGGGGTATTACTTCATAATATAGATCAAGGTATAGAAAACGACCTCTAAATGAGAGGTTTTAAAATGTTACCATTCGAATTATTAAAATAAGAGTTATGACAATAAGTTCCAAAGTAAAGTTACATAAAAGTTTCGAATGGTAAAAGATAATAATATGAGTCTCCAAGTATGCAATTGACTCTAGAATCCATGCATCCACTATCGCCTTAATAACCTGAAAGGTGAGTTCATAGAGTTTAGTTTAACTGTAAAGCATTTGAATAAAGATTTCCTCGCAAAGGAAATGTGTTGATATAAATAATGCCTGAAAACATTATTAATACTTCTTGATATCTCTATGTTTTGATAATCACAAAATGTAAACTCATTAAACATAAACTTATTAAATAAACAAGTATTTAGTTGTAAATATTCATTTCTACAACTTAATCACTTAAGGTATGAATAAACAAATGCTTAATGAATTATATGATCAAAGGAACATTTTCTTAATCACTTGATTTTTTATAAAATGACACAAACATTTTATATCTTTTAGAAAATCATTTTTGGTATTTAATAATAATGTTTAATCCATTGTAAATTTATGAGTTCAAATTTTCAACCAAAAATGGCAAAAATGTTCCAGAAAAACCTTCCCCACAAAAAGACAAATCTGAGCAATGTTCGGGTAGGGCGGCCCCCTTAATTTTACTAGGCGGCCCCCTTAATTTTAAGGGGACCGGCCCCCTATTTAAGGGGACCGCCCCGCTCCTCCAGCTGTCAGATTTTTCCTATAAATACTGGTTCATCCCTGGACATTTACCTCACCTTTTGCACCCCAAACCTTCTGTTCTAAATCTCTTCTAAATCCTTTCTAAATCCTTTGATCATATATTCTTAAGCATTGGTTTCTAAGTGATCCAAGCTTCTACCATCCAAGTGCAAAAGAAGAATACTCCTTCAACAACTAGAGAAGAAGTATTGCAACTTAGTATCATCTTGTTACCTAAGTTGTTAGTTTAGTAAACTTTGTAAATCATTCATTTATTTGTGTATAAGGTGTGTATATTAGGTGTGAACATAAGTGATTAGATTAGTGTAGTGTGTAAGTAGTAAAGGTGTGAAGAAGCAAAGGTGTGAAGAAGTAGAGGCGTGAAGAAGTAGTATTAGGAAGTGAAGAAGTAGTGTATAGTTGTGAACTAGATTGTAGTTGTGAAGAAATAGTTGTGTTGTGAAGAAGAAGTAGAGTAGAAGTTGTGAAGTAGTTGTGGTGTGTTGTAGTCGTGAGAAGTCGTGAAGAAGTTGTGAAGCCGTAGTGAAGAAGTTGTGAAGAAGTTGTGAAGAAGTCGTGAAGAAGTTGTGTTTGAAGTTGTGAGATTGGTTCTAGCTACGATTAGAACCCGACATCTAGCTTTGTGTCGTTAAACCGGTGTAAGCGAAAGTTGTGTAAGGTTTTCTTCGCCATAAGGGAGCTTGTTGACATAGTGAAGAAAACTCTCGAGTTAGGTGCTCGAGGAGTGGAGTAGGGCAAGGAAGGTGTCCTTGTAGCCGAACCACTATAAATCCTTTGTCTCGCGGTTCGATCTTTCCATCTCTATCTTTCATTTCATTTCATTACTTTACTTGCATTGTTAATTTAGATTTACTTATATTTGTTCATATTGTTCAAGAGTTGAGTTCACATAAAATCGAATATAAGTTTTTAAAAGTAAACAAAGTTTTTATAATAAATTAAAAAGACGTAAAACTATTCAACCCCCCCTTCTAGTTTTCCACAATTGGTATCAAGAGCCACGTCAAACAAGATTTTTAAAATAAATTGTATTTTAAAACTTGAATCGATCTATGGAATCGGAAAAATATTTAGAAGGGCAATCAATGCAAAGACCACTGCTATTTGAAAGTGATGGTTTTCTTTATTGGAAAAATAGATTCGAAACTTATGTGAAATCAAAAGATCTTGATCTTTGGCATGTTATTACTTATGGTGATTTTTCCCCTATTCAAAATAATCCTGTAACTAAAAGAGATGAAATTGTACCTTTTGAAAAACAAAATGATAATTTGAAAAAGAAACTAGCTAAAAATAATGAGGCAAAAATGGTTATTTATAATGTGTTACCACGTAAAGAATACGAAAGGATCTTTATGTGTGAAACCGCAAAAGAAATTTGGAACTCCTTACTAATAACTCACCAAGGTAATAGTCAAGTCAAAGATAATAAAATAGATCTTCTTGTTTAACAATATGAACAATTTACGATTCCGGAAGAGGAATCAATTGATAATGCTTTTGCTAGGTTTAACACTATCATCACAAGTTTAAAAGCACTTGATGAGAGTTTTTCTAGTAAGAATTTTGTTAGGAAATTTCTTAGGGCTCTTCATCCAAAATGGCGGGCTAAAGTTACAGCGATTGAAGAATCGAAGAACTTGTCAACTCTTCAACTTGTCGAGTTGATTGGCAACTTGAAAGTCTACGAAGCAATAATAAAGAAAGACTCCGAGATGGTCAAAGGAAAAAGAGAGCAAAGCAAGTCAATTGCATTGAAAGCTAGGAAGGGATCTAGTGAAGAGGATAGCTCAACCTCCGAAAGTGAGGACGAAGAATAAGCAATGGCCGTAAGAGAGTTCAAGAAATTTCTAAAGAGACAAGGAAGATTCACAAGACAACCACGAGATGAAAGAAGATCGCTTCAAAGAAATAGGAATGATAACTACGGGAAAATAAAGTGCTTTAGATGTGGAAGCCCAAACCATCTCATTGGCGAATGTCCAAAGCCACCGGGTTATGATTACCAAAACGCCTTTGTTAGTGGAGCATGGAGTGATAGCGACAAAGACGAAGCGGACAAAGCAAATGACGAAAAATGTCTTATGGCAAAGACATCAAATGAGGTACTTTCCGAAACCGAATACTTTAGTGACAAAAAATAATCATTAGACGAAAAAGACCTAGATAATGAATATAATAGGTTATGTAAATTAGGTCAAAAAGTCATGGCTAAAAATAAATCACTAAAACATATTAATAATCGATTAGAAAATGAAGTACTCGAATTAAAAATTAAACTACAACATTTAGAAAAAGGAAAAGAAGTTTTTATAGAATGTAAAACATGTCTAGAGGTCAAAAATGAAAACGAAAAACCTAAAGATGAAATTTCCAAACTTGACAAGTTTAAAAATAGTAGTAACTCACTTAAGAAAATAATAAGTGTTCAAGGAACTTCGGGAGATAAAACCGATCTAGGATTCAACTTAAATAATGTTTCAACTAGTGAAAATAAAAATGCAAAGTTTGAATGTCAATCTAGTAAACAAAAACCATTAGAGTCAAAACCAAAGTATATACTTATAAAAGATAGAAAAATATCTATTACGAGTGATGAGGAAGTAAAAAGTTTTTATAAACCATCATTAAAAGCCGAAACCGGATTTTCTAAACCGAAATTAAGATCTAAAACTTCACCTCCAAATAGACCAAGTAATCCTCATCCTCGGTCTAAAACCCCTCAACCTAGAAGAAATCAAGGTAGAAAAAAATTTCCTAATAATAATAATCACCCAATGTGGAACTATTCAAATCTACCAAGTTTCAATCCTTGGGGAATACTTCCACCATATATGCATCCTAGTCAATTGCAAACCATGTTTGGTTCAAATAACTTTGGACCAATTAGACAATGGGGACCAAGTGGCTAAATTGTCAACTCATCGGGAAATTCGGAATCTCATCAATGATTGGCTTCTATTAGTCAATATATTATTTTGAAGTGCTTGAAGAATAGTTGTTGAAGACCAAAAGGTACGCCTCTCTTTCATGCTCATTGTTATAATATATGTTTAGATTAATGACTAGTTATTTCATGCCTATTTAGCTCATAATGCGTAGTTATATATATATACACATAATAGCTTATATGAATCTACTTATAACCTAGAATCACTTGTTCTTTTCCCTTTGGCCCTCTTAAGCTATAACATTTAAAATGGAAATCTTCTATGTCCACTATTAGAAAACTCATGGTGATGAAGTGAAATGAGTTAAGTGGATTAATCATTAACATAGAAGTAAGATTAGATTTCTCGCGTTAGAAAACTATGGATGAAACAAGCTCTCGTAGACTATGGCATCAAGTTAGATAAGTGTGCGACAACAAAGGAGCTATAGATGTTAGGTTATACCCCATTCAACACTCTAGAATTTCGTCATCGCTTCCTTATGATCATAGGATATGTAGAAAAGGGTAGCATGTGACAATAGCCTTAACCAATTCCCTTGAGCATGAGATCTTTAACAACCATTTTTTTAAAATCTAGGATTAATGGTATTTGTTGTCAAAAATCTAGTATCTTTAAAAATATACAGAAACTTCACATTTTGGAAAAATGATTTTTTAGATGACTATTTCACTTTTCTATTAACATGTTTTACTATCTCATTTTTCTTCTTAATCTATGTCCATAATTCTGTTTCGATCAAAGTCAAAGATTGGGAATTTTTTTCTTACCCATTCTTCATAAACACATTTTGAAATAAAACCCAATCTATTTTATTCAAATAACTTTCACATCTACATAAAAACCCACTTTCAAACATTGTTGAATAATGCTAAAAACATTTCTTTAAATCATGCATGGTGATCTCATATTTGTCATCTATATTTATGTACATGACATTTATAAGTGAACTAAGTCAAATCAAGCGGACCATGGTTTGTCTATTAAGATTTTGTTTGTAACAAGTCTAGAAGTCCATGCTATCTTAAGTTCCCATTTATTGCACATAGGCACACATTAGGATCCCTCAAATAGTTCATTAATCTTCCCACTTACATATAATTAAGAAAATACTTGGTGTAGTTTATTGTTTCCTAGTCCATATATATTACTTGCTTGATGAGTATGTTTACATGCTAGATGAAATTACTTGTTTGCTTAATCTCTTTAATTAACATGTTTTGCATAAATATCTATTACATGCTTAATTGCCTCAAAGAGTTGGACTTGCTTGAAACTAAACCCAAAAACACAACCCTTTCTACAATTTTCTGCCAAAAACCCATTTCCAGTAATCTGGAACCAACAGATGGGCGGCCCCCTTAATATTTAAGGGGACCGGCCATCTGATGGTCGAAGGTGCTGTTTTCTTTTTCTATTTTTTAGCTCATTTCATCCTACACTTCCCAAAATTCACAAACATATCTTATTCCAATCCATGCAACAAATTATATCCATTCCTTAATCCCATCATTTCTACACTATAAACACTCCCATTCCTCATAATCTTCCATCATCTCATCATGCCATCTCCCATCAAACCAAAGCCAAAAACCTCAAGGTTAGCAAGGATGACCGAAAAACCCGTTTGGAGAAGAAAACCTAACCCCCGAAACAAGTCCATCTCAACAAATGATGTGGCTAAACAAACAACGCCTCCACCCACATTTGTTCCCAACTATACTCCCAATCCTCAAGCTCATTCCAATGAACCCTTTCACAAACCTCATCATAATAACCAACCATCCATCTCTATTCTCAAAAAAAAAAAAAAAAAAAAATACACCTTCATCTCACCCATATGATTCATATGAAGAGCATGATCAATCGATAAACAATAATCCCAATCTCATTCACAACACCTCACATCTTATTCAACCTACCAATGCACCATCCAAAACACTCACCACTCTTGGAATATCCCCTTCTTTCATATCTCCATCCTCATCCACTCATGATTACCTAAGTTTACAAATGTCTCCACCGCCAAGAGTATCACCACCACCTCCTACCAACTCACATGCTACTTCTATGTTGCATATCCAAACATCCATCCAAAATAACAACCACACTCCACCATCATCACCTTCTTCCGAACACTTGAAGTTCATTGAAGAACTTAATGAAGCCCATGAGCTTAGTGCTCTTCTTGCCTTACACCTTGCTCAACTCAAGTTGGATCAACTTCCTTCTAGCTCTTCTTCATCACAAACTAACCTCAACCTCCACCTTCGTTCCAAACTACACATCTCAACCTTAAACTAACCTCATTAAAATCATTCAAAACCCTCATCATATTGGTCAAACATCCAACTTTACTTCCAACAACACACCCCAATTTCATCCACTTCCACCAAATGACCAAATCCACATTCTCACGGAAAAGGAAAAGTTCTGTGAAGAGATAAACCAAATCCATGACCTCCTTGCTATGCACTTTGCACAATGCAACAAGGGCCAACCACCATCCTCCATCCTCACCCTACTCAAATTGCTTACCTCACCCCCACAACTTGAATCAAGTTGATAATCATGTCAACTATTGTTCTTGTTGTGTCCTTCTCCAAAAACAAATCATTGCCTTAAATAAACATTTCACTTGGATTGAGTATCTTCTTACTAGATCTCATCCAACATCTTCACTAGCACAACACTCTAACCCTCAATCAACCGATTCCGCTCCAAACTCTCCACCTCCAAAAATATACCTTTATTAATCAAACATCCTTACCCTCACTCAACCAATTCCATCCCAAACACTCTACCATCAACCATCTAAGCATAACTATATGCTTATTATCCAAGCTTTCGTGTCGTAAGCAAGTCCGAAAGCTCTCTTTGGCAATTTAGGACCTTTTTCTTGTTATATGTTTCAAGCATACTAATGAATGTCTTGCTATGTGTTCTTAATATTTGTTTGCCATGATTGTTGTTTGCCATGATTGTTGTTTTTATATTTCATATTTTGCTATGTATACTTGTACTTCTAATATATTTTTTTTCAAGCATTCCATATCTCGATTCTTTGATGCCCTCAAACGAGGGGGAGCACACATCAAGGGGGAGTTCTCGTTCCGACAATTTTTGTATCTAAAACTTGTCGGCATAACCTTTTTGATTCTACAAAAAAGGGGGAGAAGTGAATATAAACTCACTAAATACTTGTTCAAAAATAAATTTTTGGATTTAATGAGTTTATGTTTTGTAATCATCAAAAAGGGGGAGATTGTTGATATAAATAATGCCTAAAAACATTATTAATACTTCTTGATATCTCTATGTTTTGATAATCACAAAATGTAAACTCATTAAACATAAACTTATTAAATAAACAAGTATTTAGTTGTAAATATTCTTTTCTACAACTTAATCACTTAAGGTATGAATAAACAAATGCTTAATGCATTATATGATCAAAGGAACATTTTCTTAATCACTTGATTTTTTATAAAATGACACAAACATTTTATATCTTTTAGAAAATCATTTTTGGTATGTAATAAAAATGTTTAATCCATTATAAATTTATGAATTCAAATTTTCAACCAAAAATGGCAAAAATGTTCCAAAAAAAACCTTCCCCACAAAAAGACAAATATGAGCAATTTTCGGGTAGGGCGGCCCCCTTAATTTTACTAGGCGGCCCCCTTAATTTTAAGGGGACCGGCCCCCTATTTAAGGGGACTGCCCCGCTCCTCCAGCTGTCAGATTTTGCCTATAAATACTGGTTTATCCCTGGACTTTTTCCTCACCTTTTGCACCCCAAACCTTCTGTTCTAAATCTCTTCTAAATCCTTTCTAAATCCTTTGATCATATATTCTTAAGCATTGGTTTCTAAGTGATCCAAGCTTCTACCATCCAAGTGCAAAAGAAGAATACTCCTTCAACAACTAGAGAAGAAGTATTGCAACTTAGTATCATCTTTTTACCTAAGTTGTTAGTTTAGTAAACTTTGTAAATCATTCATTCATTTATGTATAAGGTGTGTATATTAGGTGTGAACATAAGTGATTAGATTAGTGTAGTGTGTAAGTAGTAAAGGTGTGAAGAAGCAAAGGTGTGAAGAAGTAGAGGCGTGAAGAAGTAGTATTAGGAAGTGAAGAAGTAGTGTATAGTTGTGAACTAGATTGTAGTTGTGAAGAAATAGTTGTGTTGTGAAGAAGAAGTAGAGTAGAAGTTGTGAAGTAGTTGTGGTGTGTTGTAGTCGTGAGAAATCGTGAAGAAGTTGTGAAGCCGTAGTGAAGAAATTGTGAAGAAGTCGTGAAGAAGTTGTGAAGAAGTTGTGTTTGAAGTTGTGAGATTGGTTCTAGCTACGATTAGAACCCGACATCTAGCTTTGTGTCGTTAAACCGGTGTAAGCGAAAGTTGTGTAAGGTTTTCTCCGCCATAAGGGAGCTTGTTGACATAGTGAAGAAAACTCTCGAGTTAGGTGCTCGAGGAGTGGAGTAGGGCAAGGAAGGTGTCCTTGTAGCCGAACCACTATAAATCCTTTGTCTCGCGGTTCGATCTTTCCATCTCTATCTTTCATTTCATTTCATTACTTTACTTGCATTGTTAATTTAGATTTACTTATATTTGTTCATATTGTTCAAGAGTTGAGTTCACATAAAATCGAATCTAAGTTTTTAAAAGTAAACAAAGTTTTTCTAATAAATTAAAAAGACGTAAAACTATTCAACCCCCCCCCCCCTTCTAGTTTTCCACACAATGTAAATCCACTCAGTCCCAAGCCCCGCCCATACAATACTTGCAACCTGTGTGTGCACAACCCACTACCAACATAGTATGAATAGATGTGTATTAGATTAATTAAATACAATCACACGAAAGAGTCCTATGCATAAACTACATATACTGGGAGTCTACTTCCCAAAGATTACCGGAGTTGCTTCCTAAAGAATTACTGGGAGACTACTTCCCAAAGACTAGCGGGAGACTACTTCCCAAAGGCTTGCGGGAGACTACTTCCCAAAGCTAAGTATGAAAGCGTATCGTATCATAAAGCATAAATGTTTAGTTTAAGTAGTAAGCATTAAAGTTTCCACAGCAAAGGCATTGTAAATCCACTCAGTCCCAAGTCTTGCCCATACAAGACTTGCAACCTGTGTGTTTACAATCCACTGCCAACATAGTATGAATAGAACAAGTACAGATGTGTATAGAAATACGTATCAATGTATAAATAGGAAAAGTACAGATGTGTATAGAAATACGTATCAATGTATGAATATGACAAGTACAGATGTGTATAGAAATACGTATCAATGTATGAATATGACAGATGTGTATATAAATACGTATCAATGTCATAAGTATTTTGATAAACGCGTAAAGTAATTTAAACATGTCAACAATGCATAATGTATAAGAGAACAGATATGTATATAAATACGAATCATGTAATAAGTATTTTGAGTACTTGCAAAAGTAAATAAGTATAGTTTGAGAATGTATCTCCCCCAAAGAGTTGTTAAACAATTTAATGATAGAAACGGTGGGGCTATGACTCACGGTAAAGTATAAGAGTTTAGTTTACTTGTGAAAATAAGAACAAGTATTTAAGCATGTATCTCCCCCAAAGAGTATAAAACAAGCATTAAAAGAGTAGGGGCTACGACTCACCTTAGCTGTAAAGTCAAGGTATTGTGATGTTATGTCAATAGTATCACGGGAACGGCTCCAACACACGACCTGAATAATAGGGAAGTCTGAGATTTCGATGGTCTAAGTTTGACTTGATGTGAATAATGATTGTGAAAGAATATCGGATCGTGATGAAAATGATTTGATATGCTCAAAGTAAAAATAATATTATACATAATATTATCATGTTTTATGTTTTTAATTCCATAATTATCGTTTTCTCGAAGGTCGTTGAATTAATATGTTAAGTGATTCGTTAAAAGTTCATTATATAAATATAACCATAACGAGAAATAAATATACTGAAACGAATGACGAAATGTATATGAAATGAGTGAAACATGAAATAGAAATGATTATAAATAACTTTACTGTTCAGCCCTTGGTCTTTTACAGAATTTACACTTTTTACCCCAACGGTGTAAGTTTTGCACCGTTAGTCCCCAGTTACATTTTTAGTCCAAAAGGTTCCAAAATGACATTCCAAGCGTACTGTTTAATATTTTAACATTTTCTACCCTAAAGTTACTGATTTGGCAGTTTTAAACACAGTTTTGCAAAGTTGACAGTTTTAGTCCCTAAGTTTGAAATAATTTGCAAACTTAGTCCAAAAATCCCAAAAAAAATGGGAAAATATTTCTGAAAGTTTTATTAACTTTCAGCTTATTTAAGTCAAGTTCAACTACTTATTGGTCAAAGAGCTTATTTTTAAGCTTAATGGGTGAAATAAAAGGCCCATTAAGAGTTTACGATCCATGGCGTTTTAAGACAAAGTGGGCTTATGTTTGGGCTCATTTTAAGGTTAAAAAAACATAAAAATTGAGTTTATTCTAGTAGCTTATACGAATTGCTTAAAAATGACTTATTGGGCTTCAAGCCCAAGTCGACATATATAAAGAGTTTTAATACCGTTCGAGTAGCTTTAGCTTTGGTGTTTAAAAAAAGCTTATATTAGCTTATCATAGAAAACTTAAAACATCAATTTATTAGGTGAACTAGTGAAGAATCAAGATGAGCAATAAAAACTATATATTGTATGTATGGATTCGATTTAATAAGTTTGTTTCTTAGTCGAGTATTACGTGGTTTCAATATACAAAAAGTGACATATAAATTATAAGAAACATATACGATGCAATGATAGATAGGAATGAGTCTTGAAATGAATTGAAATGAATATGTAAACGTAAAATAAAAGTAGTACTCGTTATTCTAGCCATCCATGAAGGAGGTTAATGCATATAAACGTAAAATAATTAATAAGAATTCGTAAATAATGCATTAAAGTAAAATATGATCGAGATAATGATAGAACAATGCATGAAGCAATAAAATTCAAAGGAAAGAATAGAAATGAGTATGTGGTGACTTACAATACCAACAGTGGTGATAATAAACGTTAAAATGGACTAGTGATCGATGTTTATTGCATGAACTCGAGAGATTTGCCACAAAAGAGTCGATATCAACTTTGTTTTTATGGAAAAATGGATCAAATGATTTGGAAAATAGCCTTGGTTCTCTTAACATGAGAGATAAAAAATGTGAATATGTTTGTGTATGTTTTTAAGTGTAAATGTGATTGAATGATTATGATCATACATATATATAGAGATATGAATGCATGCATGTTGATACTAGATGAAATATTTAACATGGAAAGTTGGATCTTATATATTCGATTGTGTCAGGCTTTAGGATAGGATTTTGGGAAGTCAATATCTAGTAGGAAAAAGTTCCTTGTAGATCTAAGATTTACCAAAGATCTCATCCATCCATCTCGTCCGTCCATTCCTTTTCCTCCCAGCCGTTAGATTAATTCCTTTTTTTTTTTTTTTTTTTTTTTTTTTTTAATAATAATGAAAAGGGCAACGTGGTCCTTTCACAACCTATCCCACCCACTCTCAATTTCACTCTCATTCCACCATCTCATTCAATTAACCCTCTCACTCTTAATTTCACTCTCAATCTCTCCATCAATAACCGTCACATCAAATCCGTCACATCATCACCATCAAATCCGTCAAATCATCACCATCACCATCAATAACCGTCACATCATCAACATCAAATAACCGTCACATCATCACCATCAACATCACCATTAATAACCGTCACATCCATCCATCAGTTAACCGTCGTTAACCTCCTTGAACCGCCGTGAAATGGTATCGAGTAAGGATAAAACGAAGGTCTCTTCTCTCGTTGCTAGTTTACGGTTATTTTTTTTTTTCATATTTCGGTTATTGTTAGTTTGATTATCATTAGATATTGTATAAATTTGCTTATCAGTTATTTTGTTGCTTTTCAGATATTTAGAAATAGTTCTTATATTTTGTTGAATCATATATGATTTAGGAATTAGTTATGATATATTTTGTTGCTTATCAGTTATTTTGTTTTTATTTTGTTGTAATTATGACTTATGAGCTGATTTCAGAAGTTAAGTGTTTGTTATATGACCGGTTTAATTAGTTGTGTTACAGTTCTGATATGATGAAATGAAACGTGTTTTAGTGTTGTTAGGTTTGTTAGTTTTATTTCACGAGTTATAGTTATGTGAAGTTATGAGCTGGTTTGAGGAGTTTTTATAGTTATGTTAGCTGATAATTAGACATCACTATGTTTATGTGCTTCGGTGAGCGTTGCCGTTATTATCGTTTATTTTTGCGCGTTAAAATTATGTGTAATTATGAGCTTGTTTGAGAACTTATAAGTTCGTCTGATTATTAAAAGTTGTTTTTATCTTACATTTGGTTACTTGTCGCACCAACAGTGGGATACTTGAGCCTTTTCATAGCTTCATATTAGCCTCTCTAGAGTAGCTTATTGTTTTATTTTTTGCTTCTATTAATAGATCCTAGTACTAGCTTCTTATTTCTGTGCTTGTTTCTCTAATTTGAGCTTGTTTGCTTATCTTAATTCTGTCTGCAAGTTACCTATTTAGTCAGTTGGATACTTTATGCTGAGTGTTTTTTGTTAGAATCATATATGATTCTATTAGAATCATATATGATTCTCATAGAATCATGTATGATTCTGATAGAATCATATATGATTCTCATAGATTATTTTATATATGATTGTATTAGATTATTTTATAGTTATTAACATATTAGATTATTTTATAGTTATTAACATTTAAAATTTTTATGCAGGTCGATCAAAAATTGTTTATCAGAAGGATGCGACTTCTGTTAAGTGATTGTGTACTAGTTAACTGATGTATTTGGTAAACTGATGGGTCCCTCTGGTGCTCCTAGTTAACTGATGTATTTTGGTAAAATCTGATGGTAGTTAATTGATGTATTTTGGTAAAATCTGTTGATAAATAGATGTAGTTAACTGATGTATTTGGTATTGAACAAGTTCTGATGGTAAACTGATGATATTTTGATGTATGTTTTAATTTTTCTGATGGGTAGTATATGTTTTAATTTTATCATATATTAATCATATATTTGAATCATATATGATTCTATGTGAATCATATATGATTCACATAGAATCATATATGATTCACATGTGAATCATGTATGATTCTATGTGAATCATGTATGATTCACATATGTGAATCATGTATGATTCTGATACAATCATATATGATTCACATGTATGATTCTATGTGAATCATGTATGATTCACATATGTGAATCATATATGATTCTGATACAATCCTATATGATTCTATGTGAATCATATATGATTCACATAGAATCATATATGATTCACATGTGAATCATGTATGATTCTATGTGAATCATGTATGATTCACATATGTGAATCATATATGATTCTATGTGAATCAATATTATTAAAAGTAAACATAATAATCTTTACATATATTCAGAATCACATATATTCAGAATCACTTGTCAAGTAACAAAAAAAATTCAATTAACATAGTTGAATTAAGATCCTCATTAACACTTTTTGCAACAGTGCAATAATAATAAATAAATTTAAATAAATTGTTATTCAAGAAGCGTTAGTCGCTTGTTCAGCTGCGACATTTCTCTTTGCTTGTTCACTTGCATCAGTTCCATCCTTTTGCGCCGATTTTTTAACTTCAAATCCTGCTACTTCAGCATATTTGTTGTACATTTCAATACATTCCTCTATCGTATTAAACTTTTTCCCCTCAACAGGTAAATAAATATCATCAACAACAGGTTCCCAATTAACAGATCCCCCGGGAGTTTCTTCATGTGCGTATAAAGTCGGCCTTGGTGTCGTCACAGATGCTGAAATATAGTATTTTCATTAGAATCATATATGATTTCACATGAATCATATATGATTCTTGTAGAATCATATATGATTTCACATGAATCATATATGATTCTTGTAGAATCATATATGATTCTACAAGAATCATATATGATTTTTTTCTTTTTTGATTTACAGAATGTTTAAAACAGAATATATGATAAACAGGTTCCCAATAATAAGCTTAAAAAGCAAAAAAACATTATATATGTTTTGTAACATGTGATTTACAGAATGTATAAAACAGTATATATGTTTTGTAACATGTGATTTTATTTGAATCATATATGATTCATAATGAATCACATATGATTCATAATGAATCACATATGATTCATAATGAATCATATATGATTCATTATGAATCATATATGATTTTTGTTTATTTTTCTAGCAGACTATTTTTAACTGAACATAAATGCAAGATGTTAAATTGCAATAAAAATTTAAAACATACAACAAAAAAAGTAAAGTAAAAATAAATAAATATCAAAATCTAAACAAAGTATGTTATTCAAGGAGCAATAGTCGTTTGTTCAGCTGCGACATTTCACGTTGCTTGTTCACTTAATCAGTTTCATCCTCATCTTGCTCATCTGAATCACCCTCTTCCTCATCATCACGATCTTCATCAATGTCAACATCTTCCTCATCATCACGATATTCAATAGAACAAGATGTTTTTGTTTAACAGGAGCAGGTTTAGGATGACTATGCCAATATGAAGATCTTCAAGTTCAACCTTCTCACGAGATATACTTGAAAGCTTTTCATTAATCATCCTTCAAAAACTCTGCAAAAAAAATAAAAATAAAATAAAAATCGGATAAGGCATGTGACAAAACAGATAAAGCATGCAACTGGAATCATATATGATTGTATCAGAATCATATATGGTTGTATCAGAATCATATATGATTGTATCAAAAATCATATATGATTATCGCAGACGCATTTCATCAAACACATGGTGTACATCTAGATCATCAACAACTTCATCCATAACCTCATCATCCACCATTCTCTCAGCAAAAACAATATCCGAACCTAAAGTGATGACGGCGTGATGACGGATTTGACGACGGTGAAGGTGTCATTAGAGATGTATAATTAAAATTGACGGAATTGAAGGTGGCGGATTGACGGAATTGAAAGTTTCGACGGTGGCGGATTGACGGATTAACGGTGGTGGATTGACGGATTGAAGGTGGCGGATTGAAGGTGACGGATTAAAGGTGGCGGATTGAAGGTGACGGATTGAAGGTGGCGGATCAGTGATGATGACGGTGATGTTTGATAGTGTTTGTGTGTGTGTTGATGGTGGATCGATGTGATGATGGTGGAGCAGAGAAGGGATTGGGAAAAGGAGTGTTTGTGTGTGTGTGTGTTTTTTTTTTGGAAAATAATGAAGATACGTTTTTTTGTTTTGTTTATATATATGACTTTTTTGCCCTTCAAGTGTAAATAGATGGTTTAATCTTAGCCTTTGGATCAAATTGGATTGGATGGTTGGGATGGGTTCAATGGTTCTATGGTAAATGATGGTTCTATAGGGATCTCAACTCATATCTAGTATGCATGCATGAATTCGTTTGCTATTATAGTAAAATATTGGCACTTGTATGTTATATTCGTTTTTGGCAAAATTTTAAGGGGACAATCATATTCGATTTTGGTCAGATACTAGATAGGATTTAGGAATAATGCATGCAAGTTATCTCGTATATATATTAATATAGTATAGTAAAATACAAGTTGTATTAGTTGTTCGAACCCAGTTAGCTTTTGGTCTCGTTTTCTTAGCAAACTTTCGATTTAAATAATGAGGTTTGTCAATCCTATATCTCGGGAGTATAATGATTTGTACCACGTAAAGTTATGTGTAACTTGTATGTTGAAATTAGAATTAAAAGGCGCCAAGTAAATGAGATTTGAGTCGAAGAGAATAAAAGAAAAATAAAATAAAATTGGGCTGAAATTTTATATGGGCTTGAATAGTAACAGGCGAACAATATAATTAAGGGTCCGTTTGGTGATTATTGAGTATGTTTGATCCGTCGTGGTCCGCGTGTGAGCTCGTTCCAACGTATCATAACAATGTTTGAATAGAAATGTATTAAACAAAAATTTCAAATTGGCTCGTAAAAATGGTTAAATGAATAGTAACCATGTGTTAATACTAGATTAACGTTCACTAATGACTAGGGAATTTTACGGATTGTTACACGAACCACTATAAATCTCCATGTCTTAATTTGGTTGTTTTCTTCCTTTATCTCTTGTCTTTACTTTGTTTACTTTACGCATTATTATTGTGTTCATATACATTAAATAGATATCACATAAATTCGAATCAAACTTTTTTCAAAAAGGAACAAAAAGGAATTAAAAGCTTTTAAAATGCAATTGTAAATGGTGAAACTATTCAGCCCCCCTCCCTTTAGTTTCTACAACTGGTATCAAAGCCAGGTTACTCAAGAACTTTAATGTATACTGTACTTTAAAACTTGAATCTATCTATGGAGTCTGAAAGATATCTAGAAGGGGACTCTTTACAAGAACCACCATTTTTCGAAAATAATAATTTTATTCATTGGAAAAATAGATTTGAAAGTTATGTGAAATCAATAGATCAAGATCTTTGACATGTTATTTCAATTAGTGATTTTCAACCAACGGAAATAAATTTTGAAAAATCTAAGTGATGATTTTAAAAGAAAATTTTATAAAAATACTGAAGCCAAAATAATGATTGATAAAGCTTTGCCAAAAATTGAATATGAAAGAGTTTTAATGTGTTAAACGGCAAATGATATTTGGAAAAGCATTTTAAACTTTCATTAAGAAAATAGTCAAGCCAAATATAACCAAATTGATATTGAAAAAATATATGAACAATTCGTCACTTTTGAAGACGAATCAGTGGATAGATATTTACATAGATTAAATATTGGTGCTACTAGTTTAAATGTTTTCAATGAAGGAAATGCCACCAAGGAATTCATGAATAATTTTTAAATAGAACTCGTTGGAGAAACGTGGAGTGATACTGATGAAGAAGACAACATTTTTCCTGAATACGAAATATGTCGAATGGTTGAAATTCAAGCGAGGTACACTCTGAATGTGAACACTTTTGCTATGACCCATTCATTTTAGAATTTTCTAAATTGGAAAATGATTTTGAACATCTTTGCAACATGAGTCTAAAAACATTTCCGGAAACTGAATCTTTAAACTCTTTTGAGAGTAAATTGGATAAAGAAATCATCTTAGAAGATAAAATGTCTAGACATGAAAGTGTTATAGAAATTGATCTAGAATTTAAAATGTGTCAAGATCATAAAAGTGAAATTAAGAAGTTTAGAAAAAAGGCTAATAAGTTAGCTAAATTTGAAAAGTGTTCTCGGTCTCTTAAAGATTTACTATATAGTCAAAAGGCATTCAGAGATAAAACAGGTATACGTTTTAATCTATGTCAGGCATCAATAAGTAAATCAAACCAAATTAGATTTGTGAAACCTCTTAGAAAATTTTAGATTTATTATTTGGAAAACTTAATTTTTTCTAGAATCTACTAATAAATTCTAAATAAAAGGTCACCTAATAAACCTCTCTATTGCTTGAAATGAAATTCAACAAGTTTTATATCAATGGAAATTTTGCTCCTTGGCGGCATCCTCATCTCATGCATATAAATGTAAAGGATGTCAATCACTAACCATCTCGGACCCATGAGAAATTGGGTACCAAATTTTCTTGTGAGTTATTTCTTTAGAAGCACGTGGGAAGCAACTCGAAGATATGAATTTCCATTCATACTCAAACCTTGCATCACCCACAACATCTCCCACGGTAATGTATCTTTAGGAAAAGCTAGCAGCAAAGCTACGCTTTCTCAAAACCATGATTGCCTTACTTGTTATGTGCTTATTTGCTACATGATAATTGGTTGATTGATTCTATGTGTGCTTTAAATATATATGTGGCAGGCAAAATTTAGAAAATTAGGCTCTTTACTTAAATACTTATCTCCCGTAGGATCTTAGTAAATCCTTGTATATAATGGTCGTGTTTTAACCACTATCAATAGCCGACTACGCAATCTCCGAAAAGGCACATCTATCAATCACTATGGATGATACACACTCTTAACTTCCTCGTCGTCTCTTCTCTCCTCTATTTCTCGTCTATGACTTCTATTCTATTCTTTTCCTAGTCTCTATTCGCCATAGACATAATTGACCTCAGAACAATCCGATGCAAGTCTCACACTTGATTCTCACTCTCGTCTATATCTCTTCTATTTCTTCTGTCTCGACTCTATTCCAACTCCACATTTAGCGTGTCGTCAACCTCCTCACTCAAATCGAGTCTCCTCTATTTCTCCTATCTCGATTCTCCTCAATACCCATTCCCTTAGACTACTCGTGCATCTCGCGTTTATTCTCTTTCTTCTATTCTGAGTCTAGTGTTTCATATCATCTCAAATACTCAATCCTAAGCGTCTTTGACAATCTACTTTTCATAAAACTCTAGTTAAAATTGATCACAAAAATTTCTGTCTACGAAAAACCACTTACTAGAGATGGTCCCTCAAAACCAGACGATCCCAGAGACGGTCCTCCATATTTAAGGGATCTTCACATGTTTTTTCTCTTGTTACTCCATCTTTCCTTCACACTTCCAGAAAACCAAAACCAAATAATCTCTTTTGCTGCAGAAGCGATAAAATAATCTCAAACAAACCCAAACCTTCAATTCTTCCACTAAAACTTGATTTAATTTTATCAATCAAAGACTATCAACCACTCTCTCATCCAAATCATCAATTGTAAGTCATTTGATCAAATTTCTTAATAATTCAATTCTAGAGTTTACTTGAACATGAAATCAAAATTGGGGATTTTCAATCTTTCTTGTAATTGTTTAAACAATTTACACTAAATCTCAACAATGTACTACCATTATCACTTACCTAGATGTAGGATTTGTCCGAACAAGCTAATTTTAAAAAGTGTCAAAATATGTGATTATCCCAATTCGATTTGTTATAGTTTTCATGTTTTGGAACGCAACAAGAACATAGTTATGAATTGTTAATACATCTCAAAAACGTTTTCACAACCATACATTAACTAGGGCCGAAATTTTTGAATATAACAAGTTAAAAACAAGGAAGAAGTGTTTAAGCTAAACTTAAGGTGTCAATAACTCCACATTTTCTAATACTTATAAAAACAATGAGCTAATGATTATACCATTTTTCTTATCGTTTACAGGTAACAAAATCTCACACGAATATGACCTTGATCATCTACTAACAAACGCCTACATTCCTAATATCTCACGTGAACCAACCACACCCGAAAACCATATCCGTGCCTACACAAATCTTGAAACCCGTCGCTTTCATGAAGGTCGAATAATTGACCCCTCTTTACTCTATCATGAGGATATCAACACCCCATTTTGAGCTATAAGTTTCGCTTGCTTGCTCACTATCAACGAGCACATTTGTCCTCGTTTCGTGTTAGAATTCTTTCGACAAGCAGAACTAGTACGTAACGAGGATCAATATTTGTCAATTTGGTTTTAGATCCAAAACTTTAATTTTTTTTAACTCTAGAGCAATTTGCTCGAATCCTCCATATTTCAAATCATGGGCAATGTGCCTATACGAAAGATTGGTGTCATGAATCTCTCTTTAACTATCGAGAAGAAAATAGTACTTATTGCTCCTGCATACCTTCTCCACAAGAAATAACTAAACTTGTCCATTCATCGAAATACATTCCTTACCTAGACCCAACAAAATTCATTTAGAGGGGGTTCGTCTTGAACTGCACCCCTAGGCATTCATTCTACGAGAAAATGTTCTCAGTCTGAAAGGAAATCGTGAGCAACTTCCGTGTAGGTCACGATTAGATCTCAAACACACACTCAATAATACTATTAAGAACTCGTACTACTACTTTATATTATGCTACGTATGAGATGAAAGAAATAAGCTAATAAGCACTACTAAATAAGACAAGAGAATAAGAAGAAGAAGAATAAGAGGTGGTCGGTTTTCAATATATCAAATGTTACTTGGACAGAGCTCTCGCCTACAACATGAAAAACCAACACATAAAATGAATCCCTTGCCTTGTATTTATAGGCAATGGGAGGGAATAATTCTAGGAATATTCCCATGCATGTTACTAACATGAACTTTCTAATGTGACCGGTCCATGGATTACTAATGGACCGGTCCATAATTACAAACAATATAATCCTATTAAACTTGCAACATGATAAATGAACAAGACTTGTAAATATTTAAGACATGTTCCTAACAATCTCCCCCTAAGTCTTGATCATCAATGTTGCCTGACGTCTTCTTTGCTTCTTAGGCTTCCGACGTCTTTATAATCTTTGTTTCTTTGTTCTTGAATAATGATGATGTGATGTTGTCTCTATCTGCCAATCTCCAACGTCTTCTCGTCTTCTCCATCATGCTCATATGTCTTAGACTTGTTTTCTGCAACTTGTTCTCACTTTTCAATCTTAAAACTTGAGAAAGGTTGATGTGCTTGAACTTTTGACTTTATTATCTCATATGTTTGAACTTTTGATGTTTCTGAGTCTTTGAGAGAACATTTCTTCAAGATATGAACATGATGGAGTCTTGATGGTCGAACTCCAGCTCCTCAGCAGCAGCAGCAGCAGCAGCAATAGCACGAACCAACCGGTACTTACAGGCTCAGACTTGAGATCGTCAACAGCATAGTGTGAAGACTTTCTCAAATCCTAACCCAGACCGTTCTGAACCGGATTCCCCCGAAAGGGATGACACGGACACACCGAAGTGCACCCACGATTCAGTGAGTCGCTGGAGATCACCCCACGACTGTAGACCGTTTGGAGCAAACACTAAGCGTAACCCACAAGGAGTTACCGAAGTGACCTGCCAACAGAGTTGTTTGATGTTGCTCTGGCAGGATTTCCATTCAATCATTGATAATCACAATTGTGACTTCTCTCATGAATGTTCTTGGCAGATTGCTGAGATCTGCGAAGGACACTTTTCCTAATTTACACCTGATGCCCATGATGTAGAACACCAGAGTAATTCTAAGTGTACCTAAGAGATCTTTTGATGAATCTCATGGCTCTAGACTCAATCTGTGCACATTTGTTTGGTCATCGGAGGCGTGGAGCAGATTGCCTCCTTTTCAATATCAACACTCTCGTAGTGAGAGGTCGATAGATTATGAAGGGTTCTCCGAGTGAATGAAACAAATGTCTTTTGAGAGACACTTGAGTGGCTTAGAAGGTTTTTTTAGTGCGTCACTGGGTCCATGACGTCTTTAGTCTTCAATACCGGTGATGCTCATCAACCAGTAGATTATGAATTGAACCCGGTGTCTGCCCTAAGGTTGAACAAATGGAGGGCTATTTCTTTTCACCCTTTTCTTTGCTTTTCTTTTTAATTCTTCAACCCCTTCTTTCTCCGTTCATTCATTTTCTCCTTTTTTATATCATACCTAGGACTTTCTAGTTCTAAACTATTGGTATTGTCCTTGGGTAGATCCCTCCGGCTCTGGCGGTTCATAGGACGGTTTTTCCTAACCTTAGTCACCTTATAGCTCCATGACTATCCTAATGATGCCATAAACCAAATCATTGAAAATCTCTCAAAGTGCCGATAATTTGTAAAGACATTTTGTTGACACCTTGAGAGTTTGGTGATTTTCAGAAAGACTCCCCCTTAACATGTGCGCATAAGTAATAAATTTGAAATTTGCACATGCCGGAAAGAGTTTGCACTTTTGAATTGATTGACGTTCAATGAACCTGATCATCGCGAGACACGCTTACATCACCAGTTAGACTGGCTTGAAATTATTACCCGTCCAGATCAGATTCAAAGATTATCGCTCGAAATCGGTACATTCTACTCAGACACGTCCTTTGCGAGACACGCTTACATCACCAGATAAACTGGCTTGAAATTATTACCCGTCCGGGACATGTCCTTTCGACTACTGACTTTCCTATTCATCAATTCGAGGGTTAATTCTGAGTTTGAGCACATGAAATTCCAGCAAATGAGACATCATATTTTAATCATCTGTTTCTTCTCCCCCTCAAAAATAGCATACTCATGATGTTTTTGGAAAACGTTTATGATTAAAATATGCTGTTTTTGAGTTTTAGGGAAGAAGTTTCAAGAACTTTGGTAATTCTTTTTAAACAAAGATTATATTTTTCAAATACTCCCCCTAGACGAGGGAATACTTGTTCTTATGAGCAGAATGTTTGGAAAAACGTTAGAAAACATTCTGGTTTTAATTCTGCTCATAAGTAAGAAGCTTTCGCTCCTTTTTCAGGATTGAGGCACTGAAGCGTACCTCAGGGTCCTTTCTTTGGGGTCCGGGTTGTACACTGGTATGTGTGCACAAGCCGTAGTCATATTAACAGTCATAAATAAGTAAGAATATTGAATGAATATTGAATATTGAAATCAAATTCTTACAAATTAACCGCCTCTGCCAAAAGTGGTGAATTTTGGATCTGTTCTCTGGAATAATCTGATGGCAAATGGAGGACGACCACCAACATATGTTTCCAATCTCCTCATCTGATCCCTTCGATAGAGCCTTTCTTCGATTGACCAGATAAAGTTCTTGACCTGCCTGAGCTGCTGATGATTCCATTTCTTGTGCTTCTTCAATATTTGATCCTGAACCCGTGTGACTAACCCATCTCGAACATTCTTTAGAGTGTCGTCACAAAACTTGTGAATCTCCTTATGAGGCATGAAACGGTTAGTGTTTGTGGCACTTCTGTAGACGAATCCGAAGACAGGGTCGGTCTTAAGCAAGTACTGAGGCTCCTTGTTGTCAGTAAGAGTAAACATTGGTTCTTCAAGATTCAGCTTCATCTGATAGCTTTCAACTCCAAGCTGAAGATCCTCTACACGTTCTTTGATAACCGTTCTTCTGATGAAATGACAGATAGCCGTGCTAAATGCATACAGAAGAGTAGGATTGAGATGATTCAGCTTCCCCTGTATTTTCATCAAATACAGATCTTCAATGTCGTTGAGATTGAGTTCCGGAAAATCTGCTTCATTGAACGTGTAAATAAGATCATCTTGTTTGCGAACAGAGATCTCAGAAATGAATGTGTATCCAAGCTTTTGTGATCCCTTAGCATCAAGCACCGCCTTGATACGAAGATCACTGAACACCTTTTCACGAGATGCCATGAGGCCAAGCTTGTACTTGTACCACGACTTGCGTTTGTCAAACCAGTGGTGAATTCCAAGTTCAGCGTCTCGATCATATTTAGCCCGTTTGTTGATGAAGAGTTTACGGTGTCTAGCTTCTTCCTCAATGGCAGGATTGGTGTAGTTTGCAGCAGGAGTGAATGTGATTGAGGTAGCATATTTTACTTTACTGGAAGCCCCATGTACAAGAAGTTCCAGATCTTGATTGAAGAAGAATGCAAATGGAATTTCTGACATTCCATGGTATGGTCGTATCACAGGAAGTGGTTTTGTCCAGTCAGTGATGTATGGACGTTTCTTACTGTCAAGACCACCTTCCCTGAAAACATATGGATTTGTCCAATCGAAGTCTTTGGATAATGCCCTAGCAATGTTCTCCAAATGATATTCCAACTCAGCAGCACTTGCAGATTGATCCTTTAAAAGAGTGAAGGCATCATTTTTGACTCTACGAAGCTCTCTTTTTGTCATTTTCTTAATGTTGAACGCATGTTTGATTTTCTAAGTGTATTCAAACGTGCTATCTTCTATCTTTGAGGCTTCGTCGTCATTGATTTGAGCCTTTGCAAGATTGTCGAACCAGTCGTTTCCTTGTAAGTCTTCATCAGTATCTAACCATGTAATCACAGCTGGTTCTCCAGAAGATTTCTTACTGCTGGAAGGTTTAGCTTTTGCTGGTTTTGGAGGTGATTGAGGTGGATCATCTTGAAGTTGAAACTCAACATCTTCATTAATGAAATGTTCAAAGTGATGCTCAGTTTCTTTTGGACCAGATTCTTGACGATTTAGAGATGGTGAAGATGTTTTCTTTTCTGTTGGCTCCTGAATGTGAATACCTGACCCACTCCCATTCTTTTGTTTCTTCTGTGTGGGATTTGGATCTTGATCCTCATTGTCGTCATCACGAATTCTTTTACCCTTATCAGCAGCAACTTTGCAAGAAACCTTCTCAATGTGTGCTTCAATTGACTTAAGAAGACTGATATCTTCAGGAGAAGGAGATGTCATAGCATGGAGTCTGTTGAGAAGTTCAAGTCTGAGTTCTTCAGTTGTGAAGTCTTTAAGTTGCTTGAAGCCAGAATTTGAGATGATTGCTTCTTTGACCTTGACATCAAGTTGAGTATTAACATTCTCGTTAATATTTTTCTGAAGGTCAGCAGTGAAGCGTTTGACATAATGTCTTGTATTACTCTTGATATGATCTTTAAAATCAAAATTAAGAAACTCATCCATATTCTGCTTTGTTTCCTGCATCTCTTTGACTTGTTCTGACAGATCCTTGATAAGATTCTTCATTTCTGACATTTGATCTTGCAACTTGCTTTCTTTTCTTGCTTGAGCAAGCTTTGCTGCTTTCTTAATTTGTCTGGATAAAGGTGAGAGAACTTCAACTCTTGTGACTTTGGCGATTTTTCTTACATGTTTTCCTTTCATGACTTTTCTGATTTTGTCTGCCAATGTTGCTTTGCCTTTGTGTGATGGTGACCTTGATGGTGATGGAGTGAGTGATGGTATAGATGATGAAGAATTTGGAGGAGTAGGATCCTTGTGAGATGAAGATTGAGGTTTTGAAGAGTTTTTCGGTGATACTGGAGGAGTTGGATGCTTGGGAGGTGAGTTAGGAGGTGTGATAGGTTTAGGAGAAGGAATGGGAGGAGTCTGATCTCGTGGTTGTTGTTGAGGAGACTTATTCATAGGATCATGAAGTGGAGAGATAATGTAGTTATCTGCTTCTTCATCCTCCTTTTGTTTCCTTTCCTCTTCTTCTTTCCTTTTCCTTTCTGTTTCAGCAAGTTCTTCCAGCTCATTAGCAGCTTCAGTAGTCTTGAATCCAGTAATTTCCTTCTCTTCCTCAGAATCTCCCCATTCCCCAGTGTTATCTTGATGATGTTCTTCCTCTTGAAGTGGGATGTCATCAAACATTGAATCTGAAATTTCATTTTCTGTGAAGACAATCTTTTCTGATTCAGATTGTGGTTGATTTTCCAAGTCGGGTTGATTAACCGAGCTTGATTGAGGATGGGGAACCGTAGATGTAGCCATATCGGGTTGATTAACCGTATTTGGCTGAGTTGTGGAAGTTTTAGAGTTACCGGGTTGATTAACCGGATTAGATGAAACTGGTGCTGGAGTGACTTTTGATCCTCCTGCTCCCTTAGCAATCTCTTCCTTCTTCTTTTCTTCTAATTCCCTCATTATTCTCTTTTGTAGATCTGCTCTTCGTTCTTCATCAATCTTCTTTTGCTTAATACTTGCCTTAGTAGCATTCTCCATGTCAAGCTGTGTTTGAAATTCAGCTTCTTGCTCATTAAGTATTTCCAATTCTGATTCAGTGTCTTCAGAGGATTCAGAGGATTCATCACGAATACCAATGTCTTCAATTTTTGGTTTCGGAGCAGTCTTAAGAATTCTCCTCTTGCTTGGGGGTTGTTTCTTTGGAGCACTTGATGCACTTCCAGTTTTACTAGCTCTACTACTTTTGGAACGAGTCTTGGAAGAACCTGTTCTCTCAGTCATTTTAGTGATGCCGACAAGCTTCTTCTCATAGGCTTGAATGTAATCTGCGTAAGCAGGAGTTTCCTTGACCTCTTCAGTAAGTAGAGCATCAAACAGCTTAAGACCTTGTTTGTAAGTGCTGTCCTTTGGAAAGTATACTGATTTGAAGTCCGTGTCCATCTTGATCACATGTCTTTCTCTGTCTTCAGGTCGATTAGAAATATCATGATGCTTATCAAGGAGAAGACTGATCAGCAACTTAGTGTAACGGACAAATGGGATTTTAGTCAAGGGTTTTCTGAGTAAACCATGCATTTGATACATAAGATCTTCCCAGATTAGAGCAGCAAAATCAAGGTTGTGTTTGGTAACAATACCCCAGAAAAGTTGAGCATGAGAAAGTCTTGGATGTTCGTGTCCACTGTCTCTTCCAGACACTGATCGAATCAGAATATAATACATAGCTCTCCATGGTTGAGGAATGGACTTGGCATTGATGTTTGAGAGGATGTTGAGTGGAAGATCTGGATCTACATCATATCCAATACCAATGAGAAAGTTGAGAATGTCTTGTTCAGTGGGTGAAGGCCAGTATTGTCTTGAGGTATCCGGTGGATTTGGTAGAGATAAAGCTTCACGTAGATGTGCTGGAGTGACCTTGACTTGTTTCCTATCAAGAGTGCATGTGAAGAATTTGTTGTTGTCATCTGGTTTGATAGTGCTCCACATCTGATGAATGTAGATCTCAGGAATACAATATGAATCTTCCAAGATACTCCTGCATTCATGTCTTTTTAGGATTTCGATGACAATTCGACAACTTGGTTCAGCACATTTGATGTTGTCGAAGACCACTCTTGAATTGTTCTTCCCATACTTTGCCTTGAATCCTTGTGGAAATAACTCTGCTTTGGTGATAGGAGGAAGTGATTGTTGTTGTTGTGAAGACATTGTGGATGATCTGAAACAGCATTATGACACCAATTTGCAGGATATGTGTGTGTTAGCATTAGTTGAAATTGAGAGATTGCACATAACATCCTTTATTATTGAGCAATCGTTAATCTGTGAATTGATCATTTTAATTTTGCATAAGAAATCTTCCCTTTGATTTGACAAGACTTAAGGAATTAGAAATTTCAATGAAATTAATAATTTCAAAGGCATATAGTCAAAAAAAACAAGAGATTTTGACAAATGCGAGAAAAATTACTAATTGCAAGAGAAAAATACCAATTGCGAGAAAACTTGCCAATTGCGAGAAAACTTGCCAATTGCGAGAAAATTTGCCAATTGCGAGAAAAATTTCCAATTGCGAGAAAAATTTCCAATTGCGAGAAAAATTTCCAATTGCGAGAAAAAATTTCAATTGCGAGAAAAATTTCAATTGCGAGAAAAATTTCAATTGCGAGAGCACTTATCATTTGCGATAGCAACTACCAATTGCGAGAACAATGGTAATTGCGAAAGCAAATGACAATTGCGAGAGCAATTGCAAATTCGAGAATATCTTATACAAGAAATTCTGAAACTCTTTTGAAGACGATTCATTCACCAAGATTTTGCAATTCACAGATTAATGATTCCACACTAATTGCAATATGTTCACAAAGCTATTTTACGCATTTTGTCCAAGTTATAACAATTTTTAACCACAAAATCACTAGAATCAAAACTGCTTGTGCATCGTGTTCTTGATAAACCCTAAATTTCGATTAATGACTAACTGATGTTTCTGGGCTTAATCTGAGGCAACAAATGTTCAATTCTAATCATAACAACAACATAACAACTCTTAAATTACACCAAAACATTTGTATCCGATTTTCCCCAAATTATGAACATAAACCCTAATATTACGATTAATCATTCAGATGAATTTCTGGAACAATTAAGCACGCATTTATGTTATATAATCAAGTTCTAAGTACATAAGTACAAGCATAATCACTCAAAACACATAGGATTAAAAAATCCCAAATCTACGCAAACCCTAGAAATGCGACTAATTATTATACACAAATTCCACCGTTGGATCTCAAATTCCATGAAAACCATATGTTATAATTGCTTAACAATCATGAAAACACTCACAAATTTGTTAGAACTTGAACGGATGATCAGAATGAATTATAGCCGTTGATTGGGTTGTTGGGTGGTAGTAAATGCGAGAATCAGAGATAGCAGAGATAGTAAATGATTTGCACAGTAAATTCAAGTTGCATTTAATCCTTTACTATTAACTTTTATCCTATTTCCACAACTAGACCCTTAACCTCAATATTTAGCACAATAAATCCTAACCAAATGATTTTCAATATTTAGCACTTTTAGTCCTCTAAAAATTTGTAACATCAAAGTCCTAACAATTAAACAAATAATCCTTAGGATATAACATCATAACCAATACAAAGCAACAGTGTTACAGAATACATGCAAGTAGAAATTTGTAAAAAATTTGGAAAATTTTGTGTCTCCCCCTCAACATTTGTTCGTAAATGAATAAAGACAATTGTAAAATGAACAATAATGTTGAATGAGAATTTGTACTTGCACACACACACACTTTTTTTTTTGGAAGAATATTTACAAGATAGTTTAGATGTTTGACTCAATTATTTGTTTTTGAGAAAGTTTGACAGTTCTTGAGGAGTCAAACATCGCATTCCAATTTGGTGAACCAATTTCACAAAACGTTCATGAGGTAAAGCCTTCGTGAAAAGATCCGCCAATTGGTGTTCCGTTCCCACGAAATACAACTCAACGGTACCCTGCTCCACATGTTCCTTGATGAAGTGATATCTGAGAGCGATGTGTTTGGACTTGGAATGTTGCACTGTGTTGCACGAGATAGCAATAGCACTTTTGGAGTCGCAGTACATCGGGATTTTGTTGAATATGTAACCATAATCCATCAGTTGTGATCGCATCCAAATGATTTGAGCACAACAGGCAGACATGGCTACATATTCTGATTCCGTTGATGATAGAGACGTACAATCTTGCTTCTTTGACTGCCAGGACACCAGCTTATCACCGAGGAATTGAACACCACCGGATGTGCTCTTTCTTGTATCAATACATCCCGCATGATCCGCATCTAAAAAAGCAGTTAGTGCAAAACCAGAATCCTTTGGATACCAGATCCCCAAATTAATGGTTCCCTTGATGTATCTAAGGATTCTTTTAACAGCAGATAAATGTCTTTCTGTTGGGTTAGATTGATAGCGTGAACACAGGTATGTGGCAAATACAACATCCGGTCCGCTAGCTGTGAGATACATAGGAGACCCAATTATACTACGATAATTTGTAGGATCAGTGGGTTTCCCATGTAAATCAGCATCTAGCTTTGGGGATGAGGAGGACATTGGGGTGTTATAGGTGTCACTTGTTGTCATGCCATGTTTCTGTAATATCTCTTGTGCATATTTAGACTGACTCAAGAATATACCACGAGGTGATTGGTGAACTTGTAATCCTAGAAAAAAATTTAATTCACCGATCATGGACATCTCAAAGTTTTGTTTCATAAGTTTTGCAAAAGCGTTTGAGTACTTTTTATGGGTAGACCCAAAAAATGATGTCATCCACATAAATTTGTACGATGAGAATGTCCTCCCCGTGTTTTTGTATAAACAGAGTCGGGTCCACAGATCCTTTAGTAAAATGATTAGCAAGCAAGAATGCAGCAAGTTTATCGTACCATGCCCTCGGGGCTTGTTTAAGGCCGTAGAGAGCTTTCTTAAGCCTGTAAACGTGTTGTGGATGATCTGGATCTACGAAGCCCTCTGGTTGTGAAACATACACCTCTTCACGAAGTTGTTCGTTCAAAAATGCTGTCTTCACGTCCATTTGGTAAACTGTGATGTTCTTATGAGCCGCGTACGCCAGAAACATTCGCACTGCCTCAAGCCTAGCCACTGGAGCAAAAGATTCCTCGAAATCAATTCCCTCTTCTTGACTATACCCTTTAGCAACCAACCGAGACTTGTTACGAATAACCGTTCCTTCTGCATCCAGCTTATTTTTCCAAATCCATTTTAAACCCACAACATAAACTCCATCTGGTTTTTCAACTAGTTCCCAGACTTCCAATCTTTTGAACTGATCCAACTCTTCTTGCATTGATTCAATCCAATTGTCGTAAGTCATGGCTTCTTTGATATTTTTCGGTTCAGCTTGGCAAACGGTGAGAGCATAAATGCAGGTTTCACCATCTGTATGGAGTTTCTGTCGTGTCATAACTGGTTTATCCGGATTGCCAATCACATTAACTAACGGATGATCCCTTGTCCATTTATGAGTTGATGGGTAGTGTTGAATGTTGTGATGATATGACGGGTCCATGTTGCTCGAGGATGATTCTCCGGTATCTGGTACGGTTGGTGGTGGAGCAAATGGATTAAAGAAGGCGTTCCCGTCATATCCTGATGGTGTTGGAACATTGTTAGAAGTGGGGGATGAATCTTCAACTGCAGGTTGAAGTGTTTTCTCCATTGATGATGATGATTCAGGTTGTGGTGCATCATCAACAACTACTGTAGATGTAGATGCTGATGGATCAGGTGCTTGATGTGGAAGTTGTTGAGCAGCGGAACTGGTGGAGGCATCTGATGCACTAGTAACATGAACGTCATCCAACATTGGTGCAAACAAATCTTCCAAATCCTTCCTGTTGAAAGGTAGGGGTGCAGCCGAAGATTCAGGGAAGTTAAGACGGTTGTGTACGGGTTCTAAGCGGTTTTGCTCAGAAGCCATTTCAGTGAGTTCATCAAAATTAGCGTGTATGGTCTCTTGAATTTCCCCGGTCCAACGATTCCAAATTCGGTAACCCTTGGAGTTCTCACAGTATCCTATAAATATCCCAATATCTGCCTTAGCCTTGAGTTTACCAAGATCATCTTTATCATTCTTCGGATAACACAATGCTCCAAAGACATGAAAATAGTTGATGTTTGGTTTTCTTCCTTGTATCAGCTCATATGGTGTTTTGCAGTGTCGTTTGTTGATCATGACACGGTTCTGAGTATAACAAGCAGTATTGACAGCTTCAGCCCAAAGATAATCCGGTAATTGAGCATTGATCAACATAGTTCGAGCTGCTTCCACAAGCGTACGATTTCGTCTTTCAACTACACCATTTTGTTCTGGAGTGCGAGCTATTGAAGTCTGATGAACAATACCCTGTTTCTCAGTGAACTCCCGAATGATTTGATTCTTAAATTCAGTCCCGTTGTCTGTTCTGATGATGCGGACGGTGTTGCGGACTTGAACTTGAATCTTGGTGAGAAACGTGATGAGAATAGAAGGAACTTGATCTTTAGTCCGCAGAAAATAGACCCAAGTCCATCTTGAGTAGTCATCAACTATTACCAGGATATACTTCTTCCTGTTAATACTCTGAACTCGCATCGGACCACACAAATCCATATGAAGCAGTTGTAGGACATGATCTGTGTTGTGTTC
The DNA here is from genome assembly GCA_021014915.2 of Artemisia tridentata subsp. tridentata. Classification (NCBI taxonomy): domain Eukaryota; kingdom Viridiplantae; phylum Streptophyta; class Magnoliopsida; order Asterales; family Asteraceae; genus Artemisia; species Artemisia tridentata. Next base: position 116,199,693 of record CP139504.1, read on the forward strand.
TGTTTTGGGAGGAAAATGAGCACGATGAATTTTCCCTTGTTCACAAGCAGAGCATAAGTGATCCTTGGCATATCTGAATTTTGGAAGACCGTCAACTAATTTCTTCTTGGCAAGGTCAGTGATGGTTTTAAAATTGAGATGAGATAGTCTTTTGTGCCATAACCAAGCCTTTGTGGGATGAGCCTTGGATAGTAAACAAATAGGAGTAGATGCAGTCATTCCTTCAAGGGAGATAGTATACAGACTGGTTCCGCGTTTCCCTTTCATGAGGTCGTTGCCTTGAAGATCACGAATAAAGCAAGTTTTCTCCCTGAATGCTACTTCCAAGTCTCCATCGCAAAATTGTCCCACGGAGAACAAATTATGACCAAGGCCTTCAACATAATACACACGGCTGATTTCGATGTTCCCATTAATGTAATCCCCATAGCCCATAATTGCAGCAAAGTGATCATTCCCGAATCTGACCGTTCCGATAAACTTAGCAATGAAGTTCTGAAGTAGTTTGAGATTGCCGGTCATGTGTCGGGAGCACCCGCTATCAACAATCCAAAGGACGATTTGAATCACCTGCATCACAATCATTGGAAACAGGTGGAGAATTGATAACGGTTGGATCCGCTGGGTTAGTTACACAAGAGGTTAGTACTTTAGGTAACCATTTAAAATCAAAAGTGTTTTGTAACCAACGTTGCCAGGTCCAACTAGTCTCTGCCTTTTTCCTAAGGAATGCACTAGGTGACTTTGTAGTCTTGGATTTGGGCTTTTCTATTTTCTCCTCAGAAAGATCTAGTGGGGGCATTCCTAAAATGGACTTTGTACTGGTTTTAAGCCTAGAGGAAGCGCCACTATTTCGTTTCTTTCTCTTAGTCAGCAGAGTTTTAGCAACACATTTTGTATGATCACCAGATAGTATGCTATTACGACAAAAAACACAAGTAGCATCAACCAAAACATTTTCATTAACATTTAAAGATTCAGCATTTGTTACATCAATCTTAGAACTAGACTCTGATAAGTGCAATTCTATTCCTGATGTTACATTTGTCTTATTCAAACTACTAACTGGAACTTCTTCAGACTGAGATAACTTCATCCTAGGTTTCTTAACTCTATTCTTCCTCTGTTTCTTGTGAGTCTTGGAATGGCTGACCTTAGGTGTGGTTTCTAGTCCTGTGGAAGTACAAGTAGCTGAATTAGTGGTCACATCAGATGCTTGGGTGTGATCTTTGTCTATGACATACATCCCTGGGGCAATCTTATGAAGATTTGTTTTGCCTTTGTCTAAAACTCTGATCTTCTTTTTTAGATCAATAATGGCGTGTTGAAACTCTTGATTATGTGAGTCTAACTTTCTGTTGAGGCGGACTGTGTCATTACTGTTTTGAAGATTTTCATCTAGTTCCTTTTCATGTTCAAACAATTTAATTCGTAAGAAAGCTTTTGTTTCCTTAAACTTTTCCAGAACATGACTGTTTTGAAATGATAAAGACGCTAAAAGATTTTGAAATTTAATTTCAAATTCAACACTCTGTTTTTGACACCAGTCAAGCCTTTTTTGAAGATGAAAAACATTGTTTTCCACATCATTATTGATCTGTCGAAGAATCTCATTCTCATTTATTAGATTATCAATCTCCATATGCAACATCTTACTATCCACAGCATGATCATTCACAAGTATAGCATTTCCAGATTCATAGAGCGAATTCATAATCACAGACACTACGTCATAACACAAAACCTTTTCCAAGAGTCGATCATTTTCATTTGCTAAAAATATCCTTTGAAGTTTTTGACGTTGAACTTTGTCATCTTTAGCTTTGAAAATGATTTTCATAGATGCTACTTCCGTTTGTAACTCCTCTTCCCATTTTGTTGCGCATTCTTTCAGATTTCTGACATGAGGAAGAATTTTCTTTTGAAGAATCTCTTTCTTTTCTTTTTGAACAGGAGAAAGAAAAGAAGAGATAGGAATTTGAGAACTAAACTCAATTTCATTCTCCAAAAGAGAAATTTCGTCCATAAATGTCTTAAAATATCGAAGAATCCGACATTTTGGAGGCATTTGTGGATCAGCAAGATCCTCTGTCAGACAATCTTTGAAATGTACAGCCGTCGTGGGATCAGAAGTTATAGACGAGGGAGCATTTATGTTTGTGTATGTTAACGTTTGTTCTGGATGGTCCTTGGGAGGGACAAATGATTTGCTCAAATGAGGTAGTGCATTATAATCATAAGGTAATTTTGAAAATTCTTTTTGTGAATTTGATCGACCCTCAACTTTTTGTGCCAGAAAATCAGTTTCTTCATCAACAGAGTACATAACAACACGTTGAAAGGTATCATCTAACAAAAATGTTGCATTGTACAACTTAGGATTGTCTTTGAGTGCTTTGTGTAAATTGCGGGGTGTGTCACTGCCAAGTGCAAAACTAACTCCTTTAGAACTTGGTTTTACAACATTCTTTTGAATTTGCGTTACAGAATTACCCGTTTTATACACAACATTTTGAAAGTCTTTGAGTTTGGTTTCCAAATCCAGAATTTGATCAAGATAGGAGTCAACACATTTCCTATTGGCTTTCTTTTCTTCAAGAAGATCCTTCTGAGATGCAGAAAGCTCAGATTGAGTTTTCAACAACTCAGAATTTAAAGCATCAATTTGAATTTTAAACTCAAATTGATCCTTTTCTTTCTGAGAGAAAAGCTCAGCTTTGGCAATGGTTAGCTCACGAACTTGACTTTCTAAATTTTGAACTTTAACATATTCTTGTTGGAAAGCCGTTTCAAAACCTTTTTCTCGTTTATCTTGTTTAAGATATCCTGAAAGTTGTAATTTGTAACACTCATTATCCTTTGTTAACAATGCAATTTTCTCTTTGAGCTTCTGATTGATGTCATTGCATTTTTCTATTTGTGACTGGGTGGTCAATAACAAGGCCTGTAATTCCGAATCTTGATCATCCAAATGATCTTTTTGTTCAAGATGATCACAAGTAGCATCATCGATGAGATCATCAAAGGAAACAACTGTTTTATCATCATCAAATGATACAACCGTGTTAACTTGATCATCAGATGGTGATGACAATAACTCATTTTGAACAAAAGTTTCATTTGTAGATGAAGATGCAGACGGTGAAGCAATTTCATGAATAAGACATGTCGGATCAGGTACCTGAGAAAGACCATCGGTATCATATACCGGGCCTGACTCGGACATATTCATTTCTTGCATATTAGCCATAAGCATGACTGCAGCGTTTGCCTCAAGGTCTTCCATTTCATCATCTGATTCCACATTTGCCATAAAACTTTGATCATTTTGAGTCATCATCCCAGCAGCCCTTTCATCTTTGAGTGCCATCATAAGAGCCTCTTTGTGATACTGACTGCCCATTGTTCTCGGCTTAGGACAAGCATTAGCCATATGACCGTTCCCCCCACAATTGTAGCATGTGATAGACGTATTAGCAATGCCTTTCTGACCATTCCCAACACTCGAATTTCCTCTCTGAACATTCCCCATACTGTTTCTGTTTGCCCCTGCATTATTGAACCTATTTCCTCCTGACTGAACCCTTTGATTACCATATCCACGGTTTCCCGAACCATATCTGCCTGAAGACCTGTTTTGAATCTCTACTCTGCCATCATTAACAACTGCCTGATTCCTGGTATTTGAAGATGACCGAAGACGGTTGTTGGATTTGGTGAATCTGCCAAATGCATTAGCAATCAATCCAAATGCTTCATTAAGTGAATTGAAAGCATCCTCTTCTTCATCATAATCTGCATTTGAGTACATCATTGAATCGGTGTTGTTGTATGGAACCAGCTGGTTATCAGAGTATTGTTGTGGTGCTTCATAAGGAATGATTTGATTATGAGGTTGGGGTGGAGGATTTGGTTGAACTGATGAATGACCAAATTCCTGGTGTGGTAAAGAAAAGTTAGATTGAGCAATGAGAGCAAGTGAGTTTGATGTTGGTGCAGGTGTGAAACCTCCTCGTGCTGCAATTTCTTTATCCACTTCTGATTGATGTTGTCTGAGGTAATCATACATGAGTCCATATTTGACATCACCAATTTTCTTTGTCTGCCTCACAAAAGTTGCATATTTTTGCCATTCAGGACCAAGACATCCAAGGAATTTAGAGTTGACAGCAATCTTTGGTAACTTTATATCATGACGATCAAGGTCATTGATAATGTTGGAGAAACGGTGATAGTAAGATTCAATGGTTTCCCCTGGTTCCATTATGAAGTGAGTGTACTCCATATACAATTTAGACTCAAGATCTTCCTGGTTTAACTCTGTTCCTTCCATGAGAAGATGAACATGTTCCCACATATCTTTGGCTGTCTTTTGAGCATCAATACTTCGATAGATAGGATTAGGAATCCCTTGAAGTATGAAAGACATAGCCAATTGGTTTGCTTCTTGTTGTAATGTTTGCTCTGTTGTGTAGTTTGCAACCGGAGTGGGTGTGGATGTTTCTTCTCTCTCTGTAGTTGCTGGAACCACAGTAGCTGGGATAGGATAGGGTCCTTCTTCAATGACCTTCTTGAGGTATTGACCATGGGGTTTTTTCAGTTCAACAAATCTGAGGAATCTACTAGCCCATTGCACGTAGTTACCCGGAGTTAACATTGGTGGAGTTTCTTGACTTCCAGCTTCATGACGTGATTGCTGACTACTAATTGCCTTACACATTTTGTTAAACCAATGAGGTTCTCTGGAGTAGGAAGAATAATTCTGTAGTTGTTGATTCTGTTGCATGATCTGTTGTGGGGACACTTGTGGTGGAGAGAGAAATTGATGTTGTTGGACGAATGCTTGTTGTTGTTGATACTGAGGGTGAAATTGCTGTTGTTGTTGTGGATGTTGCTGTAGCTGGTAGTAGTAATTGAAATGAGGTGGTTGAGACATTTTGTTGGATCTTTAGATAATTAAGATGTGTTTTAAGAGTTATGATGTTTGATTTGTAAGTTTACTTAATGTTCTTAGTCCAATTGCGAGAAACACTGTTGGAATTGCGAAAGATTCTGAATTGCGATAGAGGTTGTCCAATTGCGAGAGACTTGAGTAATTCTGAAAGATTTTTTCAAATGCGATAAAAAATTGTAATTGCGAGAAACAATGTCAATTGCGATAGAACTTAGCAATTGCGAGAGATAACTCTGAATTGCGAAAGATCAAGCAATTTCGAAAGATTTTTCAAAATTACAATTTCGATCACGTTCTCAAACTTTTATACAAAAGATGAGAATAATTCCGAGTCGAGGTAGTTTCACAATCTTTTACAAAGAAGGAAACACCGAGTACCAAATCCGAAGAATCCGATGAATTGCGAGAAATCCTTAAACCAGTCCAATTGCGAGAAACCCTTCAACTAGCAATTCCGAGAAACCCTTGTTACCAAATGCGAGAAACCCTTGAATTGTTGCAGACCAATTGCGAGAAACCCTTCTTCTTCGAATTTCAACCCAGAACGTTGTAAGATGATGAAAAACGTAAATCTAATGATTATTAACGATTCAAACAACGAATTTGCACCAAATTTTACCACGTTAATCTTGAAAAAACGAAGATTTAATGAAAAGGATTTAAACAACGATTTGCAAAACTCACTTTTATCTCAATTTTGACGCAAACGAACTACAAAAACTTATGTAAACTTTAAAAAACAAATGTAAATACGATTAGATCTACTACTTAAAACACGACTCTTAACTACCTTTGGCGTATGATACCACTTGTAGGTCACGATTAGATCTCAAACACACACTCAATAATACTATTAAGAACTCGTACTACTACTTTATATTATGCTACGTATGAGATGAAAGAAATAAGCTAATAAGCACTACTAAATAAGACAAGAGAATAAGAAGAAGAAGAATAAGAGGTGGTCGGTTTTCAATATATCAAATGTTACTTGGACAGAGCTCTCGCCTACAACATGAAAAACCAACACATAAAATGAATCCCTTGCCTTGTATTTATAGGCAATGGGAGGGAATAATTCTAGGAATATTCCCATGCATGTTACTAACATGAACTTTCTAATGTGACCGGTCCATGGATTACTAATGGACCGGTCCATAATTACAAACAATATAATCCTATTAAACTTGCAACATGATAAATGAACAAGACTTGTAAATATTTAAGGCATGTTCCTAACATTCCGGCGTTTTGTGCCCATATGATTTACTGTCTACTCACTCAAAAACCATAGAATCTTTCCTACTTTTTTGCTAAGCGAATTGTACATCTCAAGGGTAACAAAAATAAATTGATACCCTACGGGATGTTCTTAACTCGTCTTTATCGACGCATCATGCACTTTCACCCCATACCTTCGAGGTCTTCAATATTCACTTTTCAATCGTGTAATGTGTGACAACCGGTAATTTTGGGAGCACTTTTAAATACCGCATTACGTTTAAAACGAGTAGTTATGTATTTAGAAATTCTTTTTGGAATGTTTTGAGTATTTATTTGGATTTTTGGTAATGTTATGTGGGATTATCGTTATGTGATGAGTAGTTTCCGGTATACCTGAGTTAAGCACTACGTGAGTCGGCACAATTAAACTTAATAATACGAGAAATATTGATTTTGATGCGTTAAACGAAGATGGACATATATATGGTCAATTTTAATGGAAAAACAACTCTAAAAATATTGGCGAAACTTAGAACGTTATATGAGCATTTTGGTACGCTAAACGAGCCCGAGAACGTTTTTTTTATCAAAATATTAACAAAATTACGAGAGTGGTCCTTGTGGAGTACTAGGGTTTTGACTAAAGGTCCTAAGGGGACTATATAAACCCCACTTATAACCATTTAGGGTTATAACACCCTCTTTGCTTCTCTCTAGCAACCCACCCATAACCCCACCGCCGGCCACACTTCTGGCCACGATAGCAACATCACACCGCCACCACCAACACTCACCTTGTGACTCCCTTATCAGGACTTAGCACCACACGCGCCTAGAAAACCGTTACCACCACCACTACGCGCCTCCACCATCAACCAAGTGACTAGATCCGTGTATATCCGAGTTATTGAAGGTAGGTTACACCATTTCACATGCGTGCGTGACTCGGTGTGAATCAAACTCGTGCTTAACGAGTTGACTCTTGTCATTTTTGGTTCGATATTGGGTATAAAACATGTGGGTTAACTATTTTTAATAACTAAAAACGAGTTTGGCATCATTATACTTGGCTTTGTGGTCGAGTCGAAGTCGAGCCGTGAGCATAAGCTAACGGCCGAAGCTTGTTTGTCACTTTTGATAGTGTGTCGATTTGTAGTTATGGTTGTTTGTTTACTTTAGTTATTTGCTCTTTTTAATTTATTTTGTTCGGATTGAGGGTTTGATAAACCCGAGTCGTGGTCGAATTTGGACTTAGTAGTAGATTGGAATAGGCGTTGAAAGTGTTGTGGTTGCGTTTGGGATTGAAGCCGAGAGGACCTAAGAGTCCGTTTTTTGTTCGTGCCGTACCGAGGTTCGAAGCCGAGACCGTAACAGCCTCGACATGGTGTTGTTAAATTTTTATTGTTGTTGGTTGTTGAGGCTTGAAACTTGGTTGTTGGATTTGGTTAATTGGTTATCGAGCCGTAGGTTTAGGGCCGATAACCATATTTTGACGATTATGGAACTTAGGATTATATTGTGAGCTTAGGATATACTTGTGATGTTATGAGCCAAGTCGAGTGTCACCGAGACTTTTTAGTCTCGTCGTGGCCTCGACAAGCCGAAACAATGATATTAGACTTTATGTTGGACATTTGGATATCATGGTTGACTATGTGACTCGAGAGTTAGTGAAACTCGAACTTGTGACTCGAAACAGATAATAACTCGAAAGTATTTGTTTAGAAATGGATATATATATATATATATATATATATATATATATATATATATATATATATATATATATATATATATATATATATATATATATATAGTGTAGGGTTATTTTCAGAACCATAAAAAGGTCGAGAACTGCGAGAACCGATCTCATCCATTAAATATTTGATCAATGGTTATAAATGGAGTGGCAGTTTCGTAATTAAGTGAAAGAGCAATTAACTCTTTCAAAGAGGAGGAGGGGCATTGGTGGTATTTCATCTAATTAAGTTTAATAACCGTCCCTATTAATAGGGATTTCCACAAGACCCTTTATAATACACACCACACATATAAACCCTAGCACACCCACTTCCCTCTCCCATCTTTTCCGGCGCCACATCAATTTCCGGCCAACTTTTCGGCCACCCACCTTCACTTAACGACGCATAGATCGAAGCTCCTACATCATTTCTGGAAAAGATCGAAGCAAGAGGAGTTCGTTTGGCCGTGCTTGGAGCTACACCGCCACGACACTGCCACCACCACCATCTCCACGGCTGTAATCATATCCGCCATCTACTCTCTTTTTCTCCTTTTTCATTTCTTTTGGTATGTCGAACCCTCAATTCATTTTGGTTATTTTGCTTTCAATCTTTTTACAACTGAATATACATAAATATGCGGGTTATTAGTTTTCGTGGACATAAAACTCGATTAAACTTGATTTTGAATCTCAGTTTCAGTTGCAAGCAATGCCTTACGGATGTGTAAGCATACAACTCATAACTTGCGTTGATTCATTCCACACTTACATACGTGAACAAGTACTTATTTATGTAATATAACTTTGGATGGTAGGTGCCTATTGTTGCATCAACTGGAGGGCTAGTTGACACGGTGAAAGAAGGCTATACATGATTTCAAATGGGCACTTTTAACGTTGAGGTAATAACACTTTGAATGAATATTCTATTTTATGGATAATGAATTCAGCTTTAGTAGTAAGTTTGAATATACTTTGGCAGTGTGAAACGGTAGATCCAGCGGATGTAACTGCAATTGCAACGACTGTCACAAGGGCATTGGCTGTCTATGGTACTTTTAGATGTGTGGTGAACAATTATGATGTGTGGTTATATAGTATTTCTAGGTGTGCTTATTGTTTGTGTACTTTTAGATATGTAGTTTAGGTGATATGGTGTTCATATAATTAAAAATACATGTGTTCGAGTCTAGTGTTATTAAAAAAACACATGTGCATGTTTGTCTTTTAACTTGGTGAACATACAAGTTCTAGAGTTTGGCGATGTGTTTGACTACTATTTTAAGTGTGCACTTGTGTTTTTGTGGTTACAGGTACGAGTATGATGAGCAATATGAAGAGTGCACATGTGTTTTGTACATACTATCTATCAATAAGATAGTTATGCTAAAGATTTAAAGATTATAGACACAAGTGCAGCCGTTGATACAAGTGCACATATACATACAAAGAAATACAAAGTGTCCAACGAGGGAAAATACATGTGCATACACGACAACATATTTTTTTCTTTTTGAAATTTGTATTTGAAGTGTATATCACATGTTTTTAAATTTTGTATATAATGTTTTTGTTTTAAATTGTAAACAATACATATAAAATACTTTTGTTTGCCATTCCATGCATTACAAACACACGTAAATTTACATTATCAAAAAAAAAAAAAAAAAAAACATATGCACCTTACCAAATACACGTAAATTGAAAACTACAAATATACTTAAATATACATTATCTAAACAACACATGTGCACCTTATTAAACATATGCTGAAAAAAATATTATTCCAAATTTTTTTTTTAAAAAAAAAAAGCCTAAAATATAGGGGAAAAAAACGTTTTTTACTAAAAAAAAATCAAAAAGAAAAAAAAAGTACTATTACTATTATACCCTTTTGAATTAAATAAAAAAAATTAATATTCAAAAAAATCTGATTGGTTGATGGTGGTTCTCGCAGTTCTCGACCTTTTTATGGTTCTGAAAAGAACCCTTCCCTATATTATATATATATATATATATATATATATATATATATATATATATATATATATATATATATATATATATATATATATATATATAAAACTAGAAATGGAAAATAATAATAACGGTTAAATACGGGAAATATTAATTAACAAAAACTCATTTGTTACTTAATATTTAACGGAAACTTTTATTTAAAAAAGAGCCGTTATAAATGGAAAGTTTAAATAAATGAGAGTTATTAAATGTTCGAGGGCACGCAAATCGAGAAATGCCATTTAGGGAAGTATTAATGATTATGTGGAATTAATGTTGAGTTACGGATCGGTTGACATTAACATACCCGACCCACGTGGTTATCGGACTTATTGGGTTGTCGAGCCCAATAAGGGCCTGGTAAGCATGTCGGAGGAATTTATTAATGTACGACTTATCCTTACGACTCAGTATTCATTGTAATCTAGTTTTTGGGATAATATGTGAGACGAGGGAATTGTTAGACTTATCGAGTTGACGAATTCGATAAGAATCCGAAAATTCGTCTGTATAAATTATTAAACATTAAATTAATCACTTGACCTTGGTTTTGGTTTTTTTGAGTCATTTATGTTTTGGTCATTTGTTTAGCGTATGTTCGTTTGAGTTAATGTCGTGTCTCCACTGCACACATGATGATACCAAATGCTAATAAAAGGATATAATAAGGAGATTTCGGAAGACAAATGGGATAAACTTGGGGATAGATAATTTTTTTTGGAAACTTTTACGTTTGGGAATATAAGTTAAGAGAAGTTTATATTATTAGGTCATGCCGAGTCCGTAGTGCCGATACATGATAGCTGCTGAGTGCTTTACTTCTGTAGATTTGTATTTTGTGCTCTGCTTGATCGAGGTGAGTTTCATAGCCTCACTTTTACTCGTATACTGTTTTTATTGAAACCTTAGGTGAGAAAACATGCAAAACTGTTTTTCTAGGACAAAATGTTATTATATGATTTTGCTATATTTGCTGGCTAAGGTGTTGGGAATTAAATATTCAAGAAGTTAAATATCGGATTCTACTCAAAGAAAAACGTTAAGTGTGATTCTGCTGCAAGTGCATTTGGTTCCTGCTGGTAATGTTTGTTCCTACTGCTAGAACATTTGATTCTGCTATTAGCGATAAATGATTCTGCTGCTAGGCTTAAACATTCTGCTGCTAGTGTACTTGATCCTGCTGCTAGCGATAACTCATTGCTGCTGCTAATGTACATTCTGCTGCTAAGTGGATAAGTATGAAAAGATATTATTTGTATTTTGGTCAACAATATACGGTAGATAATATCTTACCCCATGTGCTTAGTTAACAAGTTGTGTACACAGATACATGTTGTATCTTATGTACTGACACACTCAAGATAAGTTAGCAAGTAGTTCGACTAGACTTTAAGCAATGTTGAAAAGATCTTCTTGGACTATAAAAGAAGATCTTAGACTAGATATTAGTGTACGTTATTATTTTAGAACTCATAACTGTTAAGACATAGAACAAACACAAGAATATCACAAGTTGTAAGAACATAAGATTCAAGGTCTTTGTAACCCTAGTGATAGAAAGATCACTCGTATTATTTTGAATAATATTGAATCGTTTTGGTGAAAAGCTTTCATTGTTTATTTTCATATAACTAATCATAACCTTTCCATTTCCATAACAAAAATAACCTTCTAAGTGTGATTAAGTAAATTCCGCGTACTTAATCATATTAACTCAATATATCATACACACAAAGAACAAAAGGTTTAACCACCTTAACCGTGTGTCGAACCCTAGCAAGTGGTATCAGAGCAAGGCTGATATAGTTGATTTAGAAGCTAAAATAGAAATGGATGTACAAGATGCTCAGGTTTCAAATGTTGCTGCAAAGTTGCCATGATCAAACAGAATGAGTTTGAATTATGGAGGATGAGAATTGAGCAATATTTTATGGTTCAAGATTATACTCTTTGGGATATCATTATGTATGGTGATTCTTTTTCACCAAGCTATTCAGATGTTGTCCTTGAAGGCAAAACACTTAGGAAAAGAAATACTGGACCAGTTTCCAATGATGAAAAGATACAGAAGAGAAATGATCAAAAAGCAATAAATTTGTTGCTTATGACCATTCCTGGTGAGCAGATGCTATCTTTTAACAAGTATCTTGATGCAAAAACTCTTTTTGAAGAGATTTGTGCATGGTTTGGTGGTAATGAAACTACCAAAAAGACACAGAAGACATTGCTGAAACAACAATTTGAAAACTTTACTGCTTTTAGCAATGAAACTCTTGATAAGCTGTTCTCAAGGTTGTATAAGCTTGTCAGTCAGTTAGCTGTGTTGATCGTTGAGATAGAGAAGGAAGATCTCAACATGAAGTTTTTGATAAGTCTACCTGATGAGTTCCATACTCATGTTATTGTCTGGATGACCAAGCCAGACATTGAAACCATGAAACTCAATGATTTGTACAACAACTTCGAAATTGTTGAACAAAGTCTAAAGATGTCTGGAAACTATGGTACTAGTTCTGGGAATGCTGCACTCTTATCATTTCCTAGTATTAGTAAGTCTGAAGAGGTAGATGAAGTTAAAAGTGTTTCTAATGCTACTTATGGTGGTCCTTCTACTAGTTCACAAAAGGATGTTGCTGGACTTGGAGATCCAACATTTTATGCCTTTATAACCAGTCAATCTAGTGGTTCTCCTCTAAATCATGAAGACCTTGAGCAGGTAGATGGTGATGATTTGGAAGAGATGGATATTAAGTGGCAGGTTGCTTTACTTAGTATGAGGGCTAAGAAGTTTTGGCAAAGAACTGGGAAGCAAATTACCATAAATGGTAATGAAACTGTTGGGTTTGATAAGAAGAAAGTGGAGTGTTTCAACTGTCATAGGTTAGGACACTTTGCTAAAGAATGTAGAAGCCCAAGGAAGCAGGATAATAGGAACACATGGTATAAGCAAGATAAGAGAAAGGAAGTAATAGTTGAAGAGCCAAAGGCTATGTTGGCTATTGATGGTGTTGGATATGATTGGAGCTCTATGGCTAATGAAGAGGATGCACCACCAAATGCTGCTCTTGTTGCCAATGAGATTGCTCTAATGGCCTTTTCTGATTCAGAGGTAAATTCTATCATAAATTGTACTGAATCATGCTCTAATCTTAAAGCTTATGAAGACCTTAGTAAGAGATTTGATGCTCATCGAGAAGAGCTACTTAATTCTCTTTTTAATTTAGCTAATCAAAAAAGAGGTCTAGGTGTTCTAGAAAAACAAGTCTTACATTTTCAAAATAATGAATCTAGTTTTGTTAATGACATTAATATACTTAAAAATGACATAAGAATCAAAGATGAGTGTATTGTTGAGCTGAATGATTCATTAGCTAGACACAAAAAGGAAAAAGGAAATGTTAAGATAACTGTAGATGCTTTAGCTTATGCCTCAGAGGGAGTTAATAAGCTTTTTGAAGCTCAAGTAACCAATAAAGCTAATTCTGGTGTAGGTTATAACACTGTTCCTCCACCATATAGAGGTATTCATTCACCTCCAGGTATTGACCTAGCACACACAGGTTTAGCTGAGTTTCAAGAACCAATCATGGAATATGGTTCTAAGGCTAGCAAGAGCCTTAAGGTAGAAAAGATAAGTAAAAGTTTAGATAAAACTTTACTTTATCAGGACAAGGTGTCCTTTGTTAAGAAAGGAGATGCTATAGTTGTTGAGGATTGTACAACTGATAGTGATGATGATGAAGAACAGGTTATGTCTAAACCTGAAGTGGTTAAGAAAGAAGGAACAAGTCTTCCTAAGATAGTCAAACACAATACTGCTAAGCCTAAATCAAACATTAAGCATGTTAGGCAACCTATTAGATATTGTGAGCAATATAGAACCACCAACAAGCCCAGAGGTAACCAAAGGAATTGGAACAACCTCAAGTCTAACCAATTAGGTGATGACTTTGCTTTTTATAACAAAGCTTGTTACACATGTGGTAGTTTTGACCATCTTGCAGCTTTCTGCAACCAATGGGTAACTGGGTATGAAAACCATAGAGTGAACCACAAAAGGCAAACAACTAAATCTCACCCTCACTCTAGTTCTAAGAGAACAAACCCCAGAATAGTCAAAAAAAAGTCTGGCTCAAACTCAGATCCTGCTGCTAGACTAATGGTTCCTGCTGCTCGACCATTTATGACTATTAACCCAAAATCAACAGCTAAGGGTGCAAAAACATTTTTCAAACATGCACCAAAGACTGTTCTAAGGCCCATTCAAACAAAAGCAGTGGTCCAAAAACAAGTTTGGAAACCAAAGGGTAGAACTAAAAAGCTAGCAGTTCCTGCTGCTAAGCAATCAGTTCATTCTGCTGCTAAGGGAAACAGGGCAAATGCTGTTAAGGCCTCAGCATGTTGGATTCTTAAATCCAATGTTGCATCAACTGTTCTCAAAAGATTTCACTTCATTGATGCAAGAGGCAGATCCAAGTCAGTAATGGCTTGGGTCCCCAAAAGAAACTAACACTCTTATTTGTGTGCAGGAACATTCAACTGATAAACAAGAAGATCAAGGATTCTCAGATAGTGGATGTTCAAGGCACATGACCGGCAACATGTCTTATCTTTCAGATTTTCAATCATTCAATGGAGGATATGTTACTTTTGGAGGGGGTGTTCGTGGCAAAATTTCTGGTAAAGGTACAATCAAAACCGGAAATTTAGATTTTGAAGATGTGTACTATGTGCAAAAGCTAAATTATAATCTTTTTAGTGTCTCACAAATGTGTGACAAAAAGAACAATGTTCTTTTCTGTGAGACTGAATGTCTTGTACTTTCTCCTGATTTTAAGATGCCTGATGAAAGTCAAGTACTTCTTAGAATTCCTAGAAAGGGCAATATGTACAGTGTAGACATGAAGAACATTGTTCCTAAAAAGAATTTAACTTGTCTTGTTGCAAAGGCCACATTGGATGAATCAATGAAATGGCATAGAAGGCTTGGTCATATTAATTTCAAAACCATAAATAAAATTGTTAAGAATGGTTTGGTAAGAGGTTTACCTCAGAAAAGATTTGAAAATGATCAAACATGCATTGCTTGTCTTAAAGGCAAACAACACAAAGCCACTTGTAAGCCCAAGATTTTTAACTCTATCAATCAATCATTGTTTATGCTGCATATGGACTTATTTAGACCTGTTTCAGTAATGAGCATAATGCATAAGAGATATTGTCTAGTTATTACTAATGACTATAGCAGATTTACATGGGTTTTCTTTTTAGCTACTAAGGATGAGACATCAAGCATCCTTAAGGATTTCATTACACAGATAGAAAACCAAGTAAGCAAGAAAGTAAAAGTCATTAGATGTGATAATAGGACAGATTTTAAGAATAGAGTTATGGATGATTTCTGCAAAGAAAAAGGTATTAGGAGAGAATTTAGTGTTGCTAGATCACCTCAACAGAATGGTGTTGTTGAGAGGAAGAATAGAACACTAATTGAAGCTGCTAGAACAATGTTAGCTGATTCTAAGCTACCTATAACTTTTTGGGCAGAGGCAGTCAACACTGCTTGCTATGTTCAAAATAGAGTTTTAGTTGTGCAGCCTCACAATAAGACATCATATGAACTTTTTAATTTTAGAACTCCTGCAATAGGATTTCTTAGACCTTTTAGATGTCATGTGACCATTCTCAATACCTTAGACCATTTAGGAAAATTTGATGGTAAAGCAGATGAAGGATTCTTTGTTGGATATTCTCTTAATAGCAAAGCATTTAGAGTTTACAACACAAGAACATAAATAGTAGAGGAAAACCTACATGTGGAGTTTTTAGAAAACAAATCCAATGTAGAAGGTCAAGGACCAAAATGGCTATTTGATCTAGAGTATCTAACCAATTTAATGAATTATGTGCCTTTTGTTGCAGAAACTAATGATTTTGCAGGTTCTAGTACAACAAATGAGGCAGAGTTAGAGAAAGATCAAAATGATGTGATAATGCCAATAGGGTCAAGTACAAGTGTGGAATCAACTTTAACAACTGATGAATCTTCTTATGGTAAAACTAAAGAAAGTGTTGAAGATGCAAGCAAAGAAGATGGAACTCAGGAACAACAAAATGTTTCTGCTGGTAGCATTTATGTTGCTGCTGGTAGTGTATCTGTTTCTGCTGGTGATTCTGCTGCTAAGCTTACTGATTCTGCTGTTAGGCCAACTGATTCTGCTGCTGGCCCTTCAGAAACAAAAGAAGCAGAATTCTCAGATAATGAGGTGGATTTGAGTAATCTCCCACCATCTTATTAAGTTCCTACTACACCACACACAAGAATTCACAAAGTCCATTCCCTGGAACATGTGATTGGAGATGTACAATCTGGTGTGAAGACAAGACAACAATTGATGACTTCAGACCAACAAGGGCTTCTTGATGCCCTTTATGCTTCAAAACAGTATGAGCTTTCAAACTCTTGCTTGTTTATATGCTTTCTCTCACAGGTTGAACCAAAGAACATTCTTAAGGCCCTAGATGATTCAAGCTGGTTAGAGACTATGCAAGAAGAGCTTCTTCAGTTCAAGATTCAAAAGGTTTGGGTGCTAGTTGATTTACCTACAGGTGTGAAGGTAATTGGCACTAGATGGGTTTTTAAGAACAAAAGGGATGAAAGGGGAATAGTGATTAAGAATAAGGCTAGATTAGTAGCCCAAGGGTACACACAAGAAGAAGGAATAGACTATGATGAGGTTTATGCTCCTGTAGCAAGGATTGAGGCAATTAGGCTTTTCTTAGCTTATGCTTCATTTTTAGGCTTCACAGTCTACCAAATGAATGTCAAGAGTGCATTTTTATATGGAACAATTGAAGAAGAGGTGTATGTTTCACAACCTCCAGGCTTCATTGACCCTGACCATCCAGACAAAGTGTACAGAGTAGTTAAAGCTCTATATGGCCTTCATCAGGCACCAAGAGCTTGGTATGCAACACTAGCTTCCTACTTATTAGAAAATGGATTTCAAAGAGGAAAGATTGATCAGACACTTTTCATCAAACAGCACAAGAAGGATCTTCTGTGAGTGCAGGTGTATGTGGATGACATTATCTTTGGATCTACAAGGAAAGATATGTGTTTAGAATTTGAGAAGCTTATGAACGATAAGTTTCAGATGAGTTCCATGGGGGAACTTACATTCTTTTTGGGTTTGCAAGTTAAGCAATCATCTGAAGGCATATTTATTAGTCAAGACAAATATGTTGCAGAGATACTTAGAAAATTTCAATTTGCTGATTCAAAAATAGCAAGCACACCAATGGACTCTGAGAAGCACCTTCTGAAAGATGAAGATGGAGAGAATGTGGATGTACACACTTACAGATCTATGATAGGCTCTTTGATGTACCTTACATCATCTAGACCTGATATCATGTTCCCTGTTTGTGTTTGTGCAAGATTTCAAGTTACTCCAAAGGTTTCTCATTTAACTGCAGTCAAGAGAATTTTTAGATATCTCAAAGGTCAACCAAGGTTGGGTATATGGTATTCTAGGGAATCTCCTTTTGACTTGGTAGCATATTCGGATAGTGATTATGCTGGTGCTAGCTTGGACAGAAAGTCAACAACTGGAGGATGTCAATTCCTTGGGTGTAGACTTGTCTCATGGCAGTGTAAGAAGCAAACAAGCGTGGCAAATTCAACAACTGAAGCTGAATATATAGCTGCTGCAAGTTTCTCTAGTCAAGTTCTATGGCTTCAAAACCAACTTCTTGATTATGGGTACAATTTCTTAAACACTGTTATTCATATTGATAATAGTAGTACAATTTGTATTATTAAAAATCCAGTGCAACATTCTAAAACAAAACACATTGAAATTAGACATCACTTTATAAGAGACTGCAATGAGAAAAAGTTAATTCAAGTTCTTAAAGTTGCTTCAGAACACAACTTTGCAGATCTGCTAACAAAAGCTTTTGATGTTTCAAGATTTCAGTACTTGGTAGCAAGTATTGGAATGCTTAATCTTTGAATTTTCAATCTGATGTGTTTTTAAATAAATTTTTGATTCTGCTGCTGGCTTTACAAGATACTATTGCTATTACAAAAGTTTGTGCTGCTAGTACAAATTTAAAATGTGTTATTCATACAGTTGGTCTTATGATTATTCTAATGCAAGACAAGTACTTTGTACATTGTTCTTTTGTTTTTAGACTAACAATTTCAGGTATGAATATGTGAACACAAAGGAAATTTCAAGTGAAATGGAAGCAACAAAATGCTGATATTGGCTGCTGACATATTAGGTTTATGATGGACTGAGTTTGGGAATTTAAAACTCCTTAAAACTTCTTTCTTGAAACCTAAGTATGAAATTTCACATTGAATTGATGACTTAGTTGATCAGATAGTAACTGATGCAACTCACTTTGTATCATTTTATACTTTTAAGTAA
Source organism: Artemisia tridentata subsp. tridentata (assembly GCA_021014915.2). Taxonomy (NCBI): domain Eukaryota; kingdom Viridiplantae; phylum Streptophyta; class Magnoliopsida; order Asterales; family Asteraceae; genus Artemisia; species Artemisia tridentata. The sequence continues at coordinate 116,218,075 of CP139504.1, forward strand.
AATGTGCAAGTCTGAGGACATCTGATAGAAAGAACAGCTAGTAAAAGTGAATCTAACACTTGTGTTAAAGGTAACAATTACTATGAGCTGGAAACCCTGTCAGGAAAACTCTTTGAATGAGTTTATCTATACATAGGCAGTTATTTATAACTGAAGACATTGGTTCTCACACAACCAGAGGTTGCCTTAAACCGAAATTTTGATTAAGTGTCTGTTGTACACTTAATCCCTTCAAAATGGTTGAAAGCAGTATGATTTTTCAATTCTAAAATCATGAACATACTGCTAAGTCAAACAATTTCTTAAACAAGGATTTTCAAAGGATTCACAAAAACCATCCATTGATGGACCATGAGTCAAATGTCCACTGATTCACCTCTCATAGGAGTTAACACACCTAGAAGTGATGAGGGTAGCAAACTTAAACTCTTAAGGAATTGATGGCTTCATGTATAACATTGTCTGACAACAAGTTCTAAATGATGGATCAGATGATAAGGAAAGATATATTTTTGTACATAGTGAGATCTTCCAAACAAGGGGAGGAAACAAAAGTTATTTGTATCTCAGGGGAGGTAACAATCTCAGGGGAGGAAATAATAGCCCAGAAAAGGAAGATAATCCAATGAAAGGAAGGAGAAGACAAGAGCATACAAGATGATGACATGGAGGTTGAAAATGACAAGAACATTCCAAAGGAGAAAGTTCTATCTAGGTCAAACGAAGAAAAGTTTCAATTTCAGTTTACCACGTTTGTTCATCACTTGCAAAGGCATGCTGATAGATGATTTCACTTGTTGAAACAAGCATCCAAGATACACAACACCATTGCTTCTTATAATTCCTCCATCCAAGGAAATTGCACCATCTTTTAGTCCAAGATTGGAGCAATGTGTTGATATTGTTAAAGTCAAAGAACAAAGCAGATGAATTACTAAGAAAGATATTCAATCTTGAAGAACAGAAGTGTTTGAAAGATCTTCACAATCCATAATTTAATTCAGAAACATGTTGAAATGGATTCACATGTTTAAGGGAGGATTGTTGGGAATTAAATATTCAAGAAGTTAAATATCGGATTCTATTCAAAGAAAAACGTTAAGTGTGATTCTGCTGCTAGTGCATTTGGTTCCTGCTGTTAATGTTTGTTCCTGCTGCTAGAACATTTGATTCTGCTGTTAGCGATAAATGATTCTGCTGCTAGGCTTAAACATTCTGCTGCTGTTGATCCTGCTGCTAGCGATAACTCATTGCTGCTGCTAATGTACATTCTGCTGCTAAGTGGATAAGTATGAAAAGATATTATTTGTATTTTGGTCAACAATATACGGTAGATAATATCTTACCCCATGTGCTTAGTTAACAAGTTGTGTACACAGATACATGTTGTATCTTATGTACTGACACACTCAAGATAAGTTAGCAAGTAGTTCGACTAGACTTTAAGCAATGTTGAAAAGATCTTCTTGGACTATAAAAGAAGATCTTAGACTAGATATTAGTGTACGTTATTATTTAGAACTCATAACTGTTAAGACATAGAACAAACACAAGAATATCACAAGTTGTAAGAACATAAGATTCAAGGTCTTTGTAACCCTAGTGATAGAAAGATCACTCGTATTATTTTGAATAATATTGAATCGTTTTGGTGAAAAGCTTTCATTGTTTATTGTCATATAACTAATCATAACCTTTCCATTTCCATAACAAAAATAACCTCCTAAGTGTGATTAAGTAAATTCCGCGTACTTAATCATATTAACTCAATATATCATACACACAAAGAACAAAAGGTTTAACCACCTTAACCGTGTGTCAAATCCTATCATAAGGTTACTTGCTATACGTGCTGTAATAGTGCAGGATTATTATTACATACTGCAACAGTGCATGTTATTGTTATGAGCTGCAATAGTGCAGGATTATTATTTGCAAAAGTGCAGGGTATTACTATAGAGTGCACCTATAGGGAGTTATTGTTGAGATTTGGCACACTTTGGTGTGAGGATGATATATTGTTATCTGACTTAGTTTAGTATAGCAAACTAATATGCGAGTTGGTCCACTATTACGTTGTGTCTAAACCTATGAACTCACCAGCATTAGATGACTTTTTAGCATGTTTACTCAGGAAATTAATGATGATTATTGTAGATGATTGCTGTTTGGAGGCTTGGAAAGTGGCATGGTTGAAGGATCAATTGTGACTCAGATAACACTTTTGGGGACCTACCTTATGTTTCTTTTGGGCCTTATTTTTAGTACTTTTGAATAAATGTAAACTTGAAGTTTGGATTTTGAAATGCTGTATTTATAACGGATAATGTTTTCCTGTTTTCTTATGCTTGCGTTGTGTACAAATCCCGTAGCACCCCAATGCTTGTTTTGTCTTCCGCTGAACCAAATTTTAGGGGTGTTACAGATTGGTATCAGAGCCCAAGGTTATAGAGAACTGGGTACTTATCAAGAACCTGGACTATAACCGCTTTTCAAAAATTGATCCCGTGACCAATACAGGCCAGCCTGCCAAGCCGAAGCCTCATGAGTTGAGAATTGGAATACTTGAGAATGTGATATGAATGATATATCTTGGAATATGTGTGTTAGGGTTTTGGTTATATGATAGAATAAGACAATATGACTTATGCGGTATTTGTCTTGAACATGTTTAGAATAATGCGGTATTTCACTGATTATTTGGTTTGGATATAGTTAATGATATTTGGATTTTTTGGGGAAGTCTTGTTATAATTTTGCATTATGTAATTAGTTATTTTGTACACTTATACCTACCCTCTACCGTTGTCATAGACTATGCCTTCTTTAGCACTTGATGTCTCTGAGGAGATCCTTGCTGCTGCATCCTGCTCAGCACAGTCTCTAATGACTCCAGCTCAGGACGATTTTTATGTGATTGTTCGGCAGTCAGCTCTTGCTTCATCATCACCAGTCACCCCTGTGTCACAGACTCCACTCACTTCTCAGCCATCTTCATCATCAACTGGTCGCCCTAGTTCTTCGTGACAATTTACTTTGCATTAGGTTTTAGCTCAAGCTTAGACTCCTCAACTTGCCTACCGTAGTACTGCTCGCATGTCGGTGCAACCACCATCACCACCTATGCATTTCTCAGCTCACTCTCTTCTGTCATCACCGCCTTCATCATCATCTCACCGAAGACCTCGATCACCTACTCCATCATCACATTTATCTCATGATTCACCTGCCCCGCAGAGGTGTCATTTCAGTTACTCATACTATGATGATGAGGATGAGGATGTTGATTCTAAGGAGGAACCTCAGGAGGAGGAGGAGACTATCCAAGATGAGGCCATCCCACTAGATCAGAGTCCTGCACCCTTAGTGCACTCACCAGGACCTGGCTCTCCCTGGCACTTGCCTGAGCCTGATTCACCAGAGTAGTCATTCGAGCTGGCCTCACCTCCTCACTCTCCTGAGCCAGAGATCCCACCGGCCCCAGATACCCCATCAGAGATTATCTCAGAGGCTGCAGCTCGTGGGGAGATTGGTTGGATTTGGGAGCAGATCGCCAGCAACCAGGAGAGGATCAGCCAGTTAGCTGACCGGTTGGTGGCTGTATCAGCAGCGAGATTTGGAGAGGTTGAGCGAGATGTGGGGGTATTGTATGGTAGGACCATATCATTGAGACGTGACTTGCTGGACTGGTGTGATGTGATTAGAGATTTGCAGAAAGGTCTCATGACTGCTCGGTGTAGAGTCACCGAGCAGAAGACTGAGATTACTCAGCTTAAGAGAGACCGCGAGGCAGATCACATTGAGATCTCATCTATATGGAGACAAATGGCAGACATGGAGGCTACCTTGAGAGAGATCCATCGAGATTGTGGCTAGATGTACCTAGATTTGTGACTATTGTACCATCCCTAAACTGAGGAGTCCTCAATTAGAGATGTTAGTTTTATTAGCTATCTTTGTTATCCTTGTTTATCGGTATCGTCTATGACGATCAATTATCATTTCATTCTATTGTACTTCAGGAACCATGTATCGATGTTGATGTTATAATAGATGTGAACTTTTGGATTCTTGTTTTGAGCATAAATTATTTGTGGTGTGAATGGAATAATATTCATGTTATCGTGATTGGTATTTGTGTTGGTATTCAACCCTGTGATAATCACTTTCTTGCGTGATATACTATGTTGTTTGGAATCTTATGACTTTCTTACGTTATGATTCAGATCAATGGCTCCGAGACGAAACCCAACCAGGATCACCCGAACAGGGCCTGCTGTTGTCAACATCGGTCGTCGTGGCCGGCGTCTAGTTCGAATCATTAACAACCAGAATACCGACAACCAAAATACCAACAATCAAACTAAGGAAGATCAGAATGTCAATGATCAGGGTGTCAATGGTCACACTCCACTTAACACCCCTCCTGTGAACCAAGCTATGATTGATCAACTTGTGGCTCAGTGTGTTGCTGAAATCCTAGCTGAGTTGATGTGTCGTGTAGAGTACAAGTTTTAAATTTATATAGTCGAATTACCGAATCTAGAAACAACACATACGAGCAAGTGAACTCGTCCATTATAGCAAGATTATTATGGTAAGTCGGGATCGTTCGCAGGGATTTGTGTAGTGAATCTATGTGTAAGTCTAAAAGCTACTAAAAGCAAATCACGAAAACACGCAATGATGATGAAAATGATAATTCAAATGATTAAAAACTACACTTGCTTAGACTAGTATACTACTCTTGATAAGCATGTGATGAACTCAAATAAGTACATTTTATTACCATCATTTATCCTATTTATTTGACTTGTTTTATTATATTATCTGTGAGAATTGATACGTTAATGTTTACTTTTGTAATTCTCAGGTAAAAACAAGTATTATGTGAAACTTGGCGATTTTGGACTAATTATGGAGCAAAACAAGCAAGAAGTTAAGAGTCTACTAGAATGTACAAGATCAAGATCATTCTGCTCCAGATACGCCGCATCCTACTTATTACATACGGCGCATCACTATCAAGATTTCACAAGCAAAGATCCAAGACAGCAAGGACATGCGCCGCATCTAAGAATGGAGTTACGCCGCATCTTCTGGCGGTGTACGAATATTCCTGAATATATTAATCTTGGACCCCACGCGAAGTTAAGTCAATGCGCCGCATCTACTTATCCTATGCGCCGCATCTAGCCCTCAGACAGAAACTATAAATACCCCAAAGTCAGACGAATTTCGAAGTTGGACAATTTAGCTAAGTACGAGACAGAAGAAACCCTAGGCCGAATTCAGTCGAAGTAGCAGCACAAGACATACCTTGAACGAAGATACAAGAGCTGTAAGAAGGTCTTGCATGTATTCAATTCATTAAGTAGTTTTTTTTTATTGTATTAGTACACTTTAATTGGTCAGGATTGATGGGCTTGTGTCATTGATTTAATCATGCACTTCAACTCCCCTTAAAATTGCTTTCCCATTAATTAAAGTTTATATGTTGATGTCTTTGGTGAATTTTATTAGTGCATTGATAACCTCTGTGTCTAGCTGAGCATTGCTTGGGTCGCCATGCCCCTTCCTCGCCTATTTATTATATCGCCTATGCATTCTATCGTCTGTAGAAAAGTAGGAAGAAAGATAAATAGGATAGTCATAAGTGATCATTAAGGGTTTACTCGCCGATAAGATTAGAGCCAACGAGAAAGGAATTAATCTCGGTGCGTTGCATCGAACTATACACTTCATATAAAACTAGCAATAAAACAAGTGACAAGCTACTTAACTATCAGGACATGTCTTCTTATTGTCTCAAGTATTTATCTGTGTACGTGTGTGCTATTCGCTGATTCGTGCTTATTAGTTTAGTTTATATTTAATCATAACCAAACCGTGCCAGTCTCTCAGGCTGAACCCCCTTGCGTTAGATTAGGTTGTATAGCTAACTTAAGATACTAAAATACTGATTAGGATAACTAGATAATATGTTCCAATCTTAGTGATCGACACTCTACTTACCATTATATTCATACTGACCGGGTACACTGCTCGTTAAAGTGTGTGTGTTATTGATAAGTCGGCTAAATATAAATTTAAAACTTGAATACTGCTAAAACCACAACGACATACCGTGGGTGTAAATTAGAGCATACGCACACGCGCATCAAGTTTTTGGCGCCGTTGCCGGGGAGTGAATTGTTATTATCTGTTAATTTGATTAGTATTTTAATTAGGTTTTAATTTTTTTTATTATTCTAACCGCTAACTCTGTTGTATATTAGTTAAATTGCATTCATTGTATTTATTTGTATATTTTTTGTTTTGTGTGTTTTTGTTTGTTTTTTGTTTTAATTTTTTTTATTTTTTTGCATTCTACTGTCTGCTGTATTCTGCTGATACAAACGATGCGGCGCATCTGATTTCTCAGATACGGCGCATTGCGTTTTTAATTTTTATACAACATCTTATTTAATAATTCGAGTGCGACGCATCTATCCCCTAGATACGACGTGTTTTGTTTTTAATCAGAAATTTTTTTCAAAACCCTAACGAGATACGCCGCATCTGTTTTTACAGATACGGCGCATTAATTATTAAAAACAGTTTTCGAACTCATTAAATAACGAGAAGCGACGCATCGATTTTGTCGATACGGTGCATCTTTATTGATAATCAAAAATCTTATATTTTGAAACGTAACGAAGTAACGGCGTATTAGTTTTTGCTGATACGGCGCATTAAATTTTTTATAAGTATAACTAATTTTTGATTATTTAAACATACGGCGCATTTGATTTATCGAGCGCGGCGTATTGCTTTTCTGAATAAAAGTCTGATTTATTTTTAACGTATTAAGATACGGCGTATCCCATTTATAGGATACGGCGCATCAACAGCAGATATCAGCAACTTTTATTTTACTTTGATTGTTTCACTCTTCTTTTGCACGAGTAAGTTTTATTTCAGGAAGATGGACGATCCGGATATTACAATGGAAGAATATATCAAGTTTGAAGCGGAAAGAGCCTTGAGCAATAATCAGGTGCATAAATGGAAAAGAGCAAGAAATGGTGGACAAGTCATTGAGACAAAAGAAATCACTATGGAAGAATACTTGTTGCTGGAAAAGGTTAAGTCAATGAATGAAAGAAATGGGTTGCCGTTTCGACACACTTGGACTATATTGGATGATAATGATGAGGAAGCATCCTATGTATTTAATATGAAACAAATTCCTGCAATTGTTCTCGATGGTACTTTTTCTCCGGAGATTGCACAAGATGATGTGTATACGGAACCCTACGTTGAAGAATATTCTGCAATCGTATTACCACCATTAGACAATCCGACGGATGAAGAAGAAAAGTATTCTAATTTTGATTTCGAACCATTTGACGCCATTGTTTATGATGACATACCTCAACCAGATTTTGACCCAACGAAGGATTTTGAAGAAATCTGGGATTACTTATTTAAGGATGAAATTCGGGATGATGCTGAAATTGCAAGACCACTAGTTGAAGATGGAGATTCACGAGATGAATTGGAGTCACTTACAACACAAAGTGGTACAAATTTATTTAATATTATTAATCCCGTTACTAATAATCTTGCTAGTTTTCCTAAACAGGTTGCAAAACAAAAAGATGATGAGGTGAAATTTATTACACTACCTATTGAAGCACCTGTGATCAACCCGTATTTGGTGGAGCTCGAAGAAGAGTTTGGTGATGAGCTCTTAAACATTGCTATGATTGATGAAGATGATGATTTCGACCCTATGAAGGTTATTGAGGAACTCGAACTTTTACTTGCCAAAGACCCTTTCTCATCTTCTGCGGAAGTCAAGGGACGCCTTACTACCAAAGAGACTAACCAAGAAGAAAGAAGACTCATTTTTCCTCAACACACTATTCTTTCAGATGGAATGGTCAAGTCATCCAATTTATCAACCAAACCGGGTAAGAATAGGGAAGATGTACGTATATTGCCAAGGTATGATCTTTATTTATTTCTTCCATCTTTACAAGCAAATTTACACTCTTTTCGTGTTTATTGCTATTATCACCCGCACTTGATTCCAAGTGGAGGGAACAACACCCTATTACACAGTAAATAAGGGTGGAGTCAGGCTCGTGACTCGAACAAAAACAAGCGCTTCGTGGGAGGCAACCCATGCTTATATTTTATTTTATATTCTGTTCTGTGTCGAGTCAGTCAGGCCCGCAGAAGATACGGCGCATCTCAATCCTGAGATGCGACGCATCTCCTGCACTGGTCATATCTTACTTTATTTTCTGCATTTTTTATTTTCGACTTTAAAACTTTTTGTCAGTTTATTTTAATGCGGCGCATCCCTGGTTAAGGATGCGACGCATCTTCTATTCTGATTCATATTTATTCCAGGCTCGATACGGCGTATCTTCTTCCATAAGATACGGCGTATCGACTGACCTGATGATTTTCATTTTAATTTTTATGTCTTATTTTTACTAACTACTAATGTATTATGCAAGTTTGAACCTTCTTAACTTAGGTGTGTTAAAGTCTTGATGGTATTATAGATTCCTGCATTTCCTGTGGATACATCATCTATGAAGCTTAAACGTTCTCATCCACAAGAAAGATGATTTTTGCTCTTATACAAATAATGGAGGATCATACCGAGCAAATCTCAGGGGAGTTTTTCTATTCTAATTCTTTTATTTTCCAGTTTTTAATCTTTGATACAAACAACGAGGACGTTGTTTAACTTAAGTGGGGGGATTGGAGAATTAGAACACTTACTTGTCCTAAACTTTTTCAAAATATGCTTAAAATGCGCTTAATATTTCAAAATAAAAATTTTTAGCATGTTTTTGTTTAAAGTCTAAGTTGCATAGCTGCACACATGACGTTATTTTCAAAAATTGTGAACTTTTCAAAATTCACAAATCTATGAGTGTGCCGGTGACTTGTAAACTTTAGAACTTGGCTTGTATACTATTCGAGACCACCATAATAAGTATTATTTATATAATTGGAATGACTTGTCTAAATTGGTAAATTTCTAGGATTACACCCAAATAGCCTTTATATGTTATGTGATATTAGCTAACTACACTGGTTAGTTAACCCCCGTATAAACCCTTTTGTTACTCTCACTTTTAGAGTAAGATACCCCTAGAAAAACACTCAGAGCCATTCCTTTCGTTTCTTACACCCTTACACCTTAGCCTACCCTGTAGATTAAAATCCGTGGTTGGTTAATTGCTTTAGGCAAAGTGTGTTTCCTTACATTACCTGTGTTCGCGTGCGTAATTCATTATCTTTGGTTAGGTCGGGAAATTGCACAATGCAATTGGAGTGAAAGTAAATATTGTATATCTTTGAGTTTATTTTTCGTGTGTTTACTACTTTCACTATTACCGTTATTTCTGAAAGTATGAAAAGTATGAAAAAAAAAATTATCCGGAAAGAAAGTGATAGAAAAGTTGTGAAATTTTACACATCTATATTTATGTTGATGTTAAAAAAAAATCAAAAAAATAGAAAAGAAAAAGAAAAAGGAAGAGTTGGATGTTTGTTTTAACCAACTTATGTAAAGTTTTGTATTAAGTGGTCGATATCACCACTATTTGTTGTATATTATATTTATGGATTGATTGGGAGTTGGACGTTATGGGAACGCCAACTAAAGGTTATTCTTTGATTGAGATCTTGTTGAGTATAATTCGTGTCTACCTAAAGCGTGTGTTTCAAGTGTTAAAGCGTGAGTTATTCAGTGATATGAGTCTTATTCATGGGATGGTTGGGATAGCAATTTACCACACTTAGGATTTTAATTTATCTGTTTTGTTTATTTTTCATTTTACACCAATTTGTATCCCAAATATTATCCATACCCTATATTATTCTTTATCCAAACCTTTGATTTATTGAGATTAGGGATTTGAGCAATCTTAAGTATCGTAGTCGTGGATTCGGCTATGTATTTATGATTTTGTCACCCTTTTTTATATAGTATTATTGGTAAAGATTACTTGGTCCTATCTTTAGCCTATTCGAGTTAAGGATTTGAGCAATTGCAAGTATCGTGTTCGTGGATTCGATCATGTATTTGTGATTTTGTCGCCTTTTCTGGAATTTGAGATCGATAGAGATTAAGAAGAATGATCAACCCTTAACCTACAAACCCTTTTTAACCGTTTTAGACTTGTTATTCCTTTGCTTTAGTGGTGGAGATGCGTATACTTACCAAGCTTATGATAGAATATTCGTCACGACTGGACAGTTAAACGATTAGATTTGCTTTTATCATTATATTTTATTCTACTTCTAATTCGTTAAGTGTTTGGTTGTGTGATTATGACAAAAATGAATACATGCTTAAATATAAAAATAAATCCTAATATCTTTTAGGATACATTTTCATAAGATTAACTCTAAGGTTTACTTGGGGACAAGTAAAGTTCAAGTGGGGGGATATTTGATGAACTCAAATAAGTACATTTTATTACCATCATTTATCCTATTTATTTGACTTGTTTTATTATATTATCTGTGAGAATTGATACGTTAATGTTTACTTTTGTAATTCTCAGGTAAAAACAAGTATTATGTGAAACTTGGCGATTTTGGACTAATTATGGAGCAAAACAAGCAAGAAGTTAAGAGTCTACTGAAATGTACAAGATCAAGATCATTCTGCTCCAGATACGCCGCATCCTACTTATTACATACGGCGCATCACTATCAAGATTTCACAAGCTAAGATCCAAGACAGCAAGGACATGCGCCGCATCTAAGAATGGAGTTACGCCGCATCTTCTGGCGGTGTACGAATATTCCTGAATATATTAATCTTGGACCCCACGCGAAGTTAAGTCAATGCGCCGCATCTACTTATCCTATGCGCCGCATCTAGCCCTCAGACAGAAACTATAAATACCCCAAAGTCAGACGAATTTCGAAGTTGGACAATTTAGCTAAGTACGAGACAGAAGAAACCCTAGGCCGAATTCAGTCGAAGTAGCAGCACAAGACACACCTTGAACGAAGATACAAGAGCTGTAAGAAGGTCCTGCATGTATTCAATTCATTAAGTAGTTTTTTTTTATTGTATTAGTACACTTTAATTGGTCAGGATTGATGGGCTTGTGTCATTGATTTAATCATGCACTTCAACTCCCCTTAAAATTGCTTTCCCATTAATTAAAGTTTATATGTTGATGTCTTTGGTGACTTTTATTAGTGCATTGATAACCTCTGTGTCTAGCTGAGCATTGCTTGGGTCCCCATGCCCCTTCCTCGCCTATTTATTATATCGCCTATGCATTCTATCGTCTGTAGAAAAGTAGGAAGAAAGATAAATAGGATAGTCATAAGTGATCATTAAGGGTTTACTCGCCGATAAGATTAGAGCCAACGAGAAAGGAATTAATCTCGGTGCGTTGCATCGAACTATACACTTCATATAAAACTAGCAATAAAACAAGTGACAAGCTACTTAACTATCAGGACATGTCTTCTTATTGTCTCAAGTATTTATCTGTGTACGTGTGTGCTATTTGCTGATTCGTGCTTATTAGTTTAGTTTATATTTAATCATAACCAAACCGTGCCAGTCTCTCAGGCTGAACCCCCTTGCGTTAGATTAGGTTGTATAGCTAACTTAAGATATTAAAATACTGATTAGGATAACTAGATAATACATTCCACTCTTAGTGATCAACACTCTACTTACCATTATATTCATACTGACCGGGTACACTGCTCGTTAAAGTGTGTGTGTTATTGATAAGTCGGCTAAATATAAATTTAAAACTTGAATACTGCAAAAACCACAACGACATACCGTGGGTATAAATTAGAGCATACGCACACGCGCATCAGCATGATTGTGATAACTTTTGTTAACATGTTTGTTGTGATAATTAGTTGGTGAACTAATCTATTGTTTCTACAAGTTTAAACCTTTGTCAAGATTTTAGTTCATAAAAACAAGCATTACGTTTAACCAATCAATTCAAGATCAATTCAAGGTTCATAAGTCCTGGTGTACAAACTTAAACACAAAAATAGTTTATTCTTTATCAAATATGCTTAGGAAATGGTCAATACAAAAGGTAACCGATTCATAGACAAATAGGTCACAATTGATTGGCAACTACTAATCTTTCGACCCTTGATGTAGTTTACAATCAATCCAATTTGATAGACAAAAAGTATTCTCATTACAATCACAATTAAGTTCCTTTGTTTAATCAAGAACAATGGGTGAAAAGTAATCATTCATAGACAAACGATTATAACTAGTTAAGTAACATTAACTCTTTCGACCTTCACTATTACTAACTAGTCACACTTGACCAACAAATGTTATTATGAAACTTAACCACAATTGGATCTTAGAATCAACTTGAAATTGAATTAAAACATGTTATCACAATCATACGTAAGTCACTAAGTAATAAACATCATCTAAGCAAGTGCACAAAGGTACTAACCACTCATAGCAAACATGAACATAAACTTAGAACTTTGAACATTAGAAACCATAATTTAGAGTCTTACAATGATTGAAAATAGATTACAAATGGTAAAGTAATGATACCCAAAGTATTGGTGTTGACTTCTTGATGTTTTGACTTCCAAATGTTGACTTCTTGACCTTCCAAAACTTCTTGGACTTTTAAGGACGAATTTGAGAGTATTTTGATGAGTGGTTGATGATTATTGATTGAGAAAAGAACTTTTGTTTTTATAATTTTCCTTGTAACACTTCACAAAAGGCTCTATTTATACTACTCTCAAGCCTAGAGTCATTAATGCTTCCCTTTGCCTCCAAGTTGAGTGGAATAGACTAGAAGAGTCAATGGAAGGCCTTAGAACCGGATGTTTGAAGAAACAATACTTAATGATGAAGTTTGGAAAATCAGACGACATCCAACCGATCGGTATTATGGACAACCAATCGGTTGGTCTTCAGAACTGGCCTCCATCCGAATCGGTTGCAGGCGGCATCCGATCGGATGGAGTGATGTTGTTTGGCTCTTTTTGGACTTTTTGTCATTTGGCTTGTATCTTTCTTTTGGTGCTTGGTTCTTCATCCAAACTTGATCTTTTCTTTGTCTTGGAACTTATCAACTTGAATACTTGGACCTTCATTCTTCGAAGTGCCCATTTGGTGTGGAACTTGACACTAGAATTTTTGTACTTTCATAAATATTTCCTTCTTCCTCATTTGTTCATCTTTTTCTTCCTTTATTTCCTTCTTCCTCATTTTTTCATCTTTTTCTTCCTTTTTCCTGTTTTTGGCTAAATATACTTTGCAAACATACTTTGGTACAATTAAGTAACAAAAGCATATAAATATAACCAAATAACACATATAAAAGTACGAATAACGCTACTAAAAACATGCACAATTTGAGCATTATCAAATCCCCCACACTTAAACTTTGCTTGCCCTCAAGTAAATCTAGAAGTAAAAACAATAATCCATATAGTACTCAAAGATGTTTAAGAAAAATGTGATGCAAATCTATCAAGTACAAGTACAAGTTAGATTCATCATTTTAAGCTTTTACAATTGAATCATTGAGATGTTTGACAATACCCTATTGATTTTCTTGCTTGATTAACATTACTAAACACCTCACGAAAAAGGAACGAGATATAATTCACTCAAATCGCTCATTTGTATGATTGGTGGAGTATATAAGAGAAATCACACTCAGTGCTCAGTCATGATCTAAATATTACCATAGGCTTGTACAAGAAACAAAACTACACCGAAATGGCGTGAGCACCAAGTATACATATAAAAGAGGGCTTTTATTTGGGTTTAAGGCTTCAAGGGTTATTTAAGACTTATGTGCAACTTATCTCATGCAAAACATAATAGCTCGCTAACAACGAATTCTTGCATTACCAAATAACGTATGGTCACTAAGGATAACCTTAGATCGCTAATAGCGTTACCAGATTCCTCAATAAATCGGATGGTCACTACATGCTAATACACTTGATAACTTCACAGATCCACAAGGGTAAGGATAAGGCATAGGATATATTTAGGAAAGGTTGATGATAAAGAATATACAAAATAGTCAAAGTCTACTAACCAATTGTTGCAAGCTACTTCTTGAACCACTATCATGCAATCTTGAAAAACTCCATACTTGATCATTCGACACTTTATTCCATAGCTCATTGGCTATCCTTGTCACTTTATAGTTGCGATGACTTTTTTTTTTTTTTTTTTTTTTTTTTTTTTTTTTTTTTTTTTTTATCATAAATTTATTTCACTTGTCATCAAATGGTTGCGATGACTTTTCTTTCACTTCACTTTGATAACTGCTTCTGGAGTTTACAACTTTCTTTGAACTTACATGATTTCCCCCATAACATCCATCTTGCCAAATAGCTAGCAACCAACCAAGACTTGACTAAGGGTAAGGCTAGGCTAAAAAGTGTAAAATCTTTTTGTATTTTTCTAGCTTTTATCAAAAAGAAAAAGATAGGCTCAGAGGGTGTAACTAGGGGTTTCTAGCATTGAAGATAAACGCTAACAATAGGGTTTATATTGATGGTTAACTAGTCGGTGTAACTAGCTAAATACAATACGGAAGGCTATTTGGGTTAAATCCTAAGGTTGCCTCTTATCACGCATATACACTTATATCATACATGAAATGTGATCTCACAACGGTCTCATAATGATTTACAAGCACAAGTTCTAGAATAAATAAAATCACCGGCACACTCATAGCAAAAGAATCAAAGCATAAAAGATGTATGCTATATACGAAACATGCTTAAATCCTCACAATTTAGTGGAAAGGGCTATAATATGTGCTAGTTAATGTTATCGATCCCAGAATGGATTGGAATATTAATTGGGACACATCTCAATTTTTCAAAAATTACAGGTTTTACCAGTGGATTGATCAAGTTATTCTAATATATTATCCTTAAAATGACAAATTACTAGATTACAAGGGCAAACAAAATTTAAAAATCTAGCTTGAAATTTACAATCTACTCTTATTTTCCTATTCACCCCCCACACTTAAGTTAAGCATTGTCCTCAATGTGATAAACGACTTTAAGGAATGAAAATAGGAAAATAAGAGAAAACCACATTTTCCATGCTCTGGATTATTCTTTGATCCAAGTCTCCTTGCTTAGTAATCATGACCTACAGTAATCTTAAAACAAACAAAACAAACACACAAAAGTATCTCTATGTTTTATTAAAAGGCAGTGATACACCCCCCACACTTAAGGTCAACTAAGTTTTAGAAAAACTTTGGGGTTTAATCACTTCGAAAATAAAAAAATAGAAAGTAAAAATAGCAAACACACGGGTTGCCTCCCGAGAAGCGCTTGTTTTATTAACGAGTCATCAGCCTAACTCAAACTTATTTCTCTCTATGTTGGTGTAATCTTTGGCTTCTTCTTTGAAAATTTTGGAACATACACCACGTTTTCTATCACTATTTCCTCCCCAGTTCCATCTATGCTGTACAATGTTGTGGTTTCCCAAACTTTAGGAACAACATCATAGATAAACTCAGAATTGTCCTTGTAATCTGTTGGGTAAGGTGTTAGAAATGTGATAAGTTCATATTCTGATTCAGTCGGAATCTCGTTAATAGAAATCTCATTCATTTGCTCCTTATCGTAATACAGTTTAATTCGGTGACCATTAACAATGAAACTTCCTCCTTGTTTATCATATAACTCGACATATCCAGATCAGTATCCATGTTTCACGATATAAGGTCCGAACCATTTTGGTTTGAGCTTAGGAGCTTTAAACTTGTATTTCATATTGAAAAGCAGAACTTTGTCTCCAGCTTTGAATTTTTTTCGAATTCTCAGCGTTCTATCATGATAAGCTTTTGTTCTGGCTTTGTAAAGCTTTGAATTCTCATAAGCTTGTAATCTCAATTCATCGAGTTCATGCAATTGCAAAAATCTATTTTCTCCAGCTATTTTGAGATCAGGATTACAATTTCTGAGTGCCCAGTATGCGCGATGTTCAATTTCGAACGAAAAATGACAAGTCTTTCCATACAAAAGTCGGTATGGTGTTGTACCAATTGGAGTTTTGTAAGCCGTACGAAACGCCCATAGAGCATCATCTAGTTTTTTCGACCAAACGGCAGGATTATCCTCTACCGTTTTTTCGAGAATCCTTTTTAAGGCTCTGTCGGTATTTTCAACTTGACCACTGGTCTGTGGATGATAAGCTGTAGCAAAATGATGATGAACTCCATATCATTTCATAATTTTCTCCATTTGTCTATTACAGAAATGGGTTCCTCGATCATTTATTAAAGCTTTAGGAATTCCATAACGAGTGAAAAGCTTTTTGAGAAAATTAACAACAACTCGTGCGTCATTTGTTGGTAGAGCTTCGGCTTCAGCCCATTTGGAAACGTAATCGATAGCAACGAGAATGTATTCGTATTTGTGTGATTCAGGAAATGGACTCATAAAATCTATTCCCAAAATATCGAATACTTCGCAGACTTGAATGCTCTTTTGAGGCATTTCATCTCTACGAGAAAGACTACCGAATTTTTGGTAAGCATCGCAGTTTTGAAGAAGAGTATGAGCTTCTTTGAAAATTGATGGCCAATAAAATCCAGCATCAAAAACTTTTTTAGCTGTTGTGAAAGGACCATAGTGTCCCCCAGTCGGGCCATGATGGCATTCATCAAGAATTCTTCTTGTTTTAGAACCATAAATACATCTTCTGATCATCCCATCGGGACACATCTTGAAAAGATAGGGTTCTTCCGAATAATAGTGTTTTAATTCTGAAAAGAATTTGCTTCGTTGGGCATGAGTTAATCCTTTCTTGAGAATTCCTCCAACGAGATAATTTGCAAAATCTGCAAACCATGGGATTTCTTTTTCGTCGTTTGTGTCAGCAACCATGAGAGTTTCATCAGGGAAGTAATCGTCGATTTCATCTTCTTTTAACTCTTCTAAATTTGGATTCTCAAGACAAGACAAATGATCAGCAGCTAGATTTTCTGCTCCTTTTTATCTTAGATTTCTATGTCAAATTCTTGGAGTAGCAAAATCCATCGGATAAGACGCGGCTTTGCATCTTATTTGGTAAACAGATATTTGAGTGCTGAGTGGTCAGTGAACACAATCCTTTTTGAAAGCACAAGATAAGATCTGAATTTTTCGAAAGCAAAAACAACGACTAACAATTCTTTTTCCGTAACCGTGTAATTTTGTTGAGCATTGTTAAGAGTCTTGCTAGCAAAGTATATAGGACGGAAATGTTTTCCTTCACGTTTTCCTAATACAGCTCCAACAGCAAAATCACTTGCATCGCACATAATCTTAAATGGTAGTGACCAATTAGGTGAAACCATAATGGGTGCACTAGTCAGTTGGTTTTTCAATGTTTCGAATGCCTTCATGCAATCTGTATTGATGTCAAAAACAGAATCTTTTTCAAGAAGTTTCATCATGGGACGAGATATTTTTGAAAAATCTTTAATAAACCGACGGTAGAAACCGGCATGTCCTAAAAACTTATAACGGCTTTAACGTTTGTTGGAGGTGGTAATTTGGTAATAACATCTATTTTTGCTTTGTCAACCTCCATTCCTGCACTGGAAATTTTGTGTCCAAGCACAATTCCTTCAGTCACCATGAAATGACATTTTTCCCAGTTGAGAACAAGATGTGCAGCTTCACATCTCTCAATCATTTTATCGAGATTTGAAAGACAAACTTCAAATGAATTTTCAAATATTGAAAAGTCATCCATGAAAACTTCCATAGATGTTTCAAGCATGTCTTGGAATATTGCAATCATGCACCTTTGAAAAGTTGCGGGTACATTACAAAGACCGAAAGGCATACGCCTGTAAGTGTAAGTTCCAAATGGACGTGTCAATGTAGTCTTTTCTTGATCGGCAAGATCAATAGGAATTTGGAAATATCCTGAAAAACCATCAAGGAAAGAAAAGTACTCGTTCCCTGCTAATCTCTCAAGCATTTGATCCATGAATGGTAGAGGAAAATGATCTTTTCTGGTGGCTTTGTTTAATTTTCTGTAATCAATACATACTCGCCATCCCGTGACGGTTCTAGTAGGAAATAATTCATTCCGTTCGTTAGTCACAACAATCATTCCTACTTTCTTCGGAACACAGTGAACTGGACTCACCCAAGGGCTATCCTCGATGGGGTAAATGATACCGGCATCAAGAAGTTTAATGATTTCTTTCTTTACAACTTCTTTCATGTTGGGATTGAGTTGACGTTGTCTTTCCACAACAGGTTTAACTCCTTCTTCGAAATTGATTTTATACTTATAGAAGTCAGGACTAATTCCTGGGATATCAGATGTTTTCCACGCAAAAGCTCTTTTATGTTTCTTAAGAACAGAAAAAAGACATTCTTTTTCTTTATCATTAAGCAACGAAGATATGATTACTGAAAGAAGTGAATTATCCTCCAAGTAAGCATATTCGAGATGATCGGGAAGTGGTTTTAGCTCAAGATCAGTTGGTGGTTCTTGAAGAGATGTTTTGATCCTCATTTGATCATTAAAAGTGATTTCCTCAAAATTCTCTTCCACTATTTCTCCTTCTTCAACTTCTTCTTCTTCTTCAAACTTTACTTCCATAAAATCAGCGAATTCTTTATCAAAATCTGTTTCACTAATCTTCTCAGAAGTAGTCATGAATTTATCAGAATCGTCAAGTAATGCATCCAACTCCTCCTCAATGACTTCATCGATTACATCAATGTTAAAACAAGTGTCATCACTGGAATATGGATATTGCATTGCTTTATCGATTAGAGAAGTGATTCTATCTTCTCCAACTCCAAGATTGAGTTCTTTTCCTTTCACTTTAATGATAGCATCAGCTGTGTTTAGGAAAGGTCTTCCTAAGATAAGAGGTACTCTACTATCTTCCTTCATTTCTAAAATCACAAAATCCACGGGAAAAATGAATTTACCAACTTGGACAAGCATATTCTCAGTTGTCACACCCCAAAAACGGCGCAGCGAAATGGCATTAACGGGGTATGACCTCATTGTCAAGAACACAAGGTGTCACAATAGAGAAATACTAAATGTAATACATAGAACAAATAATAGTCACAACTCCCACAACTGGGATGAATACAAATATCCAAGTCATCATGAGTCTCAGAGTTAAACAACATCATTAAACATTAACCTAATGCAGCTTCACAAGTTATAACCCGGAAGGGTCTTGTCTAAGTCTTGCTAAGTCAGGCCAATACTCAACCTTCTATGGTACCTTTGTTCTTAACACCTGAAAATGGATACTCGAAAACGTCAACATAATGTTGGTGAGCTCGTAGGTTTGAAATGTTAAACCACGAAGCTGTGAATAATAGTGTAGGACATTAGTGCAAATGAATGCAAATTATGAACATGTTATCCAAACAAAATAGTGTCGCGCCAACTGAACCTATCATAATGTCACAACCATAAACAGTACACACATAGGGGAGCTACCCCGATAGATCTATCATAATTTTTCGGCTCTCAAGAGAGTTAACAGTTGCGCATTCATGTACACACAGTCAAAACAATTTGTAGCACATAATCACATCATTACACATATATGTCCAAAAACATGAAAACGATGTATCACAACATGAAAACAGTCAAAATATCATTTGAGTACCATTTTCCCCCAAGGAAAACATAATGAAAAAGGGGCTACGAGAACTCACCTTTTCAAGTAGCAGTCAGATAACACAATAGTTCAGATAGTGTTCGGCACCAACACGCGACCTAGATTAGTAAGGTTTGTTTTAGTTCAAAGATCGAGTTTAGGAATTTATGAAATTGAGTTAAATCTAAAAGTTTTGAAGAGTTTGTGTTATTGTTGCTGGTGTGGCAGCATTTAAGTCTAAATCATTTGAAAGTATTGGCTCTTGGAAGTGCTTAAGTGTATATCAAGATGAATGGTCTCCAGTTTGACAATAACTGAAAGACTATGTACGGAACAATTAATAAATATAATACGTTGACGGTATCTGGGAAAATGTTATAGTCAAGTGAGTATATTCGTTACAAGTGCGCGTTTATATTACATGTTAAGTGTGTGCATGAGAAAAAAAAATTGTGTGTATGTGTGTGTGTGTGTATATATATATATATATATATATATATATATTAGCATTTATAAAAGTAATATTTTGATAATAAATAACCGTCGTGTTTATAAGATTTACGTTAAAAAAATCATTTCATAATTTATAAATCTATTATGAGTTTTGATAAAACATTCCAAATGTTATATGTACTCGAGTTAATGAACGGGGTTAAAGTTTACGCGGCTAACTTATAGTTGTAAAATATATAAGGACTTTCTAGTCGTTTGAGTAGCGAAAACAATTTAATTGTTTATATAAAGTTTTTATGTCGAGTCTATATATATACGTGGCGTTGTCTAAATACTCAAATATTTGTAGCGAGAATTCTAGTAGTGTAATTATTATTTAAAAATAGGACTTCGAGTTTAAAATATGAGATTGTCATGTTTTATTAGTTAGACGATTTGTGACGACGGCTTTTATATATAGAACGAGTATAGAACACAATCTCGTGTCGGGAGTGGGTTGTGGCCCTATTATTGGTCACTCGAGTGGGCTAACAAGATTAAATAATTTTATGTATTTACCCTCTTGTTTTTGGGCTGCTATGAGAAGGAGAGAGCACTCACAAGTGGTGGGTCACTTGGTGGGCTGCGGCCCAACCAAGAGCCAAACAAATCAACCCAACGAGACAAACAAACAAAATCCAAAAACTTGAGGAGCACGGACTATTAATGTATAACCAAAGAAAGGAAAAATAATATAATGCTTGGCTATGAATTTGGCCAAAAGCTTAGAGTTCTAAAGTTCAGTGTCAATAAGTATGAAAGTAATATGTTTCCAGTTCATAAAAAAAGGGACATAGAAAAGAACAATTGGCCATGGGCTACAAACACAAAACACGACTCTTTGAGTGGTTTTCCCAACGAACCATAGCACCCTTCGGGGTGGTGGTGGTCGAACCAAAAGAGAGGTAACGAGTCACTTTTCATGGTGAACTCGTGTGGCCTCTCGGCTCGTGACACACAAAACAAAAAAACCGTGTTAGCTTCCACGCAAAGTTAAGGGTACTTATACCCATGATTTGAGACAATAACCAACTGTCTTTAACCTCAAATATAGCTCCGAAACTGACACGACTTGACTTATAGCTATTAGCACACAAGTTTCAACTCTTATACACTCAAGTTGGGTACTACCACAACCAAAGTATCGAGCACTAATGTAAGCCAGTCCGAACATAACACTGATTTTTGAGTGTCGACACAAACTCTATTCGAACAAAATCTCAAGCACTTTGTGAGCATGAAACTCGACTAGGAATCCAAGTAACCAAATCCTAACGCAAACACAAACATTTTCGAGCAAACTATGATTACCAGCTCAAACACAGAATGAACATAACAACACAGTCGACACCAGCCTCTCGTTACCGACTCAGATTCAAGTTCTTCCTATTCTTTTAACTATTCTAACTATTCGACCAAGGACGACAACAACCGAATACACTTCCTGTTTTCGAGCCAATATAATTTTTAGTTTTCAAGTTTTATTTTCTACAACACCATAACTTAATCATTACAAAAAGATCGAATAGCACAATAATTAAGCTTTTGAAACGGAAACATAATATCAACAATAAAAATAACGAATCATGTATTTAACAATTCTTAACAAATGAGAGTTTGAAAACCACATAAAGGGCATACTCATTCGAATGAAACAAAGAAATCAAAAGAAAGAAAAAGGTTTAGAACCCTTACAACAATGGATCGATTAACAGTAGATTAGAATGAACTCGAATTAACCTTGTTGATCCCAGTTGAGCTTCACGATCTTATTAATTACTTTAGATATAAACCTAAAATAATCGGTATAAAAACTGATCTTGAGTTGTATATCAAATATTATGCGGAAATTAATACTTGATCTTAAGAAGAATTAAACACAAACGAATTCTCAAACAACACTTCAATATATTAATATGATTGCTCTGAATAGCAACAGGGTTACAAGAAACCTTGAAGTGTAAAACAATAATGATATTTATGTAAAACCTAACCCTAGATCCTCCTTTTATACACATAAGGAGTCCTAGTCGGTTAGAAAACTTTCTATACAAGAATAATATCTAATCGTATCTTTACCATCAACAAACTATACATATCCAATAAGCAGCAGAATCAAACTCTAGCAGCAAAATCATCTTGGACTAGCAGCAGTTTGATACTTAGCTTATTTCATCATACTTCAAATATCACCAGCAGCAGAATGAATATACCAGCAGCAGAATGATTATGCCTAGCAGCAGAATCATACTTAGTATATTTTCCCTTAGAACCATGAGCAGCAGAATGATACAACTTAGCAGCAGAATCTTCAAAGTAGCAGCAGTATCTTTAAAACCCAACAAGCCTCCTCTAAACTTGATATTTTCTTTCAAAATATACAAGTTTCATCCATATAGCACAGATAATCATCAAGAGGATGCTTCCAAACACTACTTCTTTGAAGTCTTTGATTCAAGAATCTTCTCATATTTCCTTATCAGTTTATAAGCCTGATCATCTGAAAAGAAACTCCTTTGCAATGTCAACATTCCAGGCTTTAACATCTGAGTAATAACTGCTGTGTTGTTATTCAAAGGGTATTCCTTCTCCACAAGCATGTAGACCTTAACACCCTTACAAACCAATTCATGTACTCCACAAGATTGATACAAATACCACTTATCAACTCGGGAGTTCAACAAATCCTTCCATTCAAGATCTCTCTCATCAGGCTCAAACATGCTCTTCAAAAAATAATAGTGAATTCTTTCATATATCACCTCTGGTCTCTGATCACTATATTTTTCTTTATACAATCTCCACATCTGTATCACATCATCTCTATCCATAAAATGTAGCATCTGAGAAAATCTAACAAATCCATAACAAAGATGATTAGACCTCATAACCTCCCAGTAAGCTTCACTTCCATCTCTGACTGTAGTGTGTAACACCCCAACCCGACAAGGGTAAAGATATCACAATAATGGTTTCATATCAGATCAAAACAAAGCATACATCTATAGTAATACAAGAATTCTCAAAGGTTACAAATGAAATACAGATACTACAAGATTACAAATGAACTTCCGATAAATAATAATTCTAAAACAATCATCATAACTTCTAATCACTTCTAAGTCCAAAGTAGCTATCAAGTCTTCTAAGTCCAAAGGTACTCTCCACTCATTCCCAGCTTCCTACTAAAACCTGCCGCAGGAAAAGAAATGCGGCTGAGCTACGAAAGCTCAGTGAACAGATATAACGATAACAAACAGTAATAGAGAATAGTACAGAATAACAAAAATAAAGGTCAAACAGATATAATATGGTTCAAGGGATAAGTCAATGAATAAGTATAAAGGAAAGAGAAAAGGGATAGTAATCCACCACGAGCCCAGAAATAGATCATATCAAATCGTAACCACAAATCTTCAAATCATATAGAGGGGAGACCTCTCAGATAATCAGATAATATGAGGGGTGTCCTCATTCTTCAAATGGAGTAGCTAGCTCCCAGAAATTGTGAAGGGCATGTATAGCACACAGTACCAATCACCAAAACAGAAATCATATCATATATAGTTAAATCAACTAAACAGAACAGAATCTAGGATTGCAACCCATACGCCCCTGCAGACAACTCACAATCTTAATAGCCATGGCAGATAACAGAAAAGGGACGGTGTGAGAAATCACTCACCCACACATGAGTCATGCCAATGGTGCATCAATGGCATGGCCAGGTTTCCTTCCTGGCTAGGGAAACAGAAATGGCTCGGGTATCAAACTAAGAGTCAAGTATCATATCAAATCAGAGTGTCACATCAAAAGGGTCATATATC
The DNA here is from genome assembly GCA_021014915.2 of Artemisia tridentata subsp. tridentata. Classification (NCBI taxonomy): domain Eukaryota; kingdom Viridiplantae; phylum Streptophyta; class Magnoliopsida; order Asterales; family Asteraceae; genus Artemisia; species Artemisia tridentata. The sequence continues at coordinate 116,242,073 of CP139504.1, forward strand.
AGAAGCTGCAGATCAATATCTCAGAAGTAATATCAAAGGTCCAACTCAGAGTTTATCAGATCAAAGTTCATATTAAATAATCAAGTCAGGGTTCCGAACAACAGTTCATTTCAAAAGTTTCTATCAAAAGTCCTTTTCAAAACAATCCTTTATTCATGATTTTCATAAAACGGTCCTTTAAAATAGTTTTCATAAAAATAATCTTTCAAAACGGTTTTTCATAAAAATAGTCTTCCAAATATAGTATTCACAAAAGTTAGTAACATTTTATATAAAAGTGGTTTCGCATCATTGATAAATATCTTTTTAAAATGGTTTTTCTCAAAACATTTTCAAGGCATAATTATAAAAGGTTTTGATAACATAGCTTCATATCAGAGGTCATATCAAATGGGATCAACAGAGAAGGTTCAAGCAAAAGGGAATCATAGCAATCAACTCAGAAAATTAACGGATCAAAATACGAAAGAGATCATGAGAAATATTAAAAGAAAAGGTCAGAATATCTGTACCTTAGACCGCAAGTGCAAACACAACAGGGAAACATAAAGATTGGAGCAACTCCTCCTTCGATGAATCTACATAAGTTATAACCATAAATTACTCATAAGTTTTCTTTAATGCCTTAACGGATTTCGATACTTGTTCTTAGTTATATTAACATAATTAGAGTTGATCTCATCTTAGTCAATCATATGTCAATTATATTCTTAACGTATATAAATTTTAAGGCTTAACTTACGTAAAATATATTCTTAAATTCAGTCTCGTTTAACCTTGTTGCAAAGATTTAACCCAAGTCTACCCAGTTTGCTATATATTTTTCATTGCTATAATAAAATACCCAAGTGTCTTTTATAATGATATCATCAAATACAGTAGCCATGGACCAAGAAAATACCATTTAGATTACCCTTAACAATGTTCACATTAGTGACAGTGGAATACAAAAATTAGCATGTAATATTTTGACGTAAAATTTACTGACAGTGGAACACTAAAATTAGCGCATGACTTTTATATAAATGGAGTTCAAGATTTTCGAGCAAAGACATTTCGAGATCGGAACGAACCCGAGTCGTACAATCACCAACTTGAACATGGACTAGGATACGATCGAAACCCAAAACCCACTCGTATAAGAAAATAGATGAACCCGCAACTGTTCCCAATCGCGAGCTATAAACCACCATGGAATGAACTCGAACACGAACCGATCGAGACCATAAGAATTAACCTCACATAATATTACAAACCAAGACTGATCAGACACGCAACACGACCACGCACATTAGGATTAACGAGACCAAATCATACCCTTCACTTATTCTTTTAATCCTGGTTACCAGTAGGTGTACATACATGTTTAGGCTTATATTGTCACCTATTTCTCAATCTTTTTGGATCAACACACGACACACACACCACACCAAACTGATGAGACAAATCCTGTAAGCAGTACTCACGTAAAAATCTAGTCACCCAACACCTTAAACCCTTTTTAAATCTCTTGTTAATGTCATACTAGGACTACCATATTTATATGCCATACTCAATGCTTTATTAAGTGATCTTTAACAGGTTTAAAGCAACTCTTATTACCTCATAGTTCGACTCACACAAAACCCCACACGACCCCAGAACACATGCGACAACATCAAGATCTGATCGACCACGCATACAAGACCCAACATGCGAGAGGACCACCAGTTCTAACTAGACAGCGTGCAATGAACATCTCACATAAAATCTTAACCGAGACACTTGACCCTCGTTAAACCGTATACGCCTAGGTTTCTATATACGACATCACATTAACGTTTAATCACTGGTTTTCTTTTTAAATAACAGTCATTAGGGCTTGAGTGTTTAGGTCGAATTACAGAAAGGAACATGCATGGATCGTTATTCTTATGATTTCATGTGGTGAATTTCCTATTTGTTATAACAGATTAACGACTGCAGCATGTTAACGAGATCAAGAGGATGATACCTGTTGTTTACGAGATCAAGAAGGAGAAGAAAAAAAAGAACAGGAACTATCACAACCCCACGAGTTCAATCCACCCACGAACCAATAGCAACAGCCCTCGAACACTTGGTCTTGAAAGAGAGCAAAGTAACAGGACTTTGTGTGATTATTGTGTCTTGTCGTATCAAAAGAAGAGGGAGGAGAAAACGTGTAAGATGTAGGGCTTACATAGGGGGAGCGTGTTTAGCTTTTGGAAGGTTATAATTGATTGATTTGGTTTGATATAGTCTGACTAGGATAGCGAAATTATGGGCTGAAATTTTTGGATTCTTGTCTTTCAAAATAGTATATGTGTCTTATGAATTGGTCCCCATTAAAGGAAAAAAAAAAAACGTGTAGGGGTCTTGAAGATTTAGGAAGGTTTGCTAAATTGAATGGATTTGATTGGAACCCATTTAATGTTAACATGTTTTTAAGATAAATGTTGTTGCATAATATTATATAAGACTTAGAGGAAATCGGTTAGAGCATAAGTAGGCGTGTGATGTTGTTTAATTATGTACCATTCGTTTATCATAAGTCTCATTATCGTATTACCTTCATTCGTTCAATTATTAATAGTTAGATACTTAGGATATAATCGGAATGAAATGTCTTAATGATCAAATGTATTTTATGAATTTGAGATCAAAGGGGTATTCTGGGTATTTTACGTGTTCAGAAATTTTAGGTTTTACAACTCTTCCCATCTAAAAAAAAAATTTCGTCTTCAAAAATTGAAGTGAAACGAAACGGAAAGCACAACGGACCGTGAATGGAAATGTGAATGACTTGTTCCTCATGACTCTATCTTGCTGATCAAAAAGCTTCGGTTTCCTCAGAAAAGACATGCCATACTAAATCCAGATCAAAAGAATAATATACCAAACGTAATAGATGATAATCGTATCCCCTCAGAAGAGAATACAAGGAAAACGTAGGATTTGACGGATATATCGTCCGTGGAATTTAATTAGACAAATCAGATGAGAACATACATAAAATAGATTGTCGGTAACCTCAACCGGCAGAAAGCTCTACAACGGAGTCCAAGATTCTTATCGAAAACACAGAGGTCAGCAAAACGCGTGTCGAATACTTCAAACGTATCAAATCGTATAACGGTGAAAGCAGATTAAGCGTATAGGTAGAATGAACCTATAGTCTCAATAGAATATTAGAAATTCTAAAGCTTCTAAGGCACTCCTCGAAATATCCTATGCCCACAACAAGTGCACGTTATATGATGTAAGTATTATCACGTTGGCCAGACGTCATAATACTGGCATCATATACATATGCCCTCATGATGGTCATACTTTATCTCAAGTCGTGAACAAAACAACCTATCTTAATCCACCTAATCCTTCTACAGTCTCAGAGGTCATCAAAATCAAACACCATAACTAAGAGGAGAACGAAACTACTTGAAAGAGTAACGGAAAAATTTAGAATGTCTATCAGAATTTGGTACATCAGATCATCCATCATTCGTCAAATTTCACATAACAAAACCATCGTCCAGCATACGCAGAATGAACACCGAGCGAAATTACTGACAGGGAACTTAAATCATTCAAGGGATCCTATCATCAGGTAATGGAAATTTGAGTAGGTCAAGAGGAAATGAATTACATCATCCATAGCTTCATCCTTCACAGAATCAACTCTTTCAAACACAAACATTCGCTTCAGAATTATCGTACATGATCTTAAACTTCTTCCAAGTCTATGCAGTCTGTCATATGATCATAGGGTGGAAAGGAAATATAAACTCGAGTCTGGCCCCTCAAGCCTTCGGCACTTCTTCTTGGAACTGTGGTGCAGTAACGTGAATCTCCGGCATGGTCACTGTGCATTCTTCTATTCGCGAGTCTGCTTCTGCTCTCAATTCATCTTAGTACAACTAAAGTGAATAGAGAAGCAAGACTGCGTGCCTTAGATAGGTCTTCAGCACGATTTGAAATTCGCCAACTCCAACTACCGTCATTGCCGGATGCATGGTAGTGTTATCTGTTACAATCTCTGATCGTCAATCAAATCTACTTCTTCCAGAATAAAGGGTCATTCTACAAGATGGTCTATATGTTTCCTCTTCGTGCATAAACTGAAATACTTCCCGGAGGTTACTCTCAGTTTGTCATCTCTTTTCTTAGAAGTCCTTGGGGTTGCTTCTTCAGTCCTTCAATCATTAAAAGAGGCCGTCTGGTACGGAGTTTATAGAGATAGAATCAATCATTGATACGCTGAATTGAAAGATGGTCATGGTAGTGATACGATTAGGTTTACGATAGTCAATACTCCAATGTTTTCTTCTTTCCTCTTCACATGCTAACAGGGTATTCAAAATAAAACACTGAGGTGAACATAATCGTATTCCATCATCTTCTCCAATTTCTCAACTTCTGTGGCATCATGGTCCGTCAACTGAGATTGGTTCAAATTTCATTTTACTTCTCAACCAGGAGGGAAACCCAAGAGTTCCATCGGAGAATACCAAAAAATTTGCACAACAAAACTTCCAAAGCCAAAGTTTTCTAAGAGTGGATAATAGGTGTCAGGAGGCAATCAACAATCAAAGGAGATCGAGGAAGATGTTTCCATAGCAGCGTTAACAGATTTGGGCGGTTACCGGTTATCATAATGAAAATGGGATGAAGCATATTACTAAAGGTCACAAATCAGATACGGTAGTCCCTGGCAGCGTATGAGGGCCAGCCAATCCATAACTTAAAGACCTCAAAATCGAATATATCAAAAGTAAACGGATTCGTAGGCTAATTACAGTCGCCAAGCCAGACGGATAGTTCATATATCCAGGTCAAGTACATGGTTCATCAAAGTGTCGAGGCAGATGAGCGAACAGTTCAAGGCGTTGGAGTCTTGATTAGCTAATTAGCATAAGTGGCAGGTAGGTTGTGAGTCATCGGTAATACGAACATCGTATAACTGTCAAAAGTGAGGCATATAGAATATCAGTTATCAGCATCATCATGCTCAGTTAACAATTTCACATCGAGACAGAATAATCACCAGAGTTCTCACAGGAGTAATAATGGACTTTGCAAGACAGAGTAGTATCAGATGATACATTTATATCCAGCACGGGTAGTGAATTCATAGAATGTGTCAAATACATTAAGGTTGAATGACCTTCGGGGTAGTCAGAGAAGTTTCAAATTGTTTATCAAACAGGTCGGAAGTGAAAATCAAAGTCAGGTAATGATAGCAAAAGTTTAACAATCGGAAATCATGGTAGGGAGTTCAAAATGGTTTCAAACACCGAAGGTGAAACATAGGAGGATAGTCGTCAATGATCAATCAACCTATCCTTTATCAGAATAAAATCAAAGTTAACTATCAAGGGAAGACGGATCAACGAAGCAGATCTTACCGTTCAAAATGGGAGGGCAACATTCTTATACTCGTGGTTAAAACACCACCAGACTTCCTATGGAAACAGAGATGGTTAAGACGAAATCAAATAGTGTCAAAAGATTCATAGATGTTTATCAAAAGCAAAGACAATTAACAGAATGTATCCAGTAGGTCATCGTCATGCAGATTCTCAGAATGCCCGAAGAGGTATCAAAATGATTATCAAAGAATCAGAGGTCGGAGTCGGAATCTTAGGTGGTGCAAAGCGTGAACTTTAAATCTCCAAAAGTGGTCTCAGCAAGCAAGACACGAATCAGAGTGATGCGGAAGCAATGATACTTAAACAAATGACTTATAGTCTACCCATTCCTCACTGGTCAAACTTAAGTTCCTATAGGGAAATCCTAAAGCAAATCTTAAAGGTTGTCTTATGAGCGCCTACAGTGGAAACTTAATGGTCCAAACTTCACAGGTCAAGGGTAAATGTATTACGAGTCGCAGCCTGTCTCTCTGATACCATAAATTGTAACACCCCAACCCGACAAGGGTAAAGATATCACAATAATGGTTTCATATCAGATCAAAACAAAGCATACATCTATAGTAATACAAGAATTCTCAAAGGTTACAAATGAAATACAGATACTACAAGATTACAAATGAACTTCCGATAAATACTAATTCTAAAACAATCATCATAACTTCTAATCACTTCTAAGTCCAAAGTAGCTATCAAGTCTTCTAAGTCCAAAGGTACTCTCCACTCATTCCCAGCTTCCTACTAAAACCTGCCACAGGAAAAGAAATGCGGCTGAGCTACGAGAGCTCAGTGAACAGATATAACGATAACAAACAGTAATAGAGAATAGTACAGAATAACAGAAATAAAGGTCAAACAGGTATAATATGGTTCAAGGGATAAGTCAATGAATAAGTATAAAGGAAAGAGAAAAGGGATAGTAATCCACCACGAGCCCAGAAACAGATCATATCATATCGTAACCACAAATCTTCAAATCATATAGAGGGGAGACCTCTCAGATAATCAGATAATATGATGGGTGTCCTCATTCTTCAAATGGAGTAGCTAGCTCCCAGAAATTGTGAAGGGCATGTATAGCACACAGTACCAATCACCAGAACAGAAATCATATCATATATAGTTAAATCCACTAAACATAACAGAATCTAGGATTGCAACCCATACGCCCCTGCAGATAACTCACAATCATAATAGCCATGACAGATAACAGAAAAGGGACGGTGTGAGAAATCACTCACCCACACATGAGTCATGCCAATGGTGCATCAATGGCATGGCCAGTTTACCTTCCTGGCTAGGGAAACAGAAATGGCTCGGGTATCAAACTAAGAGTCAAGTATCATATCAAATCAGGGTGTCACATCAAAAGGGTCATATATCAGAAGCTGCATATCAATATCTCAGAAGTAATATCAAAGGTCCAACTCAGAGTTTATCAGATCAAAGTTCATATTAAATAATCAAGTCAGGGTTCCGAACAACAATTCATTTCAAAAGTTTCTATCAAAAGTCCTTTTTAAAACAATCCTTTATTCATGATTTTCATAAAACGATCATTTAAAGTAGTTTTCATAAAAATAATCTTTCAAAACGTTTTTTCATAAAAATAGTCTTCCAAATACAGTATTCACATAAGTTAGTAACATTTTATATAAAAGTGGTTTCGCCTCATTGATAAACATATTTTTAAAATGGTTTTTCTCAAAACATTTTCAAGGCATAATTAAAAAAGGTTTTGATAACATAGCTTCATATCAGAGGTCATATCAAATGGGATCAACAGAGAAGGTTCAAGCGAAAGGGAATCATAGCAATCAACTTAGAAAATTAACGGATCAAAATACGAAAGAGATCATGAGAAACCTTAAAAGAAAAGGTCAGAATATCAGTACCTTAGACAGCAAGTGCAAACACAACAGGGAAACATAAAGATTGGAGCAACTCCTCCTTCGATGAATCTACATAAGTTATAACCATAAATTACTCATAAGTTTTCTTTAATGCCTTAACGGATTTCGATACTTGTTCTTAGTTATATTAACATATTTAGGGTTGATCTAATCTTAGTCAATCATATGTCAATTATATTCTTAACGTATATAAATTTTAAGGCTTAACTTACGTAAAATATATTCTTAAATTCAGTCTCGTTTAACCTTGTTGCAAAGATTTAACCCAAGTCTACCCAGTTTGCTATATATTTGACATTGCTATAATAAAATACCCAAGTGTCTTTTATAATGATATCATCAAATACAGTAGCCATGCACCAAGAAAATACCATTTAGATTACCCTTAACAATGTTCATATTAGTGACAGTGGAATACAAAAATTAACATGTAATATTTTGACGTAAAATTACTGACAGTGGAACACTAAAATTAGCGCATGACTTTTATATAAATGGAGTTCAAGTTTTACGAGCAAAGATAGTTCGAGATCGGAACGAACCCGAGTCGTACAATCACCAACTCGAACATGGACTAGGATACGATCGAAACCCAAAACCCACTCGTATACGAAAATAGATGAACCCGCAACCGTTCCCAATCGCGAGCTATAAACCACCATGGAATGAACTCGAACACGAACCGATCGAGACCATAAGAATTAACCTCACATAATATTACAAACCAAGACTGATCACACACGCAACACGACCACGCACATTAGGATTAACGAGACCAAATCATACCCTTCACTTATTCTTTTAATCATGGTTACCAGTAGGTGTACATACATGTTAGGCTTATATTTTCACCTATTTCACAATCTTTTTGGATCAACACATGACACACACACCACACCAAACTGATGAGACAAATCCTGTAAGCAGTACTCACGTAAAAATCTAGTCACCCAACACCTTAAACCCTTTTTAAATCTCTTGTTAATGTCATACTAGGACTACCATATTTATATGCCATACTCAATGCTTTATTAAGTGATCTTTAACAGGTTTAAAGCAACTCTTATTACCTCATAGTTCGACTCACACAAAACCCCACACGACCCCAGAACACATGCGACACCATCAAGATCTGATCGACCACGCATACAAGACCCAACATACGAGAGGACCACCAGTTCTAACAAGACAGCGTGCAATGAACATCTCACATAAAATCCTAACCGAGACCCTTGACCCTCGTTAAACCGTATACGCCTAGGTTTCTATATACGACATCACATTAACGTTTAATCACTGGTTTTCTTTTTAAATAACAGTCATTAGGGCTTGAGTGTTTAGGTCGAATTACAGAAAGGAACATGCATGGATCGTTATTCTTATGATTTCATGTGGTGAATTTCTTATTTGTTATAACATATTAACGACTGCAGCATGTTAACGAGATCAAGAGGATGATACCTGTTGTTTACGAGATCATGAAGGAGAAGAAAAAAAGAACAAGAACTATCACAACCCCACGAGTTCAATCCACCCACGAACCAATAACAACAACCCTCGAACACTTGGTCTTGAAAGAGAGCAAAGTAACAGGACTTTGTGTGATTATTGTGTCTTGTCGTATCAAAAGAAAAGGGAGGAGAAAACGTGTAAGATGTAGGGCTTACATAGGGGGAGCGTGTTTAGCTTTTGGAAGGTTATAATTGAATGATTTGGTTTGATATAGTCTGACTAAGATAGCGAAATTATGGGCTGGAATTTTTGGATTCTTGTCTTTCAAAATAGTATATGTGTCTTATGAATTGGTCCCCATTAAAGGAAAAAAAAAAAAAAAACGTGTAGGGGTCTTGAAGATTTAGGAAGGTTTGCTAAATTGAATGGATTTGATTGGAACCCATTTAATGTTAACATGTTTTTAAGATAAATGTTGTTGCATAATATTATATAAGACTTAGAGGAAATCGGTTAGAGCATAAGTAGGCGTGTGATGTTGTTTAATTATGTACCATTCGTTTATCATAAGTCTCATTATCATATTACCTTAATTCGTTCAATTATTAATAGTTAGATACTTAGGATATAATCGGAATGAAATGTCTTAATGATCAAACGTCTTTTATGAATTTGAGATCAAAGGGGTATTCTGGGTATTTTACGTGTTCAAACATTTTGGGTTTTACTTCCATCCCTGACTGAATGTGAATAAGATATGATTGAATACTTGGTATCTAAAGGAACTGCATTTACTATCTCTGGTTCCTTTTGTGGTACATGAGCTGTGAGATCCATTGTTCTTTTCATATCATCAGCAGTCACCTCTTCAAGATGATGCTCATCACTTTCTTCTTTTTCTGAGTCACTCATACCAATGACTCAGTAGGTTCAGGCTTTTCCTCTTCAACTATATTCTCTTTCTCTTTCTCAACATCTGACACTTTGGGCATTTTAACAGTTGACTCAAGATTCATATAAGCATTTGATGCTACTTTGATTCTTGTCAACTCTTTGATCTCAGCATCAGTTAAAGGTTTAAATTTCCTCTCCATCTCTTTCTTAGCAGCCTCAAACTTCTGCTTGACTTCTTCATTAGAGTATGGCTTCAACTCCTTCAATTTCCAACCCTTCATATTCCTCAGATATTGCTCATGAAGAGTTCTCTGTTGCCTTGCAGTTGGTGGTCTATTCACCTTTTTATTCTTTCTTGCAACCAGAAGCCTTTTCTTATTCTCCACAATGGCTTGATGAATCCAGTCATTAATACCTTCATCTGTAAAAACATCTTCCATCTCTACTTTCACTCTCTCCCATGCCATAGCAGCTTTACATCTTGCCTGCTCATTTTCCCATGCAGCCACTTTTGCTTCAACTTCAGATTGTTTCTCAGATTGTTGCTTTTGTTTCTCCATTGCTTTATCATACTCAGCTTTTTCTTCATCAGCAACCCTCTGAGCTTCTTCTGCATCCCACCTTTCTTACAAATGTCTAGGCCATTCCTCAATTGGAAATTCATTAGGATCAAGATAAGGTTCAAGTTCTTCCACCATTTTTTCCTTACCCTTACCCTTGTAGGTAGGTGGTTGAACAGGTTTTCTTGTTGGCACAGGCTCTTGTATGACAACTCCTTTGGCTTTAGGTCTTGAGACAGTCACTTGTTTTGGTTTTGGTAAAGGTTGAGCAGCTGGTTGTGATTGTGGTTCAGGTGTTGGGATAACTTTTTGTGATTTTGGTGAATTTGGTTTAAGATTTAGCAGCATTTGAGCTATGGGTATTGTGTCTTCATCTGTTTCAGCAGCAGAACCCATTTCTGAAGCAACAGCAGAATGTCCTGCACCAGCAGTAGAATCATTCTTTGCCTTCTTGTCACCAACATCAGCAGCAGGTTTACTTCCAACATCTTTTTCAACATTATCCATACCAGAACCAACATTCTCAACCATATGATCCTCATTTTCTGCAACACCAGCAACATTCTTATCAAATTCCTTCTCAGCCTCCCCTTGAGCCATATTATCCTCTGCTTCATTCCTCCCCTGTTTGGGAGCATCCTCTCCCAAACTTGGTTTGGAAACCTTCAACTGTGAAGATCTTGATCTCAGCAACCCCTCAAGATGTTGAACCCTAAGCTTAAGCCTTCTGATTTCAGCACCCTGAGAAGCTTTCACTGTCTTTAGTTCCTTTCTAAGACCAATGACCTCCTTTGACAATTTTGTACAGGTATCCGTCAATTCTTTTAATTGTTTCATGATATCCTCACAACTTCGGTCTGTGTAACCTGACCCGAGAGGTTGATCACTGGATTTGGCATTGTGTACAGGTGTTTTAACCATCAAATCCTCTGTTTCAACTTCAATGCTAGCCTCAAAACTTCGACCTGTGTTACCTGGTCTGAGAGGTGTATCATGGGCATTGTCATTTTGTACATCAGTGTCCATCAATTCATGTGTTTCATCCCTGTCCTCATCACTTCGAGATGTGTTACCTTCTCCGAGAGGTGAATCATTGGACACAAACTCAGTCTCAACCCTAGGCTGAACATCTGAGCCCCCTATATTTGCCATTTGGCTAGGGTTTCCATCATGTGCATCAGGTTCATAAGAACCCTCAGCAGTAGATGTTGCCAAGGTTGGGGTCTTAATTATGTTGACACTGGCCTGTTCAACTACTAAGTTGGAAACAGTAGTGTCAGCCCCTTCCTTCATGCCATCTCCATCACCTATGGCAGCCTCATCTGCTTCTATACTAGCACTAGTCTGAGGTAACTCAGTGCTCTTTTCATGTGAAATCCTAGGTGATTGAGTCTTTTGTGGTTCATTATGAGATGATTCATGTGAATATTCAGGAGTGGGTGTGTGATGGGAAGCTGTGGGGTTTTCAGCTTCTTTACCTTGAGCAAGATCAGCAACAATGTTCAAAATGTATTGGGACAATGGAGTTATTCTCCCAGAAAAACCTGTCCCATTTTTCCTTAAGTGTTTAAACATTTTAGTTACAAGAACTGGAGTTTTGTAAGGTTTTTCATGAGCAAAAGGTTCTTGTAACTGATTATCAATGAGTAATTGCAAAAATCTTGGATAAAGATAAGAATTTCCTGAAATATTCTTTTTCAACCCCTCAAAAATCATAGCCGAAAAATTATATGACTGGCCTGTGGCTAGACAAATCAAAGCAGAAGCTTGATTTGCACTAAACTCATTCCACCCACTCGTTTTAGGACTAAGACAATGTAGAAGGGTGTGAACAAGAAACTTCCATTGTGGACAGAGCAAACGTTTGAAAATTTTAACTTTAGTGTTGGTTCGCTCATACCCAATTCTTTCAAGTTCCTCAAAAATTGTAGATGTAGGAAGGCAAGTTATTGTGTCATCATCTGTAAGACGAAGAATTCTTCTTATAGATGTCTCAGTAACGACTATTCTTTCCTCATCCACTAAAGCAATTAACATTTCTTCCCCATTAATAGTTTCAGTCGTAACAGTCGACCAAAACTATTTTATGTGGGAACGATATATAGTTGGATTTACTGATAATGCATACCTAATGGAGGTAGCATTAAGAAAGAGTATAACTTCAGTGAAACCATCAGCCTCCGGCACCTTTTTAAGAAAAGCTACTTGATTGTGATCGTCAGAAAAGGTACGTCTTGCCATTGCAAATTAGGGTTTTGATTTTGGAGAATTTTGAATCAGATGTTAATGTAGATGTTAGGTTTTGGAGATACTTGAATTTTGGGCGCACAAGTTTAATTTGGGGATCGAATTAGGTTTACACCAATTAGATCCAATTAGAAGGTTTAGGCGCCAATTTGAAAAACAGGCCTTCAAATTTCAAATTTAGCAGTAGAATGCTAAACTTGCAAAAGTAAGCAGCAGATCACCTCTAGCAGTAGAATGGATTCCTTCCGAATACTTATCCAATTTCCCAAAATAAAGATCCATCCTTTTGGTCAACTCTCCCAAAATTAAATCCACATACCGACTTGAGTGATAACTCCTAAATACCAACCCCGCCTTTAATGCCATTAATCCATAATTAACTCAATAAAATCCCTCAACTCATCTACACACATTCATCTCCTCCCACAAAATTGTCAACACAAATCATCAACATTCCAAGCACCATGAATCCTTCAAAGATCATAGAAATCTCATCGGATTCATCATCTGACTCCGGAAGCTCTGGTTGGAATAACTATTTTCCACCTGATTATACCGGACAAACTAGCAAAAGGCAAAGGACAACTCCTCCAATATCATCGGATGAACTAATAACTCCTCCATCTTATTTAGACGATTCATTCACCTCTTCAGATTCGTCTGATGATTATGAAGTTTAAAAACTATCAGACTTACTAACCAAAGAGTTTGAAAAAGCAGCATCATCAGTGAAGATCCCTGTTCCAAAGAAGAAGCCTGAGAAGAAGCAAGTTCCATCTCCAAGTCAAAAGCAAATTCCATCTCCAAGACCAGTAATACTGGCACTTCCCTGCAAGAAGGTGTCTGAACTCATGGGTAGCAGAGGACCCCGCAGTAAAGTCATGCCGGATATCATTGGAAAAGGAAAAGGAAAGCTTGAGTAGTTGTGTGTGGTAGGTTTGTGAAGGTTTATGTGTAATAAGGTTGTTGGTTGGTTGTTTGTTTTGTGGCTTTTGAATCCTGAATGTTGACGTAACTCTTGCTAATGTAGTGAATGTTCCCAGTAATGACTAAACTTCTATTATCTTTGTGTTTATGAACATCCACTCTTATGCTTTTGATCCTGAATAGTTAACCTCCCCTGAACTTCAGAATCATTGTATTCTCATCAAGAAAACTTTTGTGACTTAACCTGCAAAAGATTAGTCCAACAACCACAAAACACAAACAAGAATATCTCACAGTAATCACAAGATAGTCAACAAAATAACTATCTTAGCAGCACACAATATATATACATAGCAAGCATTAGAAACAACTTATTTGATCAATAAAAACACAAATCCTCAAAAACTTTTTATAAAAACATACAGAGATAAGATTTTAAAGATTGATCATACCTATACTGGCAACTAAAAATTGAAATCTACTTATATCAAAACTTTTTGTAAGTAGATCAGCAACATTATTTTCAGTATGTATTTTAACCATTTGAATTAACTTTTTCTCATAACAATCTCTAATAAAATGATGTCTTATCTCTATATGCTTTGTTTTAGAGTGAAAAACAGGATTCTTGATTATACACATTGTGCTGTTATTATCAATATAAATTTTGGTGTTCATGAAATTGTACCCATAATCCAAGAGTTGATTCTGAATCCAAAGTACTTGTCCACAACAACTAGAAGCAGCTACATACTCTGCCTCAGTTGTTGAGTTAGCCACCACAATCTGTTTCTTGCATTGCCATGAGATTAGCCTATGACCAAGGTATTGACAGCCTCCAGTGGTTGACTTTCTATCCAAACTAGCTCTAGCATAGTCACTGTCTGAGTATGCTATCAAGTCAAAGGGTGAATTATTAGGATACCAAAGGCCCAATTTAGGTTGACCCTTTAGGTACCTAAAAATTCTTTTGACCACTTCCAAGTGTGAAACTTTTGGGGACACTTGAAATCTGGCACAAGCACACGCAGAAAACATGATATCTGGCCTTGAAGCAGTCAGATACATCAATGAACCAATCATTGATCTATAAAGATGTACATCAACCTCTTCCCCATCTTCATCCTTGAGCAAAGGTTTGTTGTTATCCATTAGTGTCTTAGCTGCCTTCACATCATTGAAACCAAATTTCTTTAACATATCAGCCACATACTTGTCTTGACTGATGAAGATCCCTCAGCTGTCTGCTTAACCTGAAGCCCCAGAAAGAAAGTGAGTTCTCCCATAGAACTCATTTGAAATCTGTTATGCATGAGCTTTTCAAATTCTTCACAGAACACCTTGTTTGTAGACCCAAAAATGATATCATCTACATAAACCTGAACTAGTAAAATATCATTTTTATTTTTCTTGATGAACAAAGTTTTATCAATGGTTCCCCTTTTGAATCCATTAGATAACAAATACTTAGACAAGGTGTCATACCAAGCTCTAGGAGCTTGATGTAAACCATACAGTGCTTTCTCCACTTTATATACTCTTTCTGGAAAGTTAGGATCTTCAAAACTAGGAGGTTGCATCACATAAACCTCTTCATCAATCTTTCCATACAAGAAAGCACTTTTCACATCCATTTGGTACACTGGAAAGTTCTTGAATAGGCAAAAGCCAAAAACAATCTAATAGCCTCTATCCTTGCTACAGGAGCAAAGACCTCATCATAATCTATTCCTTCTTCCTGAGTGTACCCCTGAGCCACCAGTCTTGCTTTGTTTCTTACCACAATTCCTCTTTCATCTCTTTTGCACCTGAACACCCATTTTGTACCAATTGCCCTCTTCCCATTAGGCAAATCAACTAGTGTCCAGACCTCTTGAAGCTTGAACTGCAACAGCTCCTCTTGCATGGCTTCAACCCAACTTGAATCATGCATAGATTTGTGAATATTTTTAGGTTCTACTTGTGACAAGAAACAGGCAAATTTGCAATTTTGTAGGTCCTTGTGGCTATTCCTCTGATGCAATGATTGAGCAAATAAACCTTGATGAAGTTGATTACTCAGCCTTTTGTTTTACTTCTGGTTTGTACAGTAGATTGTATATCACCAATTATCTGCTCTTTAGGATGATTCTTATGTATCCTTGTAGTTGGAGTAGGACTGACTTGAATAGAAGACTCCAAATTTGTCAAATCAGCATTTGCTCCAAAAACATCCACAACATCATCATCTGTGTCATAATAGATTTCCTCCATTTCAGGCATATGAGGAAAGTCACCATCATCATTAACATCATCATTAAAGTCAGTAGCAGAATTCTTTGGAACAGCAGTAGAATTACTAGGCTTAGCAGCAGAATTGAGAATACTGCTGCTAGGCGTAGCAGCAGAATAATTTGGCTTAGCAGCAGAATTGGAGATACTGCTGCTAGCTTCATTTCTTGAACTTCTATGCTTTGATGACTTCTCAACAGTCTTGCCATCATTAGAAGGTTCATCATCACCTTCTGCATCATCCTTTGGTACTTCCTTATGAACAGCATCATCATCTGAACTCTTTCCCTCTTTATCTGTTGGAGTGAAGCACTGATTAAACTTCCACTTCTCAATCAAAACAAACTCCTCTGCAGATCCATCCTTCTTTGATTATGTCCCTGCATTGGGGTTAGTTTGTGTACCTGCAGACATGTTAGTTGTACCTGCAATGACTGGTTGATAATTCATACTTTTTGTTAGAGAATCAATATCAAACATCCATTCAGGACCTTTTCCATCAACATTAGGTGTGGATTCTCTAATTGTAACATGTAAAGTTTCCACCACATACCCAGTCCTTTGATTGAAGACTCTAAAAGCCTTACTTTCAGTGGAGTATCCAACAAAGAAACCTATGTCTGCTTTCTCACTAAACTTGCCTAAGTGGTCAATGGTGTTCAAGATAGTAACAGGACACCCAAATGGTCGTAAGAAATCTATCAGGGGTTTCCTACCATGTAATAACTCATAAGGGGTCTTGTTATGAGGTTTAACTATCTTACTTCTATTTTGCACATAGCAAGCAGTGTTGACTGCTTCAGCCCAAAAGATAGTGGGTAACTTAGACTCTGACAACATGGTCCTAGCAGCCTCAATTAATGTTCTATTTCTCCTCTCAGCAACCCCATTTTGCTGAGGAGTTCTAGCCACACTAAACTGTCTAGTTATACCCTTTTCCTCACAGAACTGATTCATCACTTGGTTCTTAAATTCAGTTCCATTGTCACATCTGATGACCTTAACTTTGTGATTAATTAGGTTTTCTATCCTTGTAATAAAAGCCTTAAGAATGCCAGGAGTCTCATCCTTAGTAGCTAAGAAGAATACCCAAGTAAATCTACTAAAATCATCAGTGACCACTAAGCCATACATCTTTTTGTTCAAGCTTTTCACAAAAGTAGGTCCAAACAGATCCATATGTAACATATACAAGGGTTCAGAAATAGAGTTCACCACTTTGGACTTACAAGATGCTCTATGTTGCTTTCCCATCTGACAAGCAACACATATTTCAGGGTTTTCAAAGACCTTTGAAGGTAATCCTCTGACCAAGTTCCCTTTCACCAACTTGTTGATAGACTTGTAGTTCAAATAGCCAAGCCTTCTATGCCTAAGTTTAGATTCATCAATAGTGGCTTTGGCAAACAGACAAGTTAAATCTCTTTTGGGAATAATGTTCTTTATGTCCACACTGTATATGTTGTCATTTCTAGGGACTTTAAGAAGTACTAATTTATCATCAGGCATCTTATAGTCAGGAGATAAGACAAGACACTCAGTGTCTGTAAAAAGAACAAAATTCTTTCTGTCACACATTTGTGAGACACTAAAAAGATTGAACTTTAGTCCATTCACCAAATACACTTTCTCAAAATCCAATTTGCCAGTTCTGATGATGCCTTTTCCAATGATTTTACCTCCTTTAGGATCATTCCTAAAGCCAACGTATCCACCATCCAAAGCTTAAAAGTTTTCCAAATTGCTTTGGTCTCCAGTCATATGTGAAGAGCATCCACTATCAAAAATGCATTTATCCTTTAGCTCCTTTTGTAGATTGCCCTGCACAAAAAGTAAGAGAATTAGTTTCTCTTTGGGACCCAAGCCATTACTGACTTGGATCTGCCTTGTGCATCAAAGTAGTCAAATTTCTTCAACTGCATTGGTGCACTGCTGTGTCTGAGAGCATGATCCAAAACTTTAACTTTAGGTTTCCAGACCCAGCAAGATGAGGCCTTAACAACATAAAAATGGTTGCCCACAACAGTATCAGTAACCACTTTTGGTAAAGCAGCAGAGTCTGTCTTAGCAGCAGTATCAACTTTGTCATTCTTTGTGGGCCCTTTTGGTACAATAGGTGAGATAATTCTAGAAGCACCATCTCTCATCAAAACTTCCTTGGGAACCATGTTTCTTTTGGGATGAGGGTGAGTCTTTCTAGCAAAGTTTCTATGGTTCACCCTTGTATGTTGGTTCCAAACTGGTTTTTGATAGTAGTAGCACTCATCTTGCAGATGTTCAAAACTACCACAACTATAACATGCCTTTTTAAGTAATTGAAAATCAGTACCTAATCTTTGTGAAACTAGGTTGTTCCAATTTATCTGGTTTCCTCTAGGCAAATTATTAATACTCTTAGGATATACTCTAGGTGTGTTATCATACTCAGCCATTTTCCTAGAGATACCTCTACCTAGCTTAGGCTTAACAAACTCAACCTTTTTAGCTTTAGGCACTTTTGATTCAACAACAGCAAGAATTTCTTCCCTTTTGTTCTTAGGGGTTGAATCAGATTCTACAACATCATCATCACTGTCAGACTCCCAATCTTCAATAAGAGGTGCATCAGACCACTTTTTCTCAACCTTGGGTGACTCTATTTTAGTTTTACTAGTTTTACCTACAGGTTTGGCCTCAGACTCAGGTATGAAAGACATTGTCCTAGTAGGAGGGGCATTGGCACTAAGTTTCTTAGGTGGAGCAACATCATTGTATCCTAGACCACAGCCTGAGTCTGCAAAGTGTCTTCCTATTGGTTTACTGAGGATGTCAGTGGCAAATTGTTGTTTTTCCACCCTAACAACATGTTTTTCAGTCTTACTTATAGCTGAATCTCTAGCCTGTTCAGCCTCTTCTACTTTCCCCATAAGAACCTTAATCTCACAATCTTTCTTAATAAGCTCAATTTCTAAACTAGTGATCTTATCAAGATATTCAATTTCAGCCTTTTTATAAAATTCAAGCTTCTCTTCTACATTCTTTAAACCATATTCATAACTAAGATTGTCTAACTTAAGTTTTTCATTCTCCATTTTAAGATTTCCATTGCTAGACTTAAGTACTTCTATTGTATCAGAACATGATTTAAAAGAACAAGATGATTCATTGGATACCTCAGAGTCTGATCCAGAGGAAGAGTAGGCCATGAGAGCAAATTGTTGTTTCTTTCTGTTCTTCATCAGCTACCAATGCAAAATTAGGACCATCTTCAGTATGATCACTCCAGTCAAACTCGCCTAACCCATCACATGACACCATAGCAGTATTAGGATTTGGCTCTTCATCAGTAGGCTTCTTGATATTCTCATTGTTTCTTTTGGGTGCTCTGCACTCTCTTGCAAAGTGTCTCTTCTTATGACAGTTATAACATTCAGCCTTTGATTTGTCAAATCCCACATTTTTGTTTCTTCTGAACTTAAGTTCTTTACCAGTTCTTTTAAGAAACCTTCTTGCCCTCATAGTAAGCATTGCAAACTGCCATTGCATATCAATCTCTTCAACATCATCAGGATCAAGTTCATCCAGATCTTGAGGAATAACTGCAGTACTTGTAGTAAGTTCGGCCAAATAAGCACAAATAGCAGCATCACTGATGGTGTTGGTATTTGCAAAGTCAGCAGCAGAGACATGTGAACCAGCAGCAGGAATGAAAGTACCAGCAGCAGAGTGCTGTTCTTGATGACTACCGGAATTCTTGTTGCTTGAGGACACAAAAGCAAGATTGTTTGTGGTAGAAGATGAACTTGACAATCCCTTGACTTCAGATTCATATACTTTCAAGTTGTTATACAGATCATCCAATGTGATCTTTTCAAAATCTTCCTTGTGCCTCCAAATCACTGTGTGTGTGTTCCATTCAGATGATAGGCTTCTCAAAAATTTTAGATTGATATCTTCTTGAGATACATCAATCTTCAATAGAGCCATCTGACTGGTCAGCTTAAGAAGTCTATCATAAGTTCCCTCAATATTCTCAGAACTCAAAGCAGTAAAAGTTTCAAAATGGTGCTTCATTAGGTTCTTTCTTGACTTCTTGGTAGCTTCATTCCCACCAAATCGAAGTTCAATAGCTTCCTATAATTCCTTAGCAAACTCAATATGATTAAAACTTAGTTGATAATCATTAGGTATTCCCATCATGAGAATATTGTGAGCCTTGACCTCCAATCTTCTCTGTTCTTTCTCCTCACTTGTCTTGAGAGTCAAGACTGATCCAGTAGCAGTCTTGGCTGGCTGACTGTCGCCATATAAAACAACTTCCCAAAGTGAGTAATCAACCATTCTCATGTATTGTTGAATTCTCATCTTCCAGATCTCGTATTCTCCAGTCTTGAGCATGGGGACTCTTGATGCAGTAACCATGTGTGTTGAATCGGATTCCATTGCTTACTTTGATGATTAACAGATCTTGTATTCAGTAATTCTTCTTGGTACCAGTTTCTAGATCACAAGCTCTGATACCACTTGTTGATCCCAGTTGAGCTTCACGATCTTATTAATTACTTTAGATATAAACCTAAAACAATCGGTATAGAAATTGATCTTGAGTTGTATATCAAATATTATGCGGAAATTAATACTTGATCTTAAGAAGAATTAAACACAAACGAATTCTCAAACAACACTTCAATATATTAATACGATTGCTCTGAATAGCAACAGGGTTACAAGAAACCTTGAAGTGTAAAACAATAATGATACGTATGTAAAACCTAACCCTAGATCCTCCTTTTATACACATAAGGAGTCCTAGTCGGTTACAAAACTTTCTATACAAGAATAATATCTAATCGTATCTTTACCATAAACAAACTATACATATCCAATAAGCAGCAGAATCAAACTCTAGCAGCAGAATCATCTTGGACTAGCAGCAGTTTGACACTTAGCTTATTTCATCATACTTCAAATATCACCAGCAGCAGAATGAATATACCAGCAGTAGAATGATTATGCCTAGCAGCAGAATCATACTTAGTATATTTTCCCTTAGAACCATGATCAGCAGAATGATACAACTTAGCAGCAGAATCTTCAAAGTAGCAGCAGTATCTTTAAACCCAACAAACCCAAATCCGATTCAAGCAAACCCACACTCCTCTTTCACAGAAACCTTGCCCTTCACCACTTATGAGATTTGTGTTGATAGTGTTTGAGAGTAAGTGGGTTTGCTGTAAATCAATTAGGAATTTAAAAGATAATCAAAGGATGGTTGACTCTATCTTTCTTGATCTTCAGACGCGCCTGGGGCCTAAAAGGGAAGCCATACCATCATCTTCTTGGCTTAGTTTGTTGACCTTTGAATTCGACAGAGATGGAAGACGCTCCCTTTGGACTTAAAGAAGAAGATAAGGCTTGATCTTGTTTTACTTATGGCGTCACCCTTTGTTGGTTATGGATCTGAGAAGAAAAGGTTGAGGAGGTGACGATTTGCTGATCAGGGAAATCAGGAAGAACAGCAGAGGAGTGGGAGTGGGGGAGGAGAGAGAGACGTATAGCTGTGTTTGTGGGGATAAGGGAGAGGGTAAATTGTTTTTAACGTTTTATATTCTTTCCTTTTTTTCTCTCTTTTTTTTATGCTAATTAAAAGCAAGGGTTTAAATAAAAAAGAAGGTAAAT
Source organism: Artemisia tridentata subsp. tridentata (assembly GCA_021014915.2). Lineage (NCBI taxonomy): Eukaryota > Viridiplantae > Streptophyta > Magnoliopsida > Asterales > Asteraceae > Artemisia > Artemisia tridentata. The sequence continues at coordinate 116,263,424 of CP139504.1, forward strand.
GTTGATTTTAAATAAAAGTAAGTGTTAGGTTTTTATTTAATAAGGGTAAGTGTTAAATTAATAGATTTAGGTGCATCCCGTTGAGCTCCGGTGTAATCGTGGTACCTCGGGTTGGTATAAACGTGACAAATAAAATTTTGGAGAAGTTATTACAAAAGTGACATAGAATAAAATTTATTGACACCAAAAAATGAATTACAAAATTTAAACCGTTACTAAGGTGGTGTCGGTACGCATGTGGTATCGTTACTCAATACGAGTAGTTAAAAGTGTTACGCAAGGTAAATATGTAAACTTCAAAAATGAATTATTTCGAGTTTTAAGGTTGAGTAAGGACCTGAAAAATTCGCGGTTGCTACAGTCTACCCCCGTTAACAGAATTTTGTCCTCAAAATTCAGCTAGTACCATTGTCAAACAGGTGTGGATACTTCTGTCTAATTTGATCCTCACGTTCCCAAGTAAACTCGGGTCCACGCTTCGAGTCCCAACGGACTTTAACTATTGGTATCTTACTACGTTTCAGCTTCTTGACCTCACACTCTAAGATCTCAACATGTTTCTCTACAAAGTGCAACTTAGGATCTATCCAAATCTCTTCCAAGGGTATGTGTAAGGTCTGATCAGCAAGACACTTCTTAAGGTTCGACACGTGAAACGTGTCATGAACGCCACTCATCTCTTGTTGTAGTCTTAATCGGTAAGCTACCGGACCGATCCTCTCAGTGATCTCAAAAGGTCCTACATATGTAGGCGCTAACTTACCCTTCTTTCCAAAATGTACGACACCTTTCCAGGGTGACACTTTGAGTAACATATGATCACCAACATTGAATTCTAGGGGTCTCCTTCAGTTGTCGGCATAACTCTTCTGACGGTCTCGAGCAGCCTTGAGTCTATCCTTGATCTGAATGATCTTCTCAGTGGTCTCTAACACTATCTCGGGTCCTATCATTTGACTCTCTCCAGCTTCTGCCCAACCAATAGGTGAACGACACTTTCTCCCATAAAGTTCTTTGAATGGTGCCATATCTCTGCTGGTATGGTAGTTGTTGTTATAGGAGAACTTGGCTAATGGAAGATGGATATCCCAATTACCACCGAAATCTATGGCACACGTCCTGAGCATGTCTTCTAAGGTCTGTATGGTACGCTCGCTTTGACCATCGGTCTGTGGATGATAAGCCGTACTAATTTCTAAGTGTGTTCCCAGGGACCTTTGCTATAATTGCCAAAAGTTTGACGTGAAACGACTGTCACGATCAGATATGATCGATATAGGCACACCATGCCTCGCCACTATCTCCTTGACGTAAAGTCTAGCCAATTTGTCCATCGAATAATCTTTTCGGATGGGTAAGAAATGTGCAGACTTAGTCAACCTATCTACGATAACCCAGATCGTATCGTTTCCACTACTAGTCCTAGGAAACTTTGTAATGAAGTCCATGGTTATCCTTTCCCACTTCCACTCAGGGATCTCCGGTTGCTGTAATAAACCAGATGGTCTTTGATGTTCAGCCTTCACTTTAGAGCAAGTTAGACACTTGCTAACGTAGACAGCTATGTCCTTCTTCATCCCAGGCCACTAGTACAAGTCCCTAAGGTCGTAGTACATCTTGTCTGCTCCTGGATGAACAGAGTACCTCGTTGTTTGTGCTTCGTTCATGACTAGGGTTCTCACGTCACCAGTTAACGGTACCCAAATTTGGTCTACAAAGTACAGTTCACCGTTGTCCTTTTTCTCCAGTTGCTTATCTAATCCTCGCATCTTCTCCGTGGGTGCATCCATATTCATAGATACCTCTCTCTGAGCTGCTAGTATCTTATCCTTGATACTCGACTGTATAGTTATACTCATGGCTTTTACTTTCCTCGGCTTGAGTCTTTCCTTCCTACTCAAAGCATCAGCTATCACGTTCGCCTTACCTGGGTGGTAGCGAATCTCGAAGTCATAATCGATGAAGAGCTCAATCCATCTCCTCTGGCGCATATTAAACTCTTTTTGATTAAAGATGTGTTGGAGACTCTTGTGATCAGTATAGATGATACTCTCCGTCCCATACAAGTAATGTCTCCATATCTTGAGAGCGAATACTACAGCGCCTAACTCTAGGTCATGGGTGGTGTAGTTCTTCTCATGAACCTTCAGTTGTCGAGAGGCATAGGAAATCACCTTACCTCTTTGCATTAACACACACCCAAGGCCTTGACATGTCGCGTCACAGTATACTATGAAATCTTTGGGTCCATCGTGGAGGGCTAGAATTGGTGCATTACACAGATTGTCTTTTAACGTCTGAAAGGCACTCTCATGTGCTTCACCCCAATCAGATTTCTTGTTCTTTTGTGTAAGCGCGGTAAGTGGTTTGGCAATCTTGGAGAAGTTCGCGATGAATCGTCGATAGTAACCTGCCAGTACTAGGAATGAGCGGACTTCTGATGGTGTTTTAGGAGCTTCCCAATTCTTCACCGCTTCGATCTTGCTGGGGTCCACATGAATGCCATCTTTGTTAACCACGTTCCCAAGAAATTGGACTTCTTGTAGCCAGAAGTCACACTTCGAGAACTTGGCGTACAATTTTTCCTTCTTGAGTAACTCTAGGATTAACTTCAAATATATCTCATGTTCCTCTTTTGTTTTGGAATAGATCAGAATATCATCGATAAATACGATGGCAAATTTATCCAAATATGGCCTGCATACTCGGTTCATCAAGTCCATAAAAACTGCAGGCGCGTTTGTTAGCCCAAAAGGCATGACTGTGAACTCGAAATGACCGTATCGAGTCCTGAACACGGTTTTTGGAATGTCATCTTCGTGTACTCGTAACTGATGATAACCAGAACGAAGATCTATCTTGGAGAAGTATCGTGAGCCTTGCAGTTGATCGAATAAGTCATCGATTCTCGGGAGAGGGTAGCGGTTCTTAATGGTTAACTTGTTCAATTCCCGGTAGTCGATACACATCCAAAAGGAACCGTCCTTCTTTTTGACGAACAATACCGGTGCTCCCCATGGCGAAGAGCTAGGTCGGATAAAACCTTTGTCTTGGAGTTCCTTGAGTTGATCAAACAACTCCTCCATTTCAGTAGGTGCCAAGCGGTAGGGAGACTTTGCAACCGGCATTGCTCCAGGAATTAGGTCAATGCGAAACTCGACGTCTCGCGTAGGGGGTAATCCGGATAAGTCGTCGGGAAACACCTCTGGGAAGTTTCGAACGACCGGAATATCTTCCAGTTTTTGCTCGTCTACTTTCATGCTCATGAGGTGCCTTGCTTTTTCTTCAGGTCGTTCTCCATAGACCTTAAGTAACTCGCCGTTTGGTAGTGGTACTCGGACCATCTTTTCATGACACACTATTTCAGCCTTATGCTTGGACAGCCAATCCATTCCCACGATTACGTCGAAGCTTCCGTGTCCGAATGGTATTAAGTCGATGCTAAAGGTGTAGCCTTCTAACTCGAGTTTGCACCCGCGAACGATCTTATTTGTTTCTACCCTTTGACCATTTGCTATTTCAATTTCGTAACTAAAGTCTAGTCTACTAGGTTCCATATTTAACAAGGGCATGAATTTAGTGGAGACAAAACTATAATTGGCACCCGAATCAAACAGCACAGTAGCATAGTGGTTGTTTAAAGAGAACGTACCCGTCACGATGTTCGGGTCCTGACGTCCTTCTTCAGCATTCATCACATATACTCGGCCACGAGTTGGGTTGTCATTGTTCCCACGGTTTGCATTGTTTACACGGTTAGCATTGTTTCCACCAATTGCTACAGCCTGATTCTGGTTGTTTTGCACTTGTCTCCGTGTCCCATTCAACCTAGGGCACGCATTCTGAAGATGATTCGGGTTCCCACACTCGTAACATGCTCTTGGGTTAACAACATTCACTGGTGTCACTTACTTTGTTGCTGCCAGACAATCTTTTGCTACGTGGCCACCCTTTTTGCAATTGAAACACACTCGGCACGGCGTAGTCTCCGGATGGTGGTAGTTACATTTGGCACACATAGGGTAAGGGCCTACATAACCTTTCTTGTCCGTGGTTATTGCCACAAATCCTTTTCCCCATTTTGCCTTCTTATTGTCACTCTTTTCACCTCCTTGTTTACTTGGCTCACTCACGGCCTTTCTCTTCTCACCACCCTTAGATAATGTCCCATTGCTGATCATCTCATCCGCCAGGGTTGCAGATTTCAATATCGCGCTCTGGATAGTAGCGGGCTCAGTCACTTTCACCATTCTACGAATTTTAGGGGCCAACCCATAGATGTACCTTTCAATTCTCTTAGATTCAGGAGTGACCATATAAGGTACTAGTCTAGCGAGCTCATGAAATTGATCCGTATAAGCCGTATGACCAGTTCCCACCATGGTGTGATGGTAGAATTCATGTTCCAGTTTCTGCATCTCATAATCTGGACAATACTCCTCTCTTAACAATGCCTTAAATTCATCCCAACTCATCCCTATGGTAGCTTCTCTGCCCTTAGCCTAAATTTGCGTATTTCACCAAGTCAATGCCTTTCCAATCAAAGAACAAGCAGCATACTTCACCTTCTGATGACTCGCACACTCACTTATGTCAATCATTGACTCCATCTTCTCGACCCATCGAGTATAAGCTATCGCACCTCCACTACCATCAAAATCCACCGGTTTGCATGCGGTAAAATCCTTGTAAGTACATCCTTTGTTATCGTTTTTGTATTTCCTGTACTTGACGTGATCACTTCCACCATCGTTGTCCGCTTGATCATTCCCACTCACGTTGTTCCCTTGGTTACTGATATGGTCACCAACTTGGGTGACAATGGTGGGTAACAGTTCTCGTAGTTGTTGGGCGATAATGGTAGCAACATCAGGAGTCTCATTGTTGGCATCGTCACTTCCCATGCCACGACCTCCTGCCTTACCTCCTCGTCCACCAGTCCTTCCACTTTTCGGTTGTGGAATACCTCGGTTAACTCGAGTCGACCTTTTTGGAGGCATGATTCTACAAAGTAGGAAATTGGGAAACATTAGATATGAGATAGGTAGGATAGGTCGGTATACGTATCGTGCTACTACACTTAACTTCCTATCTCACAATCCATGAATTTGATAAGTCCATGCCGCATCATGTTATCGTAAAAACGTTGGCCAGGCGTTTTTAGGATAGCATCATGCTGCATTTACTTATCATCATCACTTCGTGTCACATAATCGCACACGTAATTCCTATAATGCAAACTATATGAGGATTCTTAGGTTATAGTCTAGGTTAAACCACCTAATTCTCTATAACCTTGGGTCTGATGCCAACCTGTCACACCCCAAAAATGGCGCAGCGGAATGGCATTTACGGGGTATGACTTCATTTTCAAGAACACAAGGTGTCACAATAGAGAAATACTAAATGTAATACATAGAACAAATAATAGTCACAACTCCCACAACTGGGATGAATACAAATATCCAAGTCATCATGAGTCTCAGAGTTAAACAACATCACTAAACAATAACCTAATGCAGCTTCACGAGTTATAACCCGGAAGGGTCTTGTCTAAGTCTTGCTAAGTCAGGCTAATACTCAACCTTCTATGGTACCTTCGTTCTTAACACCTGAAAATGGATACTCGAAAACGTCAACATAATGTTGGTGAGCTCGTAGGTTTGAAATGTTAAACCACGAAGCTGTGAATAATTGTGTAGGACAATAGTGCAAATGAATGCAAATTATGAACATGTTATCCAAACAAAATAGTGTCGCGCCAACTGAACCTATCACAATGTCACAACCATAAACAGTACACACAGAGGGGAGCTACCCCGATAGATCTATCATAATGTTTCGGCTCTCAAGAGAGTTAACAGTTGCGCATTCATGTACACACAGTCAAAACAATTTGTAGCACATAATCGCATCATCACACATATATGTCCAAAAACATGAAAACGATGTATCACAGCATGAAAACAGTCAAAATATCATTTGAGTACCATTTTCCCCCAAGGAAAACATAATGAAAAAGGGGCTACGAGAAATCAGACAGTGTTCAGCACCAACACACGACCTAGATTAGTAAGGTTTGTTTTAGTTCATGGATCGAGTTTAGGAAATTATGAAATTTAATCAAATCTAAAAGATTTAAAGAGTTTATGTTATTGTTGCTGGTGTGGCAGCATTTAAGTTTAAATCATTTGAAAGTATTGGCTCTTGGAAGTGCTTACGTGTATATCAAGACGAATAGTCTCCAGTTTGACAATAACTGAAAGACTATGCACGGAACAATTAATAAATATAAGACGTTGACGGTATGTGGGAAAATGTTATAGTCAAGTGAGTATATTCATTACAAGTGCGCGTTTATATTACATGTGTAAGTGTGTGCATGAGAAAAAAAAATTGTGTGTATGTATATATGTGTGTCTATATATATATATATATATATATATATATATATATATATATATATATATATATATATATATATATATTAGTATTTATAAGAGTAATATTTTGATAATAAATAACCCTCGTGTTTATAAGATTTACGTTAAAAAAATCATTTCATAATTTATAAATCTATTATGAGTTTTGATAAAACATTCCAAATGTTACATGTACTCGAGTTAATGAACGGGTTTAAAGTTTACACGGCTAACTTATAGTTGTAAAATATATAAGGACTCTCTAGTCGTTTGAGTAGCGAAAACAATTTAATTGTTTATATAAAGTTTTTATGTCGAGTCTATATATATACGTGGCGTTGTCTAAATACTCAAATATTTGTAGCGAGAATTCTAGTAGTGTAATTATTATTTAAAAATATGTCGTGGAGTTTAAAATATGAGTTTGTCATGTTTTATTAGTTAGACGATTTGTGACGACGGTTTTATATATGGAACGAGTATAGAACACGATCTCCTGTCGGGAGTGGGTTGTGGCCCTCTTATTGGTCACTCGAGTGGGCTAACAAGATTAACAGATTTTATGTATTTACCCTCTTGTTTTTGGGCTGCTATGAGAAGGAAAGAGCACTCACACGGGCTGCGGCCCAACCAAGAGCCAAACAAATGAACCCAACGAGACAAACAAACAAAATCCAAAGACTTGAGGAGCATGGACTGTTAACGTATAACCAAAGCAAGGAAAAATAATATAACGCTTGGCTATGAATTTGGCCAAAAGCTTAGAGTTCTAAAGTTCAGTATCAATAAGTATGAAAGTAATATGTTTCGAGTTCATAAAAAAAGGGACTTAGAAAAGAACAATTGGCCATGGGCTACAAACACAAAACACGACTCTTTGAGTGGTTTTCCCAATGAACCATAGCACCCTTCGGGGTGGTGGTGGTCGAACCAAAAGAGAGGTAACGAGTCACTTTTCGTGGTGAACTCGTGTGGCCTCTTGGCTTGTGACACACAAAACAAACAAACCGTGGTAGCTTCCGCGCAAAGTTAAGGGTACTTATACCCATGATTTGAGAAAATAACCAACTGTCTTTAACCTCAAATATATCTTCGAAACCGACACAACTTGACCTATAGCTATTAGCACACAAGTTTCAACTCTTATACACTCAAGTTGGGTACTACCACAACCAAAGTATCGAGCACAAATGTAAGCTAGTCCGAACATAACACTGATTTTTGAGTGTCGACACGAACTCTATTCGAACAAAATCTCAAGCCCTTTGTGAGCATGAAACTCGACTAGGAATCCAAGTAACCAAATCCTAACGCAAACACAAACATTTTCGAGCAAACTATGATTACCAGCTCAAACACATAATGAACATAACAACACAGTCGACACGAGCCTCTCGTTACCGACTCAGATTCAAGTTCTTCCTATTCTTTTAACTACTCTAACTATTCGACCAAGGACGACAACAACCGAATACACTTCCTATTTTCGAGCCAATATAATTTTTAGTTTTCAAGTTTTAGTTTCTACCACACCATAACTTAATCATTACAAAAAGATCGAATAGCACAATAATTAAGCTTTTGAAATGGAAACATAATATCAACAATAAAAATAACGAATCATGTATTTAACAATTCTTAACAAATGAGAGTTTGAAAACCACATAAAGGGCATACTCATTCGAATGAAACAAAGAAATCAAAAGAAAGAAAAAGGTTTAGAACCCTACAACAATGGATCAATTAACAGTAGATTAGAATAAACTCGAATGAACCCAAATCCGATTCAAGCAAACCCACACTCCTCTTTCACAGAAACCTTGCCCTTCACCACTTATGAGATTTGTGTTGATAGTTTTTGAGAGTTAGTGGGTTTGCTTTAAATCGATTAGGAATTTAAAAGATAATCAAATGATGGTTGACTATATCTTTCTTGATCTTCAGACGCGCCTGCGGCCTAAAAGGGAAGCTATACCGTCATCTTCTTGGCTTGGTTTGTTGACCTTTGAATTTGACAGAGATGGCAGACGCTCCCTTTGGACTTAAAGAAGAAGATAAGCCTTGATCTTGTTTTACTTATGGCGTCACCCTTTGTTGGTTATGGATCTGAGAAGATAAGGAGTGGGAGTGGGGGAGGAGAGAGAGACGTATGGCTGTGTTTGTGGGGATAAGGGAGAGGGTAAATTGTTTTTAATTTTTTATATTCTTTCTTTTTTTTTCTCTCTCTCTCTTTTTTTATTTTTTTTTTAATTTTATTTTTATTTTTTTATTTTTTTTTGATTCTAATTAAAAGCAAGGGTTTAAATAAAAAAGAAGGGAAATGTTGATTTTAAATAAAAGTAAGTGTTAGGTTTTTATTTAATAAGGGTAAGTGTTAGATTAATAGATTTAGGTGGGTCCCGTTGAGCTCTGGTGTAATCGTGGTACCTCGGGTTGGTATAAACGTGACAAATAAAATTTTGGAGACGTTTTTACAAAAATGACATAGAATAAAATTTATTGACACCGAAAAATGAATTACAAAATTAAACCGTTACTAAGGTGGTGTCGGTACGCGTGTGGTATCGTTACTCAATACGAGTAGTTAAAAGTGTTACGCAAGGTAAATATGTAAACATCAAAAATGAATTATTTTGAGTTTTGAGGTTGAGTAAGGACCTGGAAAATTCGCGGTTGCTACATCAGCAATACCAACAGGATATTGGTAAGAATGGTTTGCTAATCGAATACTCATCCTTGTAGGTTTCAAGGCATTGATGGAAAGTTTGGAATACAATGAATAGGGCATCAAATTGATACTTGCACCTAGATCGGCTAAAGCATCGCATGTGATGTTGTTTCCTAACGTGCATGGAATCAGAAAACTTCCAGGATCTCCGAGTTTTGGTGGAATTTTGTTTTGAACAATAGCTGAACATTCTTCATTGAGAAAAGTAGCGAAAATTTGTTCCAACTTGTTTTTGTTATTAAGAAGTTCCTTAAAAAATTTCTCATAGTTGGGCATTCCAGCTAGAACATCAACAAGAGGTACATTGAGTCTAACCTCTTTGATCATTTCAACAAACTGCTTATAACGCTCCTCCATCTTTTCTTTCTTAAGGCTTTGAGGATATGGAATTTTTGGTGTGTACGCCTTAACTGGTGGGTTGGTTTTGGGTGGTATTTTTGGATTATTTTATTTTTCTGCTTCTTCAGCTCTGTAACACCCCAACCCGACAAGGGTAAAGATATCACAAAAATGGTTTCATATCAGATCAAAACAAAGCATACATTTACAGTAATACAAGAATCTCAAGGGTTACAAATGAAATACTGATTTTACAAGGTCACAAATGTGAATACAAATTCTAAAAATATAATATCTTCTAATCAACTCTAATCCAGAATAACTATCAAGTCTTCTAAGTCCAAGGTACTCTCCACTCATTCCCAGCTTCCTACTAAACCTGCCGCAGGAAAAGAAATGCGGCTGAGCTTAAAAAGCCCAGTGAACAGATATATATAAACGAAAACGAAAGCAAAAGGAAACGAACATATATGGTATAGTGCAATGGAATAACATAAGGTATAGACAAAGGTACAAAGTAAGAAAGGGAAAAGGGAAGGTCAGTAATCCACCACGAGCCCGAACACAAATCAAATATAGTAACCATGTCTTCATAATCATATAGAGGGGAGACCTCTCAGATAAACAGATAATATGAGGGGTGTCCTCATTCTTCAAATGGAGTAGCTAGCTCCCGAACTTGTGAAAGACGTGGATTACACCCAACATCAGTCACCGAACAATATATAATATCAAATCATGTTAAGTCCACGAACACGGACACGAACCTAGGATGCATCCATACGCCCCCCGAACAATAATATAGGCCATAATAAATATAATGTGCATGCAACGAACAATATGGGGATGGTGTGTAACATCACTCGAACACACTGGAGTCATGCCATTGGTGCATCAATGACACGGCCATGTTACCTTCATGGCTAGGAAACGAACTTGGCTCGGGTATCAAACTGAAGGGTCAAAGGTCCAAATCTTAGCAAAGGTTCAAATAGTCTAAGTCATCGAATCATAGTCAAAGTCCAAATATCAAAGGTTCATGGCAAAGGGTTCATATCCAATATCAAAGTCAAACGAATCCAAACGAACCGATCAAAGGTTCATAATCAAATGGTTCATTTAAAGAAATCTTTATCAAATGGTTTTCATCAAAAATGATCTTTATTAACTATTTTCACAAAAGTAGTCTTTAAAAGAAATTTTCATAAAAGTTTAGTAAGATTCCAAATAAAAGTGGTATCGCATATTTCATAAACATCATTTTAAAATAAGTTTTCCTCAAAGCATTTCCATGATATAATTAAAAAGGTTTTCACATCTAGTTACCAAAATCAAATGAACCTTCGAAGTATCAAGTGATTCGAACACTAATATCACAAGGTCACGAACGAATATCAAATGGATCATTATAGAGGCTCAAAGCAAAAAGGGTCATATCGAACATCAAAGTCAAAATGAATCAAACACACGAACCAAAGTGTAAGGGAACATAGCAATGGCTTAGGGAATCTTAAAAATGAATCAAGATCAATGAGTCATGAGAAAGAAGACACCCTTACTGAAAAAGGGTAGAATATCTGTACCTTATTCGAAACAAAAGCAAACAACGAAAGAAAAGTCACAAGATGATCACTCCCGCTTCACGGAACCTATACGAATTAAATACCAAGTATTACTTTAAGTTCAAATGAATTTTAGTATGCTTTCCATTTTTAGTAGCTTTTTATCTTTAGTAATTTCCCGTTTTAGTAAGTTTTCTTGAATTAGCAATATTAGTCATTTATCGTTAATGTCACCATTTAGTCAAGTTTAATTAGTTAAAATGACAAAATACTCGAATTAGGATTTATTATGATAATGTATGCAAGTTTAGGGTTTTAATGTGTTTAAATAATATAGTATGGGTGTTATATGAAAAATAGAGGAAAACTAGGTTATTTTATAATGAATTGTCTACTCTTCCAACAGTCAAGACTCACCCTACTGCCATGATTTGATAATTCGACGTATGACCAAAAGAAAGAAGAAATTATGACCATGCCTTACCATAACCCCACTGACATGCTACTCTTATATATTTAACCATTCCTTGTCGTACATAAAAACAATCCGGGACTTCTTTATTTTATGGTTCGAACATGGAAGACCACAAAAGAATTCCCATGCATGCAACTTCTTCTACTCGTATGAAACTTAGGTTAAAAACGACATGCATACAAAACAACCTTCAAGACCACGACACCAAAACACACCCGCGACACCCTTTTGTTTTGTTTTATACCGAGCACAACCCATACACAACCATGTCTCGTTTCTTTTCTTAGCTCGCTAGGATAGACATAAGATATGTTGGGGTCGAAAGAGTGGATCAAAACAGTGGGTCAAAATAGATTCGAACTACTTTTGTATGTCGATATATATATATAAGGTTATCAAAATCGTTATTTCATGTGGAAGAAGCCATGATTTCATGCGAGTTTTATGGGTGGTGTACTTGGTTAGTTTTAACAAATTTGAGACATCTTTAATGGTTATTGTGGTTCGACACAGAGAAGACACAAAGATAGCATGTTATCTCCTTTTTACTCGACACAAACCCAACGCACCCATGACTTGTTTTGTGTTATACTAGATCGACCCAAATCAACATATATGTCACTCTTTTATTTTTCGTTCGAGCAAATATAGTCCCATACGTGCATGCTTGAACACAACTAAATCAAAATAGAAAGCATGAGGATCGAACAAGGATAGATATACATTACCCTTGAAGCGTGAACAAGAAGAGAAGAAGGACAGATAGAGGTCGACTCACGGCAAGAGTTTCCAGCCGCAAAACCCTAGCCAAACTCCCTTCGAGTAGCTTCAACCCACGACCAAAGGCACCCCCTTGCACCTGTTGTAGTCCCACGACAGAAACACCAGATGGCAACCAACAAACGAACCTCCTTTTGTTGCTTGGTTTTCGGATCGAACATAGAAGGAAATAATGTAGCAGCCGAGATTTTTGTGTTGTGTTTATTAGGGTTTGAGATTTGTGAGGAATATGGCAAAGATATAAAGAAAAAGGTTGCATGGTCGGCTAAATAAAACAAAACGTGTGATGGGCTCTGAATTTGGTAAATTGCTTAAATTGTGGCTTTTGACTTTGGGCCATATTAATTGATAGAATATTTTCTTAAAAAGGTGCATGAAATTTTCGGTTCTAAAGTACATTTTGGGCATGGGATATTTTAGATTAAATGTGAACTTATCTTCCCTTGATACATGGCCGAAATTTTGGAGATACATAACACATTAAAAGTCGACTAGTGGTTTGGATGTAGGGATTTTTATTTTATACATTTTATTTATAATGTAAGGTTTTATTTGTTAGCTTCATTCATTAGATAACTTAGGACATAAATCATTTTAGGTTAAGTACAAATGATGTTACTTATATAATTTTATAAGTTCTTAAAAGTTCAAATTTAGAGGGCATTTTAGTCATTTCGGATTGTGTTAAATTTTGGGTTTTACAACTTCTTCCCCTCTAAAAGAAAAATTTCATCCTCGAAATTTGAAGTCGCAAAGTTAGACGAAGTCGTAGCAAATCACAAAAGATCGTCATCAAACATTCTCACGCCCGGGGAGGTTCTTCCAAAAAGGATCTTCAAACCAAATAGTTTCTCATGACTCAATCAAAACAAGGTGGGTTCAAATTCCCCAGAAGGAGACAAATTAGGTTGATTATGATTAAAAGGCCCATGCAACATAAATGGATAATAGGCGAATCTTCTGGAAAGCTCATATGGAAAACGAACAAGATTTCAAATCAATTTAACTGTATCAACAGTAGATAGTTCTACCATGAGCTCAGGATTTATAACTGAGGTCAAATAGAATGCAAAACGAGAGTCCAAATTCATCCAGATATCCAATGAACGAAGGTGGAGTATACGCATAGGTAGAATGAACCTAACGTCTCACTAATCACGGATAATCCAACGGAGATCAAATTCTAAACTTCTTAGGTACTCCTCAAGATATCCTATGGCCACAATGAGTGCACGTTATATGGTGTAAGTATTATCACGTTGATCAGGCGTCATAATACTAGCACCACATAAGTATGCCTTCATGATGATCATATTTATCTCGAGTCGTAACCAAAATCACCTATCTTAATCCAACTAGTATTTCTACCGTCTCAGAGGTCAACAAAATCAAATATCATAGTCATAAGGGAAAACAAAACTATTCGCAAGAGTATCAAAATCCCAGATTGCCTAGCAGAAGTGAGGTATGCCGTCACAAGCATCATATCTTCCACAATTCGCCAAAATCTCTCAAAACAAAGCCATCACCGAACATACGAAAAATAAACACGAATTGAAATGCTTCTAGGGAACTTAAATCATAAGAGGATCTTTTAACGATATAACGAAACTTAAGAGGGTCAACAGAAATGAAAGTTAGTTGTCAAAACCTTCGGCCTTCATAGAATCAATTCATCCAAACATAAAGGATCTGTTTCAAAAATCCGTTCATTCAACACATCCAATCTCCTCAAGTCCGGTTAATCTGTCTTCGTCTGTCCATCAATCGGGGAGTGAAACCAAAATCGCGTACTTTTTTCTGGTTCATCAAGCCTCCTGCAGTTCTTCTTGGAATGTGATGGAGTAACGAGGATTTCTGGCACGGTCTTTAAATCTCTTCATCATCCAGTCTGCTTCCACTCTCAATTCATCATAGTACAACCAAGATGAATAGGGAAATGAGACTGCATGTCTTCATCAGCTCCAGGTTCGCCATCTTGACTAGATTTTCTTCTTCTGCATCGCCATCACTTCTGCCTTGTAAGGAATGTCTTCAGGGTAGCCACCATTGTTGGATCGATATACTCTGACCAAACTAACTTGTAGCTTGTCTACGGTTTAACAACTTTGAATGAATTCAAAACTATTAATAGTGAAACACTGATATACTTTGCTAAGTATGCGGAATCTACTTCAACAAAGCTAAGAAGAATTTAATAAACGACTTTGAATATTATTAAAACCTTGAACCTGCTTTCTTACACAGATTCACTAACAAACTCTAAACTCTAATAATCGTATATCACTAATCGCATATACTTGTCTCTCTAAAACACATATATCTCTAATGCCAACCTAGGGATCCTTTTATAGGCACAAGGAAAACCCTAGTCGGTTTACAATACTTGAACGACAAGTAAATTCTAATTATAACTCTAATCTAATACGAATATTCTAGAATTACACATTAGTCCTTAAACTATTTGCATGGCAGTCCTTTAACGAGCAGCAGTACTTTAATCAAATAGCAGTACTTTGACTTGAGTAGCAGTACTTTGACTTTTATAGCCCAACAATCCTCCCCTAACTTGAATTCTACTTGCTTGATTTCAAGTTTCTTTGTATGTCTTTAACTTCAATACTTTATCTTCAAGGAAAGGTTGTTTCTTTAAACCTGACTCGTTATTGTTTTGTCATCATCAATGCAAACAGTATCTTCAATCTTCATCAGCAACAATTCTTTTCAGCATCAGATCTTTTCAGCAACTCAGCATCATATTGGCAATATGTACATCAGATCTTAAGAGTTTCATACTATTCTCATCACTTCCAGGTGTGTTAACTCCTGTGAGAGGTGAATCATTGAAAACTTAATGGATTTTGATGTCTCTTTACCAAAGCCATTAACTCTGGAGTAGCCAATGTTTAGATTTAGGAAAAACCATGGTACATTGATAACCATATGATTTTTAGCAAATCATCAGCTATCAACGGATTTGAGTAGTCTTTACCAAATAGCCGTTTGCTTTTGGACTAGCTAGTTCTTTTACTACAATCACTACCATGGTGAACTAATTACCATATAATGGTTTTCCACAGCCTTTACCACAAAGCCATTATCTTGTGGGCTAGCCAACTCTTCACTAATATAGATATGGTGAGTTGAAAACCATACAATTTTTAGTAAATTGCCAACTAAAAACGGATTTGATAATCACATCAGAGCCATACCCTCATGATGAGTCAAACTCTTTCTTGTTTATTAAACATGGTGAGTTGATTACCATTTGTTGTGTAGTACAAGTACTAACACCATGCTGTTGCTTTCAAAACCATTTGTTGCTGTTTAATCTTTGTGCTTTCAAAATGTTTTTGCACTTATCAAAAATTACTAATTTTATCAAAAGACTTTACTGGTTTTATGCTGCAAGCAGTACTTTGTGAAAGTACTGTCTGACCAGCAGTACTTTGAAAAAAAATACTTTATTTTTCAAAAGATTTATATAATAATGAAACCATACCAGTAGTTATGCATTAATCTTCAAATTCAGTAGTCCACTTGATGAATAATTTTATGACCATCAATGCTACTTCATCCTCTTGTTCCACTTCCATTCCATGCTCTAGCATTCTGATCATCAGATCTCTTGTGAGTGGATATCTTTGTTCTGCTAGCATATGAATCATAGTGCCATCTTCTAACTCAAAAACATGTATCCCAACTGATCCAAAGAATCTCCATCTGTTAATCTCCCAGTTGTCTTGATTTTCCCACAAAGCACTGTCCTTAGACTCCTCTGTGTCCCAGATTGTTGTGAGATCTCCTAACAATATCAAACCTATTCCTTGTGGTGGAATATGCTCAAAATAAGTTTGCACTTGGAGATATAACTGAAGCATATCATCTCTATCAATCAGATGTAGAATATCCCATAATGAATTAAACACTCTAAAACTTCCATCTAGTCTATGAAAGATTAGATAATCTCCTTCTTTAGATTCTACAACTGAAAAAGTAGATATCTTGGACTTCTTATCAGTATCTTCTTTTGGATTCTCAAAGTCAATAACTCTAAGATAATTTCTGAGCTCATCAACTGTGTCTGTTCTTAATTCAACAGCTTCCTTGAACTTCTTTGATGGCTGTTCATCAGTGACTCTTTTCCTCTTTGAGCTTCTTGTAGCAGCTCTTTCCTTTCTTTTATCTTCAAGCTTGTCATCTTCAAAAGAAATAATGCCTGCAAGATCTCTTTGAATAGCTTCTCTAACAGCATCATACAGATCCTTCATCTCTGTATATGTCAATCTAACCAAACCTGTGTATCCTTGACCTTTCAGATAAGCCATCATATCATTCCTTTCTCTAGCTTTACTAATTGGCCTTCTTGATTGAACATTCTTTCTTGATTCTTCAGCATCTATCTCTACTTGTAATATTCTGGCTGCTTCCTCATTTTTGGCAACCTGAATTTGTCTTAACTGTGCCAATGTCATCTTCTTCTTCTTCTTTTCTACCAAGATCCCTTTGCCTTTATCTTTTGGATCTATTTCTTGCGCAGGTTGAGAAGAAGTATGATGTTGTTGTTCAACCTCATGAATACTAATACCTCTTTGACTTGACATATTAAGCATGATATCAGCAATTGTTTCATCATCACTGTTAGTATGAGCTATATCATCTTCTTCTTGAGCTGGTTTAGAAGGACCTACTTCCTCTTGAACTTGAATTGAAGGACCAATATCCTCTTCAAAATCTAAGGTTCTAGGTGTAATAGTGAATTGCCTCTCAGTACCTTGTTGAGCAGTACTTTCTTGAGTAGTACTTTCAGCTTCAGCTCCTTCTAAGTTTATTTCCTCAGTATCACCACTTCTCACTTCAACAGTAGCTTCTTCCAAATTTATTTGCTCTGTTTCATCACTCTTCCTCTCAACAGTATCTTGAGGAATATTTTCAGGTGGTGTCCTCTGAGTATCATCCATAAATCCAGCATCTTGTTCAAAATCTTGTTCAAAACCAGCATCATCTTCATTCAAATTCTCTAAATTCCTCCCCATTTGGAATGAAGATTGCTTCTTAGACTTTTTCTTCTTAGAAATCTTTGTAGGTATCCTACCACTCTTCTTCTGAGACTTCACCCATAATCTATGGTGTTGAACTAGTGGCCAAACATACCTTTTCAATTTTTGAAACTTAGTCTTTAATTTGTCTATCTTAGCAGCTTGAGCCTCACTCTCCTTCTTCAACCTCTTTAACTCCCTTGTTAAAGCATAATTGTCCAATTCTACCTCTTCTTCTTCAAATTGCTTAGACACATTTGTGGAAGAATCATCAATAGGAGATGGTGGATTATTCATACCTTGGTCTGACTCCTCATGAGTAGGAATGTCCATAGGAGCAGTACCTTCCCTAGTAACAGAATGTGGAGAAGCAGTATGTTGAGAAGCAGTGGGTTGAGGAATACTAACTTCTCTAGAAACTGGAGACTCTTGGCTTGCTGACTCAGAATTTGCTTCTTGCTCTTGCTCTTGCTCTGCATCTCTTACAACTTGTGCAACTCCCAATATATGAGTAGTCAAAGGTGTGTTGGTTCCAGAAAACTTGGCACTTTGTTTAGATAGAAAAGTAAACACCTTTGATGGAAGTTTGACAGTGGGTAGAAAACTTTGAGGTTTAGGGACATCCTCAAGTTGATTGTTCAAGAATAACTGAACAAACCTTGGATACATCAAAAACGGTGAACCATTACCAATATGTGTAAGCATACCATCCAGAATGAGTCTTGAGAAATTGAATCTTCGATCGGTAGCTAAACCCACTAATGCAGATGCAATATTTTGACCAAATTGATCAAAAGAAGTACTCTTGGGACTCAAACAATGAAGTAGAACGTGAATTAGGTACTTCCAATGAGAACAAAACAAAGGCTTTTGAAAAGTAAGCTTCGTCAGATCGCCTTCATAACCTAAATCACTTAAAGTGTCCCAAAGCACTTGTTTTTCAAAACGAACAGCCCCCCCTTCATCATCAAACATCAACACATCCCTAATCGTGGCCTCAGTAATCCTAATAGCTCGTCCAGCAACCGTAGCCCTAATCAACGAATCACCTTCTTTCGTTGCAGTAGCCCAAAATTCTTGCATCCAGGGACCAATAACATCAGGGTCAACTAAATAGAGATAGTTGATGGAAGACCCAGTTAAGAAATCAATGATCGCATGAAAATCAAGATTATCCCTTGTCTTGTCCAAATTAGCGATCATATTATGTTTGCTAACAGTAAGGCGATTAGCCATGATGAGTTGGTAGAGAAGAATTCGCTTTGAGTGTGTGTTTTGATAAAAAGATTGTGGTGTAAAAGCGAATGAGGGATCTTAAATACGTAAAAAGGCGGGGAAATAGGAGTGAATTTTTTTTAAATAGGATGAAAATAGATTAAACTCGTAATAATAAAGTTACCGTTTGGATTAACTTATTATCTCCGCCGTAAGGAATTAATTAACCGTGAGCCCCACAATTTTTGACCGTTGGAACAGTACGTCCACGTAAGCAGTACGTTGAAGCAGTACGTTGCTGAAGCAGTACTTTGAGCAACAAAGCAGTACGTTCCATCTTGTTATCCACAATCGATACTCTAAATTAAAACCAAGAACTTGTAAAAGATTCATGCTTAAGTTCTAACTAATAGCTAATGTTGCCTCCCCTCAAATACAACATATAGGCGAAACTAAACTATTAAAACCAATACTTTCATTAAGACCGAATAGAAAGTATACTAACTAATACTAAAGCCTCCCCTCAAATGTAGCCTAGTAGTTAATCATCCCAATGCTCACAACTAAGTGGTTGAATCTGGAAACATCAAATCCCTTAGTGAGTAGATCAGCTACATTATCATCTGTGTGAACCTTAACCACATTTATAAGCCTGTGCTCATAACAATCCCGAATAAAGTGATGCCTAATCTGAATGTGCTTGGTCTTGGAGTGATAAACAGGATTCTTCACAATGCAGATGGTACTCTCATTATCAATGTTGATAGGAGTATTCTTGAAATTGAATCCATAATCCAAGAGTTGATTTTGCATCCACAAAACTTGTCCACAACAGCTTGCAGCAGCAACATATTCTGCTTCAGTAGAGGAGGTTGCAGCAATGGTTTGCTTCTTACATTGCCAGGAGACTAATCTTCTTCCAAGATATTGACATCCTCCTGAGGTTGATCTTCTATCATAGTTATCCCCTGCATAGTCACTATCTGAAAAGGCTTCTAAGTGAAAAGGTGACTCCTTAGGATACCATAATCCTAACTTTGGTTGATGCTTGAGATATCGAAAAATCCTCTTGACTGCATACATATGGGAAACCTTGGGTGTAACCTGAAATCTTGCACATAAGCAAACAGCAAACATGATGTCAGGTCTTGATGCAGTTAAGTACATAAGACAACCAATCATAGATCTGTAAAGCTTGACATCCACAGCTTGTCCATCTTCATCCTTGCCTAGAGGTTTATTTTTATCAATGGGTGTGGTGGCAGGCCTGAGATTTGGAAGATCAAATCTTTTGAGTATGTCTGCAACATACTTTTCTTGGTTAATGAAGATTCCATCTCTTGTTTGTCTAACTTGAAGACCCAAAAAGAAGGTTAATTCTCCCATAGAACTCATTTGAAACTCCTTCTGCATAAGGTCTTCAAATTCTTTCACCATAGACTTCTTTGTAGCTCCAAATATAATATCATCCACATATACTTGGACTAACATAATGTCTTTCTTATCCCTCTTGATGAACAAAGTCTTATCAATTGCTCCTCTCCTATAACCATGTTGTAATAGAAAATTTGAGAGTCTCTCATACCAAGCTCTGGGAGCTTGATGAAGGCCATATAGTGCCTTGATCACTTTGTAGACTTTGTTTGGATGTGCAGGATCTTCAAAACCAGGAGGTTGTTTAACATAAACTTCCTCAGAAATTGTGCCATAAAGGAAAGCACTCTTCACATCCATTTGGTAGACAGGAAATCCCATGTATGATGCAAAGGCAAGAAATAACCTTATTGCCTCTATCCTTGCAACAGGAGCAAATACTTCATCATAATCCACTCCTTCTTCTTGGCGATATCCTTGTGCAACCAATCTAGCTTTATTTTTGATAACATTCCCTCGTTCATCTCTTTTGATTCTGAAAACCCATCTTGTACCAATGACTCTTTTGCCATCTGGTAAATCACATAATACCCAGACTTCTTGAAGCTTAAATTGTAGAAGCTCCTCTTGCATGGCTTCAACCCAACTTTCATCTGCTAAAGCTTGAGCTACCTTTTTGGGTTCTTCTTGAGATAAAAAGCAAGCAAACAGGCATGTTTGTTGATCCTTGTGATTCATCCTGTTTTGTTTGTAAACAAAGCTAAGTAAAGCAGTATGTTGCTTAGAAAGCCCTTTAACTTTGTTCCTTGTAACCACTCCTGAAGAGGGTGATCCAATAATATTACTTTGAGGATGAGCTTTATGAACTCTCAATGTAGGAGTTGGTGGTACTGGAAGATCAGACTCTAAGTTAGTAAAATCAATGCCTTCATTGGAGAAAATACCTTCTGGAATAAGCTCATCATCAATTTCTTCTAATCCAGGAATGTTAGCATTAACTAAATCATCATCATCAACATTGGAATCATCAGCATTGTTCCAATTTGATTGCTCTAATACATCAGAAGTACTGTCAAAAGGATCAGCAGTACTTTGATCTAAAGTACTGTGAGCAGTATCTTGAAAGTTACTCTTTTTCTTTGCAGCCTCATAATCCTTCCTTTGTTCATCTTCATAGGATTGTGCTATAGTTTCTTGAAAAAGCATCCTATTAAGTTCATCTTGTATGGCTTGATCTTCATCAGATACTGTATGAGTTGGCTGAGCAGTACTTTGTTCCTCAACAGTAACTTCATGTTCTTTGTCAGGAACTTCTTCTGATGTAACATTGACTCCATGAACAATGTACTGTGAATCATCTTCTTTGGAATTAGCCTGATTCTCTTCTCTAACAGGAACATAATTCATAGATGGTGTGAGCTTGAGATCAAGATCAAACATCCAATCAGGACCTTTACCTTTCTGAGTTTCCTTATCTTCCAAAAATTCAACATGAAGACAATCTTGTACCTTTCTGGTATTCCTGTTATAAACTCTAAATCCTTTGCTATTTGTACAATATCCCAATAAATATCCTTCATCTGACTTACCATCAAATTTACCCAGAGAATCAATGGTATTTAGAATAGTCAGAGAGCAGCCAAAAGGTTTTAGAAAACGAATGTTTGGTTTCTTTCCCATGAGTAACTCATAAGGTGTCTTCATCTGAGGTTTAGTTACTGAAACTCTATTCAACACATAGCAAGCAGTACTTATGGCTTCAGCCCAAAAGAGAATAGGTAATTGGGAATCTGCAAGCATTGTTCTAGCTGCTTCTATCAAAGTCCTGTTCTTTCTTTCTGCAACACCATTCTGCTGTGGTGTTCTAGCAATGCTAAACTCTCTCTTGATCCCTTTCTTGGCACAGAATTCATCCATATGCCTGTTCTTGAATTCTGTTCCATTATCACATCTAATACCTCTTACTTTGATTCTTAATTGATTTTCAAGGGCTACTATCAGGTCATGGATAGCATCAAAGGTTTCATCTTTGAATCCCAAGAAAAAGACCCAGCTAAATCTGCTACAATCATCTGTCACAACCAAGCAGTACTTCTTCTTGTTTAAACTTTCTACTGAGACTGGTCCAAACAGATCCATGTGTAGCAACTCCAAAGGTTTTCTAATATCTCTTTCCCCAAGCTTCTTACATGAAGCTTTATGTTGTTTACCCTTCTTGCAAGCCAAACATGAATGATCAGTCTTGAATGTTTTGGAAGGTAAACCTTTAACTAAATTTCCTTTGACCAGCTTGTTGATGTTCTTAAAATTAACATGACCTAGTCTTCTGTGCCACAGATGTGCTTCTTCCAATGATGCCTTTGCTACTAAACATGTTGCTCTTCCAGCAGAATTGAGACTCTTTAAGTCTAAACTGTATACATCATTGGTTCTTGGTACTCTCAATGTTACCAAGTGATCATCAACAAATTTGAACTCAGGGGAGAGAATGAGACATTCTGTATCAGTAAACAGAATTGGATACTTCTTGTCACAAATTTGAGATACTGACAATAGGTTGAACTTGAGCTCCTTTACATATCTAACATTCTCACAATCAATACATCCAGCCTTGATTGTTCCTTTGCCAGTGATTCTTCCTCCATCAGGATCATTACCAAATGCAACTCTTCCTCCATAATATGCCTTAAAGTCTGACAGGATCTCCTTGTCCCCTGTCATGCTGCCAGAGCAACCACTATCAACAATAATATGATCTTTAAGCTCCTCCTCTGGGTTGCCCTGCACATTAAAGAAAAGGGTTAGTTTCTTTTAGGAACCCAAGCCATTACTGACTTGTGTTCCCCTTGTGGAGTGACATACTTGAATTCCTTCAGTATGTAGTCTCCACTGGTTTTAAAGGCATGGTCAATGATTATTTGAGTTGGTCCCATGTCCTGTGTTGCAATATCAACAACACTCCCTGTTTCACCCTTATCTGAGGAAAGTACTTCTTGTTCCCCATCAGTACTTTCTTTCTTAACCCAATTTCGTTTGACCTTAGGTTTCTCTGAGCTAGGTACTCTGCTTGAGGTGGAAGACCTTTTATATGAATTGAATCTCTTAGGTCTTCTATGTGAAAAAGTATGAGCAGTACCATGAGTGGGTGAAAACTTATCAGTCCTTTGAGAAGGTATTTCTTGAGACTTATCAGATTGTGAAGGTACTGGTGATTTGGAAAACATTCTTTTCTGGTGAGGGTACCTATAGTCTTTTGAGAAGTTACTATGGTTGACCCTATTTGAGTGATTCCAAACAGGTCTAGTCTCTCTTGGCTTATGGGTGGGAGGTCTATTCTTTGGAAACTGACTTAAGTATTCTGAGTGAAAGTCACAGTGCTTAATCAAGTGATCAGGACTATAGCATACATAACATAACTTTCTCTCCATATTCCCAAATCCTCTTCTATGATTAAAAGGTTTCCTGTAGTAAGCAGTATTTTGAAAAGTTTCTCTTGGAGGTACTGCTGAATGTCCAGCAGTACTTTGAAAAGTTTTTGGAGGTACTGCTTGTTTTTGAAAGGCTGTAGGAAACTTTTGATCATGACCCCTTTGAAAATCATTCTTAGGCTTCTCAGAACTAATGCTACCATTAAGCTTCTTCCTAAACTCTAGGTTGTCTACACCATAACGAGAAACATCTGTCCTAAGAGGTTGAAACTGACCAGTGGGTGGAGGAACTGAATGGTACTCCTTATCTTTCTTAAACTCAGGAGGTGATTCACTAATTGGTTCCTCATTCCTAGATGTGTTTTCTTCTGAGCTTGTAAGGTCATCATCACTAGGTGGAATCTCTTCCTTAGCACTAGGTGGAGTTTCTTCCTTATCACTAGGTGAGGTCTCATCTGAACTACTAGCTTCACCATAACCTAGTCCAGCTCTACTGTTTATTACTCTTTGTTTTTCAACAAATTGAACATGTGATAGACCAGCCTGTTTAATACTACCAAGTCTTTCTAACAAAGTATCTCTTTCCTTAGTAATCTTTTCTAATTCAGACACCTTACATCCTAACTTCCATTCACTTAATTTCAATTGGTAATCTTGTTGCTCATATTTTTCTGCCCAAGCTATTTCATTATTTTCATGTGTTAAAATTTTGGCTTCCATTGACTCTAAAGTTAATTAATAACCAGCTACCTCAGACCTAGCTGTTCTACAATTATCTCTTTCAGTCACATAATCTTTAAGCAACTTTTGATAAACATCATTACACTTAGAGCATACCTCAGAGACATTGGATGAACTTGGTGAAGTGGCTACCATAGCAATCTGAACAGGTTCATCTTCATCCTCCATGCTCCAGTCAAAGCTTTCAAGACCATCTCTTGATTCCAAAGCAGTATATCCAGGTTCCTCATCAAAAGCTGTGCCCCAATCAAACTCTTCCATTGCAACCATAGAATAGGTTACAGGTTCATCATCAAATTCAGCACTCCAGTCAATCTCTGCTAAATTTTCTTGAGCCACCAAAGCTTTTGGTTGTGATTCAGTAATAGGAACCTCCTTTCTTTCAACCTTGGGTTGTTCAATCATCCTGTTTGCCTGATATTTTGCAAACTTGCATTCCCTTGCAAAGTGTCCAAGCTTTTGACAATTGAAACATTCAATCTTAGATTTGTCAAAAGTGATACCTTGTTTGGCTTTGAAATCAATTCCCCTTCCTGTCTTGTTCATGAACTTCTTGATCCTAGCAGTAATCATAGCTACTTGCCATCTTATGTCAATCTCTTCTAAAGCATCTTCTTCAATCTGTAACAAGTCTTCTTGATAGGTAACAGGTAAAGTGGCTTGTTGTGCAAAGAAGGAACATACAATTTCATCAGAATTGGTGTTGTTTGTTGGTGATGGGTTGGGGGTAGTTGTGGTTGTGCAAACATGCTGTGAATCACCAACAGTACTTTGAGAAGGATAAGCAGTACTTTTAGTGGAAGTACTGCTTCTGTTTTCAGAAGATACAAAAGCTATGTTATGAGTTTTCTGAGAACTGTGACCATTCATCTCTTGCTCGTAGACTTTCAAATTGTTATAGAGATCATCGAAGTCCATAGACTCCAATCCAGGTTGGCCTCTCATCATAGTAGCAACCACATGCCAGACAGATGGCAAACTCTTTAAGAACTTCAAATTTGCATCTTCAACAGATACCTCTGCTCCATATAATTCTAGCATACTAAGTAGATTTTGGAATCTGTCATAGGCAGCATCAAGACTTTCTCTTTCACCAACAGTGAAGGTTTCAAATTGCTGCTTCAATAAGTTTCTATGCATCTTCTTTGAAGCATCATTACCTCCAAATCTTGTCTTGATAGCAGCCCATAATTGTTTTGCATCCTTAGCATCATGAAACTTCAATAGGTGACCATCAGGAATAGCAGACAGCAGTATGTTGAGAGCCTTATCTTGATTTCTCTTTGTAGCTGCTGGTAAGGGTGGTTGAGGTGGTTTGGGTTGTCCTTCAATTTGTAGAGGTTCATCAAGAACAACATTACCATTGACAATTACATCCCATAGAGCATGGTCAGTAATAGCAAGGTACTGTCTCATCTTCATGCTCCAGAGATCATATTCTCCCTTCTTGATGATAGGGATTCTAAGTGAGGTGATGGATGGGATAGGTGCAGCTTCAGTCGACATTGTTAAGGGTTTGTTGATAAATCGGTTTTAAGGGTTTCTTCTTAATCAGAGTCTCCACACAAGCTCTGATACCACTTGTTGGATCGATATACTCTGACCAAACTAACTTGTAGCTTGTCTACGGTTTAACAACTTTGAATGAATTCAAAACTATTAATAGTGAAACACTGATATACTTTGCTAAGTATGCGGAATCTACTTCAACAAAGCTAAGAAGAATTTAATAAACGACTTTGAATATTATTAAAACCTTGAACCTGCTTTCTTACACAGATTCACTAACAAACTCTAAACTCTAATAATCGTATATCACTAATCGCATATACTTGTCTCTCTAAAACACATATATCTCTAATGCCAACCTAGGGATCCTTTTATAGGCACAAGGAAAACCCTAGTCGGTTTACAATACTTGAACGACAAGTAAATTCTAATTATAACTCTAATCTAATACGAATATTCTAGAATTACACATTAGTCCTTAAACTATTTGCATGGCAGTCCTTTAACGAGCAGCAGTACTTTAATCAAATAGCAGTACTTTGACTTGAGTAGCAGTACTTTGACTTTTATAGCCCAACAACCATTGTTGTCAACTCTAGGTCAGGCAGTGAAGTAGTTCTTCTGATATGTTTCCAGTTGTCTTGATGCATACGCAAAACCTTCTGTTCTGCAAAGGAGTGTAACCGAGTCTCTTTCTGAAGTATCCCAAAATTTGTTCCGCCTGAAGGTATGGAAGGTAATTTCTATTTCAGCTTTTCCAAAACTCCATTCTCAATCAAACTAAGCTGTTTCTCTCGGTTCACAAAATTTCTCAATGGTATCGCAAATTGTAAACATCATCCAGAATTCTTCTGCAAGGTTCAAAAGGTTTCAGTCCTCCATTCTGTTATCGGTCTTGACCACTTGATGATAGTTTTCAAACTTGTGGGATTTAAAGAGATATCCTCAATTAAGAACATCATTGTCTCAACAAATATCAATCTCTCAGAATGCACAAATGATCGACGAATTTCCTAACAAAGTGCAAAGATGATTTTCATGCTCTTCCTCGTCTCCAAACATACTATTAAGTCATACAATGACCATTTTTCCAAGTACTCACGAGAAAAAACACTATTTATCAAATTCACGAAACAGTCACAGCTTTAGCTAATACTATTAGCGTCACTAACCGTCATAGCAGTCGTTACGAATACGGAAGTGATTTCAAGAATAACTTCAATTCATCAGAAGGAAAACTTCGCGCCCCGAGAATTAAACAAATACATAGTCGTTCCAGGGTGGATGAATATTGGCTCCTAACAGTAATACGTTTCAGCTATCTCCAGTCACCATCCTTCTCTATCGCGATTAAAACTAAAACACGCCCAGAAGATACACTTAAAAAAACTTACTTCCTGGTCTTCGGTTGCTGCTCTTCCCGGTCGCTCAATTCAACAGGTATGATTTCAGACACATCTGAAAGACACCTTCGCTTGGTGACTAGACAATCACTCGGTATCATGTCAAATCTTACTTCACATTCCGGTGGAAAACTTGGTGGTTCAGTCACGAATCAAATTCAGAAAACTCAGGGTGCCAAAAAAAAAAAAAAAAAAAACTCTCAAGATACGATTCATTCATTGGTGTACGAAATGGGTTCTAGGAAAACTTCATAGCCGCGAAAGTAACACAGGAGTCTCCAGAGTAATAGTGATAGCCAAGGGTTTAACAGTCGGTAATCATGGTAGGGAGTTCAAAATTGTTGCAAACGTCAAAGGTGAGACATAGGGGGATAGTTGTCAATATTTGAATGATCAATCAACCAATTCCTTGTCAGAATAAAATCGAAGTTAACTATCCAAAGAAAGACGGATCACAAATCAAATCTTTATCATTCAAAAGTGAGGGGGAAACATTCTTATACTCGTGGTTACACACCAAAAGACTTCTCGTAGGAACAGAGATGGGTGAAACAAAATCAAATAGTGCCAGAAGATTCATAGGTACTTATCAAAAGCCAAAGACAAATAACAAAATGTATCAAGTACGTCATCGCCATGGAGATTCTCAGAATGCCCGAAGAGGCGTCAAAATGATTAACGAAAGGATCAGAGATCAGAGTCAAAATCTGAAGATAAGGATCAAATAGTGTCAGGCAATTATTATGAAATTCTCAATGCCTTCAAGATTTAATCAGGTTCAAATCTTAGGTGGTGCAAAACATAAGCTTTCGCTTTCCAAAAGTGATATCAACAGGATCTAACCAAAAGCAAGGCACGAATCAGAGTGATGCGGAAGCAATGATACTTAAACAAATGCCTTATAGTCTACCCATTCCTCACTGGTCAATACTTACGTTCCTATAGGGAAATCTTAAAGCAAATTTTCAAAGGTTTTCTTACGAGCGCCTACAGGGAAAACTTAGTGGTCCTAACTTACACAGGCCAAGGGTAAATGTATTACGAATCGCAGCCTGTCTCCCTGATACCATAATTGTAACACCCCAACCCGACAAGGGTAAAGATATAACAAAAATTGTAACACCCCAACCCGACAAGGGTAAAGATGTCACACTAATGGTTTCACATCAGATCAAAACAAAGCATACATTTCAAGTAATACAAAATTCTCAAAGGTTACAAATGAAATTCTGAAATTTACATGGTTGCAATGGAAACAAAACTAAACACTAAGTCTGCAAATGCAACTCCTTCTAATGGTCTCTACTTCAGAACACTATCAAAGTCTTCTAAGTCCAAAAGTCTCTTCACTCATACCCAAACCCGTCGTCCTGCTTATTACCTGCCGCACACGAAAAGAAAACGTGCGGCTGAGCTTCAAAAGCTCAGTGAACAGATACATATACAAAGCAAAGGATAACGAAACAGAAATATAATATGGGCAATGGGAATGTCATACGGTATAAAAGAAACAAATGGATAATAAGAGAAGAGTAGGATAGTCATCTACCACGAGCCCAGAAACTCAAAGTCATAATCTCAACATCATAATCTCAAGGTCATAATCTCACAATCAGAGGGGATACCTCTCAGGCAACCAGATAATATGAGGGGTGTCCTCATGTATCAAAAGGGGTGGAGTGATCAGCTCCCATAAATGTGAAAGGCGTGTATAGCACACATGCACCAGTCACCTCAAAGTCATACTCAAAGTCATAGTTAAATCCACTAAACATACATGCCTAGGATTGCAATCCATACGCCCCCACCTCAAAGTCATCTCAAAATCATAATCTCAGAATCATAATGGCCATATCATAATATAAAAGGGGACGGCGTGAGAAATCACTCCCCCACACAGGAGTCATGCCAGTGGTGCATCACAGACACGGCCAGGTTACCTTCCTGGCTAGGAAACAAAAAGGTGGCTCGGGTATCAAACTAAGAGTCATATCTCAAGGTCATCTCAAAGTCATATATCAGAAATGCATCTCAACGTCATATCAATAGGTTCATACACAAGGAAACATAGAAATGGCCTGGGAAAATCTTAACTGAATCATAACTCATAATCATAATCAAGGTTCATCTCAAAAGTTCATTTTAAAACTTCCATCAAAGTCCATTTTAAACAATCCTTTATTTGTGCCTTTAATAAAACGATCCTTTAAAGTAATTCTCATAAAACTATTCTTTCAAAACGGTTTTTCATGAAAATTAGTCTTCCAAAATAGCTTTCATAAAAGTTAGTAATATTTATATAAAAATGGTTTTGCCTCATTTATAAACATCCTTTCAAAATAGTTTTTCTCAAAACATTTTTAAGATATAATTAGAAAAGGTTTTCATAGCATAGCTTCAGATCAGAAATCATATCCAATGGGACTCAACTGGGGAGGTTCAAGCAAGGGAAATCATAGCAATCAAATCAGAAACTAATGGATTCAGAATACGAGAGAGATCATGAGAAACCTTAAAAGAAAGGTCGGAATATCTGTACCTTATACCGCAACCGAAAACACAACAGAAAGCGCAAAGGTCGGGAGCAACTCCATTTTCAGCGAATCTACACGAATTCATGACTGACTTATTAAGACATATTTAATTCGGGTTACTTATTTTAGTATGCTTTGCATTTTTTGTAATTTCCTTACTTTAGTAATTTCCCGTTTCAGTAAGCTTTCAAAATGCAAAATTAGTCATTTATCATTAATGTTACCATTTAGTTAAGTTTAATTAGTTAAGATGACACTATACATGAGTTAGGATTTATCATGAATATGCAAGTAGGTTTGGGGTTTTATTGTGTCTACATAATAATGCATAGGGTGGATTATGAAATTTAGTGGGAAGTAGGCCTAAATAGTTGTACTGTCTACTCTATTCACTCAGCCAAGACAACTCACAAAATTGTCCTTTGATTTGTGACTAGATTCGAACAGGAAAGATGGAACACAAAGGAAAGCATACACCAACAAACTGTACACGTTTTTATATAATAAGTCTTACTGTATACACACCATGGTTCGATATTTTATGCATGATATATACCCCACTACCCATACGTATACACACAAAACACTAGTTAACCCAAAACCTCTCATGCAATCATACATACTCAGCCTCTTTTACACGCAACATACAGGACCTCAACCCCTTCTTTTTAAATCGACCCAACTCTACTTTTCAATCCATTTCATTGGTCATGCATTCGAACTCAAAACCAAACCAGACTACCCATTTATGAACCAACACATCGACTCATGTTTCCTTATATTTAAGTCTTTATGTTCGACACTTTAAGCACACATACACGACTCCATGTTCTTCCTTTCTAACCCTAACCAACTCGCCCCATATGTCCCTTTTTCTGTTTAGCCATGCGACACAACACAACACTCTCATTTCCAGTTCACAACACACACACTCATAACTTCTCTATTGACACACCAACACACATAAAATCACATTATTATGACACTATTTCCACGCATGAAACTAACACACACAACCCATAATAGACCCATTTACACCACATGAAATAACACCATATTAACACACTCATACAAGCACATACCCCACACACGTCAGTCCCTTTTATCAGCTTTTAAGTCGCATTTTTAGTGATCAAAACAACGCCCCAAAGACCAGATTTAATGCCTTATATATATTGACCAAAATAACGTATAGACCATGAAGTTACATTTGGTTCAGAAACATTACTAGCCAAAATTTACTCTCATTTCATGTTGCCTTTATTGTATATTTTAGGACATATATTAGAGATCAACATGTGATATAAACATATACGCATGAGACAAAGCAAAAGAGCATCAAGACAGTTTTTGGTGGAGATACCTTGGGGTCGTATTAAACGAGAGGAAAAGAGAACGAGTACGTATTAAAACCCTACGAACCAACAGCCCTTCGAACCATTGTCCACCAAGATCAAAACCTTTCAAAACTTAGTCGTATCTCCAACTATCAAGAACAAGAGGATCGGTTGGTTGCTTTGCTAGGAACGAACAAGAACACAAGAGACCAAGCCAACATCTATCGAATCGACCACGCGAACAAGACTAATGTCACACCAAGGTCGATCACCTTACCACGATCACAGCACCACTTCGAACAGGAACAACACACGCTTAAACACTTCCTTGAAGCAACACAAGAACTCCCTTTAGCCTTGATTTAAGCTCGAACAGCAGGAAAAGTAAAGAGCAGTAGGAACAGCGGTCGAACCTTTGGTGGTTGGGAGTTTTAGGGTTTGTGTTATTAGAGAATTTGTGTGAATACAATGTGTGAGCATGCATGGTTTAAAGGCAGACGTGAGATAAAAAGCAAAAAGGAAATCAGTAACTTTATGGAAGGATATCACTAATTTTATGGATATGATTGACAGGAAAACGTGTACAAGATTTGGTCAACAAAGAAAACGTGTGAGGTGATAGGAGCAAATAAGGAGAGTGCCAAATTTGTAGGAGTGAGCAATCTTCCAAATTAATGTGTACATATTCTCTTATTTAATCCTTAGGCCAATTTTGAAATATAACATGTATGGGTACCGACTAACTTAGCTGGGAGTATGAGATTTGTTTTATTTTGTACATATTATTCATAATGTAATGTTTCACATTTAATTTAATTGGTTAGGTAATTTAGATTAAGTTCGAATGAGATTAATTATATAAATTCATAAGTTCTCAAAAAAAAAAAATTTATTTGAGGGTATTTTCGTCATTTCATATTATGATAATTTTGGGGTTTTACAACTCTTCCCCTCTTAAAAAGAAATTTTCGTCCTCGAAAATTGAAGTCGCAAAGCTAAACGGAGTTGCCGCAAGTCATAAAAGGTCATTACAAATATTCTCACGCTCGAGAAGGTTCTTCCAAAAAGATCTTCAGACCAACTAGTTTCTCATGACTCGAATCAAAATGAGGTGGGTTCAAAATTTCTCAAAAGGAGACAAAATAAGCTGATTTCTGATCGAAAGGTCCATGAAATATAAACTGGACGATAGGTGAATCTTTAGAAAGCTCATATAGAATACGAACACGAATTTCAAATCGAATTAATCGCATCATCCGTAGGAAGTTCTAAAAGGAGTTTCAGGACTTATAACTGAGGTCATCAGAATTCAAATCGAGAGTTCAAACTCAATCAGATATCTAATGAACGAAAATAGGGTACACATACAGGTAGAATGAACCTAATGCCTCACTATTCGCGGATTATCCAACGGAGTTCAAATACTACACTTCTTAGGTACTTCCCAAGATATCCTATGCCCACAACAAGTGCACGTCATATGATGTAAGTATTATCACGTTGGCCAGACGTCATAATACTGGCATCATATAAATATGCCCTCATGATGGTCATACTTTATCTCAAATCGTAATCAAAACCACCTATCTTAATCCACCTAGTACTTCTACAGTCTCATAGATCAACAAAATCAATTGCCACAGTCAAGAGAGAAACCAAAACTATTCGCAAGAGTCTCAAAATCCCAGATTGCCTAGCAGAAGTGAGGTACGCTGTCACGAGCATCACATCTTCCACAAATTACCAAAATCTCTCAAAACAAAGTCATCACCGAACATACGAAAAATAAATACGAACTGAAATGCTTCAAGGGAACTTAAATCATAAGAGGATCTTATTACTGTTTAACGAAATTTAAGAGGGTTAACGAAATGAAAGTTAGTCGCCAAGAGCTTTGGCCTTCATAGAATCAATTCTTCCAATCATAAAAGGTCTGTTTCAAAATCCGTCCATTCAACACATCCAATCTCCTCAAGTCCGGTTAATCTGTTTTTGTCTGTCCATCAGTCGGAAAGTGAAATTAAGATCGGGAACTGGTGTTTGGTTCGTCGAGCCTCCTGCAGTTCTTCTTGGAATGTGATGGAGTATTGCGGATTTTTGGCACGATCTTTAATCTTCTTCATCATCCAGTCTGTTTCCGCTCTCAATTCATCTTAGTACAACCAAGATAAATAGGGAAGTAAGACTGTATGTCTTTGTCAGCTCCAGGTTCGCCGTCTTGACTAAACTTCTTCTTCTGCATCGCCAACACTTCTGTCTCGAAAGGAATGTCTTCACTCTTCAGGGTAGCCACCGCTGTTATCAACAATTATCAATCTCCCAGAATGTACAATTGATCATCAAATTTCTAAGAAGGTGCAAAGAAAGGATTTCCATGCTCTTCCTCATTTCTGAACGTATTATTAAGTCATACAATGACCATATGCCTAGTACTCATGAGAAAATATCATCTATCAAATTCACCAAGATTGTCAGAGCTTTAGCTAATACTATTAGCGTCACCAACCGTCATAGCAGTCGTTTATGAATATGGAAGGCGATTTCAAGAATAAGATCAATTCATCCGGAAGGAAAACTTCGCGCTCTGAATTTAAACAAACATATAGTCGTTTCAGGGTGGAGGAATATTGGTTCCTAACAGTATTACGATTCAGCTTCCAGAAATCAATACATATCTCCTGTCATCATTCTTCTTTATTGCGAACAAAACTGAATTACGCCAAGAGAATGCACTTAAGCTAACTTACTTTACACTCCGGTGGGAAACTTGGTGGTTCAATCAGAAATCGTGTTTCAGGAAATTCAGGGTGCCAATTAGCGTTCAATACAAGGTTCATGCTCAGACGATTCAAGTGCCAAATAGTTCCCAAGATGCGGTTCATTCCTTAGCGTACGGAATGGGTTCTAGGAAAACTTCATACACGCTAAATTAACACAAGAGGCTCCAGAGTAATAGTGATAGCAGAGGGTTTATCAATCGGTAATCATGGTAGGGAGTTCAAAATTGTTGCAAACTTTAAAGGTGAGACATAGAAGGGTAGTTGTCAATATTGAGTGATCAATCAACCAATTCCTTTTCAGAATAAAATCAAGGTTAATCATCCATAGAAAGACGGATCACAAATCAAATCCTTATCATTCAGAAGTGAGAGGGAAAAATTCTTATACTCGTGGTTACCCACCACAAGACTTCTTATAGAGACAGAGATAGATGAAACAAAATCAATTAGTGTCGGAAGATTCATAGATACTTATCAGGAGCAAAAGTCAAATAAGAGAATGCATCAAGTACGTCATTGTCATGGGGATTCTCAGAGTGATCGAAGAGGCATCGAATTGAGTAACGAAAGGATCGGAGGTCAGAGTCAATATCTGAGGGTAAGGATCAATTAGTGTCAGACAATTTCATTATAATTCTCAATGTCCTCAAGATTTAATCAGGTTCAAATCTTAGGTGGTGCATAAGCTTTCACTTTCCAAAAGTGGCATCAACAGGGTTTAACCAAAAGCAAGGCACGAATCAGAGTGATGCGGAAGCAAAGATACTTAAACGAATGCCTTATAGTCTACCCATTCCTCACTGGTCAAAAACTTAGGTTCCTATAGGGAAATCTTAAAGCAAAATTTCCAAAGGTTATCTCACGAGCGCCTACAGGGGAAAACTTAGTGGTCCTAACTTACACAGGTCAAGGGTAATGTATTACGAATCGCAACCTGTCTCTGACACCATAATTGTAACACCCCAACCCGACAAGGGTAAAGATGTCACACTAATGGTTTCACATCAGATCAAAACAAAGCATACATTTCAAGTAATACAAAATTCTCAAAGGTTACAAATGAAATTCTGAAATTTACATGGTTGCAATGGAAACAAAACTAAACACTAAGTCTGCAAATGCAACTCCTTCTAATGGTCTCTACTTCAGAACACTATCAAAGTCTTCTAAGTCCAAAAGTCTCTTCACTCATACCCAAACCCGTCGTCCTGCTTATTACCTGCCGCACACGAAAAGAAAACGTGCGGCTGAGCTTAAAAAGCTCAGTGAACAGATACATATACAAAGCAAAGAATAACGAAACAGAAATATAATATGGGCAATGGGAATGTCATACGGTATAAAAGAAACAAATGGATAATAAGAGAAGAGTAGGATAGTCATCTACCACGAGCCCAGAAACTCAAAGTCATAATCTCAACATCATAATCTCAAGGTCATAATCTCACAATCAGAGGGGATACCTCTCAGGCAACCAGATAATATGAGGGGTGTCCTCATGTATCAAAAGGGGTGGAGTGATCAGCTCCCATAAATGTGAAAGGCGTGTATAGCACACATGCACCAGTCACCTCAAAGTCATACTCAAAGTCATAGTTAAATCCACTAAACATACATGCCTAGGATTGCAATCCATACGCCCCCACTCAAAGTCATCTCAAAATCATAATCTCAGAATCATAATGGCCATATCATAATATAAAAGGGGACGGCGTGAGAAATCACTCCCCCACACAGGAGTCATGCCAGTGGTGCATCACAGACACGGCCAGGTTACCTTCCTGGCTAGGAAACAAAAAGGTGGCTCGGGTATCAAACTAAGAGTCATATCTCAAGGTCATCTCAAAGTCATATATCAGAAATGCATCTCAACGTCATATCAATAGGTTCATACACAAGGAAACATAGAAATGGCCTGGGAAAATCTTAACTGAATCATAACTCATAATCATAATCAAGGTTCATCTCAAAAGTTCATTTTAAAACTTCCATCAAAGTCCATTTTAAACAATCCTTTATTTGTGCCTTTAATAAAACGATCCTTTAAAGTAATTCTCATAAAACTATTCTTTCAAAACGGTTTTTCATGAAAATTAGTCTTCCAAAATAGCTTTCATAAAAGTTAGTAATATTTATATAAAAATGGTTTTGCCTCATTTATAAACATCCTTTCAAAATAGTTTTTCTCAAAACATTTTTAAGATATAATTAGAAAAGGTTTTCATAGCATAGCTTCAGATCAGAAATCATATCCAATGGGACTCAACTGGGGAGGTTCAAGCAAGGGAAATCATAGCAATCAAATCAGAAACTAATGGATTCAGAATACGAGAGAGATCATGAGAAACCTTAAAAGAAAGGTCGGAATATCTGTACCTTATACCGCAACCGAAAACACAACAGAAAGCGCAAAGGTCGGGAGCAACTCCATTTTCAGCGAATCTACACGAATTCATGACTGACTTATTAAGACATATTTAATTCGGGTTACTTATTTTAGTATGCTTTGCATTTTTTGTAATTTCCTTACTTTAGTAATTTCCCGTTTCAGTAAGCTTTCAAAATGCAAAATTAGTCATTTATCATTAATGTTACCATTTAGTTAAGTTTAATTAGTTAAGATGACACTATACATGAGTTAGGATTTATCATGAATATGCAAGTAGGTTTGGGGTTTTATTGTGTCTACATAATAATGCATAGGGTGGATTATGAAATTTAGTGGGAAGTAGGCCTAAATAGTTGTACTGTCTACTCTATTCACTCAGCCAAGACAACTCACAAAATTGTCCTTTGATTTGTGACTAGATTCGAACAGGAAAGATGGAACACAAAGGAAAGCATACACCAACAAACTGTACACGTTTTTATATAATAAGTCTTACTGTATACACACCATGGTTCGATATTTTATGCATGATATATACCCCACTACCCATACGTATACACACAAAACACTAGTTAACCCAAAACCTCTCATGCAATCATACATACTCAGCCTCTTTTACACGCAACATACAGGACCTCAACCCCTTCTTTTTAAATCGACCCAACTCTACTTTTCAATCCATTTCATTGGTCATGCATTCGAACTCAAAACCAAACCAGACTACCCATTTATGAACCAACACATCGACTCATGTTTCCTTATATTTAAGTCTTTATGTTCGACACTTTAAGCACACATACACGACTCCATGTTCTTCCTTTCTAACCCTAACCAACTCGCCCCATATGTCCCTTTTTCTGTTTAGCCATGCGACACAACACAACACTCTCATTTCCAGTTCACAACACACACACTCATAACTTCTCTATTGACACACCAACACACATAAAATCACATTATTATGACACTATTTCCACGCATGAAACTAACACACACAACCCATAATAGACCCATTTACACCACATGAAATAACACCATATTAACACACTCATACAAGCACATACCCCACACACGTCAGTCCCTTTTATCAGCTTTTAAGTCGCATTTTTAGTGATCAAAACAACGCCCCAAAGACCAGATTTAATGCCTTATATATATTGACCAAAATAACGTATAGACCATGAAGTTACATTTGGTTCAGAAACATTACTAGCCAAAATTTACTCTCATTTCATGTTGCCTTTATTGTATATTTTAGGACATATATTAGAGATCAACATGTGATATAAACATATACGCATGAGACAAAGCAAAAGAGCATCAAGACAGTTTTTGGTGGAGATACCTTGGGGTCGTATTAAATGAGAGGAAAAGAGAACGAGTACGTATTAAAACCCTACGAACCAACAGCCCTTCGAACCATTGTCCACCAAGATCAAAACCTTTCAAAACTTAGTCGTATCTCCAACTATCAAGAACAAGAGGATCGGTTGGTTGCTTTGCTAGGAACGAACAAGAACACAAGAGACCAAGCCAACATCTATCGAATCGACCACGCGAACAAGACTAATGTCACACCAAGGTCGATCACCTTACCACGATCACAGCACCACTTCGAACAGGAACAACACACGCTTAAACACTTCCTTGAAGCAACACAAGAACTCCCTTTAGCCTTGATTTAAGCTCGAACAGCAGGAAAAGTAAAGAGCAGTAGGAACAGCGGTCGAACCTTTGGTGGTTGGGAGTTTTAGGGTTTGTGTTATTAGAGAATTTGTGTGAATACAATGTGTGAGCATGCATGGTTTAAAGGCAGACGTGAGATAAAAAGCAAAAAGGAAATCAGTAACTTTATGGAAGGATATCACTAATTTTATGGATATGATTGACAGGAAAACGTGTACAAGATTTGGTCAACAAAGAAAACGTGTGAGGTGATAGGAGCAAATAAGGAGAGTGCCAAATTTGTAGGAGTGAGCAATCTTCCAAATTAATGTGTACATATTCTCTTATTTAATCCTTAGGCCAATTTTGAAATATAACATGTATGGGTACCGACTAACTTAGCTGGGAGTATGAGATTTGTTTTATTTTGTACATATTATTCATAATGTAATGTTTCACATTTAATTTAATTGGTTAGGTAATTTAGATTAAGTTCGAATGAGATTAATTATATAAATTCATAAGTTCTCAAAAAAAAAATTTTTATTTGAGGGTATTTTCGTCATTCATATTATGATAATTTTGGGGTTTTACAACCTGTAACATCCCGCCTACTCAGACCACAATATTGTCCGCTTTGCCCACAGGCTCACGGCTTTGTTTTTGTGGCCTCATTTGAAGACTTCCCGGCAGGTCACCCAAGCCAGTACTACTCTCACATGAGCACGCTTAACTGCCAGTTCCTAAGAACCCCACTCGCAGTAGACCACAAAACGCGTTGTGTCATTGTAAGACGAATGTAATCTTATGAACCCAGCATCTCTCCAGGCCACAGCCGATGTGGGATTTGCCTAGGGTGTTACAATCACCCCCCCCTCAGGGACTCATCGTCCTCGATGAGGTTTGCCCCACCATCCCGAACGGCTCAGGAGTGGCTCTGATACCACCTGTAACATCCCGCCTACTCAGACCACAATATTGTCCGCTTTGCCCGCAGGCTCACGGCTTTGTTTTTGTGGCCTCATTTGAAGACTTCCCGGCAGGTCACCCAAGCCAGTACTACTCTCACATGAGCACGCTTAACTGCCAGTTCCTAAGAACCCCACTCGCAGTAGACCCACAAAACGCGTTGTGTCATTGTAAGACGAATGTAATCTTATGAACCCAGCATCTCTCCAGGCCACAGCCGATGTGGGATTTGCCTAGGGTGTTACAAAAATGGTTTCATATCAGATCAAAACAAAGCATACATTTACAGTAATACAAGAATCTCAAGGGTTACAAATGAAATACTGAAATTACAAGGTCACAAATGTGAATACAAATTCTAAAAATATAATATCTTCTAATCAACTCTAATCCAGAATAACTATCAAGTCTTCTAAGTCCAAAGTACTCTCCACTGATTCCCAGCTTCCTACTAAACCTGCCGCAGGAAAAGAAATGCGGCTGAGCTTAAAAATCCCAGTGAACAGATATATATAAACGAAAATGAAAGAAAAAGGAGACGAACATATATGGTATAGTGCAATGGAATAACATAAGGTATAGACAAAGGTACAAAGTAAGAAAGGGAAAAGGGAAGGTCAGTAATTGATGAAGCGAAAAGTGTACCGCTTTTAAGGGGTCATTTAAGCCCTAAATCGTATTTATTTGATCAAATATTGCCCTAAATCGTTCCTTTTGTCATTTTAGGTACTTTTGAGGAGAAATCTGGAAAAGGAAGCATTTTGGACGTTTTTGGAGCATAAAAGTGAAGAAAACGACAAAGTCTCAAAATCTTGCTGAAAGTTACCTTTGACGGCGTCAGGATTATCTCCAGACGGCGTCATGGCTTGGCAAAAGTGGTGGATGTGAAATTTACTCATGATAAGCCAGTGAAAATTGCATGGAAATTCTGACGGCGTCACGCTTTAATATGATCAAGGTCGTCACGGCTTAATTTAGAGAGGGACGGCGTCACGCATAATCCTGACGGCATCAAGCCTTGATAAGCCAGAACGGATTTTGGAGAGCTAAAGAGGGACGACGTCAAGAAGGTCGTCCGGGAACCCTAAAAGCGGCGAGGTGACGGCGTCACACTCCATAACGTGACGCCGTCAGATCTAAAAATCTATATATAGTTTTGCAATTCTTTGTCATTAGTGTGGAACTTATTGGGGAACTTTGTGTGTGAAAACCCTAGGACGAATTTGGCAGCTCTTTCAAGGCTTTTTGCCTTGAGATCTTCCATGTTACATTGA
Source organism: Artemisia tridentata subsp. tridentata (assembly GCA_021014915.2). NCBI lineage: Eukaryota > Viridiplantae > Streptophyta > Magnoliopsida > Asterales > Asteraceae > Artemisia > Artemisia tridentata. The sequence continues at coordinate 116,303,387 of CP139504.1, forward strand.
AGATAAGTTATCAATTAATCATTCAATATGTCTATGTGTTGTTTGATTCTATCTTGTTCTTGTCTTTTGTTTAACATGCTAGGCTAGATTTATCTTGTGTTTGCTTAGATCTAATGAAACCTAGCTATTGATTATTGGTTATTAGTGTGTTATTAGTTGTATTGGATGATTGTTCATCTATGTTAGGCTTAAGAAAACTGGCTAACTTCCTATTCGGTAACTTGCTTGAACGTCTTAAGAAACATGAACCAATGCGTACTAAAGGTTTTTATGGTTGTATTTAATGCACAAGCGAATTCTAGTGATCCCATGTTAGGAGCTTCCTAGCCGGCTCGACATAGGAGTGAAGTAGGAGCTTGTAGAGTTGGGGAAGTACGTACGCCACCCCACGAATGGTATTAAGGAATACACCCGTCATCCACGCAACTAATACACACTAATCAACCGGTAAAAGATAGTTAGGGAGTAAGGAAATCTAAGTGAACACATTTCCCTCCACATAAGTTTTCACCAACCTTTTCATTTTCTGTTATTTTATTTTATTTGTATTCGTAGTAATTTGGGTTAGTTGACTAGCAACTAATTCCGCCCACTCTTTCAAACCCGAGATTTTACTTGCTTTCATAAAAAATATAAAAACATAAAAAGAATCTTCTCTCACCCTTAGACCTATTAGAGTAATTTTTCATACCTAACGAACACTATTCCCTGTGGAGAACGATCAATCCCCCGTACTTACCACTACACTATACTACATCGGTCAGGTACACTGCCTGGTGGGGTTGTAAGCCTCTTGAGATCCCTCGAGAGGTAAAACCTGTTGTAAGGTTGCAAAACCACGCATCAAGTTTTTGGCGCCGTTGCCGGGGAATAGTTATTGTTTAGGTTGAATTTTTATTTTATAGGTCTACTCACTAGATTCCTTTCTAGTGAGATTTTTATTTTCTTTTTCTAGGATTTTCTTTAGTCTATCTTTTTCTTTGTGTCTTTGTTCGTAAAAGAAATTTCCATTGACTCTTCCGTTCACCATTATGGAGAACGTGAATCCACTACATAATCTACCCTTTCCACTCCAAAATGACATCTTTATGTTCCGTCGACATAATGGTGAATCTTTTTCCGATACATGGACTCGTTTCAAATACTTATTAAAAAAGGTCTTTCATCATGGTCTTGACTTATTGTTTCCACTTCAAATCTTTTACACTCGTATCGACCGCCAAACCCAGCAGGAGATTGAAAATATGGAAGATGGGAAAATGTGGGATTATGGTGATGAAGAGGCATGGGAAATCTTTGAGATTCTCGCCCAAAAAAGAAGTGGAACATGTGACCCAAAAAATGCAAGCTTAGACTTATTTGGTATTTGGATAAATCAATCGGAAGGTTTGTTTAGGAATGAGGTGGGTAGAGTTGAGCCACCTAGCTGCATGTCTTGGTTAGGCACTACCATAATACAGGGTGAACACTTAGGTGATCTTGATGTGATGGAGGATCTAGCCGAGCATGATCAAATTGATCAAAAAGACCTAGGTTTTATGATCGATGACGATGAATCTCAAGAAACACATGATGAATCTTTTGGGCAATTTGAATATAGCAGTCAGAATGTTGAGGATGATCCTTATAATTCGGATATAGAAGTTGAGATGCCTAGAGAAGCACTTGAGATACTTGGGAAAATGTTAGGGTTAGATTGTACTAAAACACATGATGAGGATATAGGTGATCTAGACATAAGGAATGATGAGGTAAGTAACATAAGCCCACCAAGTACCCCACAAGTCCTACCATCATTTGAGGCACACACACCACCCGTGACTTACCCGGAAGAAGTAGAAGAGACTATAGGAACCCCAGTAGAGGTAGAGCCCTTGTACCAAACACAACTAGAAGAAGTATGTTTGAATACTTGTAGTCATAACCTTTCTTTTGGCTCTATGGAAGTTCCTAGTTTTGATGAACCGGAGCCTAAACCAAAACCATTACCTAATCTTCCATCCTTGGATGAAAATTTAGGAATTGAATTAGGTCCCGATCCACCCATCAAAACATATAGTCCGGGTAGTTTTACGTTGAAGGTAGTAGACTCTAAGACTTGTAGAGAGGAAGTTGACATAGGAGTGAACCATGACCTTACATACTTACATCACCCATTCATGATTGATCATAAGAAACATTATGGGTTTAAACCGGGTTTATTAGGTCAAGATGGATTCCCAACTAGGAGTCTCTTGAAATTGATAGAAGATGATCCCTTTCTAGGAGAAAACTTCAATCCACCCATTGACCCAATTGAACTAGGTAAGGTTATGATGATAGGATCCCGCATCTTTGAGCATATAATCCATCCACCACTCTTTCCTCACGTGGCATACTCCTGCCGAGATGGTGTGTATCGCTACTATCACCCGCACTTAATCCTAAGTGTAGGAAAAACCTCTCCTTTATCCGTTAAATAAGCGTAGAGTCAGGCTCATGACTCGAACAAAAACAAGCGCTTCTTGGGAGGCAACCCAAGCTTTATTTGCTTTGTGTGTTTATTTGTTTGTTTGTTTGTTTTTATTTATTTCCGTATGTGTGTTTAATTTTTATTCTTATTGATTCATGTTCAAAACTAATTTGTGAAAATGCTTTATCTTGTTTTTAACTTCGTCTTAACTACATATAAAGGTATTTTGCAAAAGTTAAGTGTAAGGGAAATCCAAATCGGTTTATTAGAACAAATGAACATGAATCATAATAATAATAAATTAACATACATATTAGTTTTTGTTTGAGTCAAATGCTTGTATCGAGTCATAATGATGTTTTGCAGGATTTCCAGGAAGTAAGGTATAGGTTTTTCTAAAATTTTTCCGGAAACGTAACATGAGAATTCTGTCAGATCATTTCTGACGGCGTCAGGCGTTACAACCTGACGGCGTCAGGTTTAATTTTCTGAAATTTTTGAAAGTTTTGTTTTCATAAAAAGTTTTTATTAAATCTCTAACTTATAATCTCCAGGAATCTGCAAAATTATCATTCCACAAGCATTATATCCTTATATATAGATTTATCCCGCCGATGTTATGCAGGTTTTCGTGTTTGTTTTCTCAGGTTTAACAGGTTATTTTGGACAAGGAAATGTTTTGGATCAAGCTTTTGGCGATGCATTAGTCAAGAAGCTTTTACATTCTCTTTGGAAGAAGATCTAACCGTGTTACTTCATTATCCACCGATCGAATCAGGGGAGTATTTGATTTCATTCTTTTACTTTTTTCTTTTACATCTTGTTATTTGAACATTGGGGACAATGTTCATCTTAAGTGTAAGGGGGGTAAATGTACGATACTTTAGAGAATACAATTACGCTTGATTTTTGTTTGTTTAATGGTAGATGTGTAATAAAACTGAGAGAAATACCTGTTAAGGCAATTTTAGTGCCAAATTTAAAATTTTTTACAACATATAGGACTGAAACTTTGGTCTTAATCAGCGTCTCACGGATAGGAGTTATATGACTAGCACAAAAACCGTACCACTAAAAAAATTTTCCACCCCCAAATATGTGAGGTTCGCCCCTAGAATTGGTAGGAAAAGCATTTATGCTATGATGTGTGTACCGGTAGCACTTAGATTCTAGAACTTGCGTTAGGACCATTCCGAGGCCACAAGTGAGACTACATTCGTGTAGTTAGATTTACTACATGATAAGAGGCATTAGGATTAACCCATTGTTTTACACCTGTATTTTTGTTATAATTACGTTGGCTACATTGGTCAAGTAATTCTCCCACACCTTTGCGTTGTACTCATTTTTAGTACACGATACCCCTAGTACACCCCTCAGAGCCTATCTTTTCGTTTCGACCTTTAAGCATTTTACTTAAAGGAAGAATTTGTTTACACCCCACTTAAATGTACACCCAAATCGCCTTAGCCTACCTTGTATGCACTTATTTTTAGTGCATTATTGTGACAACATTTGTTTAAACCCCAAGTTAATTATCTAATTGATTACATGGTTGCTAAGTCGAGTCATATCCTTGTACATATTTTTTTGGGACGATTGGGACTCATGGGTAAAGTACTAGTGTAATGGAGTAATGGGGAAGAACATCATTATTACCCCCATATGTGCTAAATATTTTAAAAGTACTCCAAGTGTTTTGATTATCTTAATTCGAGTCATTAGAATAGCTATTTGTAAAGTTATGTAAAAGTTCAAGTGTAAGGGGAATGCAATGCCCCTATGATGTATTATTTTGGATGGTAGGGCAAGAGTGTATGCAAAAAAAAAAAAAAAAAAAAAAAAAAAAAAAAAAAAAAAAAAATCAAGAAAAATACAAAAAAAATGAGAAAAAGAAAAGTAGAAAAAAACATACGGACTACCATCCCGTTTCATTTTATGTTTATTTTATGTTTTTGTTATTTTATTTTTAGCTTAAGATTGAGTCGAGTCTTGGCTTAGCAACATTGTATAGTACATGTAATTAATCAAGATCTTTAACTCGCCACCAGTAAAATATCCTTTATCCAACAAAACCGTGTTTTCCTTTTCCTTACACCTAACGTTATAACCCATGTAAAAGCCCTCTTTGATAGTTTATCTTAGGTGCTTACGCCTAGTGGAGGAGGTTTTCGATCCTTTCCCAAGCCTATGGTAATCTATTTGCTATGACAGGTAGTGAGAGATATTATCCGTTTTCATTTATGAGATTTATTTTGATGACACTTGAGAGATGTGAGTATCTAAACACTACTTGTGAGGTGCTAGTTTATAATCTCCGTGCTTATTATGATTAAAGTGGAACGAATATTTGTTGTAATTACTTTTATGTTAGCATTAAATGACCCCTAACTTGTATTTTGATTAGAATAAAAGCGCATTTGCTTGAGGACAAGCAAATCTCAAGTGTAAGGGTATTTGATGAAGCGAAAAGTGTACCGCTTTTAAGGGGTCATTTAAGCCCTAAATCGTATTTATTTGATCAAATATTGCCCTAAATCGTTCCTTTTGTCATTTTAGGTACTTTTGAGGAGAAATCTGGAAAAGGAAGCATTTTGGACGTTTTTGGAGCATAAAAGTGAAGAAAACGACAAAGTCTCAAAATCTTGCTGAAAGTTACCTTTGACGGCGTCAGGATTATCTCCAGACGGCGTCATGGCTTGGCAAAAGTGGTGGATGTGAAATTTACTCATGATAAGCCAGTGAAAATTGCATGGAAATTCTGACGGCGTCACGCTTTAATATGATCAAGGTCGTCACGGCTTAATTTAGAGAGGGACGGCGTCACGCATAATCCTGACGGCGTCAAGCCTTGATAAGCCAGAACGGATTTTGGAGAGCTAAAGAGGGACGGCGTCAAGAAGGTCATCCGGGAACCCTAAAAGCGGCGAGGTGACAGCGTCACACTCCATAACGTGACGCCGTCAGATCTAAAAATCTATATATAGTTTTGCAATTCTTTGTCATTAGTGTGGAACTTATTGGGGAACTTTGTGTGTGAAAACCCTAGGACGAATTTGGCAGCTCTTTCAAGGCTTTTTGCCTTGAGATCTTCCATGTTACATTGAAGATAAGTTATCAATTAATCATTCAATATGTCTATGTGTTGTTTGATTCTATCTTGTTCTTGTCTTTTGTTTAACATGCTAGGCTAGATTTATCTTGTGTTTGCTTAGATCTAATGAAACCTAGCTATTGATTATTGGTTATTAGTGTGTTATTAGTTGTATTGGATGATTGTTCATCTATGTTAGGCTTAAGAAAACTGGCTAACTTCCTATTCGGTAACTTGCTTGAACGTCTTAAGAAACATGAACCAATGCGTACTAAAGGTTTTTATGGTTGTATTTAATGCACAAGCGAATTCTAGTGATCCCATGTTAGGAGCTTCCTAGCCGGCTCGACATAGGAGTGAAGTAGGAGCTTGTAGAGTTGGGGAAGTACGTACGCCACCCCACGAATGGTATTAAGGAATACACCCGTCATCCACGCAACTAATACACACTAATCAACCGGTAAAAGATAGTTAGGGAGTAAGGAAATCTAAGTGAACACATTTCCCTCCACATAAGTTTTCACCAACCTTTTCATTCTCTGTTATTTTATTTTATTTGTATTCGTAGTAATTTGGGTTAGTTGACTAGCAACTAATTCCGCCCACTCTTTCAAACCCGAGATTTTACTTGCTTTCATAAAAAATATAAAAACATAAAAAGAATCTTCTCTCACCCTTAGACCTATTAGAGTAATTTTTCATACCTAACGAACACTATTCCCTGTGGAGAACGATCAATCCCCCGTACTTACCACTACACTATACTACATCGGTCAGGTACACTGCCTGGTGGGTTGTAAGCCTCTTGAGATCCCTCGAGAGGTAAAACCTGTTGTAAGATTGCAAAACCACGCATCAGTAATCCACCACGAGCCCAAACACAAATCAAATATAGTAATCACGTCTTCATAATCATATAGAGGGGAGACCTCTCAGATAAACAGATAATATGAGGGGTGTCCTCATTCTTCAAATGGAGTAGCTAGCTCCCGAACTTGTGAAAGACATGGATTGCACCCAGCATCAGTCACCGAACAATATATAATATCAAATCATGTTAAGTCCACGAACACGGACACGAACCTAGGATGCATCCATACGCCCCCCGAACAATAATATAGGCCATAATAAATATAATGTGCATGCAACGAACAATATGGGGACGGTGTGTAACATCACTCGAACACACTAGAGTCATGCCATTGGTGCATCAATGACACGGCCATGTTACCTTCATGGCTAGGAAACGAACTTGGCTCGGGTATCAAACTGAAGGGTCAAAGGTCAAAGGTCCAAATCTTTGCAAAGGTTCAAATAGTCAAAGTCATCGAATCATAGTCAAAGTCCAAATATCAAAGGTTCATGGCAAAGGGTTCATATCCAATATCAAAGTCAAACGAATCCAAACGAACGGATCAAAGGTTCATAATCAAATGGTTCATTTAAAGAAATCTTTATCAAATGGTTTTCATCAAAAATGATCTTTATTAACTATTTTCACAAAAGTAGTCTTTAAAAGAAATTTTCATAAAAGTTTAGTAAGATTCCAAATAAAAGTGGTATCGCATATTTCATAAACATCATTTTAAAATAAGTTTTCCTCAAAACATTTCCATGATATAATTAAAAAGGTTTTCACATCTATTTACCAAAATCAAATGAACCTTCGAAGTATCAAGTGATTCGAACACTAATATCACAAGGTCACGAACGAATATCAAATGGATCATTATAGAGGCTCAAAGCAAAAAGGGTCATATCGAACATCAAAGTCAAAATGAATCAAACACACGAACCAAAGTGTAAGGGAACATAGCAATGGCTTAGGGAATCTTAAAAACGAATCAAGATCAATGAGTCATGAGAAAGAAGACACCCTTACTGAAAAAGGGTAGAATATCTGTACCTTATTCGAAACAAAAGCAAACAATCGAAAGAAAAGTCACAAGATGATCACTCCCGCTTCACGGAACCTATACGAATTAAATACCAAGTATTACTTTAAGTTCAAATGAATTTTAGTATGCTTTCCATTTTTAGTAGCTTTTTATCTTTAGTAATTTCCCGTTTTAGTAAGTTTTCTTGAATTAGCAATATTAGTCATTTATCGTTAATGTCACCATTTAGTCAAGTTTAATTAGTTAAAATGACAAAATACTTGAATTAGGATTTATTATGATAATGTATGCAAGTTTAGAGTTTTAATGTGTTTAAATAATATAGTATGGGTGTTATATGAAAAATAGAGGAAAACTAGGCTATTTTATAATGAATTGTCTACCCTTCCAACAGTCAAGACTCACCCTACTGCCATGATTTGATAATTCGACGTATGACCAAAAGAAAGAAGAAATTATGACCATGAATTACCATAACCCCACTGACATGCTACTCTTATATATTTAACCATTCCTTGTCGTACATAAAAACAATCCGGGACTTCTTTATTTTATGGTTCGAACATGGAAGACCACAAAAGAATTCCCATGCATGCAACTTCTTCTACTCGTATGAAACTTAACTTAAAAATGACATGCATACAAAACAACCTTCAAGACCACGACACCAAAACACACCCGCGACACCCTTTTGTTTTGTTTTATACCGAGCACAACCCATACACAACTATGTCTCGTTTCTTTTCTTAGCTCGCTAGGATAGACATAAGATATGTTGGGGTCGAAAGAGTGGATCAAAACAGTGGGTCAAAACAAATTCGAACTACTTTTATATCTCGATATATATATAAGGTTATCAAAATCGTTATTTCATGTGGAACAAGCCATGATTTCATGCGAGTTTTATGGGTGGTGTACTTGGTTAGTTTTAACAAATTTGAGACATCTTTAATGGTTATTGTGGTTCGACACAAAGAAGACACAAAGATAGCATGTTATCTCCTTTTTACTCGACACAAACCCAATGCACCCATGACTTGTTTTGTGTTATACTAGATTGACCCAAATCAACATATATGTCACTCTTTTATTTTTTGTTCGAGCAAATATAGTCCCATACGTGCATGCTTGAACACAACTAAATCAAAACAGAAAAGCATGAGGATCGAACAAGGATAGATATACATTACCCTTGAAGCGTGAACAAGAAGAGAAGAAGGACAGATAGAGGTCGACTCACGGCAAGAGTTTCCAGCCGCAAAACCCTAGCCAAACTCCCTTCGAGTAGCTTCAACCCATGACCAAAGGCACCCCCTTGGACCTGCTGTAGTCCCACAATAGAAACACCAGATGGCAACCACCAAACGAACCTCCTTTGGTTGCTTGGTTTTCAGATCGAACAGAGAAGGAAATAATGTAGCAGCCGAGATTTTTGTGTTGTGTTTATTAGGGTTTGAGATTTGTGAGGAATATGGCAAAGATATAAAGAAAAAGGTTGCATGGTCGGCTAAATAAAGCAAAACGTGTGATGGGCTCTGAATTTGGTAAATTGCTTAAATTGTGGCTTTTGACTTTGGCCCATATTAATTGATAGAATATTTTCTTAAAAAGGTGCATGAAATTTTCGGTTCTAAAATACATTTTGGGCGTGGGATATTTTAGATTAAATGTGAACTTATCTTCCCTTGATACATGGCCGAAATTTTGGAGATACATAACACATTAAAAGTCGACTAGTGGTTTGGATGTAGGGATTTTTATTTTGTACATTTTATTTATAATGTAAGGTTTTATTTGGTAGCTTCATTCATTAGATAACTTAGGACATAAATAATTTTAGGTTAAGTATAAATGATGTTACTTATATAATTTTATAAGTTCTTAAAAGCACAAAATTTAGAGGTCATTTTAGTCATTTTGGATTGTGTTAAATTTTGGGTTTTACAAGCTCCATCCTCACTTTCATCATTGATGATTGTGGTATTATTTGGATTGGGCGGCGGATCATAAGAAAAACCACTTCTTGTGAGTACAGCATTGATATGCTCATTTTTAGTCTGTGGTGGACGATAAGTTTTATCGTTTGATCCTGATGATGTTGGTTTAGGGTTGGATTGGGTATTACTTGGTAACGAACCTGATGGTCGGGAAGCAAATTGGTCAGAGAGTCTACCGAATTTGTTTCCAAGAACCTGAATAGATGCTTGATGGTTTTTTTTTTCCTTGCTCAACTTTGGTTTTGAGATTGAAAAATTGAGTTTTGACAAACTCATTTGTCGCCTTTTGAGTAGTTACAAATTCTCTCATCTTTTTTTCAAAATCGGTTTCTTCTGGTTTCTTATCAGAGGTTTGTGGAGTTTGATTTTCCGCTCGAGGTTGAGAATCACGGTTGTTATCCCTTTGTTGGCGATCTTGCCAATTTACAGAATTTCTCCCGTAATAATTACCACGATAACCGCCTCTACGGTATCCTCCTTGGACATAATTAGCTTCTCCCTTTTGTGGTCCATCCATTGGTTGATCGTCACATTCCGATGATATGTGATTACCTCCACAATTGTTACAACCATCTCGCATTTCTTTCATCTCTCCTTTAAGATCTTTGTATTGTGAGTCGATCTTAGAAGTCAAGGCTTCCATTTTCTCCATGAGTTTAGAAGTTTCGGAACTTTCAGCAAAAGCAACAGTTTTTCGTAAATGTTTGGTTTTGGAATCTTTTGACCAATCGAGTTTGAGAAGTACTCGGTCTTCAAGCAATTGATATGCCTGATTCGGAGTCTAATATAGAAAAATTCCTCCAGCATCAAGAATTCCTTGAGATGTTTCATCAAGTCTATGGTAGAAGATTTGGATGATGGTTCCTCGTCCTAAACCATGTCCATGACAACTACGAAGCAAATCTTTCATACGAAGCCAAGTTCGACAAGTGATTCGTTAGGATTTTGTGTGAAAGCATGAATTTCTCCCATGAGTCTGTCAAACATGGCAGGTGAAGATAATCGGATTACAAAAGCTTGCCTCATCTCCTCCCAAGTATTGATAGTTCCTGGGGTTAATTCGTTATATCACACTTTTGCATCTCCAGCAAGTGATGATGGAAAAAGTTTGAGTTTGATGGCATCAGCATTGGTATCGCCATATCGGAACATGCCACAAATTTCAATGAATTCAGCAATGTGTTTGTGAGGATTGGCCCTCGAACGGCCATTGAATTGACGATCTTTGATCATAGAAAGGTGATGACCTTTCACGGTGAAATTATTTCCAATGTTAACTGGAACAATAGCAGATCCAGGAGTGGGTGCTGCAGCTCGGTTTGTGGCCCACATTGGTTGATCGTCAGCCATAGGAAAAGGTTGGTCCGTAAAAGGATTATAAACGAATTCGGCTTCGAAAAGTTTTTCAAATGGTGGGTTTCGTATTCTTGGTATGCGATCAGCTAATGGTACAAAGGGTGTTCTTCTTCTTCTTGGTCTTGTTCGAATTAAACTTTCGGGATTGGAAAGAGGTGAAATTGGTTCTACTCCAGTTGAACGAGTGTTCATACAATTCCCAAGAGAATCTAGACAATGTCTAAACACACGAGAAAAGAACGAAAACAATTTGAAAAATCAGAAGGTGTGAAACCGATCGGTTTTGGTGTAATACCGATCGGATGGTGCGCTCGGTAAATTTTAGTTTGAAGGATACCGATCGGTTGGATGAAATATAGATCGGTTGGTTGTCTCGGTAAAATTTAAGAGTGGAGATCCGATCGGTTGGATGAAATACCGATCGGTTGGGCAGCTCGGAAAACTTTTTTTTTTAATGAAAACGAACTTGGTGAGAAATGGACTTCTAAAACTTACAAAAACACGATCAAAATCCCCGGCAACGGCGCCAAAAACTTGATGTGTCGTGTAGAGTACAAGTTTTAAATTTATAAAGTCGAATTACCGAATCTAGAAACAACACATACGAGCAAGTGAACTCGTCCGTTGTAGCAAGATTATGATGGTAAGACGGGATCGTTCGCAGGGATTTGTGTAGTGAATCTATGTGTAATTCTAAAAGCTACTAAAAGCAAATCATGAAAACATGCAATGATGATGAAAATGATAATTCAAATGATTAAAAACTACACTTGCATAGACTAGTATACTACTCTTGATAAGCATGATTGTGATAACTTTTGTTAACATGTTGGTTGTGATAATTAGTTGGTGAACTAATCTATTGTTTCTACAAGTTTAAACCTTCATCAAGATTTTAGTTAATAAAAACAAGCATTACGTTTAAACCAATAAATTCAAGATCAATTCAAGGTTCATAAGTCTTGGTGTACAAACTTAAACACAAAAATAGTTTCTTGTTTATCAAATATGCTTAGGAAATGGTCAATACAAAAGGTAACCAATTCATAGACAAATAGGTCAAAATTGATTGGCAACTACTAATCTTTCGACCCTTGATGTAGTTTACAATCAATCCAATTTGATAGACAAAAAGTATTCTCATTACAATCACAATTAAGTTCCTTTGTTTAATCAAGAACAATGGGTGAAAAGTAATCATTCATAGACAAACGATTATAACTAGTTAAGTAACATTAACTCTTTCGACCTTCACTATTACTAACTAGTCACACTTGACCAACAAATGTTATTATGAAACTTAACCACAATTGGATCTTAGAATCAACTTGAAATTGAATTAAAACATTTTATCACAATCATATGCAAATCACTAAGTAATAAACATCATCTAAGCAAGTGCACAAAGGTACTAACCACTCATAGCAAACATGAACATAAACTTAGAACTTTGAACATTAGATACCATAATTAAGAGTCTTACAATGATTAAAAATAGATTACAAATGGTAAAGTAATGATACCCAAAGTATTGGTGTTGACTTCTTGATGTTTTGGCTTCCAAATGTTGACTTCTTGACCCTCCAAAACTTCCTGGACTTTTAAGGACGAATTTGAGAGTAGTTTGATGAGTGGTTGATGATTATTGATTGAGAAAAGCACGTTTGTTTTTATAATTTTCCTTATAACACTTCACAAAAGGCTCTATTTATACTACTCTCAAGCCTAGAGTCATTAATGCTTCCCTTTGCCTCCAAGTTGAGTGGAATAGACTAGAAGAGTCAATGGAAGGCCTTAGAACCGGATGTATGAAGAAACAATACTTAATGATGAAGTTTGGCAAATCAGACGACATCCAACCGATCGGTATTATGGCCAACCGATCGGTTGGTCTTCAGAACTGGCCTCCATCCGAATCAGTTGCGGGTGGCATCTGATTGGATGGAGTGATGTTGTTTGGCTCTTTTTGGACTTTTTGTCGTTTGGCTTGTATCTTTCTTTTGGTGCTTGGTTCTTCATCCATATTTGATATTTTCTTCGTCTTGGAACTTGTCAACTTGAATACTTGGACCTTCATTCTTCGAAATGCCCATTTGGTATGGAACTTGACACTAGATTCTTTGTACTTTCATAAATATTTCCTTCTTCCTCATTTTTTCATCTTTTTCTTCCTTTTTCTTGTTTTTGGCTAAATATACTTTGCAAACACACTTTGGTACAATTAAGTAACAAAAGTATATAAATATAACCAAATAACACATATAAAAGTACGAATAACGCTACTAAAAACATGCACAATTTGAGCGTTATCGTGAGTCGAATCACTCAAATACCTCTGCTGGAACTCCACCACCTACCAGAAACCGTGGTTGTATGTACATAGAATTCGGAGTTGTGGACCAACTGAGTTTGGTGGAACCGAAGGCGTGGTTTTGTTAATGAGGTAGATGGAGAAAATCGAGTCTGTATTTACTGTTAGTAACTGTGAGGAAGATGCCAAGGTGAAGTATGCCACCTTTACTTTGAAGAACGAAGTGTTGACCTGGTGGAAAAACTATCTCAAGTCTGTTGGAAGTGATGTGGCTTATGCTATGACTTGGGAATAGTTCAAGGTTTTGTTGATTAAGACCTACTCTCCATGAAATGAAGTTAAGAAACTGGAGATTGAGTTTTGGAACCATAAGTTGAAAGGTACCGACATGACAGCCTGCAACCGCCACTTTCAAGAGTTGTCGTTACTTTGCCCAGAGATGGTTCGTACTGAGGTACTCAAAATTGAGCAATACACTGATGGTTTGCCATTGGCTACTAGGAATGACGTGATTGCTGCAAACCCGACAAATCTCCATGAGGCAATCACGATAGTGATGAAGCGAAAAGAGTACCGCTTTTAGGGGGTCATTTAAGCCCTAAATCGTATTTATTTGATCAAATATTGCCCTAAATCGTTCCTTTTGTCATTTTAGGTACTTTGGAGAAGAAATCTGGAAAAGGAAGCATTTTGGACGTTTTTGGAGCATAAAAGTGAAGAAAACGACAAAGTCTCAAAATTATGCTGGAAAGTACCTTTGACGGCGTCAGGAATTGGTCCAGACGGCGTCATGGCTTGGCAAAAGAAGTGGATATGAAAATTACTCATGATAAGCCAGAGAATTTTGCATGAAAAATCTGACGGCGTCACCCTTTAATGTGATCAAGGTCGTCACGGCTTAAATTAAAGAGGGACGGCGTCAAGCCATAATCTGACGGCGTCAAGCTTTGATAAGCCAGAACGGATTTTGGAGGTCTAAAGAGGGACGGCGTCAGGAAGGCCATCCGGGAACCCTAAAAGCGGCGAGGTGACGGCGTCAGGATCCATAACGTGACGCCGTCAGCCCTTAAACTCTATATATAGTTTTGCAATTTTTTGTCATTGTGTGTATTTATTGTGTGTAATTTGGGAGGAAAACCCTAATAATGAATTTATGCCATTTTTAGGTTTTTCATACCTTGATCTCCATGTTTAATTAAAGATAAGTGATTATTTATCATTTAATATTTCTATTTGTTGTTTGATTACATCTTGTTCTTGTCTTTGATTAACATTAGCTAGATTTATCTTGTGTTGCTTAGATCTAATGAACTAGTATTGATTATTGGTTATTGGTTTTATTATTGTATTGATGATTGTTATCGAGTTAGGCTTAAGAAAACTGGCTAACTTCCTATTCGGTAACTTGCTTGAACGTCTTAAGAAACATGAACCAATGCGTACTAAGGTTTTTATGGTTGTATTTAATGCATGAGCGAATTCTAGTGATCCCATGTTAGGAGCTTCTTAGCCGGCTCGACATAGGAGTGAAGTAGGAGTTCATAGAGTTGGGGAAGTACGTACGCCACCCCACGATTGGTATTAAGGAATACACCCGTCATCCACGCAATTAATACACACTAATCAACCGGTAAAAGATAGTTAGGGAGTAAGGAAATCTAAGTAAACACATTTCTCTCCACATAAGTTTTACCAACCTTTTCATTTTCGTCATTTTATTTTATTTGCATTCGTAGTAATTTGGGTTAGTTGACTAGCAACTAATTCCGCCCACTCCTTCAAACCCGAGATTTTACTTGCTTTCATAAAAATATAAAAATACAAAAATAATCTTCCTTCACCCTTAGACCTAATTAGAGTAGTTTTTCATACCTAACGAACACTATTCCCTGTGGAGAACGATCAATCCCCCGTACTTACCACTACACTATACTACATCGGTCAGGTACACTGCCTGGTGGGGTTGTAAGCCTCTTGAGATCCCTCGAGAGGTAAAACCTGTTGTAAGGTCGCAAAACCACGCATCAAGTTTTTGGCGCCGCAGCCCGGGGAGTAGTTATTGCTTAGGTTGAAATTTATTTTTTATTTGGTCTACTCATTAGATTCCTATCTAGTGAGATTTTTATTTTCTTTTTATTAGCTTTCTAGTAGTCTATCTTTTCTTTGTGTCTTTGTTCGTAAAAACCTTTCCATTGACTCTTCCGTTCACCAATATGGAGTACGCGAACCCACCATACTACCGACCACGAAATCCATTTGCCCCTAATGACATCTTGATGTTCAACCAATATCGAGATGAACCCATATGTGATGCATGGACTCGTTTTAAGAACTTACTCCGAATAGTCCCTCATCATAGCTTCGATTTAGCATCCCTAACCCAAATCTTTTACGATCGTGTCGACCGATATGACCAAATGTGCATTAACGATTTTGCCAATAGGGACTTTAGGAAATTAAATGCTGAAGAAGCATGGGATACCATAGAAGATTGTGCCCAATATTATTATAGAGTAGACAACCCAACAAATGTTAGTACATGTCAATTGACCACAAATTTCAAGGATCATGAAACATGTTTGTTTGGGGATGAGGGTAGAGTTGAGCCACCTAGTTGCATGTCATGGTTAGGCACTACTATAATACAGGATGAACACATAGGTGATCTTGACACAAGGAATGAGGAGGTAAGTAACATAAGCCCGCTAAATACCCCACAAGTCCTACCATCATATGAGGCACACACACCGCCCGTGACTTACCCGGAAGAAGTAGAAGTGACTTTAGGAATCCCAATGGAGGTAGAACCCTTGGACCAAGCACAACTAGAGGATATAGGTTTGAACACTTTTAGTGATGACCTTACTCTTAGTTCTAGGGAATTTCCTAGTGTTGATGAACCGGAACCTCAACATTTACACAACTTTCCATCCTTAGATTTACATCTAGGAGACAAAATAGGAACCGACCCACCCATCAACCCTTATTATCCGGGTAGTTTTAGGATGAAGGAAGCCATTCACTCACACCCCTTCACCTCACGTGGCATATTTCCACCCTAAGGGTGTGTATCGCTACTTTCACCCGCACTTAATCCTAAGTGTAGGGAAAACCTCCCCTATTTTTGTTAAATAAGGGTAGAGTCAGGCTCGTGACTCGAACAAAAACAAGCGCTTCTTGGGAGGCAACCCAAGCTTTATTTGTTTAATTGTTTGATTTTTTTATTTTATTTGTTTGTTTGTGTCATATATGCTTAATCATAATTGTTTAATTTTCATGTTTCGAATAATTTGTGAAAATGCTTTATCTTGTTTTTAACCTCGTCTTAATTGCATATAAAGGTATTTTACAAAAAGATAAGTGTAGGGAAACTTATATTTTGTTAAAAAGGACGAAATTCAAACATGAAAAATTCACAATTTATGATTAGCATATATACTATCTTGTTTATGTGTCAATACTTGTGGACATGTTTTATGAGTCCCTATTTGTAAGCCATCCCGCAAGTATCCTATCCTTTTATTGCTTTGTTTTGTTTTTATTTCTAAGTCTGGAAATACATCTAGTTGTGGTTTTTCTTTGTTCGGTTTGATGCTTTGGTTTTTGTGTTTGTTGGTTACAGGTATTATTGGATAAGAAGATGTACGTGCAACACATCAAGAGGATGATTATATTTCTGGAGTGAAGCTTATCATGTTCATTCTCTTGGAGGGAGATTTAACCATATTATCACATCATCCATACCGAGCGAATCAGGGGAGTATTAGTTTCTTCCATTCTCATTTATTTTTACTTTTACATCTTTTGTCTAGAACATTGGGGACAATGTTCGGATTAAGTGTAGGGAGGGTAAATTAGGATGCCTTAGAAACTACAACTTCGCTTGATTTTTGTTTTGTTTAATAGTGAATGTGTAATAAAGCCAAGAGAAATATTGGTTAGGGCAATTTTAGCACCAAATTTAAAATTTTTACAACATATAGGAGTGAAACTTTGATTTTAATAAGCGTCTCATGGATAGGAGTTATATGACTAGCACAAAACCGTACCACTAAAAAATTTTCCACCCCCAAATATGTGAGGTTCGCCCCTAGAATTGGTAGGAAAAGCATTTATGCTATGATGTGTGTACCGGTAGCACTTAGATTCTAGAACTTGCGTTAGGACCATTCCGAGGCCACAAGTGAGACTACATTCGTGTAGTTAGATTTACTACATGATAAGAGGCATTAGGATTAACCCATTGTTTTACACCTGTGTTTTTGTTATAATTACTTTGGCTACATTGGTCAAGTAATTCTCCCACACCCTTTGCGTTGTACCCATTTTTGGTACACGATACCCCTAGTACACCCCTCAGAGCCTATCTTTTCGTTTCGACCTTTAAGCATTTTACTTAAAGGAAGAATTTGTTACACCCCACTTAAATGTACACCCAAATCGCCTTAGCCTACCTTGTATGCACTCATTTTTAGTGCATTATTGTGACAACATTTGTTTAAACCCAAGTTAATTATCTAATTGATTACATGGTTGCTAAGTCGAGTCATATCCTTGTACATATTGTTTTGGGACGATTGGGACTCATGGGTAAAGTACTAGTGTAATGGAGTAATGGGGAAGAACATCATTTATTACCCCCATATGTGCTAAATATTTTAAAAGTACTCCAAGTTTTTCAATTATCTTAATTCGAGTCATTAGAATAGTTATTTGTAAAGTTATGTAAAAGTTCAAGTGTAAGGGGAATGCAACGCCCCTATGATGTATTATTTTAGATGGTAGGGCAAGAGTGTATGAAAAAAAAAAAAAAAAAAAAAATGAGAAAAAGAAAAGTAGAAAAAACATACGGACTACCATCCCGTTTCATTTTATGTTTGTTTTATGTTTTTGTTATTTTGTTTTTAGCTTAAGATTGAGTCGAGTCTTGGCTTAGCAACATTGTATAGTACATGTAATTAATCAAGATCTTTAACTCGCCACCAGTAAAATATCCTTTATCCAACAAAACCGTGTTTTCCTTTTCCCTACACCTAACGTTATAACCCGTTTAAAAGCCCTCTTTGATAGTTTATCTTAGGTGCTTACGCCTAGTGGAGGAGGTTTTTGATCCTTTCCCAAGCCTATGGTAATCTATTTGCTATGACAGGTAGTGAGAGATATTATCCGTTTTCATTTATGAGATTTACTTTGATGACACTTGAGAGATGTGAGTATCTAAAAACTACTTGTGAGGTGCTAGTATGTAATCTCCGTGCTTATTATGATTAAAGTGGAACGACTAATTGTTGTAATTACTTTTATATTAGGGTTAAATGACCCCTAACTTGTATTTTGATTAGAATAAAAGCGCATTTGCTTGAGGACAAGCAAATCTCAAGTGTAAGGGTATTTGATGAAGCGAAAAGTGTACCGCTTTTAGGGGGTCATTTAAGCCCTAAATCGTATTTATTTGATCAAATATTGCCCTAAATCGTTCCTTTTGTCATTTTAGGTACTTTGGAGAAGAAATCTGGAAAAGGAAGCATTTTGGACGTTTTTGGAGCATAAAAGTGAAGAAAACGACAAAGTCTCAAAATTATGCTGGAAAGTACCTTTGACGGCGTCAGGAATTGGTCCAGACGGCGTCATGGCTTGGCAAAAGAAGTGGATATGAAAATTACTCATGATAAGCCAGAGAATTTTGCATGAAAAATCTGACGGCGTCACCCTTTAATGTGATCAAGGTCGTCACGGCTTAAATTAAAGAGGGACGGCGTCAAGCTTTGATAAGCCAGAACGGATTTTGGAGGTCTAAAGAGGGACGGCGTCAGGAAGGCCATCCGGGAACCCTAAAAGCGGCGAGGTGACGGCGTCAGGATCTATAACGTGACGCCGTCAGCCCTTAAACTCTATATATAGTTTTGCAATTTTTTGTCATTAGTGTGGAACTTATTGTGTGTAACTTTGGAGGAGAAACCCTAGACGAATTTCTGCCATTTTTAAGGGTTTTCATACCCTTGGATCTCCCATGTTTAATTGAAGATAAGTGATTATTTAATCATTCAATATGTCTATGTGTTGTTTGATTACATCTTGTTCTTGTCTTTTGATTAACATGCTAGGCTAGATTTATCTTGTGTTTGCTTAGATCTAATGAAACCTAGCTATTGATTATTGGTTATTGGTGTGTTATTAATTGTATTGGATGATTGTTCATCGATGTTAGGCTTAAGAAAACTGGCTAACTTCCTATTCGGTAACTTGCTTGAACGTCTTAAGAAACATGAACCAATGCGTACTAAGGTTTTTATGGTTGTATTTAATGCATGAGCGAATTCTAGTGATCCCATGTTTGGAGCTTCTTACCGGCTCGACATAGGAGTGAAGTAGGAGTTCATAGAGTTGGGGAAGTACGTACGCCACCCCACGATTGGTATTAAGGAATACACCCGTCATCCACGCAATTAATACACACTAATCAACCGGTAAAAGATAGTTAGGGAGTAAGGAAATCTAAGTAAACACATTTCTCTCCACATAAGTTTTACCAACCTTTTCATTTTCGTCATTTTATTTTATTTGCATTCGTAGTAATTTGGGTTAGTTGACTAGCAACTAATTCCGCCCACTCCTTCAAACCCGAGATTTTACTTGCTTTCATAAAAATATAAAAATACAAAAATAATCTTCCTTCACCCTTAGACCTAATTAGATTAGTTTTTCATACCTAACGAACACTATTCCCTGTGGAGAACGATCAATCCCCCGTACTTACCACTACACTATACTACATCGGTCAGGTACACTGCCTGGTGGGGTTGTAAGCCTCTTGAGATCCCTCGAGAGGTAAAACCTGTTGTAAGGTCGCAAAACCACGCATCAGATAGCTCAACGCCTAATGAATTCACTGGTTCTTGAAAATGCAAAAAAGGGGAGAAATGATAAGAGGAAACGGGACGATCATTCTAAGAGTAATGATCACCCAAACAAACGACAAGAGGTCGAAAAAGTATATGCTTTCGGGGATTGGGAAAAGAAGGGTTATAATGGAAATCAGCCAAAATGCAACCGTTGTAAGCATCATCATCACGGCCATTGTACTGTGGTGTGCCACAAATGCTCTAAGGTAGGACACATGGCCAGGGAATGTAAATCCCGTCCCCTTGCAAAGGTTCAAACCGCTCCTGAAACAGATTAGGAGGCTAGTGTCACCTGTTATTGATGTGGGAAGAAGGGACACTACATGAATGAGTGTCGAGAGCCATGGAACCAAGGGAACCAAGGGAATAGAGGACACCCAGGGAATGGGGGAATCAAGGAAACTGAGGAACGGGAGGAAATGGGCATAATCATGGGAATCAAGGAATAGGAGGAAATCAGGGAAACCAAGGCGGGAGTCAGCAGGGAAATGTGGGAGTAGCTCAAGGAAGGGTGTATGTTATTGAGAGGAATCGAATGTCGTTACTGGTACGTTCCTTCTTAATAACCGTTATGCTTCTATATTGTTCGATACTGGTGATGATAGGAGTTTTGTATCCACCGCGTTTATGCCTATGCTTGAAATTTCCCCAACTACCTTAGGTATTGGTTACGACGTAGATTTAGCTAATGGTAATCTTGAAAGGATAGACACCATCATCCGCGGCTATACGCTGAACTTTTAAAACCACCCTTTCAATATCGATCTCTTACTCCTCACATTAGGAAGTTTTGATGTCATCATTGGTATGGAATGGTTTTCCAAGTATCGTGCCAATATCATCTGCGATGAGAAAATTGTTCGCGTGCCTTACGGAGACAAAATCCTAAACATACAAGGGGATAGGAGCAATCGTGGAGGTCCCTCCAGATTTAAACATTATCTCTTGTACCAAGGCACAAAAGTATATCGAAAAAGTGTGTTACCTCTTCTTGACCCAGATTTCCGAGAAAAAGGGAAGGAGAAGGGTGAAAAACGTATAGAAGATGCACCTATCGTTCGATACTTTCCGGTGGTATTTCCAGATAACTTACCAAGAATCCCACCAGTAAGACAAGTCGAATTTCAGATCGAGTTGATGCCTGGCGCTACACCCGTAGCCCGAGCACCCTATCGACTCGCCCCTACTGAATTGGAAGAGCTGTCGAAAAAATTGGCAGAGTTGTCGGAAAAGGATTTATAGGACCGAGTTCCTCACCATGGGGAGCTGCAGTACTGTTTGTGAAGAAGAAGGATGGATCTTTTCACATGTGCATTGACTATCGAGAGTTGAATAAGTTGATGGTGAAGAATCAATACCCTCTACCCAGGATCGACGACCTGTTCAATCAACTTCAAGGATTGAGCGTTTACTCAAAAATTAACTTGCGATCTGGTTATCAACAGCTTAGAGTTCGGGAAGAAGATATCCCAAAGACCGCGTTCAGAACTCATTATGGACACATTGGTTTAACCAACGCACCAGCGGTATTCATGGATCTCGTAAATCGAGTGTGCAAACCCTATTTGGATAAGTTCGTAATAGTATTCATAGACGATATCCTGATCTACTCAAAGAGTAAAGAGGAGCATGAAGAGCAACTAAGGCTTATCCTAGAATTACTGAAACAGGAACAACTATATGCCAAATTCTCTAAGTGTGAATTTTGGATTCCAACCGTACAATTTTTGGGTCACGTGATTGATAGCCAGAGAATTCACATGGATCCCGCAAAGATCGAGTCCATTTAGGAATGGGCCGCCCCGAAAACCCCAACTGAAGTTCGACAATTCTTAGGCCTAACTGTCAATTATCAGAGATTCATCGAAGGATTCTCTAAAATAGCCAAGCCACTAACTAAACTAACTCAGAAGAATGTAAAGTGAGAATGGGGAGAAGAAGAAGAAGAAGCGTTTCAACTACTGAAAGAGAATTTGTGTAGTGCACCTATCCTACCCTACCCGAAGGAAGCGAAGACTTTGTCGTATACTGCTACGCTTCGCACAAAGGTTTAGGAGCTATCTTAATGCAACGGGAGAAAGTGATAGCATATGCTTCACGATAGCTTAAGACCTGTAAAGACTCGTAATCACATATTCAGGAGGTCGGGGATGCCCGAAATAAAGGTTAAACATGGTATATTAGATTAAAGAAAGAGGGAGGTGTATGTGTATTCTAGAGAGAGAAAGGAGAAGAAAACACACACACCTCCTTACTACATGAGACATCCAATCTTCCTTGTTGAGACAAGGAAGGTATATATAGCAAGAGGGTGACGCCCTAATGCTCTTGATGGGCTTTCGGTTGGGCTTGAGGCTCATGGGCTATACATTAGTCATTTAGACTATACAAGCTAACTTATCTATTCTAGTCCACAAGCCCAACTCGTTAACTAAACTAGCCCTTATACATGTAACTAAATGCAATTCCTAACTATGACCTAAATTTAAGTGTAACAATCTCTCCCCAAAGTGGTGTCATACGGGAATTGCTTACAATGTTCCCTACAAGTAAATTTAATACAAAACATGAGCGCATCAGTTCTGAGAATGGTCTTCAAACTTCATTACTTCGTTCAGCTTGTAGAATCTTCTCAGCTTCATTTCTTTACTTGTAGAAGAACAATGTGAGCAAATCTAATTAGGGTTTAATTATGACCATTTCACTCTCCCCTAATTAGTGCTCTCCCCCAAACTGACAGCCTTTCTTATGAGTGCCCTGAGTGCCCTGAATCTGTTCGGGGGAATAGAGTATCAACATCTTCATCTCACCAAATGCATCCCAGTTATTTTTCCCATGAGAGATCAGCCCGTAACGTACACATGAAATGATAACACCAAAGTAACAAGTTGACCCATATCGTTGGTCACGGGTAACTTGTTGAATGATTTCTCTCCCCCGAAGTTGAAACCGTAGCACCAGAATCAGTTAAGATCCGGAAATGCACTTTTCTTTCTCCAGGATAGTTCCATCATCACGGGATATTACACATTTCTCTCCCCTGCTGGTTACGATTTATCGGAATCAGCATACTGATGTGTACGTGAAATATGAACCGGAAGCACTGTATCATTAGCCCATGAGAAGATGTAGATAAACCCAATCTACTAATAATACCATTTATAATGTCTAACTCTTTATCAACACCCTGTATAAAAAACAACGGCTTTTTGTAGTGACTATTGATGGAGAAAACCCACTATGACGAACTTGAGACTGAAGTAAAATAACCCAAACTTGTGACTTAAACTTGCACTAATGTATGACTAAGAACCTATACTGAGCACTACAACGTAACTCCTTTAACCATAGATCGTTTCATATACCCATCCAACCTTCCTTTTATGTATATGAACTTATCTTGAATTATCCACATTTTTGTGTGACACTTGTGCACTACAGCGTAACTCCTTTAAAGTGATAGCTATACTCTGTGAGCACAACAACGTAACTCCTTACATCAGGTATAACTAGACAAATCAAGTCTTAATCATTCTATGAGCGCCCAAGCAAGGATCTCGAAGAATCATGCATCCAACCAACCCTGATGTCTTCAAGATAATAAGTACACGCACCCGTGATATTCCACTTCAACTTCAAATAAGTAATAATGAATCATTATCCTTGTTGTCACAGTTGATGATATTCAAAAATTAGCCATTGTCATTGTAATTGTGAATCTTGATCAAGATCTTTTAGGCTATACGTAGTGATTTTGAAGGTGTAGGCCAATAATTTCAATTTGATTTTGGTGTGAAATATGCCATAAAATGCAATTCTAAGGATGCTGGAAAAATTTGAGTTTTAAAAATTTTTACGCCAAATTTCACCAAAAAATTCGAATTTTGACCTAAAAATTTGAATTTTGGGCCAAAATTTTCACTATTGTACCAGAAATTGAATTTCGCGTAAAAATTGACCGTTAGGTCACTCCTCAAAATTAAATTTTACAAAAATTTTCCCGCCAATTTTTTTTTCCTTTTTTTTTAAAATTGCGATAGAGTTTTGATAATTGCGATAAGGGTCTGGTTTTGTCAATTGCGAAAAGTCTTTAAGTTGTAACTATCGCGATAAGGGACTGAAGTTGACAATTCGCAAAAGTACTATAAACTGCCACAATTGCGATGAAGGACAAAGTCTGCCAATTTGCGAAAGTCGTCCACAATTGCGATAAGGAGCTGGGACAATTGCGAAGGACCTCGTGACAATTGCGATAAAATGGCTGACAATTACGATGAAGATCAGCTTTGACAATTGCGATAAATGGCTGACAATTGCGATGGAAGCTGGGACAATTTCGATGAAAGCTGGGACAATTTCGATGAAAGCTGGGACAATTTCGATGAAACCATCTTTTATAGAAATTGTCAAAGACAACAATTCCTATAAAACCCTCTTTTATCTAAATTCTTATACAAGAAAGTAGATTTTTTCAAGTCGATGTAGAACCTTTTTAACACAATTCTTATACAAGAAAGTGATAAAAACCGAATGCAATGAGGATTGAAGTCACAACCTTTTTGTAGCCTCCTTTTGTCTCGATCAAGCACAACAAAAACTCACGTTAACACTAGAAACATGACAACTTTTTCTTAAATCCTCACGTTAGCACTAAAAAGCTGGACGCTTTTAATGCCAAAAGACACAATAACGCCAAGATTTAACAAAACTCACGACAAAAAAAAAAAAAAAAAAAAAAAAAAAAAAAAAAAAAAAAAAAAAACTACAACCTTTTTCAATAAAACTCACGTTAAAATCATAAAAGCTATAAAAGTACTCGACTAAATGAAAAATAACGCAACCTTTTTAAGCTTAACTGATAAAGACCACGACACAATTAAGACCTATAACTTTGTTTGGCGGATGATACCACTTGTAAAGACTAGAAATCAACTACTTCATCACTACAAACTAGCTACTTAATGAACTCGTGATACTCAAATGGAATAAGTAAAGATGAGAAGAGTAGAAAAGATGTGGCGTTTACTATTTAAAACCGAATGTTTATATTAAACTTGAGAGAACAAAGAGAAATACAAAACACACACACTTACACACTCTCACCTTTACATAACAATGAGGCACACCATTTTTGTGAGAGTGTGTGGGTATATATAGCAAAGCTTGGACGCCCTAAGTGACTAAACCTTGGGCTTGGTGGGCTTTGTGTTGGACTTGGGCTTTTGTACATTTCACATGTTTATCTAATACATTCTAAAGTCCAACACAAAGCCTTACTTAGATTATATGGTTACATATGATCGACGCACATATACAACATGCAAATGACCATCACTTCACTTATAATTTAAATGCTAACAAGACCCATGAGAAAAACTACGCTACTCATTACTTGGAATTAGGTGCAGTAGTATTCGCACTCAGAATATGGAGACATTGTCTGTACGGCATAAAGTGTATTGTGTATACCGACCACAAGAGTTTGCAACACATCTTGGACCAAAAGGAGCTGCACATGAGACAACATCGCTGGTTAGAACTACTCAGTGATTACGATTGCGAGATTCACTATCATGGCTGATGCTCTTAGTCGAAATGGGAGAATACCACCGTCACGAGTCAGATCCTTGGGAATGACTATTAGTTTACCATTGCCGTTCCATATTCCTGAAGCCCAAGCCGAAGCGTTAAAGGAAAAGAATCGACCAGCTGAAAACCTCTATGGTATGGTGGAAAACAAAAATGGTTTCATAAAGCGTTCTGATGGAACACTATGATTTGGGGACAGAAGTTGGATACCACTTTATGGGGGAATTCGTGAGTTGATTATGCACGAGTCGCATAAATCAAAATACCCCATTCATCCCGGATCTGAAAAAATGTACCAAGACCTAAAGAAACTGTACTGGTCGTTTAACATGAAGGCTGATATAGCCCTATATGTCAGTAAGTGCTTAAAATGTTCGAAGGTGAAAGCCGAACATCAGAAACCGTCAGGGTTATTGATAAAACCTGAACATCCTGTTTGGAAATGGGAACGAATTACCATGGACTTCATCACCAATTTACCAAGAGCAATTAGTGGTTGTGATACTATCCGGGTAATCATAGATCGACTCACTAAATCGGCTCACTTTCTTGCCATCAACGAAAATGACAGTATGGACAAACTTGCCCGATTATACTTGAAGGAAATTGTTTCCCGACATGGTGTGCCGATATCTATCATCTTTGATTGAGACAGTCGTTTCACATCGAATTTTTGGAAGTCACTCCAGACGGCCATGGGGACAAACCTCGATATGATTACTGCTCATCATCCCCAAAAAGACGGCCAGAGCGAGTGTAACACCCCGACCCGACAAGGGTAAAGATGTCACAAGTACATGGTTTCACATCAGATCATACAAAACATCCATAATTAAACAGCGGAAATACAATGTAACATGAGATAGAAAATACATGAAATACAAAACATAATACAAATGAAGAATAATCCAACAAAAACAAGGCTTCACTCGTGAACACTCTTCCCAAAATCCATAACCCAGCTCCTAGCTTAATACCTGCCGCGGGAAAAGAAACGCGGCTGAGCTACACGAGCTCAGTGAACAGATATAACGGTAACAAATAATAATCATGAAATAGGGAAACACGAAAGAAACCATACGTGATATAATGATGAGATAAATAAAGGCAGAACAGATCATGATATAATGATGAAGTAAAATAAATGAAAGAAACAAAACGTGACATAGTAGCAGATAAGAAAAGATAGGAAGGTCATACAGAGATATTAGAAGGTATAGAAAAGTACATGAATAATAATGAAGTAGGAAAGAGCATGCAGAGATATCAGGAGTATAGAGTTGTACCATGAATACTGATGAGTAGAATAAAAGTCCCAACTAGCCCAAATATAACCAACCCAGTACAGGATAAGTCCAAGGTTCCATAAAGCCCAACATGCCTAAGCCCAGTCCAGAATCCCATGAGGCCCAACATACCATGCCCATACAGAAATAAGTCCAGAAACATATCATGGGTGTCATGAGGGTAAGGGTCAGAAGTCCCTGAGGTCTAGTGATACAGAAATCCTCTACGAGCCCAGAAACATGAACATGAAATCATAATCATACCGCCATGCAGAGAGATGTTCCTCTCACTAATCCCAGAAATCATGAATGGAGTAGCTAGCTCCCAGAGTGTGAAAGACGTGTATCGCACACACCATCAGTCACCATGAATAACATAACATAACTTGACATAACTTGTACATGAACAAATCTAGGATGCATCCATACGCCCCTGGTGGCCATAACTCCCAACACACCAAATAAAATACAGAAAAGGGACGGGACAGGTCATCACTCTCCTGCCCTAGAGTCATGCCATCGGTGCATCGACTGACATGGACATGAAACCCTCATGCCTAGTGAGTGGCTCGTAGTATCAAACTGTGGGTCAAGGTCACGTATCATGAATCATGTTTTTAGTTTACTTGCATAGGTCAATATCATGTTTCATAAGTTCATAATCATGGTTCATAGTCATGGTTCATAAGCAAGGTTCATAAGCAAAGGTTCATAAGCAGAGGTTCATAAGCAAAGGTTCATGAATGAAAGGTTCATAATCATAAAAGGTTCAATATCAGAAAGGTCATCTATCAGAAATGTTTAATATCAGAAAGGTTCATAACAGAAAGGTCATGTATCAAAAAGGTTTAATATCAGAAAGGTTCATAACAGAAGGTCATGTCAAGGTTCATAATATCATGGAAGAAACCAGAGAGGTTCACAGAATCAAAGAACATGGCAGTGAATCAGAAATCAGAAATGAGACGAAGGCACCTTATTAAAGAAGGGCAGAATATCTGTACCTTAGTGATCAAGCAAGCAAGTGAAATGGCAGACACAGATAAAACTTCTCCTCCTTGACACCTAGAGGAGTAGAGACAGAATTACTAAGGATCCCATGTTCATATTAAGTAACTTTCTATTTTTAGCAGGTTTCCATATTTAGTAAGTTTCCATATCTAGAAAGTTGGATCAACATTCTTAGTTAAATCATTATTTCTGGAATTAGGGTATCTTTTATCACATTTACATATTAGGTCCTTAAGAATTCACAATTTACACTTTACACCCTTTAGTTTCAAAAGTTACACTTTAGACCCTTAATTTATCAAAGTTTCACAATGGTCACTTATTTTATCATTTTATAAGAATGTATCCTCAATTTTATAGAGTTTACCCAATAGGTCCCTCTAGTTTACAAAGTTACATACTTAGTCCTTTAATTTATAATTTCAACTTTATATTAATAATAATTACATATTAACCCATTAAATCACCAAATTAACACATAACCCCCTGAATGTATTATTTTACTCAAAACAGCACTAACTTTCCAGAAATTACAAGTTTAGTCCCTCTAGTTTAATTAATTACAAATTATACCCTTTAATTACCATTAATTCATTATCTTGAAATATTTACACTTAGGACCCTCAAGTTATATTTTTCCCCCATTGTCACAGACCTAAATAACATTTTAAAAATAGTCCACGAGTTTCAAAAGTTACAAAACACCCCCTTGACTTTTATATTTTAAATCGGTAAAACATTTATAATACAAAATCAAACCCTAATTATTTTCAATCATCATGTAATCATTACCATATCATTTTAATACCATAAAAGTCCAGATTTAATTATATAAACCTTAATTCAATTGGTTTAGGGTTTTGTTCATGCTTTCCTTTTTATTTTTAATTTAGCCGATCTATACACAAATTTACCAATAATAGTTTTAGGCTTCTAAAATTCGAATGGCCATTTTTGTGATGATATATGATGTATAAGGAAGCCACGAAAATTATAAAACTTGCCCAGAAAATTCACATGAGTGATTTTGAGAATTAATACGATTCTAGGGTTTCGAATTCAATATTTAGCATACGATCAAATTACAATGCATGGATGTGTTTTAGCATTTTTCTCACGTTATATAGGATTAGTATAAGCTCAGAAAAATACCAGATAATTTATAGGACGAGTGGATAGGGCGTTTTAATTTTGGACCTATCGGATCTAGGGCTCGACACCAAAGAATTCACCACGATCACCACAGCCACTCCACGACCTTGTAATCATTTTTCACAGACCATACATGATGTGAGGGACGTGAGAAAAATAGAGAATGAATTTCACATTGATCGAATCAATAAAAATGGAATTATTACCTATCGAGTGGAATAGAAGAAGAAATTTCGACAACTTGCAATCCCGACCTCTAAAATTCGTGAAGCTATTTTTCTAGGCTTCTTGAGAACCTTAAGAACACAGGAAAAATAGTGCCTCACTTCCAGAAATTCGGATGGATAAGAAGAGAATTATTTTGTGTCTTAGGGTTTAATCGGTTTGGAATTTTGGGAGAAAAATATGTGCAAGTTATGAAATGTGCATTGACCGAGTTTAAGGGGAGGTTTAATGGCCAAGATTTCAGAATTATTGATTAGGTAATTTATGGTTTTAATTGTCCCCTTTAATTGCTCTTAATTCCCTTTTAATTTCCTTTAATAACTTTTATTTAAATCATGAATTTGAATTTAAATAACATTAGGCGCCCAAGGGCATTTTAGTAATTTTCTTGGCTTGTATAAATGTTAAATGAAGTTGTTAAAATTATTTGGGATCATAACTTGTTCATTGCTAGAAGTTTGGAATTTATTTTGTGCTTTACATATGTTTTATTTAGGTTTTAAATTCCCAGGGCAATTTGGTCATTTTACATGTTATAAAATTTCAGGTATTACAGCGAGAGGATTATTCAGACGTTGGAAGATATGCTTCGAGCCTATGTCATTGATTTCGGAAAAGTTGGGAGAGATACTTGCCTTTGGCCAAATTTTCCTACAACAATAGCTATCATGCCAGTATTAAAGCCGCACCTTTTGAAGCATTGTATAGATGAAAATGCCGATCTCCGATTTGTTGGGCCGAAGTTGGTGACAACTAAGTCACTGGTCCCGAACTCGTTCTAGAAATGACCGAGAAGATAGTTCAGATGCGAAACCGTTTGCAAGCTGCACGTGATCGACAAAAGAGCTATGTCGACAGGAGATGTAAACCTCTCGAATTGTAGGTTGGAGACAGAGTCATGTTAAAAGTCTCACCATGGAAAAGGGTGATATGTTTCGGCAAGCGCGGAAAACTCAATCCTCGTTATATTGGACCATTCCAATTTCTTGATAGAATCGGACCGGTAGCCTACCGACTTGAGCTACCACCAGAACTGAATAGTGTGCACAACGTTTTTCATGTGTGTAACCTAAAGAAATGTCTTTCCGATGAAACCCCAATTATTCCTTTGAGAGAGCTCAAGATCGACGAAAGTTAAAATTTTATTGAGGAACCTGTTAAGATCATGGACCGTGAAGTCAAGCAACTGAAGCACAGTCGTATTCCTATTGTTAAAGTTCGTTGGAACTCCCGACATGGTCCAGAATTCACGTGGGAACGTGAAGATGAGATCCAGCGGAAGTACCCGCATCTCTTTACAACTCCAACAAGTAATCAGAATTGAAATCCGGGATGGATTTCTCCTAAGGCTGGGAGGCTGTGACAACCGATAATTTTAGGAACACTTTTAAATACCGCATTACGTTTAAAATGAGTAATTACGTATTTAGAAATTGTTTTTGGAATGTTTTGAGTATTTATTTGGATTTTTGGTAATGTTATGTGGGATTATCGTTATGTGATGAGTAGTTTCCCGTATACCTGAGTTAAGCACTACGTGAGTTGGCAAAATTAAACTTAATAATACGAGAAATATCGATTTTGACACGTTAAACGAATATGGACATATTTATATTCAATTCTAACGGAAAAAACAATTCTAAAAACATTGGCGCAACTTAGAATGTCATATGAGCACTTTTGGTATGCTAAACGAGCCCGAGAACATTTTTTATCAAAAGATTATCAAAATCATGAGAGTGGCCCTTGTGGGGCACTAGGGTTTTCACTAAAGGTCCTAAGGGGACTCTATAAACCCCACTTATAACCATTTACGGTTATAACACCCTCCTTGCTTCTCTCTAGCCGCCCACCTATAACCCCACCACCGGCCACACTTTCGGCCACCACAACAACATCACACCGCCACCATCAACACTCACCTTGTGACTCCCTTGTCACGACTTAGCACCACACGTGCCTAGAAAACCGTCACCGCCAGCATCACCCAAGTGACTAGGCTGTGTAGATCCGAGTTATTGAAGGTAGGTTACACCATTTCACATGCGTGTGTGACTCAGTGTGAGTCAAACTCGTGCTTAACGAGTTGACTCTTTTCATTTTTGGTTCGATATTGGGTATAAAACATGTGGGTTAACCCTTTTTAATAACTAAAAACGAGTTTGGTATCAATATACTTGGGTTTCTGGTCGAGTCAAATTCGAGCCGTAAGCTAAGCACTTTGATAAACAGATTTGATCTTGACTGAAGCTTGTTTGTCACTTTTGATAGTGTGTCAAGTTGTAGTAATGGTTGTTTGTTTACTTTAGTTATTTGCTCTTTTTAATTTATTTTGTTCGGATTGAGGGTTTCGTAAACCTGAGTCGTGGTCGAATTTGGACTTAGGAGTAGATTGGAATAGGTGTTGAAAGTGCTGTGGTTGCATTTCGGATAGAAGCCGAGAGGACCTAAGAGTCCCTTTGCTGCTGTGCCGTACCGAGGTTTGAAGCCGAGACCATAACGGCCTCGGCATGGTGTTGTTAAATTTTTGTTGTTGTTGGTTGTTGAGGTTTGAAACTTGGTTGTTGGATTTGGTTAATTGGTTATCGAGCCGTAGGTTTAGGGCCGATAACCATATTCTGATGATTATGGAACTTGGGATTATAGTGTGAGCTTATGATATACTTGTGATGTTATGAGCCATGTCGAGTGTTATCGAGACTTTTAGTCTAGTCATGGCCTCGACAAGCCGAAACAATGATATTATAATTTATGTTGGACATTTGGATATTGTGGTTGACTATGTGACCCGAGAGTTAATGAAACTCGGACTCGTGACTCGAAATGGATAATAACTCGAAAAATATTTGTTTGGAAATGTATATATATATATATATATATATATATATATATATGTATATATATATATATATATATATATATATATATATATATATATGTATATATATATATATGTATATATATATATATATATATATATATATATATACATATATATATATATATATATATATATATATATATAACTAGAAATGGAAAATAAATAATAACGGCTAAATACGGGAAATATTAATTAACAAAAACTCATTTGTTACTTGATATTTAACGGAAACTTTTATTTAAAAATGAGACGTTATAAATGGAAAGTTTAAATAAATGAGAGTTATTAAATGTTTTGAGGGCACACAAATCGATAAATGCCATTGTTGGGAATACGTTTTATAATTATCAAGTGTCGGTCATTCAATATATATAATAGGTTGCTTTCTAATAGGTCTTTATTTTAAGTTTTATTAATCGGTCCTTTGTAGAAGGCCCATGGGCCGAGCCTTAAGTGTTAGAAAGAAAAGCTAGGTGTTGCCGTAGCTTAGTAACTCTATAAATACAATGTAAACTCTCATTTGAGAGTGTCGGTTATTTCATTATCATACTAAACCTTTGCCTATTTCTCTTATGATATAATCGACCTATCTTACATCTCTTTCTCTCATCTCTATCATTCATATACTTGTGTTGATATCATTAGGGTGACCTAACAAGTGTATCAATCGCTAGAAGAAGGTTGGAAGTGTATTGTGTTGATTTTTTCGAGTTAAAAACCTATTCTATCTCTCGTTATTTCTCACATTTTGGTCATTTCTTGTTTATTTTTTTGGTTTTAGCACTCTTGAAATTCGTAATTTATGTGTTCTTAAATTTTGAATTGTTAGAAATTTTTGTTACAAAGTTAAAGTTTGCAACTTTCTTATTGTTTGAGTGTTTTTAAGGTTAGAAGTACACGAATCTTGAGGTTTTAAACTTGTTTTAAGTGTCTTTTTGAGATTTTTGAAAAACTGCAAAAATTTCGAATAGCAAAACCCTAAAATTTCGAATAGTCAGTTCTGCATAATTTCGAATAGCCAAACCCTAAAATTTCGAATAGTCATTCTCGGCATCTTCTTCAGGATTTTGGGATTACTCAATGTTCTTCTTCCTTGTATAAGTTAGAAAAACACTTCGACTATTGGAAAACTTTTTGATTCCTACGAATTAGAAAGTAGTATTTGAAATTATTAAAAATTTCGAATAGTCAGAATTTCGAATAGAGAAATCTCAAAATTTCAAATAAGGACTTAAACTTACAACCAAGGACTTTTCATATCAACACTTCATTACACTTCATAACCATCTACAAGATCCATCATCTACACAAGTTCTACAATTTCTCAACCACCTTACTTCAACTACTTTCCTCTGCAGTATCCTCAGCAACAACAATATCATCAACAACAGGAGTATCCTCATCAACAACTATTCATGCAACAATATCAATTCTATTCACAACAAAAATTCCCTCAACAACAACCAAACCAATAACAACCTATGTAATCCTTCCCACTCCCAGCAAAATAGCCACACTAGTTTGATCAAATGTGTGAGGCCATCAGTCGCCAACAATCTAGATATGAAGCTGGATCACTTGAAACACCTCCGATGCTTACTCTCGGAAATTATGTTCAATGGGCAAGTCGATTCTTAAGGTTCATAGAACTCAAGAAACCTCATGGAAAATATATGAAAAAGGTTATAATGAAGGTCCATTCCAAATGCCAACTACAACAGTTCTAGGAGATGCAACTGCTATTCCTCCAAGACCTGAAACCGTGACCTCTGTTCTTGAGACTCAACTTAATGCAGAGCAAATACTTGATCGTGAAGCAAATGAACTTGCAATGTCATATATTCTTCAGGGAATACCTAATCCAATTTTTCAAAGCATTGATGCCCAGAAAACAGCTAAGGATATGTGGGAACACGTTCATCCCTTAATGGAAGGTACTAAACTGAACAAAGAAGACATGGAATCCAAACTTTACCTCGAATATAAAATGTTCAAGATTGAATAAGGGGAGTCACTAGAGTCTTATTACCATCGGTTCAAAAACATCATCAATGACTGGACAGATACAACATTGTTTTACCAAGGACTGCAATCAACACTAAGTTTCTCAGCTGTCTTGGTCCTGATTGGTAAAAATATGTCACGTTTGTTCGTCAAGCCAATCTACACAATGCATCTTATGGGTTGTTGTATGATTATCTGAAGCACCATCAATTTGAAGTTGAAAAAGATGGAGCTCTTCGTGGAAGTTATTCACCTCCTATAGCTTCAAATTCATTGGCACTTTTTGGGAATTATATTTGAGTTGATAATGGACAAAACATGAAAGATGAAAGAGACTTATGAAGACAAAGATGAAGGACTTAATATGTATTATGTTAAATGTCTTTGTAATCCTAATCTCTATTATATAAAGAGATAGGGCATTTAAGTTTAATTACAGGTGTTAGAGATGTAACACCAGGAAAAGGTGTGTGTGTGTAACTAGGCGTTAATCTATATCTAGATGCCTAGGGTTTAGGTTTGTGGTTAAGCCTCAAGGATCTTTGATCCCTGTTAGAGTAGGTTACCCTGTTAGATTGAAAAATTGAGTTTTGACAAACTCATTTGTGGCCTTTTGAGTAGTTACAAATTCTCTCATCTTTTTTTCAAAATCGGTTTCTTCTGGTTTCTTATCAGAGGTTTGTGGAGTTTGATTTTTCGCTCGAGGTTGAGAATCACGGTTGTTATCCCTTTGTTGGCGATCTTGCCAATTTACAGAATTTCTCCCGTAATAATTACCACGATAACCGCCTCTACGGTATCCTACTTGGACATAATTAGCTTCTCCCTTTTGTGGTCCATCCATTGGTTGATCGTCACATTCCGATGATATGTGATTACCTCCACAATTGTTACAACCATCTCGCATTTCTTTCATCTCTCCTTTAAGATCTTTGTATTGTGAGTCGATCTTAGAAGTCAAGGCTTCCATTTTCTCCATGAGTTTAGAGGTTTCGGAACTTTCAGCAAAAGCAACAGTTTTTCGTAAAGGTTTGGTTTTGGAATCTTTTGACCAATCGAGTTTGAGAAGTACTCGGTCTTCAAGCAATTGATATGCCTGATTCGGAGTCTAATATAGAAAAATTCCTCCAGCATCAAGAATTCCTTGAGATGTTTCATCAAGTCTATGGTAGAAGATTTGGATGATGGTTCCTCGTCCTAAACCATGTCCATGACAACTACGAAGCAAATCTTTCATACGAAGCCAAGCTTCGACAAGTGATTCGTTAGGATTTTGTGTGAAAGCATGAATTTCTCCCATGAGTCTGTCAAACATGGCAGGTGAAAAGAATCGGCTTACAAAAGCTTGCCTCATCTCCTCCCAAGTATTGATAGTTCCTGGGGTTAATTCGTTATACCACACTTTTGCATCTCCAGCAAGTGATGATGGAAAAAGTTTGAGTTTGATGGCATCAGCATTGGTATCGCCATATCGGAACATGCCACAAATTTCAATGAATTCGGCAATGTGTTTGTGAGGATTGGCCCTCGAACGGCCATCGAATTGACGGTCTTTGATCATAGAAAGGTGATGACCTTTCACGGTGAAATTATTTCCAATGTTAACCGGAACAATAGCAGATCCAGGAGTGGGTGCTACAGCTCGGTTTGTGGCCCACATTGGTTGATCGTCAGCCATAGGAAAAGGTTGGTCCGTAAAAGGATTATAAACGACTTCGGCTTCGAAAAGTTTTTCAAATGGTGGGTTTCGTATTCTTGGTATGCGATCAGCTAATGGTACAAAGGGTGTTCTTCTTCTTGGTCTTGTTCGAAATTAAACTTTCAGGATTGCAAAGAGGTGAAATTGGTTCTACTCCAGTTGAACGAGTGTTCATACAATTCCCAAGAGAATCTAGACAATGTCTAAACACACGAGCAAAGAACGAAAACAATTTGAAAAATCAGAAGGTGTGAAACCGATCGGTTTTGGTGTAATACCGATCGGATGGTGCGCTCGGTAAATTTTAGTTTGAAGGATACCGATCGGTCGGATGAAATATAGATCGGTTGGTTGTCTCGGTAAAATTTAAGAGTGGTGATCCGATCGGTTGGATGAAATACCGATCGGTTGGGCAGCTCGGAAAACTTTTTTTTTTTTTTTTATGAAAACGAACTTGGTGAGAAATGGACTTCTAAAACTTACAAAAACACGATCAAAATCCCCGGCAACGGGGCCAAAAACTTGATGTGTCGTGTAGAGTACAAGTTTTAAATTTATAAAGTTGAATTACCAAATCTAGAAACAACACATACGAGCAAGTGAACTCGTCCGTTGTAGCAAGATTATGATGGTAAGACGGGATCATTCGCAGGGATTTGTGTAGTGAATCTATGTGTAATTCTAAAAGCTACTAAAAGCAAATCATTAAAACATGCAATGATGATGAAAATGATAATTCAAATGATTAAAAACTACACTTGCATAGACTAGTATACTACTCTTGATAAGCATGATTGTGATAACTTTTGTTAACATGTTGGTTGTGATAATTAGTTGGTGAACTAATCTATTGTTTCTACAAGTTTAAACCTTCTTCAAGATTTTAGTTAATAAAAACAAGCATTACGTTTAACCAATAAATTCAAGATCAATTCAAGGTTCATAAGACTTGGTGTACAAACTTAAACACAAAAATAGTTTCTTGTTTATCAAATATGCTTAGGAAATGGTCAATACAAAAGGTAACCAATTCATAGACAAATAGGTCAAAATTGATTGGCAACTACTAATCTTTCGACCCTTGATGTAGTTTACAATCAATCCAATTTGATAGACAAAAAGTATTCTCATTACAATCACAATTAAGTTCCTTTGATTAATCAAGAACAATGGGTGAAAAGTAATCATTCATAGACAAACGATTATAACTTGTTAAGTAACATTAACTCTTTCGACCTTCACTATTACTAACTAGTCACACTTGACCAACAAATGTTATTATGAAACTTAACCACAATTGGATCTTAGAATCAACTTGAAATTGAATTAAAACATTTTATCACAATCATACGTAAATCACTAAGTAATAAACATCATCTAAGCAAGTGCACAAAGGTACTAACCACTCATAGCAAACATGAACATAAACTTAGAACTTTGAACATTAGATACCATAATTAAGAGTCTTACAATGATTGAAAATAGATTACAAATGGTAAAGTAATGATACCCAAAGTATTGGTGTTGACTTCTTGATGTTTTGGCTTCCAAATGTTGACTTCTTGACCCTCCAAAACTTCCTGGACTTTTAAGGACGAATTTGAGAGTAGTTTGATGAGTGGTTGATGATTATTGATTGAGAAAAGCACGTTTGTTTTTATAATTTTCCTTGTAACACTTCACAAAAGGCTCTATTTATACTACTCTCAATCCTAGAGTCATTAATGCTTCCCTTTGCCTCCAAGTTGAGTGGAATAGACTAGAAGAGTCAATGGAAGGCCTTAGAACCGGATGTATGAAGAAACAATACTTAATGATGAAGTTTGGCAAATCAGACGACATCCAACCGATCGGTATTATGGCCAACCGATCGGTTGGTCTTCAGAACTGGCCTCCATCCGAATCGGTTGCGGGTGGCATCTGATTGGATGGAGTGATGCTGTTTGGCTCTTTTTGGACTTTTTGTCGTTTGGCTTGTATCTTTCTTTTGGTGCTTGGTTCTTCATCCATATTTGATATTTTCTTCGTCTTGGAACTTGTCAACTTGAATACTTGGACCTTCATTCTTCGAAATGCCCATTTGGTATGGAACTTGACACTAGATTCTTTGTACTTTCATAAATATTTCCTTCTTCCTCATTTTTTCATCTTTTTCTTCCTTTTTCCTGTTTTTGGCTAAATATACTTTGCAAACACACTTTGGTACAATTAAGTAACAAAAGTATATAAATATAACCAAATAACACATATAAAAGTACGAATAACGCTACTAAAAACATGCACAATTTGAGCGTTATCGTGAGTCGAATCACTCAAATACCTCTGCTGGAACTCCACCACCTACCAGAAACCGTGGTTGTATGTACATAGAATTCGGAGTTGTGGACCAACTGAGTTTGGCGGAACCGAAGGCGTGGTTTTGTTAATGAGGTAGATGGAGAAAATCGAGTCTGTATTTACTGTTAGTAACTGTGAGGAAGATGCCAAGGTGAAGTATGCCACCTTTACTTTGAAGAACGAAGTGTTGACCTGGTGGAAAAACTATCTCAAGTCTGTTGGAAGTGATGTGGCTTATGCTATGACTTGGGAATAGCTCAAAGTTTTGTTGATTAAGACCTACTCTTCATGAAATGAAGTTAAGAAACTGGAGATTGAGTTTTGGAACCATAAGTTGAAAGGTACCGACATGACAGCCTGCAACCGCCGCTTTTAAGAGTTGTCGTTACTTTGCCCAGAGATGGTTCGTACTGAGGTACTCAAAATTGAGCGATAAACTGATGGTTTGCCATTGGCTACTAGGAATGACGTGATTGCTGCAAACCCGACAAATCTCCATGAGGCAATCACGATAGCTCAACGCCTAATGAATTCACTAGTTCTTGAAAATGCAAAAAAGGGGAGAAATGATAAGAGGAAACGGGACGATCAGTCTAAGAGTAATGATCACCCAAACAAACGACAAGAGGTCGACAAAGTATATGCTATCGAGGATTGGGAAAAGAAGGGTTATAATGGAAATCAGCCAAAATGCAACCGTTGTAAGCATCATCATCACGGCCATTGTACTGTGGTGTGCCACAAATGCTCTAAGGTAGGACACATGGCCAGGGAATGTAAATCCCGTCCCCTTGCAATGGTTCAAACCGCTCCTGAAACAGATTAGAAGGCTAGTGTCACCTGCTATTGATGTGGGAAGAAGGGACACTACATGAATGAGTGTCGAGAGCCATGAAACCAAGGGAACCAAGGGAATAGAGGACACCCAGGGAATGGGGGAATCAAGGAAACCGAGGAACGGGAGGAAATGGGCATAATCATGGGAATCAAGGAATAGGAGGAAATCAGGGAAACCAAGGCGGGAGTCAGCAGGGAAATGTGGGAGTAGCTCAAGGAAGGGTGTATGTTATTGAGAGGAATCGAATGTCGTTACTGATACGTTCCTTCTTAATAACCGTTATGCTTCTATATTGTTCGATACTGGTGATGATAGGAGTTTTGTATCCACCGCGTTTATGCCTATGCTTGAAATCTCCCCAACTGCCTTAGGTATTGGTTACGACGTAGATTTAGCTAATGGTAATCTTGAAAGGATAGACACCATCATCCGCGGCTATAAGCTGAACTTTTAAAACCACCCTTTCAATATCGATCTCTTACTCGTCACATTAGGAAATTTTGATTTCATCATTGGTATGGAATGGTTTTCCAAGTATCGTGCCAATATCATCTGCGATGAAAAAATTGTTCGCGTGCCTTACGGAGACAAAATCCTAAACATACAAGGGGATAGGAGCGATCGTGGAGGTCCCTCCAGATTAAACATTATCTCTTGTACCAAGGCACAAAAGTATATCGAAAAAGTGTGTTACCTCTTCTTGACCCAGATTTCCGAGAAAAAGGGAAGGAGAAGGGTGAAAAACGTATAGAAGATGCACCTATCGTTCGATACTTTCCGGTGGTATTTCCAGATAACTTACCAGGAATCCCACCAGTAGGACAAGTCGAATTTCAGATCGAGTTGATGCCTGGCGCTACACCCGTAGCCCGAGCACCCTATCGACTCGCCCCTACTGAATTGGAAGAGCTGTCGAAAAAATTGGCAGAGTTGTCGGAAAAGGATTTATAGGACCGAGTTCCTCACCATGGGGATCTGCAGTAATGTTTGTGAAGAAGAAGGATGGATCTTTTCGCATGTGCATTGACTATCGAGAGTTGAATAAGTTGATGGTGAAGAATCGATACCCTAGGATCGACGACCTGTTCAATCAACTTCAAGGATCGAGCATTTACTCAAAAATTAACTTGCAATCTGGATATCAACAGCTTAGAGTTCGGGAAGAAGATATCCCAAAGACCGCGTTCAGAACTCATTATGGACACATTGGTTTAACCAACGCACCAGCGGTATTCATGGATCTCGTAAATCGAGTGTGCAAACCCTATTTGGATAAGTTCGTGATAGTATTCATAGACGATATCCTGATCTACTCAAAGAGTAAAGAGGAGCATGAAGAGAAACTAAGGCTTATCTTGGAATTACTGAAACAGGAACAACTATACGCCAAATTCTCTAAGTGTGAATTTTGGATTCCAACCGTACAATTTTTGGGTCACGTGATTGATAGCCAGAGAATTCACGTGGATCCCGCGAAGATCGAGTCCATTAAGGAATGGGCCGCCCCGAAAACCCCAACTGAAGTTCGACAATTCTTAGGCCTAACTGTCAATTATCAGAGATTCATCGAAGGATTCTCTAAAATAGCCAAGCCACTAACTAAACTAACTCAGAAGAATGTAAAGTGAGAATGGGGAGAAGAAGAAGAAGAAGCGTTTCAACTACTGAAAGAGAATTTGTGTAGTGCACCTATCCTACCCTACCCGAAGGAAGCGAAGACTTTGTCGTATACTGCTACGCTTCGCACAAAGGTTTAGGAGCTATCTTAATGCAACGGGAGAAAGTGATAGCATATGCTTCACGATAGCTTAAGACCTGTAAAGACTCGTAATCACATATTCAGGAGGTCGGGGATGCCCGAAATAAAGGTTAAACATGGTATATTAGATTAAAGAAAGAGGGAGGTGTATGTGTATTCTAGAGAGAGAAAGGAGAAGAAAACACACACACCTCCTTACTACATGAGACATCCAATCTTCCTTGTTGAGACAAGGAAGGCATATATAGCAAGAGGGTGACGCCCTAATGCTCTTGATGGGCTTTCGGTTGGGCTTGAGGCTCATGGGCTATACATTAGTCATTTAGACTATACAAGCTAACTTATCTATTCTAGTCCACAAGCCCAACTCGTTAACTAAACTAGCCCTTATACATGTAACTAAATGCAATTCCTAACTATGACCTAACTTTAAGTCTAACAATTTCTCCCCAAAGTGATGTCATACGGGAATTGCTTACAATGTTCCCTATAAGTAAATTTAATACAAAACATGAGCGCATCAGTTCTGGGAATGGTCTTCAAACTTCATTACTTCGTTCAGCTTGTAGAATCTTCTCAACTTCATTTCTTTACTTGTAGAAGAACAATGTGATCAAATCTAATTAGGGTTTAATAATGACCATTTCACTCTCCCCTAATTAGTGCTCTCCCCCAAAACTGACAGCCTTTCTTATGTGTGCCCTGAGTGCCCTGAATCTGTTCGTGGGAATAGAGTATCAATATCTTCATCTCACCAAATGCATCCCAGTTATTTTTCATATGAGAGATCAGCCCGTAACGTACACATGAAATGATAACACAAAAGTAACAAGTTGACCCATATCGTTGGTCACGGGTAACTTGTTTAATGATTTCTCTCCCCCGAAGTTGAAACCGTAGCACCAGAATCAATTAAGATCCGGAAATGCACTTTTCTTTCTCCAGGATAGTTCCATCATCACGGGATATTCATTTCTCTCCCCTGCTGGTTACGATTTATCGAAATAAGCATACTGATGTGTACGTGAAATATGAACCGGAAGCACTGTATCATTAGCCCATGAGAAGATGTAGATAAACCCAATCTACTAATAATACCATTTATAATGTCTAACTCTTTATCAACCCCCTGTATAAAAAACAACGGCTTTTTGTAGTGACTACTGATGGAGAAAACCCACTATGACGAACTTGAGACTGAAGTAAAATAACCCAAACTTGTGACTTAAACTTGCACTAATGTATGACTAAGAACCTATACTGAGCACTACAACGTAACTCCTTTAAGCATAGATCGTTTCATATACCCATCCAACCTTCCTTTTATGTATATGAACTTATCTTGAATTATCCACATTTTTGTGTGACACTTGAGCACTACAGCGTAACTCCTTTAAAGTGATAGCTATACTCTGTGAGCACAACAACGTAACTCCTTACATCAGGTATAACTAGACAAATCAAGTCTTAATCATTCTATGAGCGCCCAAGCAAGGATCTCGAAGAATCATGCATCCAACCAACCCCGATATCTTCAAGATACTAAGTACACGCACCCGTGATATTCCACTTCAACTTCAAATAAGTAATAATGAATCATTATCCTTGTTGTCACAGTTGATGATATTCAAAAATTAGCCATTGTCATTTGATTGTGAATCTTGATCAAGATCTTTTAGGCTGTACGTAGTGATTTTGAAGGTGTAGGCCAATAATTTCATTAGTGATTTTGGTGTAAAATATGCCATAAAATGCAATTCTAAGGATGCTGGAAAATTTTGAGTTTTAAAAAATTTTACGCCAAATTTCACCGAAAAATTCGAATTTTGACCTAAAAATTTGAATTTTGGGCCAAAATTTTCACTATTGTACCAGAATTTGAATTTCGCGTAAAAATTGACCGTTAAGTCACTCCTCAAAATTAAAATTTACTCAAATTTTCCCGCCAATTTTTTTTCCTTTTTTTTTAAATTGCGATAGAGTTTTGATAATTGCGATAAGGGTCTGGTTTTGTCAATTGCGAAAAGTCTTCAAGTTGTTAACTATCGCGATAAGGGACTGAAGTTGACAATTCGCGAAAGTACTATAAACTGCCACAATTGCGATGAAAGACTAAGTCTGCCAATTTGCGAAAGTCATCCACAATTGCGATAAGGAGCTGGGACAATTGCGAAGGACCTCGTGACAATTGCGATAAAATGGCTGACAATTGCGATAAATGGCTGACAATTGCGATGGAAGCTGGGACAATTGCGATGAAAGCTAGGACAATTTCGATGAAAGCTGGGACAATTTCGATGAAACCATCTTTTATAGAAATTGTCAAAGACAACAATTCCTATAAAACCCTCTTTTATCTAAATTCTTATACAAGAAAGTAGATTTTTTCAAGTCGATGTAGAACCTTTTTATCACAATTCTTATACAAGAAAGCGATAAAAACCGAATGCAATGAGGATTGAAGTCACAACCTTTTTGTAGCCTCCTTTTGTCTCGATCAAGCACAACAAAAACTCACGTTAACACTAGAAACGTGACAACTTTTTCTTAAATCCTCGCGTTAGCACTAAAAAGCTGGACGCTTTTAATGCCAAAAGACACAATAACGCCAAGATTTAACAAAACTCACGACAAAAAAAATAAATAAATAAATAAATAAAATAATTTAAAAAAAAAAAAAAAAAAAAAAAAAAAAAAAAACCTACAACCTTTTTCAATAAAACTCACGTTAAAATCATAAAAGCTATAAAAGTACTCGACTAAATGAAAAATAACGCAACCTTTTTAAGCTTAACTGATAAAGACCACGACACAATTAAGACCTATAACTTTGTTTGGCGGATGATACCACTTGTAAAGACTAGAAATCAACTACTTTATCACTACAAACTAGCTACTTAATCAACTCGTGATACTCAAATGGAATAAGTAAAGATGAGAAGAGTAGAAAATATGTGGCATTTACTATTTAAAACCGAATGCTTATATTAAACTTGAGAGAACAAAGAGAAATACAAAACACACACACTTACACACTCTCACCTTTACATAACAATGAGGCACACCATTTTTGTAAGAGTGTGTGGGTATATATAGCAAAGCTTGGACGCCCTAAGTGACTAAACCTTGGGCTTGGTGGGCTTTGTGTTGGACTTGGGCTTTTGTACATTTCACATGTTTATCTAATACATTCTAAAGTCTAACATAAAGCCTTACTTAGATTATATGGTTACATATGATCGACACACATATACAACATGCAAATGACCATCACTTCACTTATAATTTAAATGCTAACAAGACCCATGAGAAAAACTACACTACTCATTACTTGGAATTGGGTGCAGTAGTATTCGCACTCAGAATATGGAGACATTGTCTGTACGGCATAAAGTGTATTGTGTATACCGACCACAAGAGTTTGCAACACATCTTGGACCAGAAGGAGCTGCACATGAGACAACATCGCTGGTTAGAACTACTCAGTGATTACGATTGCGAGATTCACTATCATGGCTGATGCTCTTAGTCGAAATGGGAGAATACCACCGTCACGAGTCAGATCCTTGGGAATGACTATTAGTTTACCATTGCCATTCCATATTCCTGAAGCCCAAGCTGAAGCGTTAAAGGAAAAGAATCGACCAGCTGAAAACCTCTATGGTATGGTGGAAAACAAAAATGGTTTCATAAAGCGTTCTGATGGAACACTATGCTTTG
Organism: Artemisia tridentata subsp. tridentata; assembly: GCA_021014915.2. Classification (NCBI taxonomy): domain Eukaryota; kingdom Viridiplantae; phylum Streptophyta; class Magnoliopsida; order Asterales; family Asteraceae; genus Artemisia; species Artemisia tridentata. The sequence continues at coordinate 116,347,898 of CP139504.1, forward strand.
GGGACAGAAGTTGGATACCACTTTATGGGGGAATTCGTGAGTTGATTATGCACGAGTCGCATAAATCAAAATACCCCATTCATCCCGGATCTGAAAAAATGTACCAAGACCTGAAGAAACTGTACTGGTCATTTAACATGAAGGCTGATATAGCCCTATATGTTAGTAAGTGCTTAAAATGTTCGAAGGTGAAAGCCGAACATCAGAAACCGTCAGGGTTATTGATAAAACCTGAACATCCTGTTTGGAAATGGGAACGAATTACCATGGACTTCATCACCAATTTACCAAGAGCAGTTAGTGGTTGTGATACTATCTGGGTAATCATAGATCGACTCACTAAATCGGCTCACTTTCTTGCCATCAACGAAAACGACAGTATGGACAAACTTGCCCGATTATACTTGAAGGAAATTGTTTCCCGACATGGTGTGCCGATATCTATCATCTCTGATTGAGACAGTTGTTTCACGTCGAATTTTTGGAAGTCACTCCAGACGGCCATGGGGACAAACCTCGATATGATTACTGCTCATCATCCCCAAAAAGACCGCCAGAGCGAGAGGACTATTCAGACGTTGGAAGATATGCTTCGAGCCTATGTCATTGATTTCGGAAAAGTTGGGAGAGATACTTGCCTTTGGCCAAATTTTCCTACAACAATAGCTATCATGCCAGTATTAAAGCCGCACCTTTTGAAGCATTGTATAGATGAAAATGCCGATCTCCGATTTGTTGGGCCGAAGTTGGTGACAACTAAGTCACTGGTCCCGAACTCGTTCTAGAAATGACCGAGAAGATAGTTCAGATGCGAAACCGTTTGCATGCTGCACGTGATCGACAAAAGAGCTATATCGACAGGAGATGTAAACCTCTCGAATTGTAGGTCGGAGACAGAGTCATGTTAAATGTCTCACCATGGAAAAGGGTGATATGTTTCGGCAAGCGCGGAAAACTCAATCCTCGTTATATTGGACCATTCCAATTTCTTGATAGAATCGGACTGGTAGCCTACCGACTTGAGCTACCACCAGAACTGAATAGTGTGCACAACGTTTTTCATGTGTGTAACCTAAAGAAATGTCTTTCCGATGAAACCCCAATTATTCCTTTGAGAGAGCTCCAGATCGACGAAAGTTTAAATTTTATTGAGGAACCTGTTAAGATCATGGACCGTGAAGTCAAGCAACTGAAGCACAGTCGTATTCCTATTGTTAAAGTTCGTTGGAACTCCCGACATGGTCCAGAATTCACGTGGGAACGTGAAGACGAGATCCAGCGGAAGTACCCGCATCTCTTTACAACTCCAACAAGTAATCAGAATTGAAATCCGGGATGGATTTCTCCTAAGGCTGGGAGACTGTGACAACCGATAATTTTAGGAACATTTTTAAATACCGCATTACGTTTAAAATGAGTAATTACGTATTTAGAAATTGTTTTTGGAATGTTTTGAGTATTTATTTGGATTTTTGGTAATGTTATGTGGGATTATCGTTATGTGATGAGTAGTTTCCCGTATACCTGAGTTAAGCACTACGTGAGTTGGCAAAATTAAACTTAATAATACGAGAAATATCGATTTTGACACGTTAAACGAATATGGACATATTTATATTCAATTCTAACGGAAAAACAATTCTAAAAACATTGGCGCAACTTAGAATGTCATATGAGCACTTTTGGTATGCTAAACGAGCCCGAGAACATTTTTTATCAAAAGATTATCAAAATCATGAGAGTGGCCCTTGTGGGGCACTAGGGTTTTCACTAAAGGTCCTAAGGGGACTCTATAAACCCCACTTATAACCATTTACGGTTATAACACCCTCCTTGCTTCTCTCTAGCCGCCCACCTATAACCCCACCACCGGCCACACTTTCGGCCACCACAACAACATCACACCGCCACCACCAACACTCACCTTGTGACTCCCTTGTTACGACTTAGCACCACACGCGCCTAGAAAACCGTCACCGCCACCATCACCCAAGTGACTAGGCTGTGTAGATCTGAGTTATTGAAGGTAGGTTACACCATTTCACATGCGTGTGTGACTCAGTGTGAGTCAAACTCGTGCTTAACGAGTTGACTCTTTTCATTTTTGGTTCGATATTGGGTATAAAACATGTGGGTTAACCCTTTTTAATAACTAAAAACGAGTTTGGTATCATTATACTTGGGTTTCTGGTCGTGTCAAAGTCGAGCCGTAAGCTAAGCACTTTGATAAACAGATTTGATCTTGACTGAAGCTTGTTTGTCACTTTTGATAGTGTGTCGAGTTGTAGTAATGGTTGTTTGTTTGCTTTAGTTATTTGCTCTTTTTAATTTATTTTGTTCGGATTGAGGGTTTCGTAAACCTGAGTCGTGGTTGAATTTGGACTTAGGAGTAGATTGGAATAGGTGTTGAAAGTGCTGTGGTTGCGTTTCGGATAGAAGCCGAGAGGACTTAAGAGTCCCTTTGCTGCTGTGCCGTACCGAGGTTTGAAGCCAAGACCATAACGGCCTCGGCATGGTGTTGTTAAATTTTTGTTGTTGTTGGTTGTTGAGGTTTGAAACTTGGTTGTTGGATTTGGTTAATTGGTTATCGAGCCGTAGGTTTAGGGCCGATAACCATATTTTGATGATTATGGAACTTGGGATTATATTGTGAGCTTATGATATACTTGTGATGTTATGAGCCATGTCGAGTGTCACCGAGACTTTTAGTCTAGTCATGGCCTCGACAAGCCGAAACAATGATATTATAATTTATGTTGGACATTTGGATATTGTGGTTGACTATGTGACCCGAGAGTTAATGAAACTCGGACTCGTGACTCGAAATGGATAATAACTATTCTATCTCTCGTTATTTCTCACATTTTGGTCATTTCTTGTTTATTATTTGGGTTCTAGCACTCTTTTGATTACAAACTAGTCTTATAATCCTTTTAGAACAAGAAAGGTTCAAACTTTTTGGTTAAAATTCAAGTTTCTTGAAATTCGTAATTTATGTGTTCTTAAATTTCGAATTGTTAGAAATTTTTGTTACAAAGTTAAAGTTTGCAACTTTCTTATTGTTTGAGTGTTTTTAAGGTTTGAAGTACACGAATCTTGAGGTTTTAAACTTGTTTTAAGTGTCTTTTTGAGATTTTTGAAAAACTGCAAAAATTTCAAATATCAAAACCCTAAAATTTCAAATAGTCAGTTCTGCATAATTTCGAATATCCAAACCCTAAAATTTCAAATAGTCATTCTCGGCATCTTCTTCAGGATTTTGGGATTACTCAGTGTTCTTCTTCCTTGTGTAAGTTATAAAAACACTTCGACTATTGGAAAACTTTTTGATTCCTACGAATTAGAAAGTAGTATTTGAAATTATTAAAAATTTCAAATAGTCAGAATTTCGAATAGAGAAATCTCAAAATTTCAAATAAGGACTTAAACTTACAACCAAGGACTTTTCATATCAACACTTCATTACACTTCATAACCATCTACAAGATCCATCATCTACACAAGTTCTACAATGTCTCAACCACCTTACTTCAACTACTTTCCTCTGCAGTATTCTCAGCAACAGGAGTATCCTCATCAACAACTATTCATGCAACAATATCAATTATATCCACAACAAAAATTCCCTCAACAACAACCAAACCAATAACAACCTATGCAATCCTTCCCACTCCCAGCAAAATAGCCACACTGGTTTGATCAAATGTGTGAGGCCATCAGCCGCCAACAATCTAGATATGAAGCTGGATCACTTGAAACACCTCCGATGCTTACTCTCGGAAATTATGTTCAATGGGCAAGTCGATTCTTAAGGTTCATAGAACTCAAGAAACCTCATGGAAAATATATGAAAAAGGTTATAATGAAGGTCCATTCCAAATGCCAACTACAACAGCTCTAGGAGATGCAACTGCTATTCCTCCAAGACCTAAAACCGTGACCTCTATTCTTGAGACTCAACTTAATGCAGAGCAAATACTTGATCGTGAAGCAAATGAACTTGCAATGTCATATATTCTTCAGGGAATACCTAATCCAATTTTTCAAAGCATTGATGCTCAGAAAACAGCTAAGGATATGTGGGAACACGTTCATCCCTTAATGGAAGGTACTAAACTGAACAAAGAAGACATGGAATCCAAACTTTACCTCGAATATAAAATGTTCAAGATTGAATAAAGGGAGTCACTAGAGTCTTATTACCATCGGTTCAAAAACATCATCAATGACTGGACAGACACAACATTGTTTTACCAAGGACTGCAATCAACACTAAGTTTCTCAGCTATCTTGGTCCTGATTGACAAAAATATGTCACGTTTGTTCTTCAAGCCAATCTACACAATGCATCTTATGGGTTGTTGTATGATTATCTGAAGCACCATCAATTTGAAGTTGAAAAAGATGGAGCTCTTCGTGGAAGTTATTCACCTCCTATAGCTTCAAATTCATTGGCACTTTTTGGGAATTATATTTGAGTTGATAATGGACAAAACATGAAAGATGAAAGAGACTTATGAAGACAAAGTTGAAGGACTTAATATGTATTATGTTAAATGTCTTTGTAATCCTAATCTCTATTATATAAAGAGATAGGGCATTTAAGTTTAATTACAGGTGTTAGAGATGTAACACCAGGAAAAGGTGTGTGTGTGTAACTAGGCGTTAATCTTTATCTAGACGCCTAGGGTTTAGGTTTGTGGTTAAGCCTCAAGGATCTTTGATCCCTGTTAGAGTAGGTAACCGTGCTACACTTGATCATGTAGTATTGGGGCTTTGTGTTTGTAACTAGTTGTTAGAGATGATGACGAAGAACCTTGTAATGATAATATTGATTCTATATTTGAATATTCCGCCTATGTTATCATGTTTCTAGATATAAGACCTAATAAGTCTTGAGCTATAAACGATCTTAACATGTTGGTATCAGAGCCAAGGATCTTGTGATTGTAGGATTCAGAAGGTTTTGTTTGTCAAAGAACAAAGAAAAGAAGAAAAATTCAAAACTGGGTCAATTTTCGCAACTCACTGCAAGTCTGTTTTCAAAGGGCAATAACTCATTCGTTATCCGTTGGATTGGGCTGAATTTTTTACTGGAGATTCTTCATATATCAAGGTACAATTTCACCAGAGGGATTTTCATCTGAGGTTTAGATCGTCAGGTATAAATTTTTGAAAACTGCCACAGAAGTGTTTATGATTTTTGAATTTTTAGTGTTTTCATGATTCAAGCTTTTTGTATTTGGTTCTATTCATGTTAATTCTTTATGGAAGTTGGTTTCTCTGTTATTTGATGTCTATTATACACGTATGGTAGCAGCTATGAATCAATTGGAGTATAGGGTTTTCTAAACAACATCGTTTAGGGTTTCTTACGATCCGTGCTTTCTGGTTTAAAGTTGTTCACTGGTGATCGATGTTCAAGAAGCAACATGGCTGTTAGGGTTTGTTTAATCCTCGTTGTTCTTTACTTGATCAGTATTGTACTGCTACGCTTCAGATTTGACATTGCTTGTACACCTTTGTATTGCCATTGTGACGTTAGTTCTCTTGTAGTGATCAGATAGTACTGCTTGTTACATATGACGTTGTTTGTACTGCTGCTTGGAACTTTAGTACTGCTCGAGAAAATTTTTAGTACAGCCAAGCATATTAGTTAGTACTACCATCGGTATTTCGTCCTGTTTATTGCTCGAGGTTTGTACTCCTCGTATATCTTCCACTTAGTACTCCTGGCATGGTTTTTATTGTTCGCAAGGTTTAAGGTATGGCAGTTTACTGAATCGACACACACAACTAAAGAGTTTTGATTGGTCGGTGTACATGCATACATTATGAAGTGAGGTGTATGATAATGGGACAGTGCTCTTTTATATTACTCTATCATGAGACGGTGAATAGGTTTCATGCAAGAATTAGCTATTATTATATGCAACATGTGAAAGATTCTATTATTTGCTTTTATGGTTTCATGAAAAGCCGACAAGGAGATTTTTAATCAAGATGCATTTGTATTGGATATATAAGTTTCTATTATTCTTTGCATGCACGACCCTAAGGTCGACTACACAGTAACTAATTTAATTTTTGAATGCCAATATGTCATGAAGAGTTGAAGGGATTCTACTTTTGTGATGACTTGGTTGACATGGTTACTAGTGTAAGGGGAAGAGATGCTTGGTTTGGAACAGGTTGGTTCCACCACACACACAAAGAGATACACACAGAAGGGGTTTTTGATATTGGTTTAAGTTCTTAAAAGTTTCAAGGCTTGAATTTATTTGTTCTAATTAATTGATTCGAAGAATATTATTTATTGCTTATTTGACGATGAAGTGAAATTTTTCGAGTTTGTGTTCTTATCATATCTTAAAGTGAGGTGTAACACTTTAAAGATAACATGTTTGGGCGTTCAAGTGGTGAGTACGAATTGACAAACACTTTAAGTAGTTATGTTATTGTGCTCAGTGTCTCATTGAAGATGAGTTTTATTGTCAAGAGATTGTGGTCTCCCTATACATCAGGTATACGTTCAAAGTCATATTTAGTACAAGATATAAGACACAAGGTTGGGTTATTCTACTTCAGCATCAAGTTGGTAATGGTTAGTTCTCTTCATCATTACATAAAGATTACAAAATTGAAGATTCAACAAATGGTTATCATATGGGTTCAGGGGAAGCTTAATGTTCAAATGATTAACCATTTATATGCTACATCGAGGTAAAGGTTTTCACAATTACTAGTTGGTATTATTACTGATGGTTTAGGATTTTTCTGTCTTGAGTTCATTTATAAAAGAAAGTTTTGGTGTTCGTTCATAGAGGGCAATTTGAGACATTAGAAGACTAGATTGGATGTATGATTCTGATTCGTGATTATGAAGATCAAGGTTGCATACTTTTGTCCCCTAATTGATGATGACAAAAAGGGGAAGAATATTTACATTGCAGATTTGCAACTTGTAGAGCCTTGGTGATATTGCATGGTTTAAGGGGAAGTTGAGATCTTTCATATATTTTAACTTCAGGGGAAGTTCGTGCTTATTTGGTTTTGTCATTATCAACTAGGGGAAGATTGTTGGGAATTATATTTGAGTTGATAATGGACAAAACATGAAAGATGAAGGAGACTTATGAAGACAAAGATGAAGGACTTAATATGTATTATGTTAAATGTCTTTGTAACCCTAATCTCTATTATATAAAGAGATGGGGCATTTAGGTTTAAGTACACGTGTTAGAGATGTAACACCAGGAAAAGGTGTGTGTGTAACTAGGCGTTAAGTCTATATGTAGACGCCTAGGGTTTAGGTTTGTTGTTAAGCCTCCAGGATCTTTGATCCCTATTAGAGTAGGTAACCATGCTACACTTGATCACGTAGTATTGGGGCTTTATGTTTGTAAGTAGTTGTTAGAGATGATGACGAAGAACCTTGTAATGATAATATTGATTCTATATTTGAATATTCCGCCTATGTTATCATGTTCCTAGATATAAGACCTAATAAGTCTTGAGCTATAAACGATCTTAACAAACTGCTGATGGAGTTAATGCTGTTAAAGTTATTAAGACTGTTAGACTTATTGTTAACATTGTTATGTTCATAGTAAGTCGTGTGCTTCAAGTTATGTATTTGACAAGTATAGAAATGATTTGATATACTTTCCTTAGAATTGTAAGCCGGTTAGGACTCCTTAGTCTATAAAAGGAGGTCCTAGGGCATAGAGTTAGATACATGATTCTTTATAAGTTTATAGCTTCAAGGTTTTGTAACCCTAATACTAGGAAGAGTATTCATATTATTCTTTAATAATATTAAGGCTGATTTGTTTATTAAATTTGTTTGATATTTATGTTTACTGTTACATTGAATGTTCTTCATAATATCAAGACTAGATTCCGCATAGTATTTGATATATTCAAACACAGTTTTTACTCTAGTTGTGTTAGATTTATCTAGCATAGCTAAACCTTATACAAGCTAAGAAATTTGATCAAGTACTCAATGGGATCAACAAGCGTTGTTTACAATCCACCCCCAAATGTACAACCAAATCGCCTTAGCCTACCTTGTATGCACTCACCTTTAGTGCATTATTGTGACAACATTTATGCTAAACCCTTTGTTAATTGTCTAGCTGATTGCATGGTTGCTAAGTAGAGTCATATTTTGTAAATACCGTTTTGGGATGATTGTTACTCACAGGTAAAGTACTAGTTATTATGGATTAATGGGGAAGAAAGTCAATGTTATTACCCCCATATGTGAGTTAAATGTTTTAAAGTACTCCACTGTTTTAATCTTTGCAATTCAGGTCATTAGTTAGTTTTTAATTATGTAAAATTTCAAGTGTAGGGAGTTTGCAATAAATCCCTTGTAATGATGTATTATTTTTCTGATGGTAGGGCAAGAGTGTATGAAAAAAATGAAAAAAAAAGAAAAAAGTGAAAAAAAAGAAAAGAAAAAAAGAAAAGAAAGAAAGAAAGAAACATACGGACTACCATCCCACCTTTTTATTTTTGTTTAAGTCAAAATAGTGTCGAGAAAAATACAAAAAGAGTTAGTAGTTAGCAAGTCGAGTCGAGTCTTGGCTTAGCAATGGCACCTTGTACATGTAATTGACAATAGATGATTGACTTGCCACCAGTAAAAATTACCTTTATCCAACAAAACTGTGTTTTGCATACCCTTACACCTATCGTTACAACATATTAAAGGCCATATTTGATAGTTTATCCTAGGTGCTTACGCCAAAATGGTGGAGGTTTGATCCGTTCTCAAGCCTATGGTAATCTATGTGCTGTGACTGGTAGAGAGTGTTTTATTTTACCGTTTCCATACATGTTATAGAACTTATACACCCGAGAGATGTGAGAATCCAAACACATATTGTGAGGTGCTAGTATATAATTTCTGTGCTTGTTAGGGCTAATGTGGAAAGATTGTATGTTGTAATTACTTTTGAACTAATGCTAAAAGACCCTTAACTTGTAAATTAATTATGATAAAAGAACATTTGCTTGAGGACAATCAAATCCCATGTGTAGGGACATTTGATAAATATTTATTTGATACCTTTTTAAGGGGTCATTTAGTCCCAACATTCGTATTAATATGATCAAATATTTCCCTAAATCGTTTCTTTTTGCATTTTAGGTACTTGGGATGAAAATTTTGGAAACCATCATGTTTTGGGCTAAAAATGACTGGAAAGTGAAGAAAACGACGAAGTCGCAAATTCTGTCAGATAAGGGGATCTGACGGCTTCACACTTTACTAAGTGACGCCGTCAATTGCAACTGAAGATGGATTTTTGGTACAAAATTAACAAGCGACACCTCAGAAGAATCTGAAGACTTACAACCTGACGGTGTTAGGTATATTTTGAAGACCAGAGTCAGGTACAAAGTTAACAAAGATGACCCAGATAACTTAACAAAAGACGGCGTCAAGACCTCCATGACGGCGTCAGATATCATAAGTGACGTCGTCAGAACGGCGACTTGCACAAGACGAAACCCTAATGGCGGCGAGCTAACGACATCACAACCTATAAGGTGACGTCGTCACAAGTGTAAAACAATATATATTTTCGTATGTTTTCCATAATTCGTGTAACATCTTTGTGTAACATCATGGAGTATCACTTAGGGAACGATTTTCTCAGCTTTTGTAAGGGCTTTACAGCCCCCAAAACTCATGTTTCATTGAATATAAGTTATCCTTTTAATCATTCAATATGTCTATGTGTTGTTTGATTATTTTTTTCCCTTCACTTTAACATGTTATGTTGATCCCAGATGAGCAATGATCTTGTTAATTATCTTAGATATAGATCTAAAACAATAAGTATAGAAACTATTCTTGGATTGACACAATATTAAACACTATGCGGAATCTAATGTTTAATCTTAAGAAGAACACTGTAAACAAACGAATTCTCACAACAAACACTTCAATATATTAATACGGTTACTCAAAAGTAACAGGGTTACAAAGACCTTGAAGTGAATCGACTTAACAAAACAATACGTACATAACTCTAAACCTAGAACCTCCTTTTATAGACTAAGGAGTCCTAGTCGGTTACAATGTCTTTCTATACAAGACAAAATCTATTCGTATCTATTCCATAATTATCTAAACATACTATACATAATTATCCAATAAGCAGCAAAATACTTAACTCTAGCAGCAGAATCTTCGATGCCTAGTAGTAGTATCCACTTAACTTATTTCCTTGATCTTCTCAGTAACTCCAGCAGTAGAATAAATACACCAGCAGTAGTATGATTAAGCCTAGTAGTAGAATCATACTTAGTGTATTTTCCATTAAGTTTCATGAGCAACATTATCAGAACTGAAGCAGTAGCATCTTAAAACCCAAAAATCCTCCTCTAAACTTGATATTTTACTCCAAAATCATCAAGTTTCCTTTAATCATAGACAAACACCAGGAGGATGCTTCCAAACACTCACTACTTCTTTTCTCTCCCATAATCCTGCCCATAGAGTTTTCTCTGCATCTTTCTGATAAGATCAATAACCATTTGACTCCATCAATCAACATGAAGTTTAATATCTCCTTCAATCATCATCTTAAGTGTAGATATAGTCAGGGGGTAATCCTTTTCTACCAGCATGTACATTTGAAGTCCTCCCTGCAATGCTACATTATGAACTCCACATGACTCATACAATCTCCAAAGATTAAGTTTAGTACTTCTACCCTGTTCCATCCACACTCTTTCTTCAGCATAAACTTCAAACATGATCTTGAGATCTCCCAAGAGTACTCTATCTATTTCATCTTGTGGCCTTGTATCTCCATACTTGTTTTTGATTAATCCCCACAAGTTTACCAAATCTTCTCAATCCATATTTTTAAGCATTTGATGAAATGTATTAAACCTTTGAATTCTTCCACCAGCTCTGTATATCTCAAAACAAGGAGTCTTATCATCAAATCCAGTCTTCCATCCAGTAACAGAAGCTTTAGCACTTAAAGGTGCAGTATCCACAAATGTGTCATCATCATCATCATCATCCACAATTTTAGTCATTTGTTGTAACTCAATTGTTTCCTTGTAGAACTGCTCTGATTGCTTTCTTTTCTTTGTATCTTCACTCTCAGATTTAGAACTTTCCACAACTGGTTTTGATTTAGCAACCTTCCTCTTCTTCCTTCCTTTCATCTTTAGCCTTCTCCCAGTTCTCTTAATTCCAATACTAGGCCCCTCTTTCTCTTCTTCCTTAACCTTTTCTTTTATCACTTCAACTTTTTCTTTTACTTCCTCAACCTTATCTTTTTCCTTCTCAGTCTCCACCAATTTTTATTTCTCTTTCATTACAGTCTTAAACCTTTTAAATTTTTCTTATTCTAATTCAGAGTCCATAGGTGCAAAACAATCATTTTCCCACTTAGCAATCTCATACATCTCTTGAATTTCAGCATCTGTATAAGCCTTCAACTGAACAAGTTTCCATCCGTTCATATGTTTCAAATAATGCTCTTGAAAATTTCTTACTTGTTTAACAGTTGGTGGTCTGAGCACCTTTTCTTCTTCCTCTCTGCAAGATACTTCTTTTGTTTCTCCTCTTTAAATTTCTGAAACCATGAATTTCTTCCTTCATCAGTAAAATATCCCGAACCTCCTCCTTTACCTGTTTCAACAACTCCATATCAGCCTCACATCCTATCATCTCCTCATCCCATGCATCCAACTTAACCTCAATCTTAGCCTGTTTCCTTTGTTTTTCAGGCTCTGCTTCATTCTCTGCCTCATATTCAGCTTGAATTTTCTTTGCCTCTTCTCCATTGTACATCTTAGCAATCATTTTTGGCCAAAACTCAAAGGGAAGATGAAATGGATATGGTTCATCCTCTTCCACCATTTTTCCTTTGCCTTTTCCAGTATAGGTAAGTGGTTGAGTGGGTTTGTTGGAGGGGATGGGTTCTCTAATTAAAACACCTTTGATAGGAACCCTTGGATGTGGAGGTAGTGAAGTTGTTTGGGTTGTTGCAGGTGGAGTTGTTGGTTTGGAAGTTGGTTGAAATTGTGTTTGTTATTCAGTAGTAGGTGGTTTTGGTTGTGATTGAGGTGGTGGTGTTGATGATTTGGTAGATTTTAGTTGGAGGATCACCTGAGCCAAGCTAATATCATCATCTTCTAACTCTTCAGCAGTAGAAACTCCCTGAGTCTCAGCAGTAGAAGGTTTAACACCAGTAGTAGGACCTTGCTCTGGCTCAATAGTAGCTTCTTTTCCACTAGCAGTAGGATGAATTACCTCAGCAGTAGAATCATCCTTGGACACTTTTGTGCTATCATCAGCAGCAGATTCAACTGGAACATTAGCATCATCTTTTACCAAGTTTTTAACTGACTCTACCACTACATCCATGTGTTCAACCAACTGCTCAGTATTCAAAGCTTTTAATTTCTCCCCAATTTGCCCAGCAATGGAACCATCTTGAACCAGCTTACTAGAAGCAGTATCTAGAATGTTTTCCTGTTCTTACAACACAACCACTTCTGTAGCAGCATCCATATCTACATCCTCATCTACACCATAATTTCACTTATTTACAACAATACCTTCATCATTCATCTTCTCAACCTCCCCTGAGTCCTTGATTACCTCCCATGAAACCTGACTTCATTCCTCCCTTGTTTGGGAGCATACTCCCCCAAACTTGGTTTGGAATCATCCACCTTTGACTTTGATCTTTTAGATTTAGAAGTCCTTGATCTCTGTACACCCTCTAGATGCCTAATCCTTTGCTTTAACTTTTTGAATTCTGCACCTTGAGATGTTTTGACCATCATCACCTTCTGCTTGAGAACAAGAACTTCATTTGACAATGTTGTACATTTTTCCATCAATTCTTTTATAAGTTGCATACTATCCTCACCACTTCGGCCTGTGTTACCTGGCCCGAGAGGTGGATCACTGGAATTGTCATTGTGTACAGTGAATGATGCCAACAATTCATCAGTTTCTTTTCTAGTCTCATCACTTCGGGATGTGTTACCTTCCCTGAGAGGTGAATCATAGACATTGTCATTTTGTACATTAGTGTCCATCAATTCAATTGTTTTAGGTCTACCCTCATCACTTCTAGATGTATTACCTTCCCTGAGGGGCGAATCAATGGGTCCAAACTCAGTATCAAACCTGGTTTGATCACTTGAGCCCCCCATGTTTGCCATTTGGCTGGGGTTTCCATCATCTATTTCTGGTTCATGAGAACCTTCAACAGTAGATGTTGCCATGGTTAGGGTCTTACTTATGTTAACACTTTCCTACCCAGTTACTAAACCAGAAGCAGTAGTGTTAGCCCCTTCCATCATGTCACCTCCCACACCCGTGACAGCCTCGTCTGCTTCCATCATAACACTGGTCTGAGGTAACTCAGTGTTCTTATTAGGTGAATTCCTAGGGGATTGGGTCTTTTGAGGTTGTTCAGATGAGTGTTCAGAGTTGGGTGTGTGATGGGTAGCTGTTGTGATTTCAGCACATTCACCCTGCGTAGCAGCCAATTGCAATATATGTGGGAACAAATGAGTAATAGTCCTAGAGAAACCAGTTCCATCCTTTTTCAAATAAGAAAATAATTTCCTTTTAAGCTCAGGGCAGACAGACACATTTTTATGTACCTTAGGTTCTGATAGTTGATTATTCAGTATTAATTGCAAAAACCTTGGGTAAATATAATGTTTTCCTGAAACATTCTTTTTCAAACCATCCATTACCATAGCCGAAAAATTAAAGGGTTGTCCTGTAGCCAGACAAATCATAGCAGATGCTTGAGTTGTACTGAACTCATTCCACCCTGTAGTTTTAGGACTTAGACAATGGAGAATGGTGTGAAGAAGAAATTTCCATTGTGGGCAGAGAAAGACCTTTATAAAATTTTAAACCATTATTTTTCTTCTCATAGCCCATATTTTCAAGTTCCTGAAAAATGATAGAATTTTCAAGGCAAGTTATTTCCTCATCATCTTAAAAGTGAAGAGCTTCTCTTACAGATGATTCAGAGATAACTATCCTTTGGCCATCTACCTCAGCCCTCAAATATTCTTCCCCATTTTTAGTTTTGATCTTAACAGTAGACCAGAACTGTTTCATGTGGGAAGTATATATAGTTGGGTTTGCTTTTAATGCATACCGTATGTGAGTAGCATTAAGAAAGTCTATGACTTCATCAAAATCATCAGCTTCTGTGACCTTTTGAAGAAATGAAACCTGATTGTGGTTATCGAAGAATGTCCTTTTCGCCATTGTCAAGTAGGTTTTTGATTTTGGGGTTTTGAGAATCAGATGATTCAAAGCGTATTAGGGTTTGATTTAGAGTGTTATTTGGGCGCACAAAGTGAATTGTGAGATCGAATTGGGTTTTTATATAGTTCGGATCTAATTAGGGTTTTATTAGCGCCAAGTTACAAAACAGTCCCTTTACTTTCAAACGAAGCCGTAGAATTCCAGCATTTGAAAAACCGAGCAGCAGAACCCTAGCAGTAGAAATTTTTTCCTAGCAGCAGAAACTTTTGGTGCTACTAGTAGAATGTCTGCTGAACCTTTCTAACACCTTTTTCTCATCAAATCAGCATTCCCTTTTGACTTATCCTGCAAAAGATTACTCCAAAACCACAAAAACACACGAAAGAACATTGCACAGAAATCACAATTCATAGTTATACTTAGCAGTTGAATAAACAACTAGCATCAGCCTAAATATAACTAGCAGCAGACAACACATAACATAGCAAGCAGTAGAAACAACTTATTTGACTAATAACAGTACAAATCCTTACAAACTATTAGAAAAACACACAGAGATAAGTTTTTTCAAAGATTAACCATTCCTATACTAGCAATTAAAAATTGAAATCTACCCACATCAAAACTTTTAGTGAGTAAATCTGCAACATTGTTGTCAGTATGGATTTTAACTATTTGAATTAGTTTTTTCTCATAACAATCTCTTATAAAGTGATGTCTTATCTCAATATGTTTTGTTTTAGAGTGAAAAACAGGATTTTTAATAATACACATTGTACTGTTATTATCAATGTAAATTTTGGTGTTCATAAAGTTGTACCCATAATCCAGCAATTGATTCTGAATCCAGAGCACTTGTCCACAGCAACTAGAAGCAGCCACATACTCAGCTTCAGTTGTTGAATTTGCCACCACAGTCTGTTTCTTGCATTGCCATGAGATCAACCTATGTCCAAGGTATTGACAACCTCCAGTGGTTGACTTTATATCTAAACTTGCTCCAGCATAGTCACTATCTGAGTATGCCACCAGATCAAAGGGTGAATCCTTAGGATACCAAAGGCCAAACCTAGGTTGACTCCTCATATACCTAAAAATTCTATTCATAGCATTTAAGTGTGACATTTTAGGAGAGACTTGAAATCTGGCACAAACACACACAACAAACATAATGTCTGGCCTTGAAGCAGTTAGATACATCAATTAACCAATCATTGATCTATATAGATGTACATCAACCTCTTCCCCATCTTCATCCTTGATCAAAGGCTTGTTTGTCTCCATGGTTTTCTTAGCTGGCTTCACATCAGAAAAACCAAATTTCTTCAAAATATCAGTCACATACTTGTCTTGACTGATGAATATCCCATCTGCTTGTTGCTTAACCTGAAGCCCTAGAAAGAATGTGAGTTCCCCCATAGAACTCATTTGAAATCTGCAATGCATGGGCTTCTCAAATTCCTCACATAACACCTTATTTGTAGACCAAAAAATGATATCATCAACATATACTTGAACTAGTAAGATATCCTTTTTGTCTTTCTTGATAAACAAAGTCTTGTCAATGGTTCCCCTGCTAAAACCATTATTCAACAAGTACTTTGATAAGGTGTCATACCGAGCTCTAGGAGCTTGATGTAAACCATACAGTGCTTTCTCCACCTTGTAAACTCTGTCAGGATAGTCAGGATCTTCAAAACCAGGTGGTTGCATCACATAAACTTCTTCATCAATCTTCCCATACAAGAAAGCACTTTTCACATCCATTTGGTACACTGTGAAATTCTTATATGAAGCAAATGCCAAGAATAGTCTGATGGCCTCTATCCTTGCAACAGGGGAAAATACTTCATCATAATCAATCCCTTCTTCCTGAGTGTACCCTTGAGCCACTAGCCTTGCTTTGTTTCTGATCACAATACCTCTTTCATCTCTTTTACACCTGAAAACCCATTTAGTACCAATTGCCTTTTTCCCATTAGGCAGATCAACAAAGGTCCAAACTTCTTGAAGCTTAAACTATAGCAGCTCCTCTTGCATAGCTTCAACCCAGCTTGAATCTTGTAATGCTTTGTAAGCATTCTTGGGCTCCACTTGTGATAGAAAGCAAGCAAACATACAATTTTGTAGATCCTTGTGGCTATTTCTCTGATGAAGAGTTTGAGCAAATCAACCTTCATCAAATAAATCTCTCAAACCTTTTGTCTTACTTCTGGTTTGAATAGTAGAATCAATATCACCTATGATCTGCTCCTTTGGATGATTCTTGTGTACCCTGGTGATTGGAGTAGGACTAACAGGTGTTACATCTTCCATATTTGATAAATCAGCTCCTGCCCCAAAAACTTCCAAAGCTTCATCATCAGTATCTTCATAAATATTGACCAATCCAGGCATATCAGGGTCATCAGAAAAGTCATCATCTCCAAAGAGCTTCCCAT
Source organism: Artemisia tridentata subsp. tridentata (assembly GCA_021014915.2). Taxonomy (NCBI): domain Eukaryota; kingdom Viridiplantae; phylum Streptophyta; class Magnoliopsida; order Asterales; family Asteraceae; genus Artemisia; species Artemisia tridentata. The sequence continues at coordinate 116,364,626 of CP139504.1, forward strand.
CTTTGTCAGCAGTAGAAACCCCTGATGCAGCAGTAGAACTACTTGGCTTAGCAGTAGAATCCTTTGGCTGAGCAGTAGAACCAGAAGTACTGCTGCTAGGTTTATCTGTTCTGTTTTCAACACTTTCTGATCTATCATCCTTCTCTTCATCATTCACTGGTGGTCCTTGAGTAACCACCTTTCCATCATTAGAAGGTTTAGCACCACCTTCTGAATCTCCTTTAGGCACATCATCCTGTGAACTCTTCTTTTCTTTCTCCTTGGCAGGGAAGGTTGGATCAAGCTTCCATTTTTCAATGAGAACAAATTCCTTTGCAGATTCATCAATTTTGGTTGGTGTACCTGCATTAGAATCAGTTTCTTGACCTGCAGAGTTGTTAGTTGTACCTGCAATGACTAGCTCATAATTCATACTTTTGGTTAGAGAATCAATGTCAAACAGCCAGGCAGGTCCACTTCCTGCAACACTAGGTGTGGTTTCACTAAACCTAACATGTAGGTTTTCTTCCACATGCCTAGTTCTCTTATTGAACACCCTAAATGCTTTACTATTTGTGGAGTATCCAACAAAGAAACCTTCATCTGCCTTTTCATCAAACTTGCCTAGTGAATCAATGGTATTTAAGATAGTAACAGGACACCCAAATGATTTTAAGAAATCTATCATAGGCTTCCTACCATGCAACAATTCATAAGGGGTCTTGTTATGAGGCTTCACTACCTTACTCCTATTTTGCACAAAGCAAGCAGTGTTAACTGCTTCAGCCCAAAAAGTAGTGGGTAATTTTGACTCAGAGAACATAGTCCTAGCAGACTCAATTAATGTCCTATTCCTTCTCTCAGCAACACCATTTTGGTGAGGAGTTCTAGCCATACTAAACTGTCTTAGAATACCTTTTTCAACACAGAACTTATTCATCACACTATTCTTAAACTCAGTTCCATTGTCACATCTGATTACCTTAACTTTGTGATTAACTAGGTTTTCTATTCTAGTTATGAAAGCCATAAGAATGTTAGAGGTCTCATCCTTAGATGCTAGAAAGAATACCCAAGTAAATCTGCTATAGTCATTTGTGACAACTAGGCAATACATCTTTTTATTCAAACTCTTCACAAAAGTTGGCACAAATAAATCCATGTGTAACATATACAAGGTGTTGGGAATTAAATATTCAAGAAGATTAGTATCGGGTTCTGCTCAAAGAAATACACTAAGTGTCATCCTACTGCTAGTGCATTTCATTCTACTGCTAGCGTTAGAGATTCTGCTGCCGCAAGCATTCTGCTGCTAGTATAACAGATTCTGCTGTTAGATGGATAAGTGTCGCGTATTCTACTGTTAGATGGATAAGTGTCGCGTATTCTACTGCTGGATGGATAAGTATACGAAGATATTTTGTACTAAAGTCAAGTATATACGGTAGATAATATCTTAGTCAATATCAGTCACCATGTGGTTTACACAGAGCAAGTTGTAAACACAGATACATGTTGTATCTTAATGACTGACATACTCAAGCAAGTAGTTCGACAAGACTTATCATAATTGTAATGATCTCCTTTGTTTGTATAAAAGGGAGATCATAGACTAGATATTAAGGGTGTTAGAATAAGTGACAAAATTAGAATTTGAATATCTGTTAAGAAAAAGAACAAACACATATATCACAAGTCATAGAAACATTAAGATTCAAGGTTTTTGTAACCCTAGTGATAGTGAAGATCACTCGTATTATTTTGAATAATATTGAATCGTTTGGTGATAAACTTTCTTTGTTCTTTGTTTAAATATCAAATTCAACAACCACCACTGTTCCATTTCCATTAACGAAATTACCTTCTAAGTGTGGTTAAGTAGATTCCGCATACTTAATCATATTAACTCAATATATCATATACACTCGTTGTAAAGGGATAACATCCTTTTAGTGTATTATAATCCCCTCAATTGGTATCAGAGCAAGGCTGATATAGTTGATTTAGAAGAAGAAGCAGAAATGGACATACAAGATACTCAGGCTACAAATATTGCTGCAAAGTTGCCCATGATCAAACAGAATGAGTTTGAGTTGTGGAGGTTAAGGATTGAGCAATACTTTATGGTTCAAGATTATGCTCTTTGGGATATCATTATGTATGGTGATTCTTTTACACTAGGTTATACAGATGTCATTCTTGAAGGCAAAACAAATAAGAAAAGAAATACTGGCCCAGTTACCAATGAAGAAAGGATACAGAAAAGAAATGGTCAAAAAGCAAGAAACTTGTTGCTTATGACCATTCCTGGTGAGCAGATGCTATCCTTTAGCAAGTATCCTGATGCAAAAACTCTTTTTGAAGAGCTTTGTGCATGGTTTGGTGGTAATGAAACTACCAAGAAAACACAAAAGACATTGCTGAAGCAACAATTTGAAAATTTTAGTTCAAATAGCAATGAATCAATTGATAAGCTGTTCTCTAGATTACACAAGCTTGTCAGTCAGTTAGCAGTGTTGGGTGTTGAGATAGTAAAGGAAGATCTCAACATGAAGTTTTTAAGAAATCTAAGTGAACACACTTCTCTATCATACGAGTTACCACCAATTTACCTTTTCTTGTTATTAGTTTAATTTAGTTTAATTAGTACATTTGGTTTAATTAATTAGTAGTTAAAACCGCCCACTCTTCCAAACCCCGAGATTTTTACTTGCTTTCTAAAACATATAAAAATACTAAAAGAATCATCCCTCACCTTTAGACCTATCTCGACATACACTCTGGCCTAACAACACTATTCCCTTATAGAACGATCAATCCCCCGTGTCTTACCTATACTACACTACAACGATTAGGTACACTACCTAGGAGGATTGTAAAACTTCTTGTGAAGGTTACAACCACCACATCATCTTATCAATGTGTGTGCTTTGACTTAGTCCTAGTATACGTCTAGATCTATCTCTATAGATCCTGATTTATAGAATATAGGCAGTTTCTCCTAAAATCCTTTATGGCAGAGAATTTCTTTAGCCTGGTTTTAACACCTTCAAGCATAGGAATGTCATTTCCCATCATTAGTATGTCATCTTCACACATGATTAAGAAAACTACTTTATCCTTTTATTAGTTCTCTTGTAAATAGAAGGTTCTTCAATATTTTGAATAAAATCAAACTCTTTGATCTTTTCATCAAACCCTTTTATTCCAGCTACGCGATGATTGCTTCAAACCATAAATGGATCTCTGAAGTTTGCATGCTTTGTTAGGATGCTTTTAACTTCAAAAGCCTTCAGGTTGCTCCATATAAACATCTTCATATAAGTGACCATTTAGAAAATCAGTCTTAACGTCCATTTGCCATATCTCATAATCGTAGTATGCAACAATGGTAAATAGTATTCTTATAGCTAGAGTGCTAACTACTGGTGAGAAGGTTTCATCATAATCTACACTTTGAGTTTGTGTATAACCTTTCGCTACCAGTCTAGCTTTGAATGTTTGTCTTCTTCTTGAAGACCCACTTGCAGCCAACTGTTTTGATGCCATGTGGAAGATTAACCAAGTCCCAGACTTCGTTATCTTTCATGGATTGCATATCTGCTTCCACCGCCTCAAGCCACTTTGTTGATTCAGAATGACACATAGCTTGTTGGTAGGTTTCAGGCTAATCATAATCTCCAAGATCGTGACCTTTGGTATGAATAACATAACCATACCTATTTGGTTGCTCAGGGAACCTACCAAATCTACGAAGAACAAGCGCAACAGTTGCAATGTTTTCCTTCTGGTTCTCAATAGGAGCTTCTTCTACAAAATTTGCAAGAAGAGCCTCTTTTGTAACCAACTCAGGATCATGCAATATTATAGAAATCGTAGAAGGTTCTTTGTTTGTGGTTTTGTTTAACTTCTTCAAGAATTCTTTCGCTCCCACTTAATTCTTGATGTAAATAGTCCTTATCCAAGAACTCTCCATTTCGGTCAACAAACATTTTGTTTTCCTCAAGGTGGTAGAAATAGTATCGTGCAGTTTCTTTTAGATGTCCCGCAAACTTACACTTGATAGCATGAGATTCTAGTTTGTTAGGAGTTGATCTTTTAACTAGAACATCACATCCTTATACTCTCAAGTAAGACAATTTGGTAACCCTCCCATGCCATATCTCATATGGTGTCATGTCAACCTTCTTTGTCGAAACCATGTTGAGAATACGTGCAGAAGTCTCAAGAGCATATCCCCAGAAGGACAAGGGCAGTTCACTCAAGTTCATCATAGATCGAAACATATCTAATAGAGTTCGATTTCTTCTTTCAAACACATCAAATGATTACTCGTTATATTCACAAACATCAATCAGTTCTCAAAGAAAGAATACAAGATGTGATGGTTTGAGACCTTCACCCTTATCTCTATTTATAGAGATGAGGGGAAATCCTAACCATCTTAAACTTGAAACAAACATTAGCTGACTCTAACTCAAACTTCCCTAATACAAAGCTAACGTGTAACTTGCCTTGCAAGGCAAGTATACATACCTAAGGAAAACTACATTTAACTACCATTTACTTATCATTTGTACTAATTAGACTCGTCACTAACACTAACAATTTCCACCTTAGTGCCAAGACTAGTTAACCCCGACACCAAGTATCTCCATGCATTACTTGAATACGGACCAGGAACCACCTTAGTAAACGCATCAGTTGCATTATATTCCGTGCCTGTCTTTGCCACTTCAATCTTTCTAGATTCCATGATCTCCCTGATGAAGTGATACCTCATTTTGATATGATTTGTCCTCTCATGAAACATTACATTTCTTGACAGATTAATTGCGCCTTGATTATCACAATTCACAACTACTGACGTTAGGTTTATTCCCAGCTCGATTAGTAGACCTTTAAGCCAAATGCTTTCCTTTATAGCTTTTGTAAGTGCCATATCTCCCACCTCTGTAGCTGCTAATGGAACAGAATGCTCCAGAGTTGATTTCCAACTCACAACACAGCCATGTACCATAAACACGTACCCGGTTATCGACCTACCCTTCCATAAAGCAATGTCTCCACAAAGTTATCATATGAAGGTAGTAATGACGTAAATAACATGAGTGTCTTATCTTCATTCTCAATATCAACGTCTATGTTTGCCAAGTCACCGATCAACTTATTAAACTTATCTATATATTCAGATAATTTCTTACCTGAATGCATGTAGAAAATGAACTTCTTCTTTAAATACAATTTATTAGCTAAAGAGTTTGTCATATACAAAGTTTCAAATTTTAACTAAACTCATGTAGTAGAGTCTTGTTTGTTGACTTCACTCAACACCTTGTTATCCAAGCACAAGACTAAGGCACTTTGTACCTTGTAGACATCCGTCTTCAACGCCGCAATCTTATTATCGTCTGTCATGGTTTTCGGGAATGGATCCTACTCAGCCTCCCAACCGTGTTGTATTAATAGACACCGCATCTTCACAAGCCACAACCCGAAGTCATTAGACCCGTCAAATTTTTCGACGTCAAACTTCGCAATCGACGACATATTCTTTAACATTTGTTGGTAAAAGAAAATACCTAAACGCTCGCTTTCGCCAAAAAAAAAAAAAAAAAAAAAAAAAAAAAAAAAAAGCTCTAAACCATCGATTTCGAACAATCACCGAAGCCGATACTTTAAAAACAAAAACCCTCCGACTATATAAGCTTAAACAACACGAACCTTTACGCAACAACCTTTACACTTCAAATTCGTTTTAGTAAATTTATTAAAAGCCACGTCAGCACTACCTTTATTAACTCTAGTGTTCACGTGTATATAAATGGATCAAAGAACACAAAATTATATGCGTTCTCTCTTTCTTAATACACATAGTTCTTCTTCGTTAAAATACGCAGCTTCAAATGGCATTGATCACCAGGAACTATTTAGTGAAACCTGTCGTCGCCGATAGGGTCAATGTTACCCGCATAGTGACCAGGCCAGGATATCAGTTTAATCTATATGTAAGTTAAAGTAATTTTTGTTATACTTGATGCATGCTAAATTGTTTTTGTATGTTAATTATTTTGAATATTTGTGTCTGAAGCTCGCTTGTGGACTTTGCGAGACAGAGTTGGAGGTGGTGAAAATGACAGCACGTGTTAACTTTTCAAACTTTTTTACTGTAAGGGCGTCATTCATGTTATCATTTGTTTACGTTAGTTGATGATGAATAATATGAACTTGTATTTAAATAATATATATATATATATATATATATATATATATATATATATATATATATATATATATATATATATATATTTGCAGTGCCCAAACAAGGAGTGTAATCAGGATGGCCGATGCGGCATGGAACGACGCGAACATGGGCGTGATAACTTCTATGTCAGAGGAAACTTCAGAATGGAAAGCACAGAGTTAGAAATACCTGATGACTGTATGCTTATGCTAACGGGAACAGCAGAAGTAGGGACCGAAGATGTAATACTATATTTTCTCTTAATTAATAAGTTCATATTGTGTGAATTAATTAGTTTATTAGTTAATATGATATATATACTCAACTTAATGTTGATCATACATGCAGGAGCCCGAGACTAGAGACTTCTTGATCATTCCCATCAATGGGAATGATGAAATGACAGAAGAGGCCTACCATGAGTGGCAGATAACGCATGGCAACTATGGTATCGAACCTTGGAAGGTTACAGGCTTAAGCCTTGTGATTGTCGAGAAATGACAAATAAATAAAGATTGATGCATGATGTTGGTATGTAATTACTAGGGGTGTGTAATAAGTAGGGGTGTTCATTAATCGGATTAACCCAAAAAACCAACCGACCCATAATGATACTGGTTACTCGGTTTTGGGTTATTCGGTTAATAACCATCAACCGAATGTTTAAAATGGTTTTCGGATGCTATTAAGTATTTCCGTAATTAAGTATTCAATATAATGATGTGTTAATTATTGCTGCATCTGTTTCAGTATTTCACATAAAATTATGTACACTTTTGTTAGTGTTTTCTTTTAATTTATAGATATAATTGAACATATTTGAGGTGGTCGTTAATTTATATAGCATGTATCATATTGGCCTCAGTGTACCGAGTTGTGTGTTATTTTATCCCATGATTAATAAAGTAGCTTCTTTTAATCATTATATAGATAGATTGATCAATACTGATTTGGAATGAAAACTTGTACAAAATATATATTCGGGCACTCCTGGTAACATGCATCATGTGAAAAGTAACGACTCATTAACTAACATGTTTTTATTCTTATTTTTATGCGGTTATCAGTTATCAAATTCTCACACATCACTTTTACATCAATTTTATATTTTATAAAACGTGATAAATATACCATATTAAATTGTCACATTCGACCTCTCGTTCAGTTATACAAATCTTATGAACATGAAAATCCATTTGGTTTACGTTACGTATTTCCGTATATGTTGACAATCTGAACATGAGTAAAACACAAAATTCGTTCATTACATATATGGACTCACAATCTCACATCGTAGGGTGACTCAGGAAAAAAGTGTAACAAGAACAAATACAACTTAAATTATGCATATCATAGCTAGAAAACTCGACCATATATCCCCCAAGTAATTACTTGAACACGGAACACATAAAACGGTTCTTAATCTAAAAGCTTGCAATTCACTGCAACACAACTAGGCAAATTATCCACTATTTACAACGGATTTGCGACGGAAATTAAAAGTTATTTATTAATATTCTGTTGCAAACCGTTGTAAATTATTAATGTTTGCAACGGTTATTATAATAATTTTTTTTTACCTTAATTTTAATGTGTTGTAGCAAATTCTGGTACAAATTTTTGTAAATTTTCTACGCAGTTGCAACCGAATATTTCGTAGTAAATATGAAAGAAATTGATTTAGTTTTTGCAACGGATTTCTAACCATTTTTTACGTCGTTACTAATCGGTTGATATTTTGTTGCGAAAACGCTCGCAAATTTGCAACGGAAGTTTGCGTTACAAAAATTCATTGCATGAGCCTGTTGATGTAGTAGTGTTATATGAGGTTTTAATTTTGTTTAAACAAAAGAACGATGTAGTAGTGTTATTTGAGGTTTTAATTTTGTTTAAACAAAAGAACATAAAGGTAAAAATGTTATTTCATTCAACACTTGTACATCCAATATATAATTCTTTCTCATAAAAAATTTGACAAGTCCGATATATGATTTGAGGTTGTGGAATCAAAAAACTTTCACTTGCAAGATATAATTGTTTTTATAAAAAATTTGACAAGCCAATATGATTGATATATTTGTTAAGCTGTTCAAAGAAATTTATGAAAAAATTGATGAGCTATATATTTTATATATTTTTTAAAAATTGATATATTAGCTGTTCAAATAAGATATGAAAAAAGGTTAGAAATGTTGTCATATATGTTGATCCTAGTTATTCTTAGAAGAAACCAAAAGTAAATATGACACAAAGTTTACGTCTTTGTTCTTTGAGATTATGTCCATTAAATATCATGCACCCAGCACCTATATTCATAACTACCCCTACATTATTTATTCTTTATACTTATTATTACTTCAATGAGTGACGGCGAATGTGATAAAAGCAACCATATCATCTCTATCGTGTTATGATCTACCATTTAGTAACTAATCTTTTTTAACACTGTTACGTATTTGAACTTTCATCTGCTTTTAGTAGAAACACCGTTTTTAAAAGCAACGTTTTAGAACCCGTTTTTTTTATTGACCCGGTTTAGTCGCCGGTTTACCGAGTCATCGGTTTAACTGGTCGAACCGGGTCGAACAATAATTTTTTATTACATGTTTTTCGTGATAATGATTTTACGCATGACGAGAATTTTTGGAATAACGTTATCGCACACTATTTCATATTAAAATGACAAGTACCTATGCATCACGATGCAATGACAATACGAAAACGGTAGTCAGTAGTATTACAATGTTGTAATAATTGACGGTGAAAATTACTTGATAATCACTAAATGTTGTGCAATATTCATCAAAATATTATATAACATGCAAACATAGAGAAATATAAATTAGTTCTTACAATATATGATTAATAACATATATGAAAATGTTTACATAAATTATAGTATTAAAAAATTGCACATTTCCATGCTTAATAAGTTACATGAAAATCTCCATACTTTAACATATACAATTCTTTTAAGACGAAATTATTAGCATAATAATTAAGATTTCACTAAACTTGTACTAAAATGCATATATTTATGATAAATGTTTTTTGAATATGCAATTTTCAAAATTTTAAACATGTATAACCAAACAAAAATTTGACATTAAACTTATATTAATGAATGTTCTAAATATTTATGTATAAAAAAATTATTGCTTCGTGTATTATATAGCATTAATCATTTGTACATATTGTATATTAATTTGTATTCCTTAAAATTTGAAATTATAACTAATGAAAAAAGTTTTTCTGCATTATATATAGTATAGATATAACTACTGTAAATACATTTTGTTTTAAGTGTTTATACACTAAAGTATACAAATAAAAAATTCATATGTTCAAATCATCTCTCAGAATTTTTTGATATGTAAAGTGTGTTTGGTAGCAACCTTTATGAAAGATTTGAGAGCTACTATTTTTTTATTTTATGAAAAAAAAAAATCGGCTAAAAAAAGCACCGTTTGAATGTACGATATATCAACTTTTATTCAAGAAAAAGCCTTCAAAAGGATAATAAAATAAAGGGTAAATTACACGGATGATGGATCGTCCCTGAAATATACCCTATTTTTCGCATTTGGTCCCCTGTTTTGACTTTGTTGCAAACGTGGTCCCTGTTTTGCCAAACGGTTATCCGTTTGGTCCCTCGAGCCCCGTTATAGATAACACCGGTTAAGTTTTCTCATTAGTTGACTTTTCAACGAGGGTATGTCTGTTTTTTCAAGTTAAAACAAATGCCCATTTGGTCCCTCACTAACTGTTCATCCAATCTCTCTAAAAAAACACCGCCACGTGTGTGGATTCGGTGTGTTAATGGGTACATTTCACATAGTTCCATACTTCTATATATTAATCCAAAATTTAACTGAGAATGATTGAGTAAGATTTGTTAATCAAGTATGTTAATTTGTCATTATTTCATAATTTACCATAAGACTATGAAATTCTAAATAAATAACGATTATATATCAAAAATCAACACAAATATATTGTAGCATACAAGGTATTATTTACCCCTTGCAAAATGCAATTACATTATATATAACACCCTAAAATTTGGATTACATTTTTATTTATTCACATTGAATTTAACCTATGTTGATTAAAAAAATAATAAAAAAATATATGATATAAAACTATATGTTATACAAGTTAATAATATTAATACTATAAGCTATGTGTATAAAATGAATACAAAATATAAAACCTATCCTGACCTTTATTATAAAACGACACAAACTTTTATTTCCCTAAAATATATACACGTTTTTTTTCTTTTTCTTTTATGAGTTGGGACTGAAATTTTTGTTTATCTCAATCTTCACATGTTTGGCTAAGACAAGGATAAGACCATCATATATGCTAGCTAAAATAATAGATATGTGTTCCTCCTCCTAACCTAAAATATCACACGACATTCCTTATTCAACCACACGTTTTTCTCCCTCAAATCTCTCAACATTTTCAGCCCTTTTCCCCCTCTCTCATAGCGAAACTAAACAAGACCTAAACTCTTTTGTTTTCTCTCCAAGATCAAGTCAAAGTGCAGTCTTGGTGGTTCAATCATTGTAGCAGATTCTTTGGTCTTGTGTGTGTCGATTCAAGTTCACATCATCCTCCTTTTGATCCTTTGGTTTCGGCATTAAGGTACCCTTGATTTTCACCTTGTCATAAACTAAGATCATTACACAATATATACGACTAAACGTAATCTAAAACATGTTTGATGTCTCATTGATTTGCATGGTGTCAAATATGTTTTCTTCTTCATGTCGACTCACCCTTTTGTTCCAGCCCTAGCCATGTCGTTAAGCCCTAAATGAAGACCATTAATGACGCATTTAATACCGATTACTAATACTGAAACCCTAGGATAAATTAACGAGACTTGTGAAACGGATTAGGGCTTGAATGTTA